>OX411801.1:5803391-7003391 GCA_948252455.1 Acleris cristana | reverse complement strand
AGACGGGAACGAATTTTTTGGGAAATTTTAGGCATTTAAGTACTTATGTGAAAAAATCGTTTAGAATGTGGGAATTGAGCCCTTTATTTTCATGTTTTTTATACTTTGACGGAAGCTGCTTTAACAGCTATGCCAGATTTCCAACCGATAGCTTCTATAGTTACTGAGAACAAACTTCTGTGACATACAGACAGACACGAATTATCACCTTTTTTACCATTTGCTATGACACTAACAATGACGTGGTACATACAATATTGTGAGGTACTGCTTTGTATGCAGCTGTTTTAGGGCCCATTGTTTGATTAGTAGTTAATATTGTTAAAAATCGTAAATAAAGTTAAAACAATCGAATTTTAATAATTAGTTGAGTTAACTGCTGATCATACCTTAGGTTGGTAGGTATCCTACACGAGGCCATTGAAGCTCTCCAGTCAACAACTCGCCAACGAGCTCGTCAGCGAAGACACAGCTCCCTGTGTCCCCGCGCACGACACTAAGATTTATCGCCGCCGACCCGGATGCGTGCGCGCCTCCTTCAGCGCGACACCGGCGCCGCTGGTTGCCACGGCAACCATAGTTACCGACTGTTGTCAACAGGAGAGTGTGGCTCATAATTTCCGAAAATCTAATTTTATTCGTTACAGAATTTCTATTCCCGTTTTTTCCCGATCTTAATTTTTCACTGGCTGGTTTTTCCCTGACGCATTTTTTCCATTCCAGGAATTAATTTGATAGTGTCGACGGAGCTCCGCTATCGCGGAGCTCCTATTTCTGTGCGGTTTGGCCCTTCGGGCCTGCTGCAAAACTAACATAACCCAAACCTACCTTCCTTTTTCGACCTAATTATAAGTGGAAAAAATTGCAATTGGGAGAAATTCGGATAGGAAAATATGCGATTGGGAAAAAATAGCATCGGGAAAAAATTGGAATGGAAATTGTACCACCCATAAAATTTGATTTTCGGAAATTATGGGCAACACTCCAATGCGGAGTGGTAACATGCCAAAGGCTATGTTTTTACACGACTGCCCAAGGAAAGGAGTGTAATCTTTTCAGGGTTCATATATGTATGTATCTTACGATTCCATTCCACTATAACTTCTAAACGCCAGAGCCAATTTAAATCGGTAGAATCCTTTCATCATCCAAAAAAAACGTCCTTGCAATGCATTTTGACTAGGGCCCTGCTTATTCTAAAGTCTGCACTTCCTTTTAAGCAGGTAAAAGTCATCAATGAACTTTAAAGTTATGCTTCTTTTGTATGAAGGCGACGGGATACGTAACTTTTATACGAATTGCGTATCAAAGGTGTTCCGACCGGATGCGCCCATACAATTATTTTCGTACGCATTTTTTCTGTCTTTGACTTAGAAGTTAAGTTACTTTTGAGAAAGGTGTTCAATTTTGAATTCAACTATCACGTACTATTTGGAACCTTTTTTCCTTGTGTTTAATATCAATGACTTGTCTATCTTGCCTGTTTATTGCCGTAGAATAGTGCCACTCCATATTATAACACATTTTGTAAAATAATCTGATAACAGGGAATGTTTCTACAACACTTATTCTCGAAATGGTTTTTGAATCACCATACATTATAAAATTATGGGATTACATACATACATACATACATTAAATCACGCCTGTTTCCCAGAGGGGTAGGCAGAGACCACTTCTTTCCACCTGCTACGATCTTGACAAATCTCTTTCGCTTCTTCCACATTCATACATCGAGTCATGCACGCACATCGGTTTCGGGTACTTAAAATTCGGCCCTTTTCCAGTATTTTTCCGATTTGATTCGAAAAAGTACGCCTATGGCGGCCTGTTCCGACCCTTCCACTCACTTTCGCTCTGTATATCTCTTTCGTCAATCTTCTTTCATCCATCCTTTCCAAATGACCGAACCATCGAAGCATGCCCTTTTCAATGTTAGTCACTACATCTTCTTTTAGTCCACATTTCTCTCTGACTTCTTCATTTCTTACTCTATCAGTCAGTTTCACACCACACTATGGGATTATAGTTCAGGAAATATGAATTGGCCGTCTGTAATCTCCACTAAGATCTTTTTGTTAATATCAAACAAAAGGTAATCGTAACATTGCCCTCGTTCTTCAAACAGCACAGCGGGTTGAAAGGTTATATAAGGTTAAGATTAAGGTTAGGTCCGGTAAGTCTTAATGCAGAAAAAAAGATCGCAAAGTAGATAATAGACGGCCAAATTATATTTCATATTTCTAATTTTTGTTGGTCATATCATAATGTTTTTGTAAGCATTATTATTAAGTTTCATAATTTTTATATCGCTGGAACCGTAAACGTATCAGATTTTTTTAATTAATACTCTATGACTTGGGCTAATTATGAATTTATGACCTAAAAAACAGTTTAAAAAAATGTGGCAGACATTAAACCCTTCAAACCCACGACCCACCCACAGGCAGGCTGCAACCACTGAGCCATTGAATCAGATGAAACAATCGAAACTACAAAAGCTAAGTTTCACATAAAACGCATTCAAAGTGCATGACCTAGGAATTAAAGGCGCATTAAAACTGCTAGTGATGTGATCGTGTCGATATTCGACGATTAAATAAAAAATTCGAATGTTACATCTATCTTATCGATTAACGTGGTAAGTTAAACAGCATATTATATACATATTATAAAACCAGTGCCCCGCTGTCTCAAAAACGACTGAACTGATTTTTATGGGGTTTTCACCATCAGTTAGATTTTTTTTTACTGGAGGTTTTTATGTAAGTACCTAACTAAAAAAACTAAAAATATAACCTACAATCAGCACACTATAACGAGAAATGGAACGTTTTAGAGACAAAAATAAATAAAGCATGCATTTAAGGATTAAAGTGTTATTTATTATTGCCATAAGCAACATTTAAAAATGTGTGTTTCTTCTCAGCAGTGGTCTCTTGCGAAGCGCTGGCAGATTTTAACGTGTAAAAGTGTCAGTGCGGCCTACTTACTGAATAAAAAGTAGCCATAGTTCAAGCCTAGATCTTAATTTAGGACTGGGACAATGGTAATGGTGGTATTCTAGGCGGTAAAAACAATATCGTATTTGACCTGTTGCGGTATTGTTTTTAACTCAGCCGCAATTACTGTCAAGTAAATAAGAGCTATCAAAACGTTGACAATGCGATAACAGGTCAAAAGACTTGACAGAAGCACGTGGAGCTAAGCCCATGTGCTTCTGTTTAGTCCATTAGAGAAAATACTCTTTTACCGAACAATTGTCCTCGCGTGTGATATCCATGGACTAAGTACCTAATAAGTCCATGGGAGTGTCTATAAATAACTTGACATTGGCGAAATACACCTTAACAGGAGTGAAAGCCGTTAATTAAAATTAGATTAGAACAGGTTAAAGAAAGTTTGATTTTTACTTTGTTGATTAGAGGCCCTGGGCCCGTATAATGGTCACCTTTATCGCGGTGGATAAAGCTTCCATCATTCTCGCACTTACATACTGGTCAGAAAGTGACAGATGTTTTATCTACATCGATAAACACGACCATAATCGGCCCGCTGATTTATTTCTCTTATCGATATTGTCCCATCCCTACCGGATGCCTGCTCGCAGCCATCGGCTATTGCGCATATAAAACTCGCCCGGGACCCATTACTAGTTAAAAAGGCTGGTTAATTGCCTTCTCTAACTCACTTACACGGCAGGGGCCATCGAACTAAGCTTGCTTGACCCCTGCGCTATACGACAATGAAAAAAAAACGCGAGCTTCTGCAGCGACTTCGTCATCGTAGGTTTCGATTATAGTTATTCCCTTGGGAACTTTTTACGGGATGAAAAGCCTATGTGTTAATCCAGGGTATGAGCTATCTCAATTATAAATTTCATCTAAATCCGTCCAGCCGTTGCAGCGTGAAGGAGGAACAAACTAACACACACACAACTTTCGTATTTATAATATTAGTAGAATTTCAATGGATATAGCACGACTCTGCATCCTGAGCTAGGAAACCCTCTGTTTCAGGACTCAATTTCGATCGAAAACACATTTTAAAAACAATTAAACCTATTTAAACGAGCAACATTTACATTCTTGTACTGTTAGGTTAGGTGAGGGGCTTGCAACCTGTCACTAATACACCGGTAAACATCTTAGCCTGATTGTGCAACATGTGGTTACTGAATTATCAACAAGTTTTGAAAGTTGTACGTAATTCTTTAGCTCTGCCTACCCCACTCTGGGATTACAGGCGTGAAGGTATGTATGTATTTACATTCTGGTATTTCATGTTATATAAGCATGTTATGTAAGAGCCTCTTGTGTGTCCAATCTATGCCTGAGTCCTGAGACCAATCCTACAAAAATTCAATGTTCACAATTTGATAAAGCAAGGTTTTTTATATAGAATTAGAATTCACGGGATCGATTCTCGGTCGGTAAATATTTGTGAGATGAGCGCGAGTATTTCACACAATCAGAACAATAGCGACCTAATTCAGAAATTTTAAATTTCGAGTTAGGTCTCTATAATAATACATTTATGACTTGAAGTTTGAAAGCTGAAATCTTTAATTAAGTCACTACTATTCTGAAGGTGCGATGATCGTGAGTCTTGGATGATTATAGGGTTCCGTACCCGTAGGGGTACTCATTATTAATATATGCCCTCGGGGTCCGTCCGTCCGTCCGTCCCAACTTTAAAGAGCTGTATCTTTTAAACCGTAATAGTTAGCGGGTTGATTGTTTTCAGCATACTCGTACCTATGTGTTATTACCGACTTGAGTGCTCGTGCTTGATCGACCTTACTTAGCAAATGAGGGATATCACTGGTAACTCTGGTTGCACAAAGCATGTAAGTAGTTACGGTGGACTTACTGAAAAAAAAAGTGTAATAATAATAAAGGGTTATACAAGATACGTTTTATTTCAACGTATTTTTATTCTTCTTGTGTCGTAAAAACGGTAAAACGTACAATATTCGGTATGATAGTACGTACAAACAAACCCTGAAGAAAAAGAACAAATAGGTATGTACTAAAAAATGGTCAAGTGCGAGTTGGGCTCGCGCTGATTCGATTCGAAATCGAATTCAAATTGGAATATAATAATACCTACTGTGGGTACGGAACCCTCGGTGCGCGAGTCCGACTCGCACTTGAACGGTTTTTTACGTATTTAAGTAAGCCATGCTGTATTAAATCGTTAGGTTGAGTGCAGTGTGAATGGGCCGGCTAGACCTAGGTAGAACTGTACTACCTAGGTCCAGCAATAATATTGGGTAATTACCTGTGGTAATTACTTATGAAATTGGCGTTATTTTTACGTGTTTTATTTCGTACGGAACTTATTCATTTCAAATTTAACTTCCAAATTATTTTTAAATTTCATTAATACAGTAAGTATGGTATAAAGGTTTAAGATACAAATAATATGGTTAAATTTCTTACTTAGTGTTTAAAATTAAAGTGTGAACTCAACTCTTTTCATGTGCTGTGAGTTCAAGTGCTTCAAAATTACGCAGAGTTTTATGAAGCTAACTATTTTTAAGTAATTAAGATATGTGTAGCTTAGAAGTGTCCAATATTCCTGACAGAATTTTGTTTGGTTTGCATTTGACATTACTAAATAATCCGCAAAATTAAATGTATGAAAACCACCGTTTTCATGAAATTCTCCATATAAAACGCCAATTTTATAGGTAAGGACCTAATATATTATCCAACATTGGGCACAAAAATATCTGACACGTCTTTATTACTAGAGGTATAAGAGCGTGTCAGATATTTTGGCGCCCAATGTAGGATAATAATATTATTGCTGGTGACTGCACCACCCTCTCACAGAATACCAACGTGAAGAGAAGATGAAAAGTAGCAGTACCTCTGCTACTTTTCGTCTGGTCAAGTAAGACAAGACTTACCTATGGCAAAAAATATTATAGGAATGGCGCCGAAATTTTTTAATCATCTACCTATAGTTATTAAGGAAAAAGAAACTGTTCTAGAATTTAAGCAGGCTCTAAGCAAATTTCTAGTTAAAAAAGCTTATTATTCAGTCAACGAATACTTAAATAATAGCTGTAATACATAACAATGAGCATGTTAGTTACAAGATCCAAATTTGTATGCCCTAAGGCAGAACATAGCTGAACCAATTTATATGTTACTCACCATCTAGCATAATTTAATTTACATTATGTGTGTACCTATTGTTCACAAATAAATGATTTGATTTGATTTGATTTGATTTGAAGAGTGCCGGTGGCCGAATTTCCCATCTTTCTTTTTTTTTAAAGCAGGTCCATTTCGGCTCATCCGTTAAGGAGCTACCACAGACTTACATAGATAAACATATACACGTTAAACTATAACCCCTCTTCTTAAGTCAGGGGTTAATAAATAACTTTCCCAGGCAATCTTCCTTCCAGAATTAAACCATTTTAAATTAAATTTACCTGGATAATTCGGTTCGGCGAAAGCAGGCGGCAAAAACCGAGTCGGCGAAAGCGGCCGGCCAATGGCGGCGAACGTCGGCAAAAAGTCAGTAATTAAAAATTCGAACAACAAAATGGCGGACGGGTTGCTTACGAGCTTGTAGGACACTTTAAGTGACCTTGATAATAGAAAGAAAGAAACATTTATTCGTGACTAGTGACCCGCCCTCGCTTCGCTTCGGTTTGTGCGAGTTTTCCGTAATACCCGTACATAATCCAAAATGTTTTATACATAAAAACCTTCCTCTTGAATTGCTCTATCTATTAAAAAAACCGCATCAAAATCCGTTGCGTAGTTTTAAAGATCTAAGCATAAATAGGGACAGACAGACGGCGGGAAGCGACTTTGTTTTCTACACTGAACAGAAAAAACAGTACAAGTGTCAAGTGGGCGTGTAACGTGTGGCATAGTTATGTGGAGTTCCGCATAACCTACCATACTTTTGCCGCGATCGCTTATTTCGATATTTCGATATTTCTAAAATAGGAAATAAATCCAAAAGCATGCCTTATTGTGCTACCTATTTTGGAATGTAAAAACGGTAGCAGCATCAAAAACATTTTCCATCGTGGCGTGTTGTTTTTATGATAGTTTGAGTATGGCGACAACAGGTCTGGTACTAAGCGAAGCTCATGCCACTTCTATTGTTTTTTCTATTCCGTGGTATATATTTATATATATACTTACCTATGACGGTGTAAGACAGAGACTCACTTTACAGAGTAAATAGAGTCCCTGTAATATGTCCCTTTCACTCTTGTCCCTAATGTAGTGATGAACGGGTCCTTTTTTGAGTGTCGCCGGGAGTCGAACTCACTAACGGGGATGCCCGACAAAACACTACGAATTAGGGGGTACAACATAATATCACTGGTTATTGAAATGCTTAGTTCTTTTTATGTGGCTTCTTGATTAGACGTTGTCAACGTTGAGCGTTGTATTGACCCTGCCTTCGAAGCTAGCGGTCCTGGGTTCAAATCCCGGTAAGGGCAGATATTTGTATTATGAGTGCGAATGGTTGTTCTTGATTCTTGGATGATTTCTATGTATTTGAGTATATATTTCTCTATATAAGTATTTATATCGTTGTCTAGTACCCATAGTACAAGCCTAGAGCTTAGTTTGGGACTGGGTCAATTTGTCAATTGTCCCCTGATATTTATTTATCTTACTAATAAATAATAATAATAATTAATCGTATGTTTGTTGCTCAATCACTCTTCAAGTACTGAACGAATCGGAACGAAACTTAGCACACATATAGTTTAGGTCCTGGAATAGGACATAGTATAGTTTTTATCCCGGAAAATTGGAAATTTCCCAAAAGAGCCGCCTTCTACGACTTCTACGCGGACAAGTCGTGGGCAAAAGCTAGTTGATTATAAATGCGAAAGTTTTGATGTTTGTTAGTCACAACTCCTGACTAGCCGCCCTCGCCATGCTCGGGTGGCTCTTAAAGCTTTCCTAGCTTCCACAAAGTGAGCCGAGGCGCTCACTTAGAAGCGCCTCACTCGCAGCCAACTGCGAAGTTGTCACGGTGCGTAGCACCAACAACATAGATTAAACAAAAAAAATAAATGTTTGTTAGTCAATCACGCCAGAACGGCTGAACAAATCTGGATGAAATTTGGCACAGAGATAGATTATAGTCTGGAATAGCACATAGGCTACTTTTTATCCCCAAAAATTGCACAGTTACCGAGGCAATAGCGATAAACGATTCGAGAAAATTTTTGATGCGACCTCGTCATGTGGGTCTCATAATTATTATTTAAATTTAGTTTTAGCTTATCAAAACTGGTTAAATTCTCAGATGGTTGCCGGGTTAGAATAGTGCCACTCCATGTCTTCCCGTGGATGTCGTAAGAGGCGACACATGGTAGATTTCACCAAGCGATAAGGTCCTATACCTAGATTAAATGCCAAATTTGTATAGACTAATCTCGGAGTAAGTCTTATTCCAGTTTGGTGAAATGCGGCCTTAGGGAATAAAGGCTTGTAGTACTTTTAGGCGATGGGCAACCTGTCACTAATACACTGGTAAACATCTTAGCCTATTTGTGCAAAATGTGTTTATAGAATTATCAACAAGTTTTTAGAGTGTAGCTCTGCCTACCCTCCTCTGGGATTACAGGCGTGAAGGTATGTATGTATGTATGTAAATCCCAATTCTATATAACTTTACGTGACAAAACGAACTGGTAAACTTTAAAAAAAGTCATTCATACGTTTCTCAACAGATGGAAGTTAAAGAAAGCAAATTAGGTACCTTTAAACCTTTTTTTTGCCGACTACCTATCCCCATTGATCATGAAAATGCAAGCAATGGCAGCGATCGATCATTCCGCCCTTTTTAAATAAAAAGGACGCATGCTCAATTTAATCGTCAACGCAAATCGAACCCCTTGTCTTAAGAGATAAGGTCACTAATACATTCGGGATTCTATGAGACATACGAGATTTTTTCTAATGCGGCCAGCATTGTGTGTCACTGCGCATCGGACACGCCGACAGGTGTGGCTGGGAATCAAGTATAGCTACAGCCAAATCAGGACTTGCTTTGCTTTGAAACTTAAGGCCCAGCCACACCGAATGCGTGCGCGTAGAGGTGGCGTGCGCGTTCGCTTTTCACTGCGGTGTATAGTATGAATTCTCATACGACATTGGCTTTATAAGAGGGGAGTTATAAGTCTGACGTGCGTATCTGTGTATCTGTATGTGTATGTGGAGCCGTAGCTCTTAAACGGGTGAACCGATTTGGATGTGTTTTTTTTTATTTAAAAGCTGGTTTCCTAGCGGTGGTTCTTAGCTACGTTTCATGAAAATTGGTGTGTGTGTGGACTGAGGGACCACTTTTTTTTTAATGGTTTTGTAAGTAAGTGGTAAGTGTAAAATTTAGTAGAAGTTGCGAATTACTTTGTAAAGAAATCCTGGAATTTGTAAAGAATTCACTAAAAAGTTATACAGCCAAAGGTGTGGTCCCTCAGTTCACACACTGAACCTTCCACTTCTGGGCAAGTGTTTAATATGCTGGCTTATTTTGATGTTACAGATTTAGTAAAAACATATTTAAACGCATTCGTAATGACCGAAACGTAATTTGGCAATGATTATACACTAAAGCAGTCTTCCTTCTTTGGTCCCTGAGGGACCACATTAAATAACTAATAAATCGGTACATTTATACGAAAAAATTATGCATTTTTCTTTGCAAAAATTAGTAAAAATCGCAAGGAAGATTATAAAAGTTTAACAAAAGCAAAACTATTAATCATTTTCGTAAAATTTATATTTGTTTGTGGTCCCTCAGTTCACACACTATGAATTAATAAAATAATTAAAATATCCTAAAATATAAACATTACGGAAAGGTTTGTCGTACTGAGGTTTAGTAAAAAAGTTTTACTACATATATATATTTTTTTCACGTGGATTGATGGCGTATAATATAAGATAATTGATTTTTAATATTTCCTTAGCAGAGTGTTTATTAGGGTGACCACACAATGAAAAGCATTTACTAACTTGAATCATATTGCTTATTTATTAATTACAAATTAAATAAAAGGAAGCCGCGCGGCGGCAGCGCGTGCCGCCAATAATAGGTACCTAAGTACCTAGTCAAAGAAAGCCGGTTAGCGCGAAATCGGCATTATCAAAAGGTCGAAAAGGAATTTACATATCACATCACATACCTTTAAACATAAGTATTATTTAGTTTCAACAGATAAAAGTATGTAAGTAAAATAATTTAAATTTGGTACCTACTTAGTTTCAGTTCAGTTAGTGTCATTTATGAAAATTATTATGATTATAAATCACAGATCAAAGTATGGCTAGTGCAAGTCCAGAAAAAAAAAAAAAAAAAGGCTAAGTAGGTGACTAAAATTGAAAAACAAGTTTTGACTACCCTGACGCCCGAGCGGCAATATGTTGGTATCAGAATCTCCTAAAGTCGAGCTAAGTACTTTTCTATTTATACTATGATAATAATGCTGCTTAAAGGAGGTACTTACCAGATAAACAACGCGGAAAACAGGAGTATAAATAACAAATCCATTGCAACACAATAAGTACTAATTTGCCTATTACACAGCAATAACATACCAAACACATCAATTCTAGTTAACTTACCGCCTTTTTATTTTTTAAACATAATACGCAGGGCAAGTATATTCGAGCTACATGTTTTACCGCACCAAATCTAATACCATATACTTAGTTTGTTTTTAATGTCGTAATTTTGCTTACAGAATCTAAAATGTAGTTGGCTGTATGCAGTTTTTCCTTGGTCCATTTAATGTTAGTAAACAAATTTAAAAAGTTGAATTTAAAAATGATTCACGTTAGTAAATGCTTTTCATTGTGTGGACACCCTAATAAACACTGATAAGGAAATATTAAAAAGCAATTTATCTTATATTATACGCCATCAATCCACGTGAAAAAAATATATATATGTAGTAAAACTTTTTTACTAAACCTCAGTACGACAAACCTTTCCGTAATGTTTATATTTTAGGATATTTTAATTATTTTATTAATTCATAGTGTGTGAACTGAGGGACCACAAACAAATATAAATTTTACGAAAATGATTAATAGTTTTGCTTTTGTTAAACTTTTATAATCTTCCTTGCGATTTTTACGAATGTTTGCAAAGAAAAATGCATAATTTTTTCGTATAAATGTACCGATTTATTAGTTATTTAATGTGGTCCCTCAGGGACCAAAGAAGGAAGACTGCTTTAGTGTATAATCATTGCCAAATTACGTTTCGGTCATTACGAATGCGTTTAAATATGTTTTTACTAAATCTGTAACATCAAAATAAGCCAGCATATTAAACACTTGCCCAGAAGTGGAAGGTTCAGTGTGTGAACTGAGGGACCACACCTTTGGCTGTATAACTTTTTAGTGAATTCTTTACAAATTCCAGGATTTCTTTACAAAGTAATTCGCAACTTCTACTAAATTTTACACTTACCACTTACTTACAAAACCATTAAAAAAAAAGTGGTCCCTCAGTCCACACACACACGAAAATTGGTCGAGCCGTTTAAGAGATATCAGCTCTGAAAGAAGG
This sequence comes from Acleris cristana, assembly GCA_948252455.1. Classification (NCBI taxonomy): domain Eukaryota; kingdom Metazoa; phylum Arthropoda; class Insecta; order Lepidoptera; family Tortricidae; genus Acleris; species Acleris cristana. Next base: position 6,991,814 of record OX411801.1, on the reverse strand, counting down.
AGACAACATTATATCGAGGGTTTTTATCTATCTAACTAGAGGACGCCCGCGACTTCGTATGCGTAGAATTAGTTTCCCGCTACTCCCCCCAATTCTTCCCGTTGGGGGTCGATTTTCGGAAAATCCTTTCTTAGTGCTCACTTACATCATGAAAGGAACCCCTGTACCAAATTTCAAGTTTCTAGGTACAGTAGTTTCGGCTGTGCGTTGATATATAGGTATAAGTCAGTCAGGTTTGCCTTTTATATATGTATATAGAATATAAGTTGCTTAACTTTAAACTCGAACATGTCCTTGAAATTAAGTATGCGAATTTAAAACTTAATGTGTTTGAAAAAACACGCATATTCCGTTGTCCTTTTGCATGGACTTATCCAAGTTTTAATTTAAGCGACTTACATAAAGTAACAGCATAACAAACGATCAAAATTACTTTTAAAAACTTAGACAAACATGCTTAAGTTTTTTACAAGTGTCAAACATAGTCGCTTTGACAAGAAAGGGTTTTTGTAACGTATCCCAGCGGGAATCGAACGCGGGTACCCGCGGCAGACGGACCGTCGGGCTTGATTAATGGTCACATGACTCATGGGATCATTTACAAACGAATCGGCTTACAAGGGTTCCGTGGACATTTCAAGGATCCCCAAACGTTAAATAACATCCTTACGTCACTGCGGTCGCTGCTTTTTATACACACTCATATTATCTTCACTTGTAACTAATATGTAATGTTTTGTATGTCTATACGGGTCTATATCGGAATCCATAATGGTTTTTTCGCATAAAATCACTTGACCTAAATAGGTTTTACAATAGAAAGGATGTTATTTTAATTATTATATAAAACTAACCTAACCTAATCTACACAATAGACGTTAATTAATTTTTGCAATGTCAGCCGAAAAGGGTGTTATGACAATCGACTTTTATGCGTAATGATTATTAGGCGTAAAAAAATTATGCGAGTAGATAGGCCCCCATTTTTATGAATGTATGAAACTGAATAGTTTACGGAGCAGTTTTTTATACGAAAATAGCTATTCAATCTTTTGATTAGGTCATCATAGGTTTATCGTGGGTTTATCATTCAACAAATTGATCGCCATAAAAAGCAGTTTTTAGTAAGTATGATTTACACACAATAAACTGTTCAGTAGCGACATCTAGTGACGAGTAGCAACAGTAAAGTTTGTGACGGTGTGTCTACTCACTGCTAGATGTCGCTTCAACTTAATATTGGTAACAAATTATTTCGTTTTTAATTCAATTAGACAAAAAGTAGTGATTTTAAAAATTAGTGTACATAGCTAATAATCGTCTGAAAAGAAAACATATTTTTTTTACTATTAAAAATAATAATAATTTGACGAACTTGCGAATCTCTGTGAAATTTAAACAAAACTGAAAAGTATGAAAAATCAATAGTCATAACTTCATAACTATTTATTTCAATCGCTTTTACATAAAAATTATACAACGCATAAAACAGTTTTGTAGCGACATCTAGTGAAGTAGCAATACAGGCAGTCTACTTTCAGCACTTAACAGGGTGTCTACTTGCCGCTAGATGTCACCTCAACTTAATTTTTGTTAGATTATTGTTTTAAAATTAATGAAGCAAAATATATTCAAAAATGCATTACTTATAATTATTCTAAAACGATTACATATTAATTTATATAAAAATTGCTTCCAAACTTTTTTCAGTCAAAAAATATTGGTCAAAATGACAATTCCATGTCAAGTTTAAACAAAAGTGAAAAGTAAAAAAAATCGATGGCCGCGCTACAAAACCATGTGGTGTTTATAAAAAACGAATAAATGTAAAAAAAATATAAAAACATACGAAAAACAAGTAAGTCTTTACAAGAAAACTTGATAGTCATATACAATTTTTTTTTATACCCTGTAGTATATATAAGTAGTTTTACTTATTTCGACCCCCTTTCGAAGAACATGGGATTATTTTCCTTTCGTTTAACGCGCTCTCCGTCACTCCAACTGGAAAAATATTTCTTCTCTTTCAAGCTAGCATTTTCCACTGAGGCGGAGATGAGCGGAGTGGAGCGGAGCTTTGCCAATATTAACCAATAGAATCTAAACGGTTAGGGCGCATAACGTCCCACTCGCAGAATGTCCCATAGTCCCTTTCGCGAAATGTCCCTTTCCTAAATGTCCCTTACGCAAAATGACCCTTCTGCAAAAGGTCCCGTTCGCAAAACGTCCCTTCACATAAATAAAGTCCCGTTCGCAAAACGTCCCTTTCGCAAAATGACCCGTTCGCAAAACGTCCCTTTCGCAAAATGACCCGTTCGCAAAACGTTCCTTTCCATGAGAAGAGTCACTTAAACAAGCTTTTTCCAGACGGGACATTTTGCGAATGGGTCATTTCGCAGACGGGACGTTTTGCGATAGGGGCGTTATGCAATAGGGTCGTTTTGCGAAAGAGGTGGGACCTTTTAAGAAAGGGACGTTTTGCGAATGGGGTATTTTACATAAGGGACCATTTGCAGAGAAGACGTTTTGCGAATGGGACGTAATTTTGCTGGAGGGACGTTTTGCGAGTGGGACGTTATGCGCCCTAACCATCTAAACTAACGCGCGCAAGGCGCGCTCGACGTGACCGCATGAGCATTCTATTGGTTAATATTGGCACAGCTCCACTCCGCTCCGCTCGTCTCCACCTCAATGGAGCCGCAGCCTTAAGCGTTTACCTGATTTTTAGTGCCTAACTGCCGCACTCAGAGACGTCAATTTAATTTAACGGTTGATTAAAGTTGCTGCAATCACTTTCTTTGCTACAGCAATAGAATAAGACAACACGTCACTAAACGAGCATTAAATTTAATTGACGTCTCTGAGTGCGGTAGTTAAACGCTTATGTGCGTTCTTACAGTATGCGAGCGTTTTACAAAACAAAAGATGCAGCACCAGTTAGGTCAAACTCTATTCTCTTCTACCGACTTAAGGCAATGTTTAGGCCAATCGTCTTTCCATACTATCTTTGTGCAGGCTTTTCTTTTTTTATATTAGTATAAACCTTCTCGGATCTGTTTATTATTCATCTGTTTTATTAGTGCGTCTATCTTTTTTTTTTAATTTTGGTACGTGCGCTCGCGTCAATGCTAAATGGCCGGTTCATACTTCGTCGACGAATTTGAAAATACAGTTGTTTAAGAGAAACCCTGAGTAGAGACAGCAACGAATGCGCTATATTCTGCTTTCCTTCTGACCGCCTGACGACTTCATCGGGCGCGTTGGCACGTCGATGTTCGCGCGACCCGCGTCAAAGTTTAATAATAGTACATTACTTAACAAGGGCTGTAAAAGAAAGAAAGCCCGAAATCGCAGGTATTTGAGACCCGAGCCGTAGGCGAGGGTTGTAAATATGCGATAGAGGGCTTTCTTTTTTACTGCCCGTGATGAGAAGACAATTTTACGTCTTCACCTGGCCACAATGCGAGTTTTACCGTGCGCGCAGCGTGCGATAAAACTCACATTATGGCCAGGTGTTACGTAAAATCCATTGTTGGATACTCATATACATAGTAGTGTACTAAGATCCATTGATGGATCGAAATGTAATTAAGAGAGCAACAGAATCCATTGATGGATCCCAGGGTATTAAAAAGTGTAAACGACTCCAAATGTATTTAAGTACCTATACATTAAAGCCCACTCTACTCCTTAAAAGATTTGAATGTACAAAAAATCCACTACCACTTTAATGGATACTAGAGGACGGTTGGAACTTTCAAGTTAGAAAAAGACAGCAGAATTGTGCTTCTTGCTCAAGAACTGATGTTAAGACTACGCCGAGCGTACGCCGGATGTAGAGTGGCGCCCTCATCATTATTATTGTGTTTTCTAATAAAGTAAAGTATTTTCTTGAAATCGGACGGTGCATTTTTGTACTACAAATGAACCCACAACTTATAGGACATATCGCATAGTTTAATAACAATTGACCTTTGAGTTATCAACTTAACGGAAAAAAGTGGCCACCTTTTCCCGTTAAGCTGACTACTCATAGGGTAATTGTTATGAAAGTTTGTTACGTATCCCATAAATTGTGTTTTTACTTGCGCTAAAAAAAAGGCATCGTTCGATTGCAAGGAAATTCTTTAGTTAATTAGAAAACACAATAATAGTGACGAGGGCGCCACTGGACGGTCGACGTTTGCTCGGCGCAGTCTTAACCCTTTATAAGGCCCCAGTTATACAGTTATGCCACGTAAAATTGAAATACAGTTTCATGATTGACACTTCCTAGGGAATCGTTTAAAAGCAAGTCATTTTTCGTGCAAAAACAACAGAATATGTATCATATTCTGTAGTACGTAAGGTTGAAATTATAAATAAGTAGGTATATGTGGTCGCTAAATCGCCTCTGCCTTATAAAGGGTTAAAGTAGGACAGCATCAACTTCTGCAATTTATATACAAGTCTATTTCGCGCTTAACTTTAGTCCTAGAGCAAGAAACACAATTTTTCTGTCTTTTTCTAACCTTAGAGTCAGATAAATGCATGACATAGACTAGTAATAAACATTGGAAAAATTGATCGCTGTCTCACTTTAACTTCAGTTGTAGAGCGAGAAGCACAATTTTGCCGTCTTCTTCTCACTTTAAAGTTAGAATAAGACAGCAGTCAACTTCTGCATTTTTTATTGCTATTCTCTTCGCTTTAGTTTAGATATAACCAATTTGTGTGCAATTGATTATTTAATTACTAAATGTGTTTGTTTTAGAAATTCAAATTCAATTTTAAAAATTCAATTCTACATGCCGAGCTAGTAGTCCACCACGTAACAGGTTCCGCGTAGGGCTCGTTTAATCCTCGAGGAGTCATGGCTGAGAAGAGAAGGTATTTATTTATTTATTCAAACTTTAAAAAAGTACGAAAGGTGAGTACAAATGGCGGATTTAAGGCCTTAAGGCGGTTAGGGAGCATAACGTCACACTCGCAGAATGTCCCTTTGTCCCTTTCGCGAAATGTCCCTTTCCTAAATGTCCCTTACGCAAAACGTCCCTTTCGCAAAATGACCCGTTCGCAAAACGTTCCTTCCTATGAGAAGACTCAGTCTCTACTTAAACAAGCTTTTTCCAGACGGGACATTTTGCGAATGGGTCATTTTGCAGACGGGACGTTTTGCGAAACGGGTGGGACCTTTTAAGAAAGGGACGTTTTGCGAAAGGGGTATTTTACATAAGGGACCATTTGCAGAGAAGACGTTTTGCGAATGGGACGTAATTTTGCTGGAGGGACGTTTTGCGAGCGGGACGTTATGCGCCCTAACCCTTAAGGCTAAACATTGGTATCAACGTTCAACTTTCATGGCACCCGGAGGATAGCAAAAAAAGAAATACATTCGTATATTTAATTAATACTAACGTTTATATTAACGTTTTAATTCATATTCAATGCCGCCTAAGTCGTGAAAATTTAATAAATTCATGGTTAAAAAGCTCTCCGGATCTAAGATATTTTGTATTAAATGTGAGATTAGCTTCGTAGCTAAGAAATATAAAGCATTTGAATACTCAAAAGCACAAAAGCAGCCGTTGGAAAAATAATTCGTTTTATGACATTTTGAAATAAGTATTTGAAACAGTTATCGATAAAGTGAATATCGGAAGGAAGTCCCTAGTTAATTGACGTTTTTGCCACAAAATCTCTCTCTGCTCATTATGTATCAGTTACATAAAGTACTATTAACGAACTATGACGTATCGCTGTTCTGCATTTATAATCTGTCAAACTATATCACGGAGATTTGCTTATTTTAGTTAAGTTACACTTAAACAAATAAAGTATATTGCCGCACTCAGAGACGTCAATTTAATTTAATGCTTGATTAAAGTTGCTGCTGTCACTTTCTTTGCTACAGCAATAGAATAAGATAACACGTCACTAAACAAGCATTAAATTTAACTGACGTCGCTGAGTGCGGCAGCTATAGACCTTAACGTAACAAAACTGCCAATTTTCAGAACAACGTCAACAGATATCCCTCCAGAGGGCAAGGAGGGTAAAAAAGGAAAGAAAGACGAGAAAGAAAAAAAGAAAGGCGACAAGGATAAACAGAAAGACGAGAAGACTAAGGATGAGAAAGGGAAAGGCAAGGATGATAAAGGGAAAGGATCAAAGGTGAAGATTAAGGGCCATGATACGGATGATGAAGAATTGGAGATGTCGCCGTCGCAGTTAATGAGGGAAGAGTAAGTGGTTTTTTTTTGGCCAGAAGATCGCATGACCAGAGGCCGGAATTTTCATAGCCAGGGCCCGTAATTTTCATGCCGATGACATCAATTTGACGTCATGCTCCATATAGGGTGATCCCAAATAGTTTTATTGTAAATTATTAATCATTAGTAGACAATTATTTTAATTATGTACAAATGACTTCAAAAGTACTCTATTTACACGTGGAATAAATAATACCTACTTGATACGTGAAACGTATTGATTTGTTTTTATACATACATTTTATTATTGTTAATAACACATTACAATAATTACGTAGAAAACAGAATTCCTCTCTAGCGTAAAGCACGCCGTCCTTCTTGCATTAATTCCCGTGCAAAGAAAATCTAAGTCATCTTCGCGTTCATATGTAATGCAATATTCATAAAAATCCTTTTGTTTTGTAATCGTATTTTTGTTTGTTGTGTCACACATTTGGTTAATTATTATTATCTGCAGAGGTTTTTAAATGATTAATTATGACGAATTTAATCAGAATCATACTCTATGCAGCGTGACGTCATTTTTGCGTCAACGGCATGAAAATTACGGGCCCTGTTCATAGCACTTTTGAGCTGTCATAGGGAGTTCTTGTTTATCGACTTCCGATAACATATTTTATCGATATATTATATAACACAACATATTATTAAAGAAGATTAAACGTAGAGGTAAACAACAGGCGGTCTTAATGCTAAAGAGCGATCTCTTTCAGATAAATTTTGAGTAGTTGAAAATGTAAAATAGAGATTTGCAATAAAAACAATCGAGAATTGCTAATTCTTGTTGCAATTTGATTCGAAAAATGTTTAAAAGGCATAAGAAATCCACAGATTATTTATACGAAACAATAAAATACGATTATTTTAATTCCTATTTAAAATTTCCAAAAAGTACCCAAAGGTTATCTCGAAGAGGTCGCTCATTCCTGATAAGACTGCCTGTTCTTTACTTCTACTCGTAATCATAATTAAAATTTTGTATTCTGTTTTTATCGATATAAATTATGTATATCGGAAGTCGATAGGCGAGAAGTCCCTATGACATCTCAAAAGTGCTACGAAAATTCCGGCCTCTGCTAATGACTATATTATTAACATACCTACTATAGGTATTAAAGCGAAAAAAGTTCGTCGGTCTTAGGCAGGATTCGAACCTACATCTCTGGCTCTCCGGGCCGATGCAGGCGCATTACCAATTATGCCACCAAGACCCTACTTAAGATCCACGAAATTAATGATCGCTTACTTTTTCATACTCGGAGGGTATGCTGACGCCATCTATTGTTGTTTATTAACAAAACGACGATTTTTTCGCTTTAATATAGTTTGAATTTTGTAAAGACGTTTCTGTTAAAATTTAAAAAATATTATTAACATAGGTACTTCAAAAAAGGAGGTTCTCAATTCGTCGGGATCTTTTATAACCGACTTCAAAAAAGGAGGTGGTCTTTTTGACGCGTATGTTTGTTTTTATGTATGTATGTATGTTTGTCTGCGATTGTCTCACGTTTGGCTGAACCGATTTTTTGCGGCTCCAAAGTCAAACTAGGAACCCTTATAGTTTCGCCATGTTTGTATGTTTGTCTGTCCGCGGTAATAACTAATGATCAGCTACCGGTAGCAATTTTTCGACGAAAGTATAACATGTGGATATGATTATATTTACATTTCGTGCACAATTTATATATTCACCCCCTTACTAATAAACGTTGAGTAACGGTGGTATAGCTATACAATGTTTTGTCCTTATCTGTCATTGTGACATTTGTATTTGACAGATAAGGACAAAACATTGTATAGCTATACCACCGTTACTCAACGTTTATTAGTAAGGGGGTAAAAGTGTATGCAGTTTTATTATCGAGGTTTAACATGTCTTAAACGATGAAATATCAGTTTACAACTACGCACCCCTCACATCTGCTTATGTAGAAAGGTCATTCTCTCTATACAACGTGTTACAAAATACCCCGTAAAAAATCTAATAAATTATCAAAGCCAAAAATATTGTCAACCCTAGTAACCTGTCATGTCAGGGAACCGGAGTTAGCGTAGATTATTTAACAGAGAGGCCAACCTACCAATTTAATAATTGTCAACTTGAATGGTTTTTCTGGTTTTCATCCACAAAGGTTCAATACTATGATGTCATTATGCTTAAGTACAGGGGCCCATTTCATAAAAGCTTATAACTTGTAATACGAGTGGAAGGCTCTTTTTAATACATACTGTTAGAAAGAGAGTTCCGCTTATAATATAAGCTATTATTTTATATGCAATAGGCCCCTGGCTTCAAAAAACGTCAAGACGGAAAAAATGTTATGTTGTCAATTTCAAATCTTCTTATCGATACTCTACAATTGTTTCGTGTTTTTTCCAAAATGACGATGTTTTCTAACTCAGAATATTACGACTCCAAAACTCGACTTGTAATATCTATCTAATCGAATTCTGTACATTTTGTTAGTATGTCTCTTGATCGTTTCACGAATTAGGTAAAAATGTACATAAACATTCTGCGTAGTTTACTCTTTAATTTTACGGTGGCACTTCACTTGGCCATGTTTGTCAAATATATTGATCTTACATCTCTTACATTTGACATACCGAATGAAAGAGAGGCAGCGAAGACATTTGACAAATAACAACCAAGTGAAGTGCCACCCTTACTGAAATAGGGTTGGCACGTCAATGAAAAAATAATGATTTTATTTTTTTTGCCGGTAAGTCATGCGGTGATAGTACGGTTCTCAAATATTGTAAATGGACTTGTTATAAGGCACCATTTAACCCCCTTTAGGCTTTACGGGTATTTTTGTAATACCTGTATAAATGGATCCTCAATGTAAATAGGAATCGATTGACAATATCAAACATGGAAAAAATATGATAATTTTCTGTAACAAATATATTCAGTGAGTTTTTAACAATATAATTATGATGTTATTTTTAAAAACACAGACTTATCTATATTAGTTATTATACTCATTATCATTATTCATAGATAGCGCCACATATTGTATTTCGTTCGCAGCGGGCCGGCTTACCGCGCTATGCTCCGGAAACAGCGGTTTAAGCGGCATTGGCCGGAAGTGACGAAAGTGAAGATAGTGACGAGACCTTGGACTCCCCCGCCGCCCCCGCAACGAATGCCGCCCATTGTAAGTATCATATCATTTATTTGGTATTCTGCCTTTCGGCCATAATCATTTGGCAAAATGTATCATTTCCCAACCGTTTCATTTGCCAACCCTTTTTTTTCTGTAATTGTAAATATTTCAGGATTTATTTTAGTACCATCGTGTAGAACCCTATATGTTAGGTTAGGATAGGTTAGTTTTTATAAAAATAAAAAAAGGGTTGGCAAATGAAAGGGTTGGGAAACGATACGTTTTGCCAAACATATTTTTGGCAAAAGGCAGAAAACCCAGTCTTTACTTATGGCGTAGCATAGAAATGACAAACGAGCACACATGCCACCTAATGGTAAATGGGACCCATATAGTCCTGCCCCCTATTTCACCATCCTTACAATGACAGGTGACAGGTGACATTTTAGTGTACATGGCGCAGTTTATATGAAACCCAGCGATGTATCTGCATATTAACTTTGCAATGTATACCGAATTGTCACCTGTCACGTGTCATTGTCAACGTGGTGAAATAGGGGGCTGGACACGGCTACAGTCTTGTAGGGACGTTCGCGTATAGAGATTTTTTTCAGGAATGTTTAGTAGGTACACCTGCTTGGTGATCTTAGTATATAAGTATAAGACTTGGGTGGACATCCGCCACCTGGTACATTTTCAGGCTAAAATTCCATATTTTTTTTCATATTTTTTTATCGTAAGTACCTATTCAGTTATTCGACTAATTCGATTCCCGGTTATGGTAGAATTCACAGAAAAAAAAAATTTGCTATTTCCAAAATTTAGGTACAATGCGACACAAAAGAGTATAAATTAAATGAGGGCGCCACTTTCTGCGCAACTGTCACATTTTTAATGTAAACAGTACGACTTTTTTAGGGACTTCGAATTTATCGATAAATACGACTGCTTACGAGTGATCTATCCTAACCTAACGTAACTATGTTTTTTTTCAGCCTGTCGAGAAGGTTGAGCTTACGACCAGAAAGTGGGTGCCGCCGTACAGGAGGCGGAGGCACAAGCGCCCCCCCCTCCCTCGCATCCCCGCCGAGGAGATGACCAGGCAGTTGTATGAATACGCAAAGCTGAAGAAGGTACGTCCATATAATATAAGTTGAAGTATTTAAGATGAAAAATTTGGTTGAAAAAAAAAAAGAAAATTTGCATAAAAAATACAATGAAATTATGCGTAAATTTGGATAAATTACCAAATAAATCCTCCATGTCTATTCTTTGCAGTTTAAATGGTTTTTTCTTGAATTGCTACACATATTTATTTAGGGTTTCATTCGCGATCCACGAATCGTTTGTAGTTAATCATTATTTGTCCTAATTTAAACTGGTTTTCAGCTGAGTCAGATAACTTTTTAAGCTTTCCAAAAATACCTGCGGTTAGGTTAGGTTAGAGTTGTGTTATAACAACACTAAGGGCCTGTTTCACAATCATCAAGTAAAGCATATCTGACACATAAATTTAGCCCTTTCCTTTTCTTACACGACGAACGACTGGCAAGCCGTAAACGGCTAGCCTGCCTACAACTAGTAAATGGGAAAAGCATCGATGATTGAGTTTATCGATATAGGCAATCCCTAGCTGTTATTTAATTTTGTCCCGTATATACCGAGGTCTGGTTATGACAATTTTGCAGCATGTCAGTTCTGTTGTTTTGTTTGTTAGGTGATCTTCTGTCCTTTTGCTAGAAATGCGTTTTTTTTCTTATTCATGATACTTGCTCATCAGATTTGGAACAACTTCACGCAAGTAGCCAAGAACAAGATGTTGCTACAGGGCACCATCGGCTGCAACTCGAAACGGTACTCCGCTGCATATGGTGGTGAGTAAAAAATAAGCTGTTGTAGGTCAGGAGAGTGTGGCGATATTTGTCCAAACATCTTTTTTTTTCTGGTATCAATTTTTCAAAGATGAAACTATGACAAAGTTTAACCTTTGTCAACTTAACCGAAAAGTGTAGCCATTTCTTTTAAGTCTTGTGTATTCATTTGCACAACAAAAAACCCATCCTTCGATTTCAAAACAATAATGTATTTTATTAGAAAACACAAAAAAACTAATAAGGGCGTTACTGCATCTAGTCTTAAAGATTTGTGTGGCTGCGGCAACACCACTCTGTCTTTTGGGCCATTCTACTTTTCGTTGTACAAAAGTTTTTAGCCACTTTCTCACTAAACTATTTTTATTTCAAAAAAGGGTAAAGTGCAGCCATTTCTAACTTTAAACTCGAAAAGAGATGTAAATAAGCTTATAAGTATTTAGAATTATCCTAATTCATAAAAAGTTATTTGTAATAACTATTAAAGTGAGTAACGCAGTGGATGTCGATGTCCCCGCCTTTTCTATGGAAATGGTGCAATTTACCACTGAGTTACCATGATTGTTATTGTTAAAACGGGACTTTATCGCGTTAAGGGATATATAATTAATTGTATTAATTAATTATTACCTCGACGTTTCGGACGTGACGCTACGCCCATGGTCTCGAGAGGACCATGATTCTTCAACGATAATTGAGTAATTTGAGAGTTGTTTTTTTGGAAACCATTAAACTTAAACATTCTAAGTTTGTTATTTATTTAGAAGCGGATTCATAATTTGGTATACTTTTTATCGGACGATTACGACTTATGTACACTGAAAAGTAGAATGGCCCTTTTCCTTTTTTTACCTACAAAACCGTGCTCGTTCCAGGGTCCCAAACTGCCTGCATCGCGGTGATCCTGAAGACCCTGCTGGAGGAGAAACCAACGTCGGAGCTGACCAGGCAGGACGTCGACGACGTCATTGAGGGCGCTGACAAATACTACCACCAGTGCATCCTGGCACTCAAGTGCTATAAAGGTTCAATTCAATGTTCAAAATACTTTATCTACACTCATATCATAAGTTCTCTATAATGCGTTCAGAATCCGTTGACAATGCCCAGCATTACTTGATACAATTTAACTATGATATGTTTTCTTATCTGTAGCTGTAATGAAAAGTTAAAATTACGATACAAGTTTTGATAAAGTAATGTTGTTCAAATTTGGAACATCTTCCAAAACCAACAAAATTCAAACAGGGGGCCAATTCTAGTATCAATTGAACGTCGACTCGGTATATTTGAAGTAAAGTGTCGTACGCCGTTTTGATTTCGATTGACATTAGAATAGGGATTTTGTTCGTTTGTCTATGATTAAAAAAAAACATTCATATTCGTGACACAGGTTAGCTTTGCCGCCATGTTTGTTCTGCCGCCTACTGAACGCATCTTAGAGTACTTATAATATGTGTGTAGATAAAGTAATGTATGCAACTGTACATAATTAGGCCTTAAAACACTCGTGTGATCTTATTATGAAACTCGCCTTCAGCTCGTTACATAAAACCACACTCGTATTTTAAGGACCCTCTTTATGTATCAGTTACATAATAGTTATTTATGTAACTGGTTCATAATGAAGCCTCTTAAGGTACGAGAGCCGAGGTTAGAGCGCGAGCTTGCGAGCGCTCTAAATACAGGCACGAGTACCTTAAGAGCTAATTGTGAACCGTTGCATACATAAATTTTTCTACAAGCTTAAAATGATAATGATAAAAATAAACAATCGCTAAATTTTCTCGTATACTTTACTCGATTTTTCTGCTTACAAATTACTTATCATCAAAGAAATTTTCACTATTCCGATGCGCATTAATAGTTTGTGAATTTTATTGATAAATGTTAACAAATTTCACGCGTATTTTAATAGTTACTTAAAACAGTTCTATCAATTTATCATAAACAAGTTGGAATGCCAAACGAAACGCCGCCATTTTGTTGATATCCATATTGAACGTAACCAAATAACAAATCGATGGATATTAACCATCTATTTTTAGTAATTGAATAAAAATGTTATTTTAAACACATATTTAGTCTCAAAATTAATTTTATTTTTAATATACGTAATTTTAATTGGTGTTAAAATGTTTTTAACCGTTTATATACAAATTATTAGGAAGTCAAGTGTTAACTAAACGCCAAGACTGATATCCGGAATGACCGTTACCATGGTAATAACAATGCTATAATAAATTATAGCACTGTTATTACCATGGCAACGCTAATTATAGAATTGTTTTTACTCTTCGGTTACGCTATAGGTGGTATTCTGACACCATTAACGATATCAATATTAGCGGTTTATAGTACGCGAGTAGAAAAAATACTATTTGTAGTTAATTGGTTAACTGTTATGAACAGAGGCCGGAATTTTCGTAGCACTTTTGAGCTGTCATAGGGTCTTTTCGTTTATCGACTTACGATAACATATTTTATCGATATATTATAGAACACAACATATTAAAGAATATTAAAAGTAGAGGTAAACAACAGGCGGTCTTATCGCTAAATAGCGATCTCTTTCAGATAACTTTTGAGTGGTTGAAAATGTATTATTAAATACTCTAATAGAGTTTGCTTATATACTGGATTAACACATAGGCTGCTTTGGATCCCGAAATAAAGCAGTGTTCCCGTGGGATGGCATTATTACTAATTCTACGCGGACGAAGTCACGGGCAGAAGCTACTAGCTAGTTATCTATATGTCAGGATTTTTTCAGACTTTTTGATTGGTCATTTTTTGTAGATTTTTGTCTATAAATCAAAAAATATATAACAGCAAATTAAAAAAAAATGTTTTGAAATGTGCAGATTAAGCCCTTTCATATATAACACCCTATTTGCTATAATCATACCACTTTCATTTTTCAACTCCCCATTCTAGACCCCTTTTAAATTATTCATATTTTTTTTACCTAGAACAGATACGGGCAAGCAAGTGGTACAACTATGCCATGCTGAAAACATGCTGTGATATACAGACAGACAGACAGACAACGAAGCCTCCCCATAAGGGATCCTTTTATACCATTTTGGTACGGAACCCTAAAAACTGTTTCTGACGTGTTCTAAATCAAATGAATTTTCCAACCTATATAACTGACTGCTGTACCTTTGTTGAACAGGGAAGCCCCAACTCGAGCTGAAGCAGCTCCTTGTGTCCTACTTCTTCCATGACGCGAAGTACACCATGAAGACACGAGAGCTGGAGCAAGGGGTGCTGGTGAAGAATCCTGCCGACAGTGACAAAAAGCTACAAGACCTTATGGGGTGCGCTTCAATCAGTATAAAAACATTTTGTATAATTTCATTTAACTAACCACGAAAAGCATAATGAACTTTTAGCATAAAAACCAATTGTATAATTTTATCTGGATACGATCGAATAACATAAAACTCATTTAGTATAACTATCGTTTTCTTGTTGTTATGCATTTTAAGTCAAATTCTTCTAACTAGGTTAGGTTACGTTAGAACTGTGACTATATTAATAGTAATAAAAGCAGTTAGACATATTTATTTTTTTATTTATAAACATTATAGTTTTTGAAATTATGCATTTCGTTTTATGCATCATGACTATTATATCGACGGTTCATTATACAGATTGAAATTATGCAATTCGTGTTATGTTAAATGATCGTTAGACCATTTGTTTTTATGCTAAACATTACACACCCGACCTTATGATGTAAGTTTATTTATTGTTTTCGTTTTTAGGGTTTACGTTGGAGCATTTAATCCTGCTTATATTATAAATGCAAATGTTGTGTTATGTGTTATTTGGTTAACGTTTTTGACAAGTTGTCCAATTCCCAAATCGATCAATTCTTACATTGTCCAATTCCCACAATGTCCAATCCGTATATAACAAATTTCCAAATTGACCAATTTCCTATATGACCAAATCCCACATTGTCCAATCCCTATATGACAAATTCCCAAGTTGACCAATTTTCTATATGACTAATTCCGATATTGTCTAATTGCCCTTTTATGACAAATTCCCACATAGTTCAATTCCCACATTGTCTAATTCCCACATAGTCTATTTGCGCTTAATCGCCTCTGACTGCGATTTCGTCCGCGTAGAAGTCATACTTAAAACTCTTTTCGTAACATGACTTTCATCACTCATGACATGGCCATACCATGACAATCTAGTATCTTCCATTTTTCTCTCACTTAAATAGTTTGACATTTTGGGAGCTTGGCATTCTGAGAATTTGACGTTTTGGGAATTCGACATTCCGGGAATTGTACTTTTTGGGTCTTTGACATTCTGAGAATTTGTCATTTTGGGAGTTTGACATTCTGAACATTGGGAAATCTGGGAATTGTACTTTTTAGGAGTTTAACATTCTGGGAATTGTGCTTTTATGGGAATTGTACTTTCTGGGAATTCGACATTTTGGGAGTAGGAATTGGACATTACGGGAGTAATGCTTTGGTTATTACTTGACGTTAACATGTTAACATTAAACTGCATGTCATTAAAGTAATGTATGCGCCTGTACACATAATTAGGCATTAAAACTCTCCTTTCGGGTCGTTTGTCGCGTTTGTTACGCGTGTTTTAATGTCTCTCATTATGGCACGAGTCAAATAAACTACTAATATTGCCCAAATACCCACAGGTTGATGGAGAGACGCATCGGGCAGGAGTACAGCATGATCCTGTCCATTGCTGACAAGCATTTCTTGATTTGGGGCGGCCCCCCCCCTGCGGGCTCGGGCAGCTCGTGCCGGACCGTGTGCTACATCTTCGACCCCCACACGTTGACCGAGCTAGGAGTGCCGCACAGACTGTATGTCTTTCATTCGTTTATTTGTTCATTCATTAGCAGAGATCTGAATAGGCAGAGCTAATTTGCCTAAACTTGACGCATATTCATTCATGCGTGAGTGAGAAGGGAATACATTATTGAATGAACATGCATCAAGTTTAGGCAAATTAGCTTTGCCTATTCCGATCTCTGTTCATTAGTTTAGGTTGACAGAAAGGGACAGAGTTATAGCAGTTATATAGCTGTCTCTTTCTGTCAACCTAAACTGAACTAATTTAGTATGTCATGGTAACCCCCCAGGATCGTGGCAGGTGGAAAGAAGTGGTCTCTGCCTACCCCTCTGGGAAACAGGCGTGATTTAATGTATGTATGTATGTATGGTAACCCCCCGGACCTCGGAATATATGAGGCAAAATTAAATGATAGCTAGGGGTCGCTTATATCGATAAAATCAACTATCGATGCTTTTTCCTTATACTAGTGATGCCCTTACGAATAAACGTGTAATAACCGTGGGGTAGCTAAACTATGCTTTGTTCTTATCTGTCCAATTCATTTGACAGATAACGTCAAAACTTAACATAGGTAACAGATAGAATGACTTAAATCCAAAACAGCTGAAATGCGAAACGTTACACACAGAAGTTTAATCTTTCAGCCTATCTTTTAAGGCTTTCTTTAGAGTAATTCGTTTTATTTATATTTATTTACCGTTGTTTAGGAGCCACGCTTTACCTCACGACAACCAACAAGTCTGCTGCAATCCTAAGTGAGTACGGTGAAACACCTAGCGATTGTTGAATTATCGTCTCTATTACCTTATGTTAAAGTTCATGGAGCCAATAATTGGAAGTTGGGCAATAGGGCAGTTTATCCTATGGGGATTACCCTTGAATGGCCGACACTCATTTCGTCGAATTTTCATTTCGTCGAATTTTCATTTCATCGAATTTTCATTTCATCGAACAGGCATTTCCACGTGCAGGAGTTATAATTTGTTGGTGGTCACAGGTCTAGCCTAACCTAACTTACGTAACCCGCGCTTACGATAACCTAAAAACAATAAGGTTTCAGCAGAAATTAGCTGTCGATGAAATGAAAATTCGATGAAACAACGCATTCTTGAAATGAGAGGCGGTGATTCAAGGAGCACACATTCTATGGTTTTTTACAACTATACATATTTAACAATTACTAATGTTTAGGGCTTAATATTGAATTACACGTGAAACGAAATAAAAACATGCATTTAATTACACAGGTTCGGTGCAGGCGCATTTATTCGCTACGCCGGCGTGACGTCATTTGTGCTAGATTTCCTCGCCAACTACGGTTACTTGAACGAACCCACCAAGAACAACCCGAAGCCGCTCTTCACCCTCACTGAGATAGAGGTGAGCTGGTCAATCAGTCAATCAATCAATCAATCAATCAATCAATCAATCAACTATGGAGACCTAAATGCAGCCGCAAGCACACTATGAAGCCCATTACCTTCACTGATATAGAGGTAAGGTGGTCAATCAGTCAGTCAGTCAATCAATGAATTGATCAATCGATCAAGTATGGAGGCATGAACGCAATCGCAAGCACACCAGGAACCGCCCATTACTTCCACTGAGGTAGAGGTGAGCTAGTCAATCGGTCAGTCAATCAATCAATTGCTCAATCGATCAACAATAGAGAATTAACGCCACTGCAAATACACTACGAATCTGCAAGCTCACTATGAAGCTGCCCATTACCTTCACTGATAAAGAGGTAAGCTGGTCAATCAGTCAGTCAGTCAATCAATGAATTGATCAATCGATCAAGTATGGAGACATGAACGCAGCCGCAAGCACACTAGGAACCGCCCGTTACCTTCACTGAGGCAGAGGTGAGCTAGTCAATCGGTCAGTCAATCAATCAATTGCTCAATCGATTAACTATAGAGACTTAACGCCACTGCAAACCCACTTCGAATCCGGGAGCACACTATGAAGCTGCCCATTACCTTCACTGATATAGAGGTAAGCTGGTCAATCAGTCAGTCAGTCAATCAATGAATTGATCAATCGGTCAAGTATGGAGACATGAACGCAGCCGCAAGCATACTATGAACCGCCCGTATCCTTCACTGAGGAAGAGGTGAGCTAGTCAATAGTTCAGTCAATCAATCAATTGCTCAATCGATCAACTATGGAGACTTGAACGACACTGCAAACACTACGAAGCCGCCCATAACCTTCACTGAGATAGCGGTGAGTGTGTCAATCAATCAATCAATCAATCAATCAACTAACCAATTAATCAAATTACCTATAGAGACTTGAACGTAGCCAGCAAGCACGAACATCACAAAATAGAGGTGATCTTGTGAACCTATCAATCAATCAATCGATTTTTACTCAGACGTCATCTACCTAGTCTAGCCATAAGTTCTGTCACTGAGATTTATCACAATTTAAAAAATAAATAAAAGAGTTTCATAAACCTGTAGCACATCAAACAAAACCTTATTTTATCTAGAATAAAAAGAAGCATAATTTGTATTCTTTACTATTGCAATCATTTGATGAACGAGCTTCAAGCATTCCATTCGGGGTAGGAAATCATGGGTCAAAACACGCACGACCACGAAACGGCTACAACTTTTGTAAGAGTTCTCGTATTGAGTCGAAATTTGCGTGACATATTGACCAGACTTTTATGTTTAAACCCTGATACAAATGTATTTTCAAGCAACTAAAGATCCTCTTATACACCGGTCAATCTTCGTGTCTCATTAAATCGACCCTAAGATTTCGCATCAATTTGCAGCAATAAGAAAACAGACTAAACTTTGAGCTTCATAAGCTGGTTTTTGAGTGTCGTTAAGAAAATAATGCTGGTCTCTACAGATACCCACAGATAACAGAATTCATAATATTAAAGAAAAAAAAATCTTAGTTAACAAAAACTAACCTTTAAACCGTTGCCAAAAAGTGAAATTTTCAAAATCCTCGTGCGTGTTTTAATCGGTTCCGGCCGTGAATGTTAGAAGATCGTATCGGAAATTGCGGCGACAATGTGGAATGATTATTAGTTCTTAAAAATGTACATTAATTAAGCTTTTAATTTGTGTATATTATGAAATTAAGAAATAAACATAAGTTAGTTTTATTTGACTAAACCTTTGTGACAGAACTTATGGCCAGACTATGTACTTGGTCGATGACGTCTGAGTAAAAAAACGTACAGTCGGCAACAAAAGCTTGTCCCAAAAATGATTTTTTTGTCAGAAACTTATTACTAGCGCCCGGAATTTTGGGGGCAGCTTTTGAGAAGTTATAGAGAAAGAATACCGCTGTTTATCGATGTTATCGACAAATCGATAGATTTTTTTTATGACTATTAAATGAAATCTCAAATTTTCCGATAATACGCACTCTTTTTAGCGGTCACTGATGAAAACAGTTCGAAATATCAGAAAGTTTCATCAGTTTAAATTGCTTTATTAATATCAGTATGATTACGAAAACCCTTATATTTTATAAGTTGAGGATAGATCCCTCTGAGCCCAATTAACGTTAGGTGGCTTGTTTGTTACCCTTTGATATAATAAAACAGAAAATATTATTTTTTAACATTTCGATATTTCGAACCTTTTTCATCGTATTATTATCGGAAAATTTGAGGTTTTATTTAAAATTCAAATTCAAATTCAAATTCAAAATCTTTATTGCATATCACATTACAAATATAAGGTGGAAAAAAAAATAGGTATCCATGTGACGCCCTGCAAGGGCACAGCAATTTTAGAGGGCTAATTATGTATTTTAATATCACATAAAATATTACATTATAAATTGTATTATAAACTAAAAAAAACTTAATCGTAACTTAATCTTAAACAGCTCAAAGATAAAATCTTTCGTATTGCACATTTGTTTACAATAATAATTATTATATCAATTACAACTATGGTTGATAAAATATTAATTCAGTACATTACTTATCATTAAAAAAATCGTTTAAATTATAGTAGCATTTATTGATAAGATATATTTTTAATTGTTTAAGAAACAACTTTGGTTTCTCTAAGTTTTTTATGGAATTAGGTAGGTGGTTGTATATCTTAATAAGCATATGGTGAGGGCTAGAGGTTATTATTTTTAATTTGGAGAAGGGAAATTTTAATTTATTTAGGTTTCGGTCGTTTCGTCTGATTTCAGTTATGGGTGTATAAAGATTTATATGATTTTTGACAAACTTACATGATTCCAATATGTAGATTGAGGTAAGGGTGAGCATTTGTAATTTAATAAAGTGGGGGCGACAGGAATCCATTTGGTCAATATTTACTAAGATTCTGACACATTTTTTTTGCAGTATAAAGATTTTATCAATATCAGAAAAAAGATATATATAAATAAAACTATGGATTTATCGATAACATCGATAAACAGCAGTGTTCTCTCTACAACTTGTCAAAAGCCGCCCCCAAAATTCCGGGCCCTAATTATTATTAATTACCCCACAGATCATTGGACGCGAGCCACTCGAGCGCGAAGCTCGTTATGAGTTTGAATTCAAGGCGCTCAAGGCTCATTGTGACTCGGAGTGGCAGAGCCTTTACAAGAACACGCTCTACGAGAGAAAAAATAAGGTACAATTCAAGAAATATCACCATCATTAGAAAGAAAGAGGCATACACATAAAACAGATAGAAAGAAAGACATTCACAACACAAAAGACACGTATAACAAAGATAAGAGAGAAAGGCATTAACTACACCGAAGACACACATAAAGCCGAGAAAGAAAGACATTTATTACACAGAGGATACACGTAAAGCCAAGAGAGAAAGAAAGACAATCACAACACAAGACACGATAATTATGCTACGAAATATGAAATACATAGAATAAAAAGACACGTAACAATGCTAAGAAAGAATGACATTCACGACACAGAAATGGCACATAACAAAGCCGAGAAAGAAAAAGACATTCAACAGTAGACACACAAGACAACAAAGAAAGAAAGAAATTAACTAAACAGAAGACACAAATAACATAGCTAAGAAAGAGAGAAAGATAGTGTAGGAGACAACACATATCAGTCATGAAATAGGTTTTACATGCGTTATATTTTTTTCCGCGAATAGGTAATTATTTTGGTATTAAAATGTTTTTCGGCAATTTCGTTTTTTTTGTTATAAAAATCCCAATTACAGCGAATCTATTATATATCTAACTGTGAAATTAGATTACATGGATGGGGTCTGAACGATTAAAGAAGATGGCGTGGCTTTACGTTATAGAAAATAACTAGGTATGGCTTAGATCCGAAGTCTGAACCATCATTGAGCTTGTTTAATAAAAACCACCCCATCACCACGCCATCTTGTTTTTGTTTTCGTCGTTGACTTGGACAACTTAGCTAAGAGTGAAACCGTCGCGGTCGCGTGATTTCTGCTTCATACAAAAGTCCAACCGCTCAGGTTCATTTTGTCCATATTCCCATTTCGTCCACATTCTCATCTTGGCCACATTTCCAACTCGTCTACATACCAATCTCAAATTGTCCATATTCCCAACTCGTCCACATACCCAACTCGTCCGCATTTCCAATTAGTCCACATTCCCAACTCGTCCACATTCCTATCTCGTCTGCAACCTAAATTAGGACTGAAGGCCTGTTTTACCATCAGGTGGCCTGTTTTGCCTCGTTTGCCTTCTGCATGCCGTAAAAAAAGGATTTATTTTTATTTCCCTACAAATAATACGAATAAAGTTCCTCTCAATTTGTTGGTTAGGGTCAAAAGGTCATATGATCCCGGAAATTATTGGGATCGACTGGCATTTTCTTTACAGGAACTCCATCATTTCTTCTACACTGTTCTATTTCCCAAACATCTGTGATTGCCGGTTGATATAGCTTAAATAAGTTAAAGATGTCTCCATTTATTGCCTCTTTCCGGCCTCTGTAAGAAATGTACTTTAGGACCGTAGGATCATTTGAAAAAATGTGCTTGAAGTCTTCAATGTCATTTGTAACTTATAGGAAGGGGCCGGAATTTTCGTGGCATTTTTGAGCTGTCATAGAGACTTTTCATTTATCGACTTTCAATTAGGTACATATCGATATAAAAAACTTTAAAATAGAAAATTTACATACACCAAAAATATGATGATCATTTTTTTTATATAGGTAAATTTAACTTGTTAGCACTAACACAAATTTTGAGTATTAAATTGAAAAAGCTGCAATATGGCTTAGATGTTGGTAGTCGTATTTGGGAACTTACCTACTGATGAAATAATTAGTATATTGATTTCTGACTTCTGCAGTGGGTTACCTCTACTTATCGCTCGAAACCCGATAAATATAGAGAAAAAAACAAAATGGTTTTAGTGTCTTAACTCTTAACCAGGCAATGGATCCATGTGGACCACATAAAATCTACTCAATTGTACCTAATGTTAGTACCTAAGGCTGAATCTCTACTGTGTCAGCCTGGTAAGGGCTAAGACAGAAATCAAGAAGTTTTGGAGACTGGCTCCCTTGGTAGCCACGGGGTACCAAAAGATTTTGTTTTTATTTCTGTATTGTATTTTATCGATATATTATTATGTATAACGAAAGTCGATAAACGAGAAGTCACTAGCGTTACTGAAAAGTGCCACGAAACTCAACCTTATTGATGTAGAAAGTCAGATTGACTTTAGACTTGAGGTGGATTACAGATTTAATCTTTGACTGTATTTACTATAGTACAGGGTGTCCGGCGGCAGATTTATGTTTTTAAAGTTTAATTAAAAAAAAACTATTTCACATATCGTTTTAATTTATGTCTTAAAATGCAGATAATTAATGCGGATTTCACTTTTTAAAGATGATGTCGTCCAAATGTCGTCCATCGATCTGCCAACACTGCTCGAAACGGAGCCTAGTGTTTTAGCGCCACACGGTTTAGTAGGTTTGGGTCGATCGCACCGATTTCCCAACGAATATTTTCTTTTAAATCTTCAATTGTTTGCGGATTTTTCCACATAAACTTTTCCCTCGAGGAAGCCCTATAAAAAGAAGTCCATAGGACTTAAATTAGGCGACCTTGGAGGCCACAGGATGTCCCCATAGCGACTGATAACTTTTTTGGGGAAAGCTTCACGAACCAAACATATGGAAGTTCTGGCCGTATGTGGGGTCGCGCCATCTTGTTGGAACCATGTGTGTGACAAGTACGACGGGTGAGCTCGCAGTTTTGGTAAAAAGAAGTCCATGATCATTCGTCCAAAATTCTCACTGTTCACATTAACTGCCTGGCCTCGGTCATTTTCAAAGAAAAATGGCCCAATAATTCCGTTAGAAGACAAAGCGCACCAAACAGTAACCCGAGGACAATGCAGTGGTTTTTGGTGTTTCTGTCGTGGATTCTGAGTTCTCGACGTCCAATCACGGCAGTTCTGCTTATTGACGTGCCCATTCAAATGAAAATGGGCCTCATCACTCCAAAAATTGAATTAACAGTTCGGAGCTTCGCTAACATAACATCACAGATTTTTTTCCGTGTAGTGAAATCATTATCTTTCAACTGTTGCACAATTTGAATTTTAAAATGATGGAATTTTGAATCCTTTTTTTAAATTTCATGGACGGCTGCTTCCGGAAGTCTCAAAGACGCTGCGCGTTTCCTTATTCAAAATCGCGTATTTTCACGTAAGCTTTTTTCCACCATTTCCACACTTTCCGGCGTCCTTGACGAGCGACTAAGTCCGGGTCGGGAGGAATTCCTGGCCAAACCAGTTGCGCGAAACCTCTCTAACCAGGTCCGAATCAAATTAACAGTTGGTTCATCATTTAAGCGGCGAATTTTATAGTGCGAACAAAACCAACAACGCGCAATAATACAGAAATCGTCACCCTTAAAAAACGCTTCGACTGCGAACGAGCGAAGCTCTCCTGACCACTGCGACATCGTGTCTAACAAATCCGCACGATCGGTGAATCTAATGATGCCCCCCACTCCCCCGCACCATTTATTACTTTTTGTAAAATCGAGTTCTAAAATGTAAATCTGCCGCCGGACACCCTGTATAACCCTAATAGGCGTTCGTTTGTTTGTAGGGAGAGTTCCCAAGGACATGTTTAAGTGAGCTCTCTGTCGTAACCTCTCACTCTCGCAACAAGAGAAAAGGGGGGGATTTACATGGGACGACAAAAGAGGTGAGTGAAAAGTATTTAAGTAAAATTTTATAACAGTGTTGCTACAAATTTAGAATTTTCACATTAAAAGAATATTTTTTTTAATAAATACTTTAGAGTCATTTCATTCGTTCCGTTTACAAAGTTGTGTACCTACCTATGAGAAATCGTCACTGTGGAATGCCTTAATAGGCTATTTGACAACATTGAAAATATGCATCAAATTGTCGTCATCCTATTAGATAATAGCGTAAAACAACATATTTCACTTTATTTTAAACTAAATTAAGCATATTTCTTTGGAAATTACAAGAAAAAAATTGTAATATATTTTGAAATTTTATCTGTGGCACAAATGCTATGCGATTGCTTTGTAGCTGTGGTTACTCGCAGGTGACGTCAAACGCAAGTAACCACAGATCATAAGGGCATATCTCTTCAAATGATTTTTTATTGTTTACTTGCGTTTGACGTCACACTTGTCATATGGCCAGCGCCATGATAGAAACAGCGTTTTAAGCGCGGTTTTGAAAATTTAAACTTTAACATAGATTTTTATTGATAATACAGTAGAATGTCACGGAAATATCAATGTAGTGTGCTTCTTATGTAATAAAGAATCATTTAAAAATCATCTTTAGGTTTCTTCAATCATTTTTCATTTTGAATAATCATTTAGGATTTATAACAATTTGAAGTTGGTTAGAAACAGTCCGGTTTTTTAAAGCGTGCTCTTTGTTTTTCTTTTCAGCCTGCTTATAAAGATTTCTTCAACTAATTTTGTCTTACAGCCCGAAATAAAACTGCCCATGGCTCCAGAGAAAGGGCCCGCTAACCCCGGTTTGGACTTCCTGCTGCAGAATAAGGGGGAAGACTTTTTCCTCAACTGTTCAAGGCTTGATGGACACATGTTTGGGAGGTGTGTATCGGTTGCCATGGTTACCACTGGGCATCTGGGATTCTATTCTACTAGGGTAAAACCATATAATAAGAACTAGCATAGAAGTTATAAAATAAAAACCGGTCAAGTGCGAGTCGGTTCGCAAAACCGAGGGTTCCGTATTTAAGATATGCTTGGTAACCGCAAAAGAAAATACTCATTTTGTTATGAAGTTTATTTTCCATGCAACAAGGTCCATTTTGACTAGCCCAAATTTTAAAACGGATTTTCAAAGTTTTTTTGTTATTTATCAAAAGCTGAAAATAATGAAAACTTTATTTTATTTTGCCCATAAAATATAAATAATTACCCATGCATCAGGATTTTTCAGATTTTTTTTGATTAAGTAATAATCTCCGGAGATAAGGAGGGGGGGGGAGAACGGTAATTTTTTGACTTATTTGTCGATATAATTTTTTCAGCACTATTATATCCGGCAAAACATATATTATATATATAAATAAATATTATACAGGGTGTTCGGCAGAAGGTTGGACAAACTTCAGGGACTAACTCTGTAGGTAATTATACTCATCAACTTTATTACAGGACCAACATCCAAATCGCGAGAAAAAAAAACAGCTGTTCCATACATTTCGGCTGTTTAGCTCTCAAAGTTTGTATGGAACAGCTGTTTTTTTTTTCGCGATTTGGAAGTTGGTCTCATAATAATAGTTGATGAGTATGACCTACAGAGTTAGTCCCTGAAGTTTGTCCAACCTTCTGCCGAACACCCTGTATTTTGCTGCCCCTAACCATATCGAATGTATATATATCATAGTTTCGACTACGTACTGTCGGAATATCATGCTATAGAATGTTCGTTGGCTCGACTGTTATTGTAATGAATATTCGCTAGATCGAAATACTTATGGCCGAAACATGTACAATCGACAAAACTTAATCTAGAATTGTACAGTTTCGATCAGTGGTGTATCGAAAATTCATTGGCTCGACTGTTATTGTAATGAATATTCGCTGGATCGAAATACTTGTGGCCGAAATATGTACAATCGACAAAACGTAATCTAGAATTATATGGTATTGGTTATTAATCCTCAATTTCGATTTGACGATTTTTCGTTCCTACACTTTTCGTACCCAGCGAATATTCGATCCAGTAACAGTCGAGCCAATGAACATTCGTGTCTGTGATTTTCTGTGGGATTACAATCGTAATCTCAATTTCGATTTGACGATTTATTGTTTCTACGCTTTTCGACCCAGCGAATATGCGATCCAGTAACAGTCGAGCAAACGAACATTCGATAGCATGATATTCCGAGAGTACGTAGTCGAAACTATGATATACACTCAACCATATCATAACTTGTAGAGACGACCTGGTCCCCCTCGGCAAGTCAGACATGCTACTCCATAGCCCAGTGGACATGGCCTTTTTTTTTCGTAGTGGAAATGCGTTACGCATCATCCCCCGGCCTAGGGTTGGCCATGCTATAGGGGGGGTATGACGGACTCTCTCCTCCCCGCACTCTCGCACGAGAGTAGAGGGAGCAGCGTACCGTCTAAAACCACTCCGGCGTTCACCTCCGCTGCTGTTTTCGGGGGCACAATGGGCTGCATCGACATCGTCTTCACGTTCCCGCTCCGCCACCTCCTTGTGCTGGGCCGTGTCGTCCGCATCGCTGCACTCGTGGCAGATCGGATTCGGCTCCCTCTTTACCTTGTGCAGGTAGTGACCGAAGCACCCATGTCCGGTCAATACCTGCACAAGCCGGTAGGTAAGCGCACCGTGCGCCCTCTCGATCCAGTGGTCAAGTGTCGGGAGGAGTGCCCCTATAGCAGTGGGCATGGCCTAACCTAACCATATCATAACTTACAGAGACGACCTAACCTGGTTCCCCTTGCCAAGTCAGACACGCTACTCCATAACCCAGTGGAGATGGCCTAACCTAACCTTACCTAACCTAACCATATCATAACTTACAGAGATGACCTGGTCCCCCTCGGCAAGTCAGACACACTACTCCATAGCCCAGTGGACGTGGCCAAGGTGAATAACCGGTCCAACTACCAGACCTTTGGGGGGAAGGGCATACTGAGAGGCACGAGACATATGGCTAGCTACAGGTAAGAGTTGGGCTGTATTCTACTGTGTAAAACCATAATGCTTTTCACTTGTTATCGTATTGCTAACGTTATGATAACTCATATTTACTTGCCAGTATAAAGTCTGTGTCAATTGAAATTAACGAAGTTGTAAACAAATTAGTACTGTCTGACACATAACCTCAAATATTCGCGCCGCGCTGCTTTTACACCACTCCACATTAACACGCAAACGCGCGCTATAATACTCCTAGCGCCATCTATCGCGCCACTTATAAACCACTCCATAACACACGATAGTGCGCTATAACACGCTGGCGCCATCTGTTGCTCCGCTTGTTAACTACGATGTCCAATCGTCCGCAGATACCAAACGTTCAAGATATACACGGCCATCCCGTGCTGTGTGGCAGCCCTCGCTATGCTGCAGCGACTGCGCGCGCGCGCGTGGAACGAAGATACCGTTGACGAAACGCTGGATCTAGGCTATAATTTTTTTAGAGTAAGTGGAGTACAGCAAGGGAAACTTCACATTGAGATAAGAGCGAAAAAGGTACGTCTTTACCTTTTTCGCTCTTGTCAAAATGTGAATACCTAAGACTTAAAAAGTTACGACTTTCAGTTTCCCGTACTGGGTAGTGATTCTTTCAAAAGCAAAGGTGAGCGAACGCAGGAGTGATGTCCAAGCGGCGAGTTTAAGTAGTCCCGTTAAAGCGAACAAAACACATTTCAGCGCGTGTATTCAATTTGGCAGCATGGCTTCTCGAACGTATAAGGCTGCCTAATTGAGAATGCACGCGCTAATATGTGTTTTGCTCGCTCTGACGGTACTTAAACTCGCCGCTTGGATTTCACTCCTGCATTCGCTCACCTTTGCTTTTGAGAGAATCAATACCCTGTAAACTTGCGAGCACACAGTATACATATTAGTATTTCTTTATCTATACAAGTACGTATTTTTACCGTAGTCTAGCCCAGATATCTGTCTTGTCCTCTATTCCTTTATATATGAAAAAAAGTTTGTCAAAAAATTTCATTTTTGGGACAAGATTTTGCTGACGGTACGTTTTTTTTTGTAACTCCTGTCTACTTATGAAGACCAAAGTAATGGGTCCCAACACGGTGGGTCTACGTCAAGTATAGCCGAGATCCAGTCGCCACCTTCCGACTCCATCATCAGATCAGCTCTTAACGTATGCGGAATGAAATCTGGCCAAAGTTCAAAACAATATTTAAATTAGTAAAAAGTCTGTTTTGTTATAAATATTTATAGTAAATAATAGTATTATTAACAATGTTTAATGCAAAAACAATTTACTCCTTTGCAAGCTGCTATGCTCCAAGTTTCAGCCCATTCCCTTAATGAATAGAATAGAATAGAATAGAATAGAAAAACATTTATTTCGCTTAATTATTACAGAGTGTGAAATGTAGTGCTGCGAAAATGGTATCCACTCAGCTATATATCGTACCACCTACCACCTGCCACCCACCACCTACCACCTATTACTTCGGTTCGGTTTCGGTGGTTTCTTTGGTGGTTATTTTGGTGGGTGGCTGGTTTTCTGTGGAATTGGAACTGTTTCAAAATTGACATGCAAAATTACCCATGAACAGAGCAAGTTAAATAAAAGCGTGTAAAAAAACACACTGCATCAAAACCCTAAACATAATTACCAAACTTGGACCGCAAATGTATGAAATCTTTATTTTTTCAGGAGTCCTTGATGGCGCGGGGCGGCCCCATCCGCAGGCTGGTGCTGGGCGAGATGAAGGACACCCTCAGGATCAGAGACAAGGAGTACTTCCATAAGGTACCTCATCATCATCATCATCAGCCCACTTCAGTCCACTGCTGGACATAGGCCTCTTCCATAGCACGCCACTGAGCTCGGTCTTCAGCTCTTCTTCTCCAGTTGCCACCAGCTACCTCAAGCATGATATTTTTCACTCAAGAAATCTTCAACAATCTGCCCTCTGCCATCTGTTTTGCGAGCGATGTGCCCCAGTCCAATAACACTTAGGGCGGATTCGACCAAACTAGAGTAAATTTTATTCTTACAATAAATGGGTCGGGTCCCGTTGGCCTTACTTGCATTTAGCCTTAGCGAGCAAAACGGCTCAGTAGTACACTGACCAAGTATGCAAAATGACTTGGTTATATAATTCCATGGTTACGAAATTGTCTTAGTTTCAAGAAGACTTACTTAGCAAAACGTCTAAGTCGTGAAATACCCCAGTAAGCAGAATGACTCAATTGTGTTAGGTCTTGATTGTATTATCTTGATATGTGAAGATTATCGAGACCATTTGCCTATTAGAACATTATGACATTAAGTCGTTTTACAGCCAAGTCATTCCGTCTATACTATGCTTTATAGCAATGAGGGCGTTTTACAGACCAAGGCATTTTGCTACCCGGACAAAATACAACTAAGTGCTCTGCTCGCCAAGGCTAAATGCAAGTAAGGCCAACGGGACCCGACCCCAATAAATCGCCAGTTAATCGCGAGTAAATCAGTTTTACATTACCTACGGTAATTTTAAGAATACTGAACTTATACGGGAATAGAGGTGGCGTCCTAGGTGAGCGAATTCCACGCGAATGCGATGCGGCGCGACGCGGCGCGAAAGAAACACAGTCGACAGCTATTGAAGTGGCCTACGTGACCAATACAGAGGCTCTACTTTGAAATCCGTACTTCGAACTTCGTCTATTGCTATCCCTTTTGCTCTCGACGCGTCACTAATTCGCAAGATAGTGACGGGGCGATCCGAAGTTCGAATTACTGATTTCAAAGTAGAGCCCCAGGCGCGGGGTGCGGGCGGCGCGGCGCGAAACAAAGAAAATGCGATTAGTTGGTTTGACAGTTTTCGCGCGAAGCGACCCGGCGTCGGTTGTCAGAGTCGGAGGTAGTCCTGTGGCTGGGCAATTCGCGCGCACGTAGGACAAGGCCGCCGCGTCGCACCGCTTCGCATTAAAATCGCGTGTCACCGCATCGGATCGCTTTGCAATTCTGTTCGCTTTGAATTGCCTACGTAACACGGTTTCGCATGGAATGACAAAGTTATGCCAAGAATAATTTATCATCTCGTTTTGTGCGCTGTCATACAACTTAACAAACATTTTCTAATGAGTTTGTTACTATTCTTTACGTAACACCTGGCCACAATGCGAGTTTTATCGCACGCTGCGCGCACGGTAAAACTCGCATTGTGGCCAGGTGAAGACGTAAAATTGTGTACTCATCACGGGCAGTAAAAAAAAAGCCCTCTATCGCATATTTACAACCCTCGCCTACGGCTCGGGTCTCAAATACCTGCGATTTCGGGCTTTCTTTCTTTTACAGCCCTTGTTAAGTAATGTACTATTATTTTATTAACCAGGACAGAGGCATCGCCGTCTGGGGCAGGCTCGTCTCGCGGACGCCGAAGGTGTACGATATCAAAAGAGGATTGGATCAGTTCTTCAGGGAATCTGACTCAGGGATCCTGCAGGTTAGTCAAACAAGTCTGACGGAACGCAAGCGTTGATAAAGGCACTGGTCCCACCGCCGGCGAGTAAGCTATGATTTATCGGCAAACCTCGAAGTCGCGGTGGCACGAATAAAATTTTGCTAGGGACTTCCACGCGATATTATTTCATCGATAAATTGGACTTTCTTATGACAATAGTTATGTTATGACTATGAGATGACGTATGTTATTAATATGCGACTTGCAATACCTATTAAACTGTATCATTTATACAGTATGAAGATTGAATTCCGTAAAGGTCGATTAAGGAAGATAACGGTTTTCATACTTTATGGATGTAGGCTGTGTAGACGTGGCTGTACTTCTAGGTTTTAGTTTACTTTGCATGGAAATTGATGAAATAAAAATTTAGTTGTAAAGGTTGATTTTTATTTGAATTTTAAAATTCCTAAAAATGTCCTAAAAACTCCTATATAGGTAACATTGACGGGTAGTAATCATCACATTTTAGTTAATTTTCAATTATTCTGTAGGTAAACTTTACAGCTAATATGAAGTGTCACTTCCAAATAAACATTCAGTTATCGATAAATTTTATATCGGAAGGAAGTCCCTAGTTAATTGACGTTATTGCCACCGCGACTTCGAGGTTTGATTATCGGCTATTTTCTTGTCCAAGAAACGAACAAAAGATAATCGCACCCGTGTAAATAAAAGAGACAGATAATTATATTTATAGTTCATAGTTGAGCGAGTATAGCTCACTCGCCCAGCGACAAGAAAATAGCCGATAATTCATAGCTTACTCGCCGGCGGTGGGACCAGTGCCAAAAAGACTACATCAGGACTGAGGAAGATCAGATACCTACAGCCTGTATTCCACCTTAGAAATTGTTAGATGACTTTCTCAAAAGTATATTTTCTTTGAATCCAATTTTCTTTTCGCGTTTTTCCCGAACGTGATACCCCGGCATTTTATTTTCGCAGTCGTGGTTTTTGTACATAATCTCATCTCGTACACATTCTCATCTAGGCTACATTCCCATCTCGTCCATGTGAATCCTAAATTGTCCACTCCCTATCTCGTCCATGTGAATCCTAAATTGTCCACTCCCTATCTCGTCCATATTCCCAACTTGTTCCCAACTCGTCTACGTTCCCAACTCGACCTCATTCCTAACTCGTCTGCAACGGTTAGGTCGGTTGATCACTAGTTGTTGGGAATGTGAACGAAATGGGAATTTGGATGAGATTATAATGTGGACGAGATAAGAATGTAAACGAGATAAAAATATGGACGAGATGGGAATGTGGAAGAGATGGGAATGTGGACGAGGTAGGAATATGAAGGAAATACAAACAAGTTGATGAGATAAGAATGTGGACGAGATGGGAATGTGGATGAGATGGGAATGGGGAAGAGATGGGAATGTGGACGAGGTAGGAATGTGAACGAAATGGTAATGTGGAGGAAATGGGAATGTGGCCGAGATTGAAATATGGCCGAGATGGGAATGTGGCCGAGATGAAAATATGGACAAGATGGGAATATGGACAAAGTGAACCTGAGCGCAATATTGGTAACTAAAAATAAATTGCGAGCAATGATTTAAACGTATGTTTTCAGATCCCTGGCGAATTTGAAACGGCAATATTCCATGAGGGAGGCAGGTACTACTTGTACCATCCTTGGCCTGCTGATAGATATGGAAAGAGGGTGAGCCTTTCCTTGTTGCTTATAGGTTGGTGCAGACATAACCGCTCTACACCAGATCCGCTCAAAGTGAGACATTGAAAAATGAGCTTTGTTCTGTGTTAGTACGACACATTTTTCGGTGGACGACTGCTAGCTTATGCCGATTCGTTCCGATGCCGATAAGCAGAGGCACTACTTTGAAATCCGTAATTCGAACTTCGTCTATTGCTATCCCTTTTGCTCTCGATGCGTCACTAATTCGCAAGAAAGTGACGGGGCGATCTGACGTTTGAATTACTGATTTCAAAGTAGAGCCCCAGGCCCAAATTAAATGACAGCTAGGGATCGCCTATATCGATAAATTCAACTATCGATGCTTTTCCCATATACTAGTGATCGCTCCAAGTTTTGTTTGTAAAAATAAAATTTTATTGAAAGTATGCAAGATTTCAGAGAAGAGAATATTATTTAATTATTTCATAGTTTGATGTACTCTACCTACCTGCCATTTTTTTTTTAATTCTGGATATGTCACTCATAGTGGCAAAAAAAAGAGAAATGCTCGCAAATGAAACAAAATAGCAACATAATTCTGGTTAATCTTTATTTTAAAAGGATTTTTGAACCTTCGCTCATCATCATCATATATTTTTCCTCATAACAAATTTTAAAGTCAGTTTTCTCTGATCATAAGGTGGACATCCGCGCGGGCGGTAAAGCCTGCATCCTCTGCTTCCCCGACACGGCCCACCTGGCCGACTTCTTCCTGGAAGAGGTGGTAGACCTGAAGAAGAAGCCGTTCAGCATCAGCGACGTGTACGTGGACGTGAGACCGGACATGCCGGACCCTGTCAATGATTTAAAACGTGAGCATTATGATAAATGGGCGGACAACGGATGAAAATTACGTCAAAATAATGTCAAACGATATCCATAACATGGATATACAGGGTGTTTTTTTGGTCAGCAACTTCCACAATAGGGGTTACTATATTCATGATTCTGAGCTCAAAAAAAATATAAAAAAAATGTTTTTTTTTTCATTATTTTTCGAAAGAATATCCTCGCTACATTATAAATCATGGTCTCTCGTTTCTGTAGCTACGAAGGGGGTAGGCCGCTTATCGTCACGATTGTTATTGTTTGATACTACCCTCACAATACTATGCGCAAGCGACGTCAGTACCGTGTTTGTTTCGAAGCGAGTGCTTGTTAAGTGAAGTGGTAAATAATTTTATTGATAAAAAAAATGTCTCGGCAAGAAAATTTACTTGTTGACAATCGGGACATGTTTGATATTGTAAACATTTACTTTGTGAGTGGTCAAAACATTGCTGACACCGTTAGAATTTGGACTGAACGATTTCCTAATCGGCATGCCATTACGTGTTACACTGCAGTAAGGTCTATCGCTAGCAACCTTTACGAGTGGGGCACTTTTGAAACGCCACGCCATGCTCAAGGAAGAGCCCAAAGTGGGCTTGCAGTGGATGTTAAGCAGGCTATTCTCAATTACTTCGAAGAACATCCACGGGCGAGTACTCTCTTAGTTTTAAGCAGTTTAAATACTGGCGAGCCGAAGGCGGCCGTCACTTCAAACATTTATTAAAAGTGACCTAATGTAAAAATTTAAATTTTGTAAATTTTTAACAATCGATGTACAAAGCTGATTCCCCTTTTTAAATACGCCAAAGACAAATCTTGCGGTTTTTAATCCATACCGTTATTCTGTAGTTAAATGCTATTTCAGAACGATTTTTACAACAATAATCTACATTTTTTTAACCTAAACCGTGTTTGTAATCTTTGACGGTCCTAAGCCTGTAACAAGTATGAAGGGAAAGATGAATCATAACATTGTGTACGGTGATTACGTCATTAGTCTTCGGTAAACACGTCGCATAGTAACCACAATTAAGTGAAATAATGGGATAAACTGAAAATGCTATTTCTCTGACCTCCTAAGGCTTTTTAATTTTTTAATGTGATATTCGGATTCAGCATTAATTAAACTATCTCTCCTGTTTTGGAAGTTGTCGACCAAAAAAACACCCTGTATGATTACAATTGATTTAATAATAATAAAACATCACTGCAAAAAAGTTGTAGAATTTTATTGTTGAAGTAAATAATCGTATTTTCAATACATTTATTTTATAGGGTAGTCCCTATCTACCTCTTTTATCTTCTAACTTTTTCACTATCTAATTAATTATATAGGGAAAATGAACTCTCCACATCTACAGACGTAAGAGGGGCGAATTCGCAAAGTGATACTTCAGTACTTTCTTAATATACAAAATATGTACTAATTTATAACATAAACTGCATATATTTTTACACATAAATAGCACTCGAAATTTAATAAAAATCTTATCCATCTTGTGCTTTCGTCACCACATTGCATCCGTTGTCCGCCCATTAATTATGATAAATGAACGGCTGACGAAAGCATAGTATGGATAAGAATTTTATTAAATTTCGATCTATTTAGGGAGGTCGAACCAGTAATGACAAGAACGCAATGATGGACACTTGATTCTTAATTTACCAAAGATAAGGGTTATTCATTTGTTTTGCAACAATCAATTTAGGACCTTTTAGGACCCTATGGGCTCCTTGTTAACATTTATCTCGACCCTTGTGTCTGCATTGAGGGACTGGAGACATTTATGTAGGTTAGCTCAGGAGGATCAGGGTTCTAGGGCTTGAAATATAAATAACGTAAGTTATTAATAATATACTGAGGCGAAAAAATTTCGTCGGTCTCAGGCAGGATTCGAACCTACATCTCCTCTAGCAATCCGGGCCGATGCAGGCGCATTACCAATTATGCCACCAAGACCCTACTTAAGATCCACGAAATTAGTGTTCGCTTACTTTTTCATACTCGTGCCATAATCCTGCCTAAGACCGACGAATTTTTTTCGCTTTGATATACTTAGTTTGAATTTCATAACAGACGTTTCTGTCGGAATTAAAAATTATACTGAGGCTTTATGTCTGATTATTGTAAGGTAGGGTAAAGTCACCAGTGGTCAGCCAGAGACCTGTAGTGGGCCTCTGCCTATACTTTGTATGAGTGGGAAGAGTACGAAAGACACATTTTCCACTCTTCGCACTTATATAAGGTCGACTACTGGTCTCTGGCTGACCACTGGTGCCTTTACCCTATAACTTATATCTAAATCAGTAAGCCTGAGATTGGTTAAGACGTATCGTGTTTCACGGGATGCCGCCTAGCGCTGCGCTAGATCGACCGCATCGCCCTAGGTCAGCCGGAGTGTTACGGGATAGCTGCCCAGCACGAAATAGAAAAAACAGTGTGCGTGTGGATTGAGTGAGCACCCTACTAAAAAAAAATAAAAAAATGCTGTTCATTTAGTAAAAGTTCTAAAACAATTGTAAAACTAATCCCTGTATTTGTAAAACCTTAATTTTTTTTTAAAAAAGCTTTAACATGTGCTCACTCAGTTCTCACAATCTACCAACGAAATCAGTGAATGTATTCATTTAACATATAATATTTATATACTAATATTTAGTAAAACCTATGCTAACTTACCTTTATAATTTGTAGATCTCCTAGTAACGTATTTAAGGTTTTACAAATAATTTCTTATGCTCACTCAATCCACACGCTTTCGAAAACCCGATTTCTGATGAAAAAACTAAAGATTTAAACTGCTATATATGTGTACAGTTTAGTAAAATTAATATGGGACTTTGTAAAATACAAAACGAACCAAAAACGTGGCCGGTTTTTGGATAATAAATTTTTGTAAGTGCTCACTCAGTCCACATATTATAAGTAAGTTAAAAATGTATATATCTTTAGATTTGTAGTATCACAGAAACTATAAATTAGTTCAACTTTTAGTAAAATATTTTACTAAATATCCACAATCTAATATTTTATATTCGTTGTCTGTTTATAAAGATATTCAATTGTAATTATTGTAATGTAAATATATCAATTAGGGTGACCACACTTCTATATTATGGTCATATCCAAAAAACAGGACATTTTAAAAGAAAACAAATTTGTTTACTTAATCAGTCTTCTTTATTGAAGTAAGTAAGCAATAGAATAATATTAATTTATACTCGACTACGGCAAAGCAAAAAGGAGGTTAAAGAAATTTACAAAAATATTATTAACGGGTAAGTAAAGTTATGTATCAAAATAACTGCACTGTTAAGTGTCAATTAAAACATAGCTTAAAAGGTGTAACAGAATGTCTTGGTTGGTTCTCCTATTGTAGCCCGAAGAATTATAATCCGATTTTCACTACCACTACTTTCACTAGTCCTAAAATCAAAAAGGCGAATTTTTTATTTTCCGAACTATTCACTGGACCTAATTTTAGCAACCCGATTTTACGTTGTACCTAATGTCTCTAGCCCTAAAATCAAAACAGCGATTTTTTTATTTTCCCAACTATTCACTGGACCTTATTTTAGCATGCCGAATTTACGTTATACCTATTTTTTTAACTCCAATTTCTTAATAGCCCTATTTTTACTTATCCGATTCATCTGAACATCGAATATTATTATACCTAATATATTAAAAACCTAACGTTGTTTAAACCTAAGTATAAATGTTCCTAATCTATTTTTAGGGATGAAAAATAAATAACCTCGAAAACTAAGGCGGGAGCTTCGCTACGCTTCGCTCCCGCCTTAGCCTTCTAACCTAACCTATCCGAGTCACTTCTGCCCTGACCCATCTTGCTCGCTCGCTTCGCTCGCTCGCCGCAACATGTTATTATTCCCAAAATTCCAAATTAAAAAACAGTTGCTAAAATTGGTTTGGGTAATGAAATTTGACCAAAATAATTATTGCAAAACGGCAAGATCCCAACCTAACCTATGTGGGTATAATTTACCTATTTGAGTATTTGTTTTTCATGTATATTTCGTTCAAACAATGATTAGTTCAAACAATCATTAGAACTTATGGCTATTAGGTCTTTCAATCATTCGGAATAACATTATTAGTTTCAGTAATATTAGAGCATTTGATGTTTACAACAAGTAAACATTAGGGTATATAAGTTTAGGTATATTAATCATTAGGAATAATCATTATTAGCTTTAGTAATATTAGAGCATTTGATGTTTAGAACGAGTAAACATTAGGGTATATAACTTTAGGTCTAGTAATCAATTAGGATTTACAAGTTTAGTTGTCATGACATTAGGGCTAATGAAAATTCTATGAAACGTTGGTATGCCTAATGAAATTAGCTTTTATGATATTCGGTCTAGTGGGGGTGAACCGTCTTGGTTAGTACTTTCTGTAATTTTAGTACAATTATCGTCGTAGCAAAAAATGTGTCCTCTACTAAATGATGAGCTTTGTAATGACCTATACCAGTTGAATGTAAAGGTGCTACAAATTCAACTGCGCCGATGATTTTATATATTTTATTATTTATATATAAAGTACGAGGCACTTTATTTAGTGCTACTGCATTGGTGCCATTTAAATCAAAAGAGATCAAATTTGATATTACATAATTACTGGTTGCTATTCCTTCACATGACGCACATTTTAATCCACCTTCCGCTATAGAAATAGATTCTTCTAACATACTAATATCAAAAATATTAATAATATCGATGTTTAAGGGCAAGAAGACGTTTCTTTTTAATATGTTTGATGAGCACTATAGGTTAGTACATATTTTTGTAAAAACTGAGCTAGTAAAGTATTCCAAAAGAAAATGTTCATAAATGTAAGTAACGTTACATGCGACATTATAGTTGTACATTTTTCATTCTATTTTTGTTGGCATTTCGATAAACTGTTTTATTATATATTATCTATATATATAAAAGGCTAAACTGACTGACTGACATATCAACGCACAGCCGAAACTACTGTACCTAGAAACTTGAAATTTGGTACAGGGGTTCCTTTCATGATGTAAGTGAGCACTAAGAAAGGATTTTCCGAAAATCGACCCCCAACGGGAAAAAATTGGGGGAGTAGCGGGAAACTAATTCTACGCGTACGAAGGTACACTTGTCGCAATACTCGCAATTAAATTAAGATAAATCTCATAAAAATATATCAATTTAATTAATGTGTATGTGGCTGTATCGGTTAATTTCCTTAGCCTTAAAAGAAGAAATTTATTTATTTAGGATATGACCATAATATAGAAGTGTGGTCAACCTAATTGATATATTTACATTAGAATAATCACAATTGAATACCTTTATAAACAGACAACGAATATAAAATATTAGATGGTGGATATTTAGTAAAATATTTTACTAAAAGTTGAACTAATTTATAGTTTCTGTGATACTACAAATCTAAAGATATTTACATTTTTAACTTACTTATAATATGTGGACTGAGTGAGCACTTACAAAAATGTATTATCCAAAAACCTGCCAGGTTAGTGGTTCGTTTTGTATTTTACAAAGTCCCATATTAATTTTACTAAACTGTACACATATATAGCAGTTTAAATCTTTAGTTTTTTCATCAGAAATCGGGATTTCGAAAGCGTGTGGATTGAGTGAGCATAAGAAATTATTTGTAAAACCTTAAATACGTTACTAGGAGATCTACAAATTATAAAGGTAAGTTAGCATAGGTTTTACTAAATATTAGTATATAAATATTATATGTTGAATGAATAGCCATTAATACCACGAAATGTCTTCAATCATCTGCGATTGGAGCTCAAAAATTACTTTGTGCTAATGTGACTAAATGTAATATAAGCTTTGATTTTACCCACGTAGATTCAGTTTCTATTATTAAGGCATTTAAATCGCTCAGTTTGAAAAAAACGGAGGATTTATGGGGAACGTCAGTTAAAGTCATCCACCATGTCATAGATATAATTGCACCTCACTTAGCTTTAATCTACAATAATTGCATTTTAGAGGGGGTCTTTCCAAATCTTATGAAATATAGTAAAGTCCTACCACTTTTTAAATCGGGCGAGAGGAGTGATTTAACGAATTTCCGACCCATTTCTATTCTATCTGTTTTAAGTAAAGTTTTTGAGAAGTTAATGTTAAAAGATATGTTAGGTCACTTCAATAGAAATAAACTGCTTAACAGTAATCAGTTCGGCTTCACCAGAGGACGATCCACAACTGATGCAGCATCTATACTCATTAAATATATATACAATATTTGGGAGACATCTTGTGATGCAATAGGAATTTTTTGTGACCTTTCCAAAGCTTTTGATTGTGTAGATCACGCGACTCTTATATTAAAATTAGAACATTATGGTCTGTCAAATAATTCTCTAAATCTTATGTCTTCATATCTTAGTGATAGAACACAAACGGTTGTTGTAAACCAAACAAAGTCCATTGGAGCGGCTGTTAAACTGGGTGTGCCACAGGGCTCTATATTAGGTCCTTTCTTATTTCTCGTTTATATAAATGACTTACCACCCGCGGTAGTTAACCTTTGCGATATTGTGCTATTTGCTGATGATACATCATTGATCTTCAAGGTAGACCGAAAATCCGTTGATTATAGTAGGTTAAACGCGACGCTAGGTAAAGTACTTAATTGGTTTACTAGTAACAATTTGCTACTTAATGCTAAGAAAACTAAATGTGTTAGGTTCGCTTTGCCTAATGTTAGACCGGTAGAATCTAGTATTTTTCTAAATGATGAGTGTTTGGAAATGGTGGATAAGGCACTTTTCTTAGGAATAACTATAGACAAAAACTTGCAATGGAGTCCCCATTTAGCAGTACTAGCAGGTAAATTAAGTTCGGCAGCTTATGCTGTTAGGAAAATTAGACAACTTACCAATGTTGAGACAGCTCGCTTAGTTTATTATAGTTATTTTCATAGTGTTATGTCGTACGGTATTCTTGTTTGGGGAAAAGCTGCTGACATACAAACTATTTTCGTGTTACAAAAAAGAGCCATTCGTTCTATATATAACCTAAACTCCCGTGATTCCTTAAGATTATTATTTAAAGAAATTAATATTTTGACAGTAGCATCACAATTTATTTATGAGAATATTATTTATGTCATTAAAAATCAAGACTCTTTTATTAAGAATTGTGACATACATAATTTGAATACAAGAAATAAGAATAAAATTGCTATTAAAAAATTTCGTGTCCGTAAGGTATATAAATCATTTGTAGGTCAATGCATTCATTTCTATAATAAATTACCTGACGAAGTTTTAAAGTTACCATTTCCAGTACTTAAAAATTACTTGAAAAAGTCGTTGATGTCTAAAGCTTACTATAGGGTCGAAGACTATCTAACAGATAAAAATGCTTGGCCTAAATTAAACACCTAAATATCTTAATAATAACCTAATCATACCAATATATAAACATTGTGTATTGTCTAGGGGACACGGTTTCTGTAGGGGAATGTATCGAAACTAATTATGTGTTGTTTTGCACCGTCATAGGTAAGTATAATTTTTAATTTTTATTTATTTCTTATATTTACTATTTATGAGTTCTTGTAGAAATTTTGAGTTTTGACACATTTTCCTGCTCAACTACGCATGATATATATAGACATATTTTTGTTACATTCATTGTTTTATATAATACTAGGTTAAGTTTTATTTTTCGTTGTATAATATCATATCATAAGAAATGTTTAAAAAACGACTGACTGTTGAGTTTCTTGCGGCGTTTCTTCTCAGCAGTGGTCTCTTGCGAAGCGCTGGTAGATTATTGACGTGTAAAAGTGCC
Source organism: Acleris cristana (assembly GCA_948252455.1). Taxonomy (NCBI): domain Eukaryota; kingdom Metazoa; phylum Arthropoda; class Insecta; order Lepidoptera; family Tortricidae; genus Acleris; species Acleris cristana. The sequence continues at coordinate 6,950,663 of OX411801.1, read as the reverse complement.
CGTGCGGCCTACTTACTGAATAAACATCTTTTATCTTTTTTTTTTTTTTTTTTTTTACATTCACTGATTTCGTTGGTAGATTGTGAGAACTGAGTGAGCACATGTTAAAGCTTTTTTTTAAAAAAAATAAGGTTTTACAAATACAGGGATTAGTTTTACAATTGTTTTAGAACTTTTACTAAATGAACAGCATTTTTTTTATTTTTTTGGAAGGGTGCTCACTCAATCCACACGCACACGAAAAAACAGTGGAAGTGGCATGAGCTTCGCTTAGTATCAGACCTGTTGTCGCCAATACTCAAACTAGGTATCATAACAACAACACGCCACCATGGAAAATGTTTTTGGTGCGGCTATCGTTTTTACATTCCAAAATAGCACAATAAGGCATGCTTCTGGATTCATTTCCTATTTCAGAAATATCGAAATATCGAAATATTGAAATAAGCGATCGCAGCAAAAGTATGGTAGGTTATGCGGAACTCCGCATAACTATGCCACACATTACGCGCCCACTTGACACTTCTACTGTTTTTTATGTTCTGTGCTGCCCAGCGCTGCGCGAGTTCGACCGCACCGCCCTGTGGCAACGAAAGAGGAGGGAGAGGGACCTGGTGAGCACCACCTGATGTGCTCCTGACTTGGAGAGCGTTTATGCAACGTCTGTTCAGCCTCAGAGTTCACCACGCAGTGTCGACTCGATCCTTCGTCTCAATACTCCTTTATATATCAAAAAGGGGGATGAGGAGCCAGTGCCGGCTCGGATAGACCCCCGACCGTAATCTGCGCCGACCGTAAAGACGGTCGGGTACTTGGAGCGGGGTGGAGAGTGGTAGTTGATGGTCTCGCGTCTTTGTGACGACGGTAAGGATCGGGGTCATGTCCTAATGATGGTCACTTGATTCCCGCGGCGTTTCAAGGTGGAGTCCACAGAGAGTTGCTGTCGTTGCTAGACTAGTCTAGCAATCCCTCTGAAGACTATGTGCACGATTACTCGGTTGTTCGCTAGTTGTTGGGAATGTGGATGAAATGGGAATGTGGATGAGATAAGAATGCGGACGAGATGGGAATGTGGCCGAGATGAGAATATGGACGAGATGGGAATATAGACAAAGTGAACCTGAGCGGAAATGAGTGTTGACAAAACAAGTGTAAATCAGTTCGAAGTTGTTTGCAGAGCAAATACCTTTTCTTGTCCCTACAGTCCCTATATTTGCGATCATGAAAAAACGCGATGACTAACTACTATGTAAAAATGAAAGAGGGGGAGAGAGGCCTTTGCCCAGAAACGGGACATTAAGGGCTCATAAAAAAAAACAATAGAAAAGTAGACTATAGTTTACAACATTTAACAAAATTATTTAGTACTGGCGAAAACTTAAATTAAGGATCTTTAATATGTTTATTAAATGTCTCTTTCTTCCAGCGGTGGCCCCGAACCGCTGGGTCGTCCGCGGCACGTTCCACGAGGGCGACGCGCGCTTCCCCGAGGACCACCGCAACAAGCAGGCCACGCCCTGCTCGATCGTCGCCATTGCGCTGGCGCACATCCTGAAGGCATCCGATTGGACGAAGAAAGAAGTCGATGACGTATGTTTAAAGTACATTACTTAACAAGGGCTGTAAAAGAAAGAAAGCCCGAAATCGCAGGTATTTGAGACCCGAGCCGTAGGCGAGGGTTGTAAATATGCGATAGAGGGCTTTCTTTTTTACTGCCCGTGATGAGTACACAATTTTACGTCTTCACCTGGCCACAATGCGAGTTTTACCGTGCGCGCTGCGTGCGATAAAACTCAAATTATGGCCAGGTGTTACGTAAAAGTTTTTTTAAGCTGTGATCTGTCAGCCTGGAGGGTTAAAGTTACGCCCACACCGGTGCTTAAAATACGATGACGGTACGGAATCGCAGTGACGTGTCGTATCCGTACCGTTTTTGACGCATGCCCTCCACACCAATGATTAACGGTGCGTATATTACGTTACGTCAAAAACGGCGCCATGTTACTATGACCCCGTCGTTTGTTTAAGCAACGACACCGTTTTTTAAGCAGCGGTGTGGGGAGCGTGCGTCAAAAACGGTGCTGATACGACGCGTCACTGCGATTCCGTACCGTCACCGTATTTTAAGCACCGGTGTGGGCGTAACTTTAACCCTCCAGGCTGACAGATCACACTTCACAGTAGATATTCAGCCTTAGGTACTAACATACATACTACTAGTATAGTACTAGTAGTACTATTGAGTAGATTTTATGTGGTACACATGGATCCCTTGCCTGGTTAAGGGTTAAGCCAGATAATCACTAGCGAGCTAACTGCTACTGTTGCGTGTAAATTCGCGGGTATCCCTTTAATTTTCCTATAATTTGGTTTGCCATAATGGTCACTGGCTATAATCTTCATTTGCCCTAATATCATATACCATAATTTTTGAGTGCCATAATACTCAAGTGCCATAATGTTGGAAGGTGCAGGTTTTGAGGCAGAATCAGCAAAACGTCGCAAATATCAAATATAGCTGATAATTGCATATTTGTGGCTTTTGCAGTAGAATCACTTTAAAAAAAAATGAAAAGTTAAAATGATCCGTGGCTCAGGTGACCATAGGGCTGGCTCTATCCTCGGCCAACGGCTAGCAATAGCTATCCAACGAGGAAATGCAGCCAGCATTATGGGCACCATTCCCGGTGGCAGTGGCCTAGGGGACATTTGTACATATTATTATAGTTACTTAGAATAAGGGCTGATTTTTCAATCCCCAGATAAAGCTATCCGGAAGGTAAATTTTAGCTCTATCCTTTTCTTTCATAGGACTTCAGAAAAGGATAGTAATTCATTTAATTGACGGATAGTTTTATCTGGCGATTGAAAAATCAGCCCTAAGTTAATTTATTTTACCGCCTGTTTCACAATCGACAAGTATAGCAAATTTGACAGATAAATTTAGCCCTTTCTCTTTCTTACACTTGTAAATAGACAAGGAGAGAGTCAACTTTAAATGACAGATAAATTTACTCGTCGATTGTGATACAGGCCCTTAGTATTTAGTTTTAGTTATGTTTTTTTGTTTTGTTTTTTTTTGTATAATTAATAATACTCGATATCGATAAGGCACGTCTAACTCTAGCTAGATTACGACAGTTTTATATTTTGCCGTGAAAATTCCGACCTCTAGCCATGAAGAATAAATGCGATAGTTTGAAAATTATTATCTTTCTAGACCCTTGTCGTTGGCGATGCGCTGTACCAGACCACCATGGAGTACTTGGAGAAGATGGGAATTAATCTGGACAATACTGCCAAGGCAAGAATTGCAATGATATTATCATCGATATACATTATAACCGTCATCATATCGACTTATGATGATTTATCGACTTATGATCAGTGATCGGATCTAGGATGCAATTTCCTGGATTTGTTAGATGTATTTTCTGTTATTTTTATTTTCTCGTATAATAAAATCCGATCGCCTTCGTTCCCTATAGACAAATTTCCGAACGCCTTCTTTCCCTATAGACATAATTTCTGATATTTTTTTTTCTTATATAAAATTTTCCGAACGCCTTCTTTCCCTATAGACTAATGTGTCCCAAAATATTATTTAGATATTCATACGTTTTTCGTAACACAAAAGGAAGTTTCCATACATTTTTTTTGGACACATTTGAATATTATTAAATTATTGAATAGTTCGATGTTCTCTACCTACGTGCCTTTTTTTTAATCTGGAGATGTCACTAAAAGTGGCAAACATTTTGAGAAATGCTCTTCTATGAAATGATTGTGGATTATTCAGTGGTATTCGTATTTTTCTTTACGTGTAAGATTTTTGTTATGCATATCAATAGCCTATCAAGGCTTAAATTAAAGGTATGAGTTATAAAACAACTTCCTGCATCTGAAATTACGTCACTATTAGGCCGGCATAACACCTGTAAGTTATTGCTGTAAGTTTTGAGACGCAACTATGGGTAAGAGTGAGTAGCAAATATCTGCATCTCTTTTTTGCATATAGCTTTGTTTCAAAACTTACAGTAATAACTTACAGGTGTAATGCCGGCCTTACGTCAGCGACAAATGTAGATCTGTGGCCCGTTTCACGAAGCTACAAGTTACAAATTACAAGCGGAGCTCCATTTCTAGCAAAAGGAGTTAGAAAGAGACTTCCGCTTGTAATTTGTAACTTTAGCTTCGTGTATTAAATTATTGAATAGTTCGATGTTCTCTACCTATCCGCCATTTTTTTGTTCAATCTAGAGATGTCACTAAAAGTGGCAATTTTTTTGAGCAATGCTCAGAAATCGAATGAATGAATGAATGAATGATATTTATTTTCCAAAGTAAGTCACAGTATACATTGCATGTTATGTCAAAAGTACAAGAAATTACATTGGAATCGTCAAAAATATACACGAATTTTAATAAAATCAAAAATATAACAAGTCAGGATAACAATAACAATACAAAACTAAGGAGTTATCACCGTCAAGGATCGTCTTAAAAATATAGCATGCAACCAAATTAGCAAGTTTTTTAAAATAAATAACATAATAAGTCAAAACATCAGAAATAATACAACAACACATATTAAATCAAAACACTTTAAATAATTTATATACCTAATTATAAATTAAGTTCCATAAACTCTTTAACTGAGTATAATGGATTTTCCAATAAAAGGATTTTCAGCCGGCGTCCAAATGCTTCGTCGGATGGCTCATTCCTAAGTTCGGAGGGTAGACGTTCGTAAAAGGTGGGACCAATCACGCGCGGGTTCTTCCCTGCAAGTGCCATTCGACGGGGAACTGTTCTCAAACGCCCCGAGTGGCGGAGCTGCTTGCCGACTGCATGCACGCGGGCGAACATGTTAATATTTTTTCTGACGAACATTACAATTTCGTGAATATAAAGTGAGTAGTGCGTCATGATGCGGTGCGTCACAAAGAGATCCCTGCAAGAGTGTTTAGGTTTCACTCCAACTAATGTACGTACAACACGTTTCTGCATTAGCATAACTCTGTTGGCATCCGTGGAGTTTCCCCATATAAGAGTACCGTACGACATAAGGGAGTGAAAATGTGCAAAATATACTTGCTTCAATCGTAAAACATACTTCGCCGAATTACCTACAACTTTCGACTTTACAATTTAAGACGGAAGAAGCGGCTGCTGAAGAAGAGGAGCTTGACTTGTCGGCCAGCGGCACCCTGGCGGCCGCTGATGTCATGAACAGGTTCAAGGTCACTGAATACGATTGTATCGAGACTGAGGTTCTGGACAGCACTTACAGTGGTGAGTGTATTACTTCTATCCTGTAGGAAGAGAGGTCAATAGAGAGATCTCTCTCCAGGCCGGTGTTATGCCTGGGGACCGAAGTCCATTGGGATGAAGTTGGAAGTTGTATATATTCCAACTGACTGGAGAAACTTCGTTAGCGCGATGTAGAACCTTTAGTTGCGCTGCCTGACGTTGGTGGCGCTAGCGAGTTAGCGCGTTGGTTGATACAAGTGTGCGCTAGATGTCGCTAGGTCGCCACAATCCTTATCCTACCTTATACTTCCTCGTCCTCCCTCATCGTTCTTTATCGTTCCTTATCCGTCTTCATCCATCCTTATCCTTCCTTATGCGTTTCCTTATTAATAAATAATAATAATTATAAATTCGAACGTGATTGTTGGTTCTTTCTTCATGCTTCAACGCCTCGACACATCGACGTGAATTTTTTTACGTTTTTTTTTTAAAGTTTAAAGCTGCGACCACACCGGTGCTTAAAATACGGTGACGGTACGGAATCGCAGTGACGCGTCGTATCAGCACCGTTTATGAGGCACGCTCCCCACACCGCTGCTTAAATAAAGGTGTCGTTGCTTAAACAAAAGACGGGGTCATAGTAACAACATGGCGCCGTTTTTGACGTACCGTAATATACGCACCGTTAAGCATTGGTGTGGAGGGCATGCGTCAAAAACGGTGCTAATACGACGCGTCACTGCGATTCCGTACCGTCACCGTTTTTTAAGCCTTGGTGTGGGCGTAACTTAAATTGGATTTGCGTTTGATTCCCCTAAGTGATTTATATTTCTTTTACAGACTTTATAAACTATGTTCTATGTTTGACCCGTTTATATTACATTCCCTAGGCTCCCTGAGTCCTGAGATGCAGAAAGGCGTGTCGAATCTCAAGTACAGTCTCAAGACCCTGTTTAAAGAGTACAACCACGCGGTGGTCACCGCCAGGGGCAAGTCCATGGCCATCTGGAAGCAGGACCAGTTCCTGTACTTCTACGATCCTCACGGATGCGATGAGAATGGTCAGTAGTAGAGACGGATTTTGCCGACTGGCCAGTCGGCCGACTAATCGGTTTTCAATTTGCCGATTAATCGGCCGACTAGTCGGCAATGCCGATTGAAGGATTTTGCTAAGGGTGAATTCGGAAACGGTCGCTTCGCTTCGTCCGTCGCGCTATTTGTTACCTACCCCTACCATGCGTTCATGTTTTGACCAGTTTTGTTTTCGTTTTTTCTGTACGCGTGTTGCACGACAAAAAAAACAATTAAATCCCTAATTATAGTAATAGAACGAACTACCTAATGTTTTTTATAACTATGTCGAAAAGAAAATCGCGTGTGTGGACGTTTTTCGACGATATTGAAAGTGATTTCTTATAGGCAATAAAGTGCCGAATATTCGGCATTTTTTGCCGACTAGTCGCCGACTAATCACCGACGAGAAATGATGCCGAATAGTCGGCTTTCCCGACTAATCGTCGACTAGTCGGTCCATCTCTAGTCAGTAGACGTTGCTTAAAGGTAACTAGATAACCTTGATTTTTGGGTGCGGCTTTTGACAAGTTGTAGAGAGAGAACACCGCTGTTTATCGATGTTATCGACAAGTCGATAGTTTGTTTAAATTAATTTTTTATTAAATAAATCCTCGAACTCTCCAGTGAAGGACCCACGGCACAACTACGAGGCACAACTGACCAAAATTTGTATCATAAATATGAGGTAGGTTTAGGTTGTGTTAGTTCTGCAGCCGGCCCGAAGGGCCAAATCGCTCAGTAATAGGAGCTCCACGTCAGTGGAGCTCCGTCGACTCTGTTAAATTTGATTTTGAGATATAAATCATTGGTCAGTTGTGCCCAGTTGTGCCGTATAGTTGTGCCGTGGGTCAGAAACGAACTCTCCGATACGTATTCATTTCAGCGGTAACGCTGAAAATCAGCGCTGTAGGTGTCTGACACCTCAGCATTTTGCTGAGCCAGTGTCCGTTTCACCTCCGCGAGGACACACATTGCGTGCTATCTGTTACCTATAGATGTTTTCTTTATTCATTTGTATATTTGTGTATCTTATGGTTCATGAATATATCTATTCTTCTTTCTTCTTCTTGTATAGTTGGTATGTTTAAAACTAAAATCGCTCTTGGTTTAAAATGTCATGGTTTAAAGGTTTCCCGTCAAACGAGCCGCGCACGGCGGCCTGCTTGGTCCGCGTGGCTGGCTCCACGGACGAGCTGGCGGCTGTCATCGAGGGGAACCTGCCGCCAGGTCCTGATGACAGCTTCAACATCTCCCCGGTTCTGGTCACCCACACCAAGCTGAACCTGGAGATTGGAGCGCCGGAAACTAACCTGGAGGTAAGTTTGCTGTATCTTCACAGACTGATAAATTGATTTCAGCTGGCTAAAATACTTTTCAATTTCTGTGGAAGTAGTAGAGGCAAAACAAAATAAAAAAACTTACAATGCTGGGGTCGATCACTAGTATATGGGAAAAGCATCGATAATTGAGTGTATCGATATAGGCGATCCCTAGCTGTCATTTAATTTTGCCCCGTATAGTCCGAGGTCTGATTACGACATGACCAGACCTAGGAATATACGGGGCAAAATTAAATGACAGCTAGGGATTGCCTATATCGATAATCTCAATTATCGATGCTTTTCCCATATATAGTGATCGCTCCAAGTTTTGTTTGTAAAAATATTTTTTATTGAAAGTATGCAAATGAAACAAAATAGCAACATAATTCTGGTTATTCTTTATTTCTAAAAGGATTTTTTGCTTCACTCATCATCATTGTATTTTTTACTTCTAACAAATTCTGATCGTTTAATTTAACAATAGTAAATGGGACAGTCATTCTAAATACACAATAAGGAGAAAAATGTGATGATGATGAGTGAAGGTTAAAAAATCCTTTTAAAATAAAGAATAACCAGAATGATGTTGCTATTTTGTCTCATTTGCATACTTTCAATAAAATTTCATTTTTACAAACAAAACTTGGAGCGAAACTAGTATATGGGAAAAGCATCGATAATTGAGTTTATCGATATAGGCAATCCTTAGCTGTCATTTAATTTTGCCCCGTATAGTCCTAGGTCTGATGACAAACAATTTCATGCGTTCCAAAGGGATACCATTTTGAATATCTGCTTGTTTCAGAGCAAAGCGTTTGAGTGGCTCAGGAAAGGCGTCGCTGCCATCATGATGGGCCCGCGCGGCGAGAACAGCGCAATCGGCAAGGCAGCTGAGAAGTCTGGCATCGGGGTAAGGGTGCGGCTCCACTGAGGCGGAGACGAGCGGAGCGGAGCGGAGACGTGTAGGGATTGACCAATCATATTAGTTGAAATCTACATGTCATCTCCACTCCGCTTCAATGGAAACAATCAAACGGAGAACGGAGTATTTTCTCGGAAATGTTCGTATTTGTCATGCTACTTTAGAAAGGCAGACTCGGTACCCATCAAGACGACGAGTGGGGAGGTCGCTTCGCGAGAATAATAATCGATAAATGGTTAATACAAGAGTATTTTTTGTTTGTTTTTTTATTCAATTTATTTTCCTATCTTTTTAATAGTCATGCGGAAAGCATTAAGACCTGGGAAACGTTTCGACAAGCCTGTAAAATTATTTTCAACATTTATATTTCTTCTTGTTTACTTACACCCTATTATTTATATTCGACATAAAGTCAAACAAATAAGTCACTTAATAATACAATAATTCATAGACACGTCGGCATCATTCGGAAGCAGCTGCGTGTTCCGAGTTTTCGCGATGGGAAAGGATTATTCACTTCATTCCGAACATGTATATAACTTAATTTCACAAAAAAAAATGTTGTCCCCTTTTTCGTTACGTTGGCAGAATTGCCATCGATTGTTTTCATTGCAAATCTTTATTTCACATTATCAAAAGTTATACTCAAAAGTTATCTGAAAGAGCGATCTCTTCTTTAGCGATAACACCGCCTATTGTTTACCTTTCCTTTAATATATGGTGTTCTATAATGTATCGATAAAATATGTATATCGAAAGTCGATAAACGAAACGTCCCTAAGACAGCTCAAAAGTGCTACGAGAATTCCGGCCTCTGACTATACTTTAAGCGGGCTTAATACCATCAGTTTTAACTGCACAGTTTCAACTGCACAGTTGAACTGTTCAGTTAAAACGTATGTGTTTAGGCAGTGTGAACTGTGCGGTTAAACTAACGATCTAAGAAATATCTAATCGAAATTTCATTAGATAAAACTGTACAGTTGAAACTGGTTACCATTTAGGAATTTGAAAAGTCCTGACATTTCGATAAAATTCCGGACTTTTTAGTCGCTAAATGGAAGCATTACTGGTGTGTAGTTTAATTACTCATATTACATCTAATTAAAAAAAAATCGGACAAATTAAAGAGCCGGACAAAGACAAAAAAACCGGTCAAGTGCGAGTCGGACTCGCGCACCAAGGGTTCCGTATTGAAGATAATATGCTTGGTAAACGCAAAAGAAAATACTCATTTTGTTATAAGCTTTATTTTCGAGGCAATAAGGTCGATTTTGACTAGCCTAAATTTTAATACAGATTTTCTTAGTTTTTTTGTTATTTCTCAAAAACTGTAAATAATGATCACTTCATTTTATTTTTCCCAGAAAATATAAGTAATTATCTATACGTCAGGATTTTTTCAGAATTTTTTATTAATAAACTTCGGAGATAAGGGGGGGGAACGGTCATTTTTTGTTCATTTTTGGCTATAGATCAAAAACTACACCACAGAAAATTTTCAAAAAAATAGTTTTGAAATGTGCAGATTAAGACCTTTCATATGACATTTGCTATTTATAATCGAACCACTTTCAGTTTTAAACCCCCCATTCTAGACCCCTTTTCAATTATTAATCAAATTAATTTCATATTTTTTTTACTACAAATAGATGCGGGCAAGCAAGTTGTACAACTATGCCAAATTTCAAGTTGATAGCATTTGTAGTTGCTGAGAAAACCTGCTGTGACATACAGACAGACAGACAGACAGAAAACGAAGTCTCACTATAAGGGTTCCTTTTGTACCATTTTGGTACGGAACCCTAAAAAGGACCTTTAGACCCCAGTCTAAAGGTCCGCTCATGTCCGGACTAATTCGGACGGATGGTAACCCTATATGTAGCCCGCTTTAGCAACTTAATGCCAAAATTGTGGTTTAAACAGGATGAAGATAAGGCCGGACGCTCCATCGCGTTGCCGGCCGCGGCCGCTTTCTGCGCCGCCACCGAGTCGGTCCCGCCCCCCCACATGCACCAGGACCATATGTTCAACTTTGTTGGTGAGTATAAAGCCAGCGGGGCTAGACAAGGCGTATTACGCTAGCTAGCGTTTCTATTCGTTACGATTTTAAACCAATCGCGTCACTTGTTGATGACGTGATACGAAAAGTCACGTGATCTACCAGTGACGCGATTGGTTTACAAACGAAACGAATAGAAACGCTGGTTAGCGTAATGCATCTTGTCTAGCGCCTCAGGGATACACTAGAGGACGAATGTCCTGCGACACGTGCCGCCAGCGACGTCGGGTGAAGTGGCGCGACGTTGTCGGACTTCGCTCGACATGTCTGGCAACATTGCGCGACACATGTCACCAGCAACGTTGGGTGAAGTGGCGCGACGTTGCCGGACTTCGCTCGACATGTCTGGCAACACGAAGTCGCTACGTGTATAAGTCGCACAATGTCACCAGATATGTCAGGGAAGTTTCGCGAAGTCGCACGACTTCGCCTGACGTCGCTACGGACATAAGTCGCGCGATGTCGCCAGATAATGTCAGGCGAAGTTTCGCGAAGTCGCACGAATTCGCCTAATGTCGCTATGGACATAAGTCGCGCGATGTGGCCAGATATGTCAGGCGAAATCGGACGCTTGACTTATCGTGGGACATTTGTCCCACGTGGCTTTAGTGTTTTCGGGATAGAAGCTTTCCGCCCACATCTCGATATGACTAGGTAGCTAATACGACCAAAGGGCCCTACCAAGATGCACTACGCTAACTAGCGTTTCTATTCGTTTCATTTTTAAACCAATCGCGTCACTGGTAGATGACGTGATACGAAAAGTCACGTGATCTACCGGTGACGCGATTGGTTTAAAAACGAAACGAATAGAAACGCTAGTTAGCGTAGCGCATCTTGGCAGGGCCCTCAAGTCGCTTTACGACTACGTCTCAAAAAGTATTGTTTTTTTTCTTCAGTATTGTCTTAACAATGTCGACTTCCTTATTTAGATTACGGCGCCAACTACTACCGAAATTTCAACAAGAAAACAGGACGCAATGAAATGCTCCCCGAGGATCTGACGGAGAAATTTGAATTGGGAGCCAACACTTACACTATAGAGCTAGGGGAGCCGACGAGGCTGCCGCTGAGGCTGCCCGACCCACCGCCAGCGGTAAGTCTTAGCACTAGCCAGCCTGAATCTCCCGATCACACTAGGGAGCCAAATAACTTACCATCGCAGCTGCCTGACTTGTCAACAGCGCAGCGGTAAGTCTTAGCACTAGGCAGCCTGCCTCTCCCACTCTCACTAGGGAGCCAATTAACTTACCATCGCAGCTGCCTGACTTGTCAACAGCGCAGTGGTAAGTCTTAGCGCTAGGCAGCCTGCCTGTCCCTCTCTCACTTGGGAGCGAATTAACTTACCATCGCAGCTGCCTGACTTGTCAATAGCGCAGCGGTAAGTCTTAGCGCTAGGCAGCCTGCCTCTCCCACTATCACTAGGGCGCCAAATAACTTACCATCGCAGCTGCCTGACTTACTAACAGCGCAGCGGTAAGTTAAGTCTTAACACTAGGCAGCCTGCCTCTCCCGATCACACTAGGGAGCCAAATAACTTACCATCGCAGCTGCCTGACTTGTCAACAGCCAGTGGTAAGTCTTAGCACTAGGCAGCCTGCCTGTCCCTCTCTCACTTGGGAGCCAATTAACTTACCGTCGCAGCTGCCTGACTTGTCAACAGCGCAGCGGTAAGTCTTAGCACTAGGCAGCCTGCCTCTCCCACTCTCACTAAGGATCCAAGAAACTTTACCGTCGCAGCTAACTGACTTACTAACAGTGCAGCGGTAAGTTAAGTCTTAACACTAGGCAGCCTGCCTCTCCCGATCACACTAGGGAGCCAAATAACTTACCATCGCAGCTGCCTGACTTGTCAACAGCGCAGCGGTAAGTCTTAGCACTATTCAGCCTGCCTCTCCCGATCACACTAGGGAGCCAAATAACTTACCATCGCAGCTGCCTGACTTGTCAACAGCGCAGCGGTAAGTCTTAGCAGTAGGCAGCCTGCCTGTCCCTCTCTCACTAGGGAGCCAATTAACTTACCGTCGCAGCTGCCTGACTTGTCAACAGCGCAGCGGTAACTCTTAGCACTAGGCAGCCTGCCTGTCCCACTCTCACTAGGGATCCACGAAACTTACCGTCGCAGCTGCTGACTAGACAAGAAAAGCTAAAGAGCTGTTTAAGACGGAGGTGACTAGAGAAAGTAGAAGAAAGAGGTATGCTAGAATAGAAGTTAGCTCTGAACGTCTAAGCTGATAACCAAAGACGTGATGCCCGAGGGTGCAACGAAGTTCTGAGATGGGAGTTGACACCTTTTCTAAAGAGCTGGGTGAGCCTGGCTACCACTACTGTTCGATCCGCCGCCAGTGGTAAGACTTAGCACTACGCTACCACCTGATGGTAAGCGGGATCTAAGATCTGAGACCCATAACTATTTGCATTCTAAAAACTGCAGTCCTAATGCGTTGCCAACTTTGAGGACTGAGATGGAATGCCTCTATGCTAGCAATTTCACCGGCTGTCTCATCCCCACGCCGGAAAAATGCGAATGCAGCTTGACGGCAAGTTAAAGGATGTGACGCTGTTAGCGACCCTGCACCGCTTAAGACTGCGCCGAGCAAACGTCGACCGTCCAGTGGCGCCCTCATCACTATTATTGTGTTTTCTAATTAACTAAAGAATTTCCTTGCAATCGGACGATGCTTTTTTGGTAGAGCAAGTAAAAACACAATTTATGGGATACGTAACAAACTTTGATAACAATTACCGTATGAGTAGTCAGCTTAACGGGAAAAGGTGGCCACTTTTTTCCGTTAAGTTGATAACTCAAAGGTAAATTGTTATTAAACTATGTGATATGTCCTATAAGTTGTGTTTTCATTTGTAGTACAAAAATGCACCGTCCGATTTCAAGAAAATACTTTATTTTATTAGAAAACACAATAATAGTGATGAGGGCGCCACTGTACATCCGGCGTATGCTCGGCGTAGTCTTAAAAACGAAATGCTGTAAAATGTTTTTGGTTTTTAGGAAGGTGAAGGGGGAGGAGATGAAGATAAAGAGGCGCTGGGAGAGGGCGAGCAGCCTCCGGAGACGATAAAAGGTAACCCGATCAACTTAGAAAGGTTTTGTTCGGTGTAATTCTTCACCAGTTTAATAACAATTTCAAGATGAAAACTGTTTCTGGGTCAAAAACCAAGTTTAGTGAATGGGCTACTGTAGGCATTCATAGAAGTAGAAATAGGCTTTATGAACTATATAGAGAGAGAGAGGAGAACAAGAACGATGACTTCGTAGTTTACGTTAAGAATTATTCGAGGACCTTTAAGCAAGTTTGCTTAACTGCTAAGTCAAATTTCTTAAGTCTTAAACTCAAAGCTTCTGACAATAAGGTAAAAACTGTGTGGAAAATTATAAATAGAGAAACGGGTAATACAAAAACTCGCGATAATCAAATCACCCTAAACAAGGGTGACAAACAAATCACATCAAATAAAGACGTGGCCTTAGCGTTCGAAGATTTTTTCTCCACCATAGCCATTAATACCACGAAATGTCTTCAATCATCTGCGATTGGAGCTCAAAAATTACTTTGTGCTAATGTGACTAAATGTAATATAAGCTTTGATTTTACCCACGTAGATTCAGTTTCTATTATTAAGGCATTTAAATCGCTCAGTTTGAAAAAAACGGAGGATTTATGGGGAACGTCAGTTAAAGTCATCCACCATGTCATAGATATAATTGCACCTCACTTAGCTTTAATCTACAATAATTGCATTTTAGAGGGGGTCTTTCCAAATCTTATGAAATATAGTAAAGTCCTACCACTTTTTAAATCGGGCGAGAGGAGTGATTTAACGAATTTCCGACCCATTTCTATTCTACCTGTTTTAAGTAAAGTTTTTGAGAAGTTAATGTTAAAAGATATGTTAGGTCACTTCAATAGAAATAAACTGCTTAACAGTAATCAGTTCGGCTTCACCAGAGGACGATCCACAACTGATGCAGCATCTATACTCATTAAATATATATACAATATTTGGGAGACATCTTGTGATGCAATAGGAATTTTTTGTGACCTTTCCAAAGCTTTTGATTGTGTAGATCACGCGACTCTTATATTAAAATTAGAACATTATGGTCTGTCAAATAATTCTCTAAATCTTATGTCTTCATATCTTAGTGATAGAACACAAACGGTTGTTGTAAACCAAACAAAGTCCATTGGAGCGGCTGTTAAACTGGGTGTGCCACAGGGCTCTATATTAGGTCCTTTCTTATTTCTCGTTTATATAAATGACTTACCACCCGCGGTAGTTAACCTTTGCGATATTGTGCTATTTGCTGATGATACATCATTGATATTCAAGGTAGACCGAAAATCCGTTGATTATAGTAGGTTAAACGCGACGCTAGGTAAAGTACTTAATTGGTTTACTAGTAACAATTTGCTACTTAATGCTAAGAAAACTAAATGTGTTAGGTTCGCTTTGCCTAATGTTAGACCGGTAGAATCTAGTATTTTTCTAAATGATGAGTGTTTGGAAATGGTGGATAAGGCACTTTTCTTAGGAATAACTATAGACAAAAACTTGCAATGGAGTCCCCATTTAGCAGTACTAGCAGGTAAATTAAGTTCGGCAGCTTATGCTGTTAGGAAAATTAGACAACTTACCAATGTTGAGACAGCTCGCTTAGTTTATTATAGTTATTTTCATAGTGTTATGTCGTACGGTATTCTTGTTTGGGGAAAAGCTGCTGACATACAAACTATTTTCGTGTTACAAAAAAGAGCCATTCGTTCTATATATAACCTAAACTCCCGTGATTCCTTAAGATTATTATTTAAAGAAATTAATATTTTGACAGTAGCATCACAATTTATTTATGAGAATATTATTTATGTCATTAAAAATCAAGACTCTTTTATTAAGAATTGTGACATACATAATTTGAATACAAGAAATAAGAATAAAATTGCTATTAAAAAATTTCGTGTCCGTAAGGTATATAAATCATTTGTAGGTCAATGCATTCATTTCTATAATAAATTACCTGACGAAGTTTTAAAGTTACCATTTCCAGTACTTAAAAATTACTTGAAAAAGTCGTTGATGTCTAAAGCTTACTATAGGGTCGAAGACTATCTAACAGATAAAAATGCTTGGCCTAAATTAAACACCTAAATATCTTAATAATAACCTAATCATACCAATATATAAACATTGTGTATTGTCTAGGGGACACGGTTTCTGTAGGGGAATGTATCGAAACTAATTATGTGTTGTTTTGCACCGTCATAGGTAAGTATAATTTTTAATTTTTATTTATTTCTTATATTTACTATTTATGAGTTCTTGTAGAAATTTTGAGTTTTGACACATTTTCCTGCTCAACTACGCATGATATATATAGACATATTTTTGTTACATTCATTGTTTTATATAATACTAGGTTAAGTTTTATTTTTCGTTGTATAATATCATATCATAAGAAATGTTTAAAAAACGACTGACTGTTGAGTTTCTTGCGGCGTTTCTTCTCAGCAGTGGTCTCTTGCGAAGCGCTGGTAGATTATTGACGTGTAAAAGTGCCCGTGCGGCCTACTTACTGAATAAACATCTTTTATCTTTTATCTTTTAAGGTTAAAGACAACGAAGACTGACCCCCGTATTCACAAACAATACTTAAGGGATCCTTCACTGAGTAAACGCACTGCGTTCAATACAGCTTTGTGATTGATCCTTTTTGACCGACCTTTTGTTTATGAGACGATTTGAACCACCCTGTGCGTTTGTGAGCACTGTGAGACCTCATGGTGACGTTTGTAAATACGGGTGTTAGTACCTAATCCCATCTCGTTTGGGTACGGAATCCTAAAAATAAAAACCAGCGTAATGCGAGTCTGACAGTACGGAACCCTCGGTGCGCGAGTCAGTCTGACACGTTGTTTTGCAAGGTTTCACCACGCGCCAAAAACCTCCGTCTCCACTAAGCTAACAAGGTGGACAGGACACGTGGCTAATGTTGCGGGCTTCGAGCAACACGGAAGGGAGTAGGCATTCGCACCATTTCCCCTCTGTCAAAGTACAAGCCCAAGCGGGCATGCGCATCTAAAGAGTGAACGTTACCTACACTTAAAATGCCGAATTGCTCTGTTTTCGGATCTGAGGGCCCTGCCAAGATGCACTTCGCTAACTAGCGTTTCTATTCGTTTCGTTTTTAAACCAATCGCGTCACTGGCAGATCACGTGACTTTTCGTATCACGTCATCTACCAGTGACGCGATTGGTTTAAAAACGAAACGAATAGAAACGCTAGTAAGCGTAATGCATCTTGGCAAGGGCCTCTGTTGAGTAACAAATCCGACTTCTCGCCGATGAAAGAGATGAAAGCCCTATCGTGTCAATGTGTGAATTGTGACTCGGTCGTACATAAAAATTGCTTGAGGTGTGCAAGTCTTGTCGGTGTATTGTTCCATTTTTATGTATTAGTGTCATCATTACAGTTTTGTTTTTGTATGTAGGTGTGCAGAGCTGCATTTGTGTGCAAATTTCCCTCGCAAGAAATGACAGAACTATTTGACTGTAATATTCATAGCCAGACCTAAGAATATGCGGGGCAAAATTAAATGACAGCTAGGGATTGCCTACATCGATAAACTCAATTATCGATGCTTTTCCCATATACTAATGATCGCTCTAAGTTTTATTTGTAAAAATATTTTTTATTGGAAGTATGCAAATGAAATAAAATAGTAACTTTATTCTGGTCGTTCTTTATTTTAAAAGGATTTTTTAACCTTCACTCATTATAATCATTTTATTTTTACTCCGAACAAATTCTGATCGTTTATTTTAACAATAGTAAAAGGTACAGTCATTCTGAAATAAACAATAAGGAAAAAAAATTGATGATGATGATTGAAGATTAAAAAATCCTTTTAAAATAAAAAAATAACCAGAATTATGTTGCTATTTTGTTTCATCTGCATACTTTTAATAAAAACATATTTTTACAAACAAAACTTAGAGTGATCATTAGTATCTGTTAAAAGCATCGATAATTGAGTTTATCGATATAGGCAATCCCTAGCTGTCATTTAATTTTGCCCCGTAAATTCCTAGGTCTGTTCATAGCTAAGGCGACTCCCTTCCGCTAGGAAGGTCGTGTTGCTCGTTGGTTGCGGGATACCGATGGATGCAAGCGGCGCAAGACAAGTCCTTGTGGTAAACCTTGGACGTATTTCGGCTGAAATGATGATGATGATGATATTGATGATGATGATGACTGTCAAATATCCTACAGTTGCAATACTTGTCTTGAAAATTTTGACATTTCTCCTCCTCAACAGAGATGAAAGCCCTGCTGTTTAAGATGTGGTACGACACGACGAAGCCGACGCAGGTGTCGCTGCTGCTGGGAGACTACCACCAGATCGGGATCTGGATGAGTGCCGGGGGGCCGGTGGTGGCGTTCGACCCCGCGCCGACCCTGGCGCGAGGGGTGCTGACGAGCCACAGGATACAGAAGGGTAAGGATATGTGATAGTGGCGATGATGATGATCAGTGATGGGTGGGCGACGGATGCAATATGGTGACGAAAGCACAAGATGGATAAGGCTTTTATTAAATTTCGACTACTATTTATGTGTGAAAATATATGCAGTTTTTGTTATAAATCAGTACATATTTTGTATATTAAGAAAGTACTGAAGTATCACTTTACGAATACGCCCCTCTTACGTCTGTTGGTGTGAAAGTACTGAAAATACCTAAAAATGAAAAAATATGACTATTTACTTCAATAATAAAATTCTAACTTTTTTGCAGTAATGTTCTCTTTTTTATATCAATTGTAGTCATATCCATATTACGAATATCGTTCGACATTATTTTGACTAGGGCATGCAGTACCGGGCCCGGTACCAAGAATTCCATTTCCCGGTTCTATGCAGGGACAGTACCGGGATTCCCGGTTGTCCCGGTTCTTTATTTTTACCTCAATTCAGCTCCACACATGGATATTTAAGACATAAAACAATTAAAAATAAATGTTTTTTTTTTTTGTAAATATGCAATAAAATCATGCAT
Organism: Acleris cristana; assembly: GCA_948252455.1. Classification (NCBI taxonomy): domain Eukaryota; kingdom Metazoa; phylum Arthropoda; class Insecta; order Lepidoptera; family Tortricidae; genus Acleris; species Acleris cristana. The sequence continues at coordinate 6,931,953 of OX411801.1, read as the reverse complement.
GTTTTCTTCAAAAAAAACGTATCTTATCTTATCTTATTTTATTTTATTTGTGGCGTCCTTACGGATACACTTCGACCCTATGGGATCTTTTGTCTAATTACCCCTCTTTTAGAGCTTAAATGCAGCCTCCACCCCTTCCAAAAAGCGGATAGTGGAGTGCGATGTTCCCGCTTGTGCCGGCGTCGTCGCTCAGCTGTATATTGTGATATTTGTGATACTCATGGAAAGAACCGGGAGAACCGGGATGTAACCTTCAGTACCGGTTCTTTAGGCACTATGAAATTCCCGGGATTTCCCGGGAATTACAGAACCGGGGTTTCCCGGGAATTACAGAACCGGGATTTCCCGGGAGGATGCCCTAATTTTGACGTAATTTGCATCCGTTGTTCGCCCATTAAAGATCAGATATCGGACTTTTAGTAGCAAAATTTAATGATAACGTTGGGAGCGATAACCCTTATGGGAGAAAAGCATCGATAAGTGAGTTTATCGATATAGGAACTCCCTACCTGTCATTCAATTTCGCTACCAAAAGTCCTATGTCTGATGATGATAAAGATTGTGATGGTGATTATTGCAATAAATATAGTGGTATGTGATGATGATGTTATTAATGATGATGAATGTGGACTCGTTGCTGGTAAGGGACTGACGCCTGATATAAACTGATAATTATCGCGATAAAAATGATGGTGATTGTAATAGGATACAGAAGGGCAAAGATATGTGATAGTGGCGAAGATCATGAAGCTTGTGATGGTGTTTATGACAATAATTATAATGGTATGTAATATAATGATGATCATCATCAAAGATCAATGTGGGCTCGTTGCTGGTAAAAAACTAGCACAAGATAGAAAATGATCATTATCGCTACATAAATACCTCCGGTAACTGGGTTGTCCCGGATAGTGTCTGATCTGTTGAATGAGAACAGCTTTGTGTCTAATATCTTCATTTTTGAGATATCACAACCAGTTTGGGCTATGATGATGATGATGATGATGATGATGATGATGATGATGATGATGATGATGATGATGATGATGATGATTATGATGATGATGATGATGATGATGATGATGATGATGATGATGATTTAACAGGTGATCAGCTCCGTCTCCAGCGTATCAAGGATGAGATGGCTGGCGAAGGAGGCGGCGACGACGACGAGGAGTTAGGAGAGGGCGGTACGTTGAACGTTGTTGCTCCGTGTAAACAGTAGTTTGGCTTCAAAGTAATATGGCTTGCTTGCTTGTGTGCGTGCCTCGACCGCACGCACCGCAAGCCACCACAAGTAAACTAAACAGGACGGACCAAGACGGTAGGTTGGCGCCACGGAATAGAAAAAACAGTGGAAGTGGCATGAGCTTCGCTTAGTGTCAGACCTGTTGTCGCCAATACTCAAACTATCATAAAAACAACACGCCACCATTGAAAATGTTTTTGGTGCGGCTATCGTCTTTACATTCCAAAATAGCATAAGGCATGCTTCTGGATTTATTTCCTATTTTAGAAATATCGAGATATTGAAATATCGAAATAAGCGATCGCGGCAAAAGTATGGTAGGTTATGCGGAACTCCGCATAACCGTGCCATACGTTACACGCCCACTTGACACTTCTACTGTTTTTTTCTGTTCTAACAGTAGTTTGGCTTCATAGTGATATCGCTTGCTTGCGTGCCTCGACCGTACGCACCGCAAGCTACCACAAGTAAACTAAACAGGACGGACCAAGACGGTAGGTTGGTGCAGACATAACCGCTCGCCACCGGATCAGCTCAAAGTGAGACATTGAAAAGTGGGCTTTGATTTGTGTTAGCAGGGTACATTTTTCAGTGGACGATACGAGAACCGCGCCCGGCTATTGTTTTCACTTTACCTTTTGGCTCGAATTGGCTCAAAGTGAGACATTGAAAGCTCAGTTTTCAATGTCTCACTTTGAGCCGACCCGGTTCCATGGAATTAGCTGAAATTTGGACCACGTATGTAAATCCAGTGACAATGTTATATTATGGTATCTAGGAGCTGATCTGATGACGGAGTCGGAAGGTGGCGACAGGATCTCCGTTATACTTAAAGTAAACCTTCTGTGTTGGGACTCATTAGTTTGGCATCAGCAGATAATGACATTGCAACAAAAACATACATTTTGTAAATAACGTCGTTTTATACAAAAAAGTACATTTAGTATGTAACGTCGTTTTTTTTCCTCGCATTCAAAGTGAAAAGTACAGTGTTTAATGCGACAGTAAACAACCATAATGACACTCGAATTATAGCCACTCTCGCTCAGCTCGCGCGGCTAAATATCTCGTGTCATTATGGCTTGTTTTAGTCCCTTGTTGAACAATAAATGCCCCGTTACGATTGCTGTAAGGATCTGCCATTTAATTAAAAGACCTTGTGTCCTGCAGAGGGTGAGGAGAAACCAGAACCGGAACCAGAACCCGTCCCGAAGGAGGCCTCACCAGTTCTGATGATCTTCTCCAGCCCTGGGGAGCTGATCGATAAACTTGGTACGTTGTTAACCATCCGTCCGGGCTTATTTATTTATTTATTTATTTAATCTTTATTGCACAAAAATACAAATTAGAGTACAAAAGGTGAACTTAATGCCTAATGGCATTCTCTACCAGTCGACCTTTGGGCAAATCAGAAATTCAAGCTTTCCTTCGGATGCTGGGCCTATTTGAGTACTTAAGGTGCTACCATGGGCAGATGACCTTCGATCTGAAGCTCTAAACTTAGGTCAGACGCATCATGCCCTATTTTATGGACGCAAAACGCCCTAGACGCAGAATGTCCTAGTCGCAAAACGGCTTAGACGCAAAATGTCCTAGCCACAAAATGACACACATGCATATCCGGTTAAACAACACAAACTACAGTCGAACGGGATAAATATGAGGTAGGTTTAGGTTATGTTAGTTTTGGAGCCCGGAGGGCTGAACCACCCAGAAATAGGAGCTCCGCGAGGGCGGAGCTCCGTCGATTCTGTTAATCTACATATTGTGTCGTTTAGGACATTATGCGTTTAGGTCATTCTGCGTTTAGGACATTATGCGTTTAGGTCATTCTGCGTTTTAAACATTTTCCAGATTTAGGGTATTATGCGTCAAGAGCCTAAACTTTCAGTTGTTGTTAAAACCTATTTGCATTAACATTGCTGTTCTAAACTAGCTGTCATCTCAATTATTCTTTTACGAGTCACTGATATCGAGATTTATGCTATCAAAGTTTGTCATTTTTACTCCAAAAAACCGGTCAAGTGCGAGTCGGACTCGCGCACCGAGGGTTCCGTATTGAAGATAATATGCTTGGTAACCGCAAAAGAAAATACGCATTTTGTTATAAGCTTTATTTTCCAGGCAATAAGGTCGATTTTGACTAGCCTAAATTTTTATACAGATTTTCTTAGTTTTTTTGTTATTTCTCAAAAACTGTAAATAATGAACACTTTATTTTATTTTTCCCAGAAAATATAAGTAATTATCTATACGTCAGGATTGTTTTCAGAATTTTTGATTAATAAACTTCGGAGATAAGGGGGGGGAACGGTCATTTTTTGTACATTTTTGGCTATAAATCAAAAAGTACATCACAATTATTATTTTTTAAATAGTTTTGAAATGTGCAGATTTAGACCTTTCATATGACACCCCATTTGCTATAATCGAACCACTTTCATTTTTGAACCCTCCATTCTAGACCCTTTTTCAATTATTAATAAAATTAATTTCATATTTTTTTTACTACAAATAGATGCGAGCAAGCAAGTTGTACAACTATGCCAAATTTCAAGTTGATAGCATTTGTAGTTACTGAGAAAACCTGCTGTGACATACAGATAGACAGACAGACAGACAACGAAGTCTCACCATAAGGGTTCCTTTTGTACCATTTTGGTACGGAACCCTAAAAAGTAGATTTTTGGCCTTAATGTCCATATTTTTCACTCTAGAAAAAAACCTTCGATGATTTATTAGATATAATGAAAAATATTTAGATATAGTTTCCATATCAATTGACGCTAAGATGAAAAAGTTATATATCCAAATTTGTGTTTTTATAGTTTTTACGTATTTGTTCCGAACATAAGTCTTCAATCTTCTTCTGCTTATTCTTTTTCTTCTTATAACATAATAAATAGGGAACACGCATGGATTTTTTAAATAGTATTTCTCAACAAAATATGAAAATATCGTAAAAGAGATCACCAAAAGTGAAATTAAAATTAAAATCGGTCAAGAAATATAGATGATACAAGCATTTTAAACTGCTAATTAGACAGGGACTGAGAGATCCGATATGCACTGTGACGTCATGTAACAGGTCGGCCATATTATTATTAATATCCATACTCCGCTGCTAGTATTATAGTATTTAATACTTTTTACATACACATACATACCTTCACGCCTATCTCCCAATGGAAGAACGGGTGCACCGATCTAAACATACTACTTTCGCTTACATTCATCAACCTCTTCATGCGCTTACGTCGATTTCGGGTGCTTTTGATTTGGCCTTTGTTCAGTACATCATGAATCTGATCAGTTTACCAAAAACTTTCCTTTTTAGTGTTCCAAGGAGGCCTGGACAAGAAACAAGCCATAGCCCCGTACAAGCTGTACCCTGTCAAGGTGACCAACGACTTGACCACGGACCTGAAGATGAGGAAACCCGGAGAGAAGAAAACAGAGGACGAAGAGCCAATCGATGAAGAAGGTAGGTGACACGGTGTAACGTGGAATGGCAAGGATGTGACAAGGTGTAGGTGACCAGGAGTAGGCGACAAGGCGTAGGTGACAAGGCGTAGGTGATAAGGCGTAGGTGTCAAGGAGATGGTGACAAGGAGTAGGTGGCAAAGAGTAGGTGATACGGAGGGTTTGTTCCTGATTCGTCGTCTTCCTGTTTCGTCGCATTCCTTTTTCGTCGGATTCCTGATTCGTCGTATTCTTGTTTCGTCGGAATTATATACATATAATTAAATACGTCGAGCAGTAAACCACTATTTACTAAATATGAGATTTAATGTGACACGTATGACGGCAAATATATTGCCGTTACCCACTAAAGGGTTATTGGGTATTTACTTAATATATACCTTGTACTAAAATGAACTTTGTTAACCAATAAATAGAAATCACTTTTAACATCGGACTAATAATGCCATTGAGGGATGGCATAACCGATTAAACCACAGAATCCGCAAAAAAACCATCCCTTTTTTTATTCATTCAGTTACTGAGGACCGAAGCTCAGTATCAAGATATATAACCATCCAAAAAATGCAACTACATTCTTCAAATGTAAAAAAAATACGCAAAGAAATAGACATGCAAAAATATCAGCAAGAAAAAGCAATCGTCAAGGACTAAGTTGAAAAAAAAAAACAATTTTAGATTGCTTGAATAGGCTCTGTATATTGATTTGATTAGCGTTTGTGTGTACACGTTTGCTGTTAAGTTTTGTTTGAATTTTTCGTTTGTAAATATATTTTCAATTGATATTAAAAACAAACGTGAAGTCACGGTAATTGCATAGTTTCATTTCATATTGACATTTCGACGAATCAGGAATCCGACGAAACAGGAATACGACAAAACAGGAATACGACGAATCAGGAACAAACCATACGGAGTAAGTGACAAGGAGTGTGTGAAAAGAAGTAGGCGACAAGGAGTAGGCGACAAGGAGTAGGAGACAAGGAGTAGGCGACAAGGAGTAGGCGACAAAGAGTAGGCGACCAGGAGTAGGCGACAAGGAGTAGGCAACAAGGAGTAGGCGACAAGGAGTAGGCGACAAGGAGTAGGCGACAAGGAGTAGGCGACAAGGAGTAGGCGACAAGGAGTAGGCGACGAGAAGTAGGCGACGAGAAGTAGGCGACGTGGATGGATGCGACCGTTCTGGAGATCACTGAGGCATCGTCCTACTAATAGAACGCGAATGCGCGATCATCGTAGGTTCGCGCGAATTTTACTCGTACGAACGCGCGATCATTCATATTGAACTCGAATAGGTGTCGGACGGTGCTTTCTTGTACTACAAATGAAAACACAACTTATAATTATTAATTACTTATTACATACATACATAAGTACATACATTAAATCACGCAGAGACCACTTCTTTCCACCTGCTACGATCTTGACAAATCTATTTCGCTTCTTCCATATTTATACATCGAGTCATGCACGCACGTCGGTTTCGGGTACTTAAAATTCGGCCCTTTTCCAGTATTTCTCCGATTTGATTCGAAAAAGTACTTATTATTATTATTAAATCGTCATCAGAACAAGGAGAGGCTCTGGTGGATCCGCTGGACGACGCGGCGCTTGGCAAGTACATGACTCGGATCGGACGCACCACGGCGTCGGTGCGCGGGCGGCTCGCGCAGCACGAGCCATACTTCTTGGACACGGCGCGGGGCCACCAGGTACCAACAATCAATCAATACATCTACCATCAATTTAATCAATCCATATAGCAGGCAAAGAAAAAGGTTTATTCTTCAATCAGTTACCATAATACATACGTTCATCTACCATCAATTTTATCTATGATTATAGCAGGTAAAGAAAAAGGATTATTCTTCAATCAGTTACCCAAAATATCGATCGATCAATGAATCAGTCAGTCACTCAATTATTTCTTCGTTCATTGATTAAACGATCAAATAATCAATATCTTGATCAATCAGTTAACCAATCAATAATTAAACTCGTCTCTCACCCCCTTACTAATAACATTGAGTAACCGTGGTGTAGTTAAACCATGCTTTGTCCTTATCTGTCATTGTGACATCTGAATTTGACAGATAAGGACAAAGCATGAGGTTCAGCTACATCACCGTTACTCAACGTTTATTAGTAAGGGGGTTAATCTCTCAATCAACCAATCAATCAATCAGTCAGTCAAATTTTCCCCTTCAGGATCTTTTGTGCAATTACCCTCTTACACAATCAGCTGTTCGAATATGCCAGGTTTCCTCACGATGTTTTTCCTTCACCGTAAGAGCATCCTTAAGTTAGAAAAACTCATTGGTACATGGTGACCGCGGGGGTTTGAACTCGGTACCTTACGATCACGAGTCGACCCCCTAATCAACTAGACCACCGACGCTTTCACATCGCCGTGTCAAAATGTTGATTATTAACACGTTACATCTAATCCAGGATGGTGCAACTTCTGTGATGGCCATAGTAGTGGAGCATATCGAGCCGTACCTCTTCTGGAAGCCGGTGTTGATCGACGCCATCGTCAAATATGGCGACCGACTGTACACGATGTCGCTGAGGTCAGCGTCGCACCCGCCAAGGGTTAGGCCGAGCGAGGTCCAGAAGGAGTTCCATCTCACCAGTTTCAACGTAAGTACCGACAGGGGGAGATACACTCAAAGACACTTGGGGACACGCAGAGGCACATGGAGACTTAGATACAGACACATACACTATCTTTAAATATGGCGACCGACTGTACACAATGTCGCTGAGGTCAGCGTCGCACCCGCCAAGGGTTAGGCCGAGCGAGGTCCAGAAGGAGTTCCATCTCACCAGTTTCAACGTAAGTACCGAGAGGGGGGAGATACACTCAAAGACACTTGGAGACACGCAGAGGCACATGGAGACTTAGATACAGACACATACACCATCTTTAAATATGGCGACCGACTGAACACGATGTCGCTGAGGTCAGCGTCGCACCCGCCAAGGGTTAGACCGAGCGAGGTCCAGAAGGAGTTCCATCTCACCAGTTTCAACGTAAGTACCGAGAGGGGGGAGATACACTCAAAGACACTTGGAGACACGCAGAGGCACATGGAGACTTAGATACAGACACATACACCATCTTTAAATATGGCGACCGACTGAACACGATGTCGCTGAGGTCAGCGTCGCACCCGCCAAGGGTTAGGCCGAGCGAGGTCCAGAAGGAGTTCCATCTCACCAGTTTCAACGTAAGTACCGAGAGGGGGGAGATACACTCAAAGACACTTGGAGACACGCAGAGGCACATGGAGACTGAGATACAGACACATACACCATCTTTAAATATGGCGACCGACTGAACACGATGTCGCTGAGGTCAGCGTCGCACCCGCCAAGGGTTAGACCGAGCGAGGTCCAGAAGGAGTTCCATCTCACCAGTTTCAACGTAAGTACTGACAGGGGGAGATACACTCAAAGACACTTGGGGACATGCAGAGGCACATGGAGGCTTTGTATCATAAATATGAGGTAGGTTTAGATTAAGTTAGATTTCCAGCTCAGAAATAGGTAACGAAGCTCCGTCAACTCTGTTTAATTTGATTTTGACATAGATATCATTGGTCAGTTGTGCATGCTGGTTGGTCGGTGGTGAAGAAGTCAAGACCTTCTCTACGCATATTGACCAATAAAATACACGCAAATTACCCAATACGCATAATGCCAACACGAGCGATCAGCCGCAAAATGACCTATATTAAATAATACGCAAAATGACCAAACACAATACACACCAATATTTGAATGATTTCTATTTTTAATTCGAATTTAATTGAGTCGACGGAGCTCCGCTACCACGGATTGGCACTCCGGGCCTGCTGCAAAACTAAAATAACCTAAACCTACCTCATATTTGCACTATTAGTCATAAAGCGTATTGGTCAATTTACATATGTCATTTTGCGTAGTAGGTACTTTGTTCATTCCGCGTATAGGTCAAAATACGTATTGGCCATAAAGCGTTTTGGTCAATTTACGTATGTCATTTTGCGTATTAGGTACTCTGTTCATTCCGCGTATAGGTCAAAATACGTATTGGTCATAAAGCGTTTTGGTCAATTTACGTATGTTATTTTGCGTATTAGGTACTCTGTTCATTCTGCGTATTGGTCAATATGCGTAGAGACCTGTTTGTTACATGAATCAGCTTTTATTGAAGCTGAGAAAAAAGTCATAAATGTTCCCTATTTTGACTTAAAACAGATTATGACAAAAAATAGGCAGACAACATAGACCCATTGTAATGTCCTCCACAGATAAAGCTGGAGCTGGTGCAAGACGCAGTTCGAGGAGATATTAAAGCAGAAAACAGAGGTTCGGTGCTGAACATCAAACGAGGTCTCGTCGAGTTCTTCAATGAGGTAAGTTTTACCCAGCGTTGAGTATACTTTAAAGTTTTTTTTTAGGGTTCTGTACATAAAATGAATAACGGAACCCTTATAGGATCACTCGTGCGTCTGTCTGTCTGCCCGTACTTCTGTCATAGCCAATTTGCTCCGAATGTACTGGGTAGTGATTCTTTCAAAAGCAAAGGTGAGCGAATGCAGGAGTGAATGTCCAAGCGGCGAGTTTAAGTAGTCCCGTCAAAGCGAACAAAACACATTTCAGCGCGTGTATTTAATTTGGCAGCATGGCTTCTCGAACGTATAAGGCTGCCTAATTGAGAATGCACGCGCTAAAATGTGTTTTGCTCGCTCTGACGGGACTACTTAAACTCGCCGCTTGGACATTCACTCCTGCATTCGCTCCTTTGCTTTCGAGAGAATCACTACCCTGGACCAAATCAGGTGAAAATTTTAGGCCAAGGTTCACTATGCTACCAAAGATCAAAACGCTACAAGATTTTTCCTAAAGTAAAAAATTCCACCAGCTAACCTCGAAGTTTTATATCGATGATCCGAAAGTTTTTCCTGTTTTCAGCGCAAGCACGGCGTCCTATGCGCAAAGGAGTACTGCGTGGCTGTGTGGCGAGCAATGGACGAGAAGTCTTACGTGTTGTTCGACCCGCACGCGATCGGGCCCGCGGGGCGGTCGTCGCCGAGCGGCGGCGCGGGGCTGGTGCTGTACAGCACCGTGGACGAGCTCGCCGAGGTCATCCGCTCCAACATTGAAAACCTCAATCGGCCGGGGCATAACAAGTAACTACCATAGAAGTATACACGCTCTGGTTCATTTTGTCCATTTTCCCATCTCGTCCATATTCCCATCTCGTCCACATTCCCATCTCGTCCACATTCCCATCTCGTCCACATTCCCATTTCGTTCACATTCCCAATGCCCACATGAACAACCGAGTGATCGAATTTATATCGAACAGCCCTACAGTCCTACGTTAGGTTGCAGACTAGTTAGGAATGCGGACGAGTTGGGAATGAGGATGAGTTGGGAATGAGGACGAGTTGGGAATATCGACGAGATAGGAAATGGACAATTTGGGATTGGTATGTGGACGAGTTGGGAATGTGGCCGAGATGAGAATGTTTACGACATGGGAATATGGAAAAGTGAACCTGAGCGAGTATACATAGGAAGTATAGGTATCGGAGCGAAAGTTGAGGTGAATGATTACACACACAGAACAGAAAAAACAGTAGAAGTGTCAAGTGGGCGTGTAACGTGTGGCATAGTTATGCAGAGCTCCGCATAACCTACCATAAATTTGCCGCGATCGCTTATTTCAATATTTAGATATTTCGATATTTCTAATATAGGAAATAAATCCAGAAGCACGCCTTATTGTGCTATTTTGGAATGTAAAAATAATAGCCGCACCAAAAACATTTTCAATGGCGGCGTGTGGTTTTTATGATAGTTTCAGTATTGGCGACAACAGGTCTGATACTAAGCGAAGCTCATGCCACTTCCACTGTTTTTTCTATTCCGTGATTACACTTATAAATAGGATACAAGTGGCAAAAGAGGTAGAGAATTAATGTTTAGCTAAGTACGGTTAGATACATTATTGCATTTATTTACGAAAAGTAGTGAAATAATACTTGCTAAAAAAATTAGTCGCTTGAAGATTATTATATCTTCGTCCGCTTCATCTTGATATAGGATAAGGTTAAAGTGGTCAAACAATTAATCTCTGGTTTCTTGTTTAGTACTTACCTACTTTTTTTCAACGGTCTTTACTGCCCAAGAGTATTTTCTTTGAAAAATATATCCAATTGCCTACAAAGTAAGTACATACATACCTACTGATGTAAACGATTTCATGTAGGTTTGTCAAGAGATCAGACAATTTTTCGTTTTTGCAATTATTTTTTTAAAACCTTATATCGCGTATGTATATTAATCATCGCGTTGGGATTTAAAATTACTAAGAAATAAAATGACATAAATAAAAATCTTATTCCTTATCGACGACGCGCTGGCATAGTTAGTGACTCTGCCTACGAAGCTAGCGGTCCTGGGTTCAAATCCCGGTAAGGGCAGATGTTTGTGTGATGAGCGCGAATATTTGTTCCTGAGTCACGGATGTTTTCTATTTATATATTATATTTCTATATGTAAGTATTTATATCGTTGTCTAGTACCCATAGCACAAGCCTAGTACTTAGTTTGGGACTAGGACAATTGGTGTGACATTGTCCCCTGATATTTATTTATTTTATTTATTTATCCCGTTGAAAAACGTTCTAAAGTAGCGGTGAGTTTTTTTTTGAGAGCTCTATAACATCTGTAAGGTAATGCCGACAAGTGTCTGGGAGTATTGACGACTTAATAAAATAATAAAATAATTTTGGGCAGTTTTGTCTATACTCTTCAACATCTATTTAAACTGCCCAAAATTATTTTATAACACCTATTCCAGATTCTCGATCTGCGAAGTAAAGCCGACTTGGGAATTCTCCAAGTTGGCAACTGACCCGTTGTATGGGGGCAAGTTGCCAGACGAGGGCTACGAGTTCAAGGTCCTCACAGCCTACGTGGAGACCAGCAGAGGGAGGACTATAGTACGAGGCAGCAGGCCTTTGGATTTTGCGAAGTTAGTAATTTAACCATTAGGCTGAGACGAGCGGAGCTGAGGCGCTAGACAAGATGCATTACGCTAACCAGCGTTTCTATTCGTTACGTTTTTAAACCAATCGCGTCACTTGTAGATGTCGTGATACGAAAAGTCACGTGATCTACAAGTGACGCGAATGGTTTAAAAACGTAACGAATAGAAACGCTAGCTAGAGTAATGCACCTTGTCCAGCCCCTCTGAGTGGAGCAGAGCTGTGAAACTGTGTGCTGTGTGTGTGTGTGATTCCACTGAGGCGGAGACGAGCGGAGCTGAGTGGAGTGGTTACAATGTAGTAATGCAGTTAAGTCTCCTCTCCGCTCCGCTCGTCTCCGCTTAACTGTTTCCACTGAAGCGGAGCGGGGACGAGATGTGGATTGCAACTAATATGATGTGTCGATTCCTACACGTCTCCTCTCCGCTCCGCTCATCTCCACTGTGACGTGTGATCTGTCAGCCTGGTTAAGGGTTAAGGCCCAGAGGCCAGAGTTGGGCGTAATCAATTACTTTTGGAATTAATTACACGATTACATTCCAGTAATCATGATTCCTCAGTAATCGATTACTTGGGTAATTAAAATTACTGTAATACTGTACTACGATTACATTTTGTAATCCATTCCTTTGGAATCAGTATTGTAAACCACTACAGTAATCTTGATTCCTCGGTAATCAAGTACTTAAGTAATCTGAATTACTTAACTCCAGTTCCACACTAGATTACTTCATTGGCAAACCTTATTTTATTATTTTGTTAATGTCACTCAAATAAAATTGTTTTTGGTTTATATCATTACGTCATTCACTTTCATATTAAATTTTGGTGTTTAAAATCTGTTGATAAGGGCACAGTATATTAAATGAACCAGTAAAGAAACTAGGCCTACTTTTCAAGATAAATACCTACGCTCCAATTGAGCTTAAGGGTTGTCCACTAACATTTTGTAAAATTGAAAAAAGTTCTCGTTTATTGTATTTCAGCTAGTTAGTGCAAAATCAATACGTGTGATCTGCAACAACAAATCCGTTGATAGATTGAGAAAAAGTAGCCGCCATCTTTAATTTTTTAGTTATTCAACCGATTGCTTCCAAAATCGGTATCTGGGGATGTGTGTGGTCTCCGATAACGAATCTGTAGGCAGAGTGAAAAAAGTAGCCGCCATCTTGAACTTTTTAGTTATTCATCCGATTGCTTCCAAAATCGATATCTGGGGACGTGTATGGTATCCGACAACTAATCTGTTGGCAGAATGAGAGAAAGTAGCCGCCATCTTGAACTTCTTAGTTATTCATCCGATTGCTTCCAAAATCGGCTACTTTTTCTCATGCTGCCAACGAAATCATTGTCAGAGACCACACAGATCCCCAGATTTCGATTTTGGAAGGAATAGGTAGAATAACAAAAATGTTTAACATACCTTGGTCAGGTGTTTATTGTCAATTGAAAAATAATTAAATAAATAAATTCGTTGTCGGCCACACCATAACCATCCCCAGATATCGATTTTGGAAGCAATCGGTTGAATAACTAAAAAGTTCAAGATGGCGGCTACTTTTTCTCATTCTGCCAACAGATTAGTTGTCGGAGACCATAAACATCCCCAGATATCGATTTTGGAAGCAATCGGATGAATAACTAAAAAGTTCAAGATGGCGGCTACTTTTTCTCATTCTGCCAACAGATTAGTTGTCGGATACCATACACGTCCCCAGATATCGATTTTGGAAGCAATCGGATGAATAACTAAAAACTTCAAGATGGCGGCTACTTTTTCTCATTCTGCCAACAGATTAGTTGTCGGAGATCATACACATCCCCAGATATCGATTTTGGAAGCAATCGGTTGAATAACTAAAAAGTTCAAGATGGCGGCTACTTTTTCTCATTCTGCCAACAGATTAGTTGTCGGATACCATACACGTCCCCAGATATCGATTTTGGAAGCAATCGGTTGAATAACTAAAAAGTTCAAGATGGCGGCTACTTTTTCTCATTCTGCCAACAGATTAGTTGTCGGAGACCATACACATCCCCAGATATCGATTTTGGAAGTAATCGGTTGAATAACTAAGAAGTTCAAGATGGCGGCTACTTTTTCTCATTCTGCCAACAGATTAGTTGTCGGAGACCATAAACATCCCCAGATATCGATTTTGGAAGTTATCGGTGGAATAACTAAAAAGTTCAAGATGGCGGCTACTTTTTCTCCTGCTGCCAACGAAATCATTGTCAGAGACCACACAGATCCCCAGATTTCGATTTTGGAAGGAATACTTTTGTGGCATCTTTCTAAAGAACGAACGTAAAATTTATTTATATACTTAATATACAGAAGTAATCTGGAAGTAATCAAGTCAACAATTCCAGTAATTAAGCATCGACATTGATTCCCAATTACAAGTAATTATAATATTTGTGTAGATGATACTGATTCCTTAATTATTGTAATGGTAATTCACCGTTTCGCTTGATTACATTACAAGTAATCTGACACCCAGGAGTGAATTACAAAGTAAAATCAAGTAATCGTGTAATCAGGAATCGATTACGAAATGCCCATCTCTGCCAGAGGCTCTACTTTGAAATCCGTAATTCGAACTTCGTTTATTGCTATCCCTTTTGCTCTCAATGCGTCACTAATTCGCAAGAAAGTGACGGGGCGATCCGAAGTTCGAATTACTGATTTCAAAGTAGAGCCCCAGACCGTTTCTATTCGTTTCGTTTTTAAACCAATCACGTCACTGGTAGATGACGTGATACGAAAAGTCACGTGATCTATCAGTGGCGCGATTGGTTTAAAAACGAAACGAATAGAAACGCTGGTTAGCGTAATGCATCTTTTCTAGCGCCTCAGTTTCTTTCTAGCTTGTAGCATCCATTGACGAGTTGGTTTAAGATTGAGGTGAAAGTTATTGAAGCGACGCAATTTACAGTCACCAGGAATAATATATTATGCAACATTCGGCGCAAAAATATCTGACACGCTCTTATACCTCTAGTAATAAAGACGTGTCAGATACTACTGGTGACTGTACCACTAAAAGCATGCAGGCTAATTGACTTATAAAACTGAGCCTTTAGCTAAAATTATCGCTTTCAACCCGTGGTACAAATGGTCAACTGATCAATGATTTCTATCTGAATAACAAATTTAACAGAGTCGACGGAGTTCCGCTATTGCGGAGCTCCTATTTCTGAGTGTTTTGGCCCTTCGAGCATAGATTTAGCATTATCTAAACTAAACCTACCTCATAATCAAACCTCGGAACATACGGGGCAAAATTAAATGACAGCTAGGGATCGCCTATATCGATACACTCAATTATCGATGCTTTACCCATATACAGATGGCTCCAAGTTTTGTTCGTAAAAATAAAATTTTATTGAAAATATGTAAATGAAACAAAATAGCAACATAATTCTGGTTATTGTTTATTTTAAAAGGATTTTTGAACCTTCACTCATCATCATCATCATCATATTTTTTTCTCTCATTGTGTATTTCCTTATCCTTTTTAACCCCCGACGCAAAAAAGAGGGGTGTTGTAAGTTTGACGTGTAAGTGTGTGTGTGTGTGTGTGTGTGTGTGTGTGTCTGTCTGTGGCACCGTAGCTCTTAAACGGATGAACCGATTTGGATGCGGTTTTTTTTATTTAAAAGCAGGTTTTCTAGCGGTGGTTCTTAGATATTTTATATCGAAATCGGTTCAGCCGTTTTTGAAGTATTGAACTTTGAAATGTCAATGTCGGGGGTTTTCCAACATTTTGTTGGTTAGGTTATAAAGTTAAGAATAACCAGAATTAAAATAAATTTTATTTTTACAAACGAAACTTGGAGCGATCACTAGTACTTACCTATATGGGAAAAGCATCGATAATTGAGTTTATCAATTTAGGCGATCCCTAGCCGTCATTTAATTTTGCCCTGTATATTCCGAAGTCTGCTGAGGATGTTGAAAATGACGGTGACAACGATGACGCATTGTTTCAGGTTCGCGCGCGACGCCCAGCTCCAGTCGTCGTGCGGCGCGATTGTCGCATGCTGCATGTCGCACGTGCGGCAGCCGCATCTCTGGACGCGGAAGACCGTCGACCAGGTCACACCACTATTCTTCCCTGCTAAGATAAATCCTCCCTTTACTCAATCTCGTATCTGAGGGCCCTGCCAAGATGCATTGCGCTAAGTAGCGTTTCTATTCGATTTGTTTTTAAACCAATCGCGTCACTGGGCGATCACGTGATACGAAAAGTCACGTGATCTATCAGTGACGCGATTGGTTTAAAAATCAAACGAATAGAAACGTTAGTTAGCGCAATGCATCTTGACTGGGCCCTCTGATCGAATAGTTAGATAGGAAAAGCACTCATGTTCCCTAAAGAATAAAGACTACTTTCCTATATAACTATTAGATCAGATACGAGGTTGAGAAAGTAAAGAGACGAAATGGCGTATCTCAGACAATACTCGTGTAGCAAATGGAACCGTATAACTAACGAGAGAGGATTTAATCTGCTTTGGCTATTGCATTTGAGATACTGCCTATACTGCCCCCATAAGCCATATGAGGGCAGTATTGTGTAGATCATAGGTTTTTAAAGTGGTCCTTACCCCCCCATTGGGCAAAGGTATCGGAGGCCCTCGGCAAACAATAGGGGGGGCTGAAGTTATTGAAGGGGGCACTGCCCCTTTGATAACAAATATAAAAAAGTAGAGTACGAAAAGCAACTTTATAAATTTAACCGAGATTTCATTGAAATACAATCGATTTTGCAATCAATGTATACTTGGGAGCAAAGAAATTGAGACACTTTTTATGGAAATTCAGTACTAAGTGACTCGATTTCGTTGCTCCCAAGTGTATTTTAGTACTTTCAGGCGGGCAAGCAATGAACACAACAAATATCTTGAAAAATTCAACATTTGCACTGTTAGCTTGTCCCGCATAAAACACCTTTTCCAATATTCAAGATATATAAGCATACATCGGATTGACGGGGGCAAAAATGTACCAGTGCTAGTGATTCATTAAATATCGACTAAGTTTATCGACAACTTTTTTCGTGACATATGGATCTTACATGTCTTGCAAAGGTAAGTCGTACCTTTATCTTCTATATGTAAATGATCAGCATTCCATGAAGATAAACGACATTTTTTCTTTCGAAGTATTTTTAACCGACTAAAAAACAAAAAGGTTCTCAATTCTTCGGAATGCTAAAGAATATTGTTGTACCTACTGAATCAATTTGATATTCAATGTAATTTCAAGGGTGTTCAAAAGTGACTTGAGTCCAGATTCAATGTCAGATACCGGTTGTTTATATTTGCGATAAGTATAAATAAAAGAGGTGTGCACAAAATTAAAAAGTATTCAAACTTGGCCAAGTTTGAATACTTATGATAATGATGATTAAAAATTGCTGCTTTTTATCGATGTCGATAAACTTAGTCGACATTTAATGAATCACTAGCACTGGTACATTTTTGCTCCCGTCAATCCGGTGTATGTATATAAGTAGGTACATTGCTCTTCCTTATTGCCCTACACGCATCAAAAGTAGCTAAGCAGAATAACCTGCTCAAAATGATCTAGACACGACGTAATCTCTTGACAATAGAGTCGGCTGCAGATTATTTTGACCTGTTCGGTTGCGTAGCTACTTCTGCTGCTGACTGTACAAGCACCATTAAACAAATGCTTATTTGGTTGACAGATTATGTGCGTTGGTTGCTCGCTATTTCAAGCATCATTGGGCTCTCTAGGATACGAATTCAGGCCAGGAGAGGACCTGCTTCTTCCACTGCAGGTTAGTACAGTAACTGGGTGTATATTGGTATCCCTAATAGTCATATTTCCTAATCGTCATTTTTCCTAATCGTCATTTGTCCTAATTCATCGTTTGTACTAAAGCCTTTGGTTAAAGCCACTTCCACTGTTTTTTCTGTTCCGTGATCATGAACGTCGTCCTGCGCCTCTATTCTAGGGGGTAAAATCCAAATCGATTTTGACTTGTTACGGTATCGTTTTTAACTCGGCCGCCATTACTGTCAAGTAAATAAGAGCTATCAAAACGTTGACAATACAATAACAGGGCCTCTATTCAACACAGTAAAAACAATATCGTTTTTGATCTGTTATCGAATTGTCACCGTTTTTTTAGCTCTTCTTTACTTCACAGTAATGGCGTCTGACGTCATAACAATACCATAACAGGTCAACTACGATATCGTTTTTACCGTCGGGAATAGAAGCGCTGGTCAAAAACCGGTTTTTACCTTGAGGCCTGTTTGGTGTGTTCACTTGCCCAACGTTTGGTACATCGCAGGTGTTGAAGCGGTTCGTTCTCGGTGTGAACTACATCAGGTTCGAGCTGGTCGCGGCGTACAGCGGGAGACTGGAGACTAGCCAGCCCAAGGCGATGGGGGTCAAGTAAGTCATTGATTAGATGGGTAAAAACCTGACCACATGACAAAATTTGCACCGCCGCCGTTCCTTGCATGTGAACCCTGTTTTTTGTGATTTAATTAAAAATGTTGGGTTTTCCGATTTTTCCCTATATTTGTAGTATAAGACGGTGTTAATTGCCAAATTTCATAGTTTTAGGTCAACGGAAAATACCCTATAAATTTGGATTCCCTATAAATTTAGATACCCAGAAACACAGACTCATGACATAGGTACACAGATCCAGACTCACAGATACATGGACACACAGATACACAGGCACATGGATACATAGACACACGAGTACACAGATACACAGACATACCGACACACGATATACACTGATACAGACTCACAAATATAAAGGTAGGTAGCAAAAAGACTCGCGGCATTGTAAGTCATTGTAAGTGATCGGATATGGGATGCAATTTCCCGGGGTTTAAGTACTTTATTATAATATTCATATCCATGTTAAAATAACGTACTTAAACCCCGGGAAATTGCATCCCATATCCGATCACTAGACATAACATAGGCATACAGACTCACGGATACACAAATATTCATATTACTCATTTATTCCTTGCAACGACACAACAAAACACAGACGCACAAATACACACACACAGATACTTGACATACACAGATACACAGGTTTTATCCTGAAACCGTTTGGTGTGATCAACAGGGCCGCTTTGGAGCGTTTCTTCGACGCGCACACGCACGGCATCCTGTGGTGCGCGCCCCACGCGGTGGCGGTGTGGCGGGTCGCGGGCGCGCCCTCGTATTACATGATGGAGCCGCACTCTTGCAACGGCAACGGGTTGCGGGGAGAACCTGGGGTAACGCATAGAGCTGATTTAATTACTTAATAGGAGCGTCCACACTGAGAGCATTCGCGTGTAATGAGCATAAGCGGTAAAAAAAAGCGGTCAAGTGCGAGTCGGACTCGACTCGCGGTTTACGATTTACGACGTATTAAAAACTACTTACTAGATCTCGTTCAAACCAATTTTCGGGCGAAGTTCATTTTGAAGACCTATCCATAGATATGTCACACGTATGGGTTGGATGAAAAAAAAATTTTTGAGTTTCATTTGTAAGTATGGGGAACCCCCAAAATTTATTGTTTTTTTTTCAGTATGTCTCACAGCTCACAGGGTAGCAAAATTATTTCCACCTTGGGCGCTAACACTTTAATCCCTCACTACGCTCAGGATTCTATTTTAGAATCCTTTGCTTCGTTCAGGATTCAATGTACGCCCTCGCCGTAAATATGTCATTTTGCTCCCTTGTGACACAATCTACTATTGTGACGATCTAATGACCGCGAGTATTTGTTTCTGAGTCTTGAGTGTTTCTATGTATTTAAGTATATATTTCTATATATAAGTATGTATATCGTTGTCAAGCACAAGCCTAGAGCTTAGTTTGGGACTAGATCAATTTGTGTGAGACTGTCACTGTTATTTATTTATGTTTTCAGGACGAAGGCGCCGCCTGTGTGATGACGTTCACGTCTCCGAAGTTATTGTCTTATGCGTGAGTATTCTTACGGCCAAACCCTATATTCAAACTGCGGATAGATAAGGCTTAACTCAGGTTAAAATTTGACATTTGTCCATACAAAATGTGTCAAATTTTAATCCGAAGTAAGCCTATCTATCCGCGGTTTGAATATAGGGTTCGGCCATTAGTGAGTAGACTAGTAACGTCCCCCGCCCCCCGCGCGGACCTAGGGAGTGTCAGCAATAAATTAGCTAAGCTATAACAAAAACCTTTGCAGATGGCTTCAGAACTACCCGAGGTCGGAGCGCCCTAGGATGTTCTTCAATCTATACGCCATGTCGGTGGTAGTGACTCCCATCAAGGCCATGAAGGTGGAACCGCCCATGGTGCTGGGGCTGCCGAGCGTGAAGGGCCAGCCTAGAGTGAAAGTGGTGCCAGCTACAAGCAGGGTGGGTTAAATACTAATTTCACCAAACGATGTTCACTTAACAGATCATTAGAGCGTTAACCCTTTGAACAGTGAAGGACCCACGGCACAACTACGAGGCACAACTGACCAAAATTTGTATCATAAATCTGAGGTAGGCTTAGGTTGTGTTAGCTCCACGATAGTGGAGCTCCGTCGACTCTGTTAAATTTGATTTTGAGTTATAAATCATTGGTCAGTTGTGCCCAGAGGGGCTAGACAAGATGCATTACGCTAACCAGCTTTTCTATTCGTTTCGTTTGTAAACCAATCGCGTCACTGGTAGATCACGTGACTTTTCGTATCACGTCATCTACAAGTGACGCGATTGGTTTAAAAACGTAACGTATAGAAACGCTAGCTAGCGTAATGCACCTTGTCTAGCCCCTCAGTTGTGCCGTTTAGTTGTGCCGTGGGTCAGAAACGCTTTGAACGCCGACTTGATACAAACGTCGTCCTCACACGCCAAAGACAGCTGAAAACCACAGCGAATGTCAACCTTACGTCACAAATACTCGGGGCTGGTAGGCACGACAGTACTCGACCACTTTAGTGGTTCTTGGCGTTCAAAGGGTTAACAGCTATCGAAATGTATGAACTAACAGTCGATTAACATTGATTAAATTTAACATGGTTTGGTGAAATTGGTACTAAATTTGAAAATGAAAATAATCATCGGTTCGGTTTTCTTATAAACCGGTTGGTTACACAAAAAATATTCGACGAATATGGTTTGTTTTTTTTTACGTTCGCCCGATAGATCACTTGGAATATCTTCGTTGAGTCATTCATTACTTGTTTTGATTTTTTACCGATTTAACAAATTATAAAGATAAAGAGATATTTATTCGCAACAATACAAAATTACATCTAATTATCTATTCCTTATTACTGAATTCGCCGTACAATTAGATTAGTAATTACTGGGTCATTATTTAGGAGTTGGTTCCGAATCACTTTCGTGGTCACATTTTTGTAGAAGTGGCTGCAGATTTCGATTCCGTTTCTGGATAGGTATTTATCTAAGTTTACCGGACATCTAACAAATATCCAAAAACGACATCAAAATATACGCCCGATTCTTCAAAAACATGTCCACAATAGTGAGGCGGTAGAAACCCTCGAATAATGACCCTGCACGGTAACGATATTCATCCCCATATCTCACTTCAGGTGGGCCTGGACGGGTCCAAGCGTAGGGCTGAGGAGGCGGACCGCAAGCACCCGCCCGGCTGGCCGACGTGCCAGGACGCGCAGCGGGTCGCCGACATTAGGGATAAGGAAGAGGCCAACCTCAAAGGTGAGACAAGCCATTCATTCATTCATTTATGCACTCATTCTTCAAACCATTCATTTATATATTCACTCATCCATTCATTCTTTCATTCAATCATTCATTCTCTCTCACTTATTCAATCACTCATACACTAATTCATTCATTTATTCGTTCATTCGCTCATTCATTTGAGTTTGAGTGGACCCGCTGGGTTTGTGTCTGAACTTGAGTCCGATTCTGACTAAGTGCGGCTCCGAGTATGGCTCGTGCTGTGGTTTTGGAAAATCGGGTCCGGGTTTGTGTCCGGAATTATATCCGTTCGGAATTAAGTCCGGTTCCCGATCTGAGTCCGAGTCGGGCAACAAGCGTAGGGCTGCGGAGGCGGACCGCAAGCACCCGCCCGGCTGGCCCACGTGCCAGGACGCGCAGCTGGTCGCCGACATCAGGGACAAGGAAGAGGCCAACCTCAAAGGTGAGACAAGCCATTCATTCATTCATTTATGCAGTCATTCTTCAAACAAATCATTTATATATTCACTCATCCATTCATTCTTTCATTCAATCATTCATTCATTCTCTCACTTATTCATTCACTCATACACTAATTCATTCATTCATTCATTCGTTCATTCACTCATTTGTGTCTGAACTTGAGTCCGATTCTAACTAAGTCCGGCTCCGAGTATGGATCGTTCTCTGGTTTTGAAAATGATGCGACGAGCTTGTCTAAATCCTAGCCCGATTCTGATAGGATTTAGATTTAGTCAGTCCGGTTCCGAGTATGACTTGCTCTGGTTTTGGATTCGGGTCCGGGTTATCCGGAATTATATCCGGATAAGGAAGAGACCAAGTTTAAATTGTGTCTGGGTTGAATTCCGCTTCATGGCCTGTTAGGAGACCGAGTCCGGGTTTGTGTCCAGTTCTGGGATGGGGCTTACCATCTCTTTTATAAATATTGATCTCATATCAGGCAGCAATGAATCTGCTACAATATTCTCAAGTGGCACTGCCACATGCAGTTTTTGTGTAAAAATTTGATCATGTTGCCAACTTCACTCCGAGAATGCCCTCTTTTTTATCTCTTGCTAGACCTAGTGTGGTAAGAACATAAAATGTATTCAAATTAACAAGCTAAAGCGAGAGTGAGACAGCAGTCGATTGCTGTCTAGTTCTAGAGCAAGAAGCACAATTTTTCGGTCTTTTTCTAACTTGAAAGTTAGAGTAACACAGCAGTCATCTTCTGCAAATTATTAATACTAGTGTAAACCTCGCTTGAGAAATGATTTATTGAGCGTAAAACCAAGAACTGGCCACAGCATAAAATTACAGATATCATAGCTGTCATTTTAAATTACTGGCGTCCAAAATTTTAAAAGTTTAATATTATTAAAATGAAAAACATGTCTGGAAAAGCAGGACTAAGTAATTGGTTGGATGATAAATATAGAGAAAAAAATCAAGATGGTGGTCGTTCGTCAGCCGTGACTTTAGGTGGTAGGTACATTTTTACAAGCCTTTTATTAACTTGCAATTAATGTATGTTGGGGTCAAGTCTTGCAAGGATATTTGAATCACTTCCCGGGGACCGATTGAGCTGATTGAAATTTGATACATCTGGGATCCTAGTGAAGAAAGGTATAAGTTACTTAAAGATCAATTAAAAAAGGGTATAAGTTTAGTATACTCTGTTTGTGTATATACCATTTTTATTGCGAGTTAAGTCGACTTATACCCTTTTTCACTAGGTACCCAGACATTTACCTAATAAAAAAATATGGCACCGTCGAGCTGGTTGATGATAGAGTCAGAAGGTGGCGTCGGGAACTCCGCTATAGTTGACGTAGATCCGCGGTGTTGGGACTAGGGAATGTAAATAACCGGTTATAACCGGTTTTAACCGGTATTTTTATTACGAAAACGGTTAATAACCGGTTAAATTGCATTCCCTAGTTGGGAAACATTCTATTGGTCGTGATAAACAGATAATGACTTTGCAAAAACTACAGTCAGCAACAACAGCTCGTCCCAAAAACTCCTTCCCTAATTACGAATTTGTTAGAAACTTAAATGATGAAATATCAGTTTACAACTATGCACCTCTCACATCTGTTGATGTCGAACGGTCGTTCTCTTTATATAAATGGATCCTCAGTGTTAAAAGAAATCGATTGACAATATCAAACATAAAAAAATATATGATACTAGCTTTTGCCCGCGACTCCTTCCGCGTGGAAGTCGTTTATCGCTGCTCCCTCGGGATCTGTCTAATTTTCCGGGATAAAAAGTAGCCCGGGACTCAAGCTATTTCCATACCAAATTAATTTCACCTAAATCGGTTCAGCGGTTTAAGCGTGAAGAGGTAACAGACAGGCAGACAGACACACTTTCACATTTATAATATTAGTATGGATTTAGAACAAATTAAATTCAGTGAGTTTTTAACAATGTGTGGTTTTATTTTGAATAAACCGACTTATCCATATTAGTCATTATGTTGGACGTCATTAAGTGACATAAAATGCTACCGATTGCCGATCACTACTGATGAGTCAGGCAACTTTTTAAGTTTTCCAATTACATCTGGGGCACGTTTTATAAAGCTACAAGTTACAATTTTACAGGTCTAAACTGGCAACACTTCTCAAATGGCTGGTCGTCATTGGTCGAGGTTGTGTCAAATGGAAACTTGTAACCTGTAAATTGTAATTTGCTAGCTTTATAAAACAGGCCACTGGAGTTCGGTTAGGGTTGTATTATAATAACACTAAAAAGTTTTAAAATTTAAGCGGAAATGGCTTAAGTATAAACGAAAATTCGGACAAACGATGCATTAGGACAAATGACGATTAGGGATTCCATAGGGGAACCGTTTGAATTTTATGCAATCTAATATGGACCATTTCCAGGTCAACGGAATCCTGCTGGGTGGCTGGTGCTGGACGATGGGAGCCAGTACCTCAGCGCATGCCACTCCATCGCGTGCAAAAAGTTTCCTTATGCTTCAAGAGGGAATCAGGTAGGTCCACCGGTCTCCCAGACCTATCAATATGTGTTGTTTTGCACCGTCATAGGTTACTATAATTTTTATTTATTTTTATATTTACTATTTTACGAGTTCTTGTAGAAATTTTGAGTTTTGACACATTTTCCTGCTCAACTACGCATGATATACTTATATAGACATATTTTTGTTACATTCATTGTTTTATATAATGCTAGGTTAAGTTTTTTTTTTCGTTGTATAATCTCATATCATAAGCAATGTTTAAAAAACGACTGACTGTTGAGTTTCTTGCGGCGTTTCTTCTCAGCAGTGGTCTCTTGCGAAGCGCTGGTAGACTCCTGACGTGTAAAAGTGCCCGTGCGGCCTACTTACTGAATAAACATCTTTTATCTTTTTTTTTTATCTATCGAGAGTGGAGTCGGCTGGAGCCGGTAAGGAACATCAGTGTATTCAATCATGGCCATATAATCACTATCTCAAGGTACGGGGGTGACATTTCCTTGGTACAAGGGCTAAAGGAAAATGGAGAATTTGGATCGCGTACATTGAAAATTGGGTCCATATTGGCTCATATAAAATTGGTCTTTAGATTTTTTATACAAATAACGATTTGTGTCTATACTCATCATTTCTTCGAAAAAATTTCCTCATACTTCATTTCTTCGAAAAATTTTGCTCATACTTATCGCAACTTATAATGAACTTTTTTAAGACACTGTTTCTTTTTGAGGATTGTTATAAATCTAACCTAACCTAACCTAATTTTATCTACACGTAAGATATTTAAGAAATTCTGAAAAGTGTACGGTTTCATGAATATTGGCGTTATAAGTTCAGATGATTATGAGTTCCGATCATTAGTATAAACATTTTTTATGAAGATTATAAGGAGTGATCATTACGATGTAAAATGGTATGAGAAAAATTTTCGGAGTTCCAATAATCGGAGTTGCAATTTTATATGAACTTTGGCGCACCCTTGAAAATTACATTTAACTTGTATGAATAAAATATAATTTAAGTTTGACGTATTTTTAACAACTAACAGAATAAAAGAAATTCAGTTTCCCCGATATATACAACTTCCAACTGGCTTCGGTCCCCAGGTCTCTATTGTCCTCTCTTCCTACATAGGTGTATGATTCATAAAGTTCGAGCCACTGCTACTTATAGTATTTTTACTACTAACGGCCATGTTTAACAAATACATACACATTACATTGCAATTTTACCAGGCTCTCGCATGCGCTGTCATGGCCGTGGCGATGTCGCGCGTGGAGAATGTGTGCCGCTGGTGCAACAGCACGCTGGACCAGATCATGCAGAGCGGGGACCAGCTGTACCAGGACAGCTACCTGCACTACAAGCCGGAGACGCCGATCCTGGCCATGGAGCAGGTCACTTTATTCAATTATTAACCACTCGCTCGCTTATAAAAATAGTAGATTGTTCATCAAGGGACTAAAACAAGCCATAATGACACGAGATGTTTAGCGATGCGAGCGAGAGGGAGGGTGGCTATAGTTAGTGTCATTATGGTTGTTTAGTCTCGCGTTAAACACTCTACTTTTCACTTTGAATGCGAGGAAAAAAAACGACGTTCTACTTATACAAAATTACAATATTTATTAATAATTATAACAAAGTTTCCTACAAAATTGTTCCACGGTTGTTTTAATTTTTTGTAAAGTGACGCTTTAAATGCTTGCATATTTGGCTAACAGATTCAAACTTGAAAACTATTTTTAAAACTAATTGGATCAAGGCATAATAAAATGAATTCATCCTTAATATAATTAAATAGATTCATATTGGTATCGTATAGAATCATTAACCGTGTTTCAAGAAATTAAATTGTTTTTTTTTCGGGTTCACAGTTGTCATTTTGAGGTTATTTCCTCGCCCTAAAAATTGTCTATACACAATCTCTGAAAATGGCGATAATCCTCCATCCATAAATACCGTGATTGGAATGTTTAGGGTTTTCCAAAGTAAATTAACAAAAAAACTTTAATCCCTAGAGCTTAATAAGGAGCTTTTTAGTTTCGAAATGCAGCGACTAAAGTAACATTTTAAGAGCATGAGAACTGAAAAAGATTTTTACGTGTTCGTTTCAGATCCTACGCAAGTTCTACACGCCAGCGAACTGCGTCTGCCGAGTGGTCGTTTTCAAACCGCGGCAGGTCGGCAGCGTTCCGGCCGACGTTTTAGACGGGGTTAGTTTTCCTCTATTACCCTTATTTTATCTACTTAAGGGATAAAATCAAAATCAAAATATTTATTCAGTAAATACTTATATACTTACAATACAATACAATACAAAACACTTTATTGAAACACCACATACACCAAGTAACAGAAATACAGGAAAAATAAAAAGACTACATAGTGAGTCAACAGGCGGTCTTATCGCTAAATAGCGATCTCTTCCAGACAACCTTACAAAGAAGAGATGGTTAATAATATACAATAGAAATAGGCAGGCGGTGCAAACTGAAATAAACAATTTTTAAAAACATAAATATCCTTAACCCTTTATAAGGCATAAAGATCTATTAATGAAAAGGAAAACTATTTATGTTTCTCTAGATAGGTTTTTATTATTTTTTACAAATCCAATAAAATTTCAAGAAATATTTAAAAAAAACATGGTGGTAAAAATATTCCCTCTGCCTTTACAGATACAGTATTAAGCAGCTTATTTCTTGTGGAATGCACTAAAGCATGGTGTAATGCAGAGCGGAGCCAATAGGTCAAAATATTGAAGAATATTTCACCCCATAATTATGATAATCCCTAAGAAGGCTCTTTAGTCTTTTTTCGTCTAAGTTTGTCCATTTTTCAGCTTTGCCCTTCTTTGGTTTGCTCGGCCTATAAGTTTGTTGAAATATTATGGTATTCATAGATTCTAGGCAGGCAAAGGGAATATATTTCCCACCATAAATAAACAATATATTTAAAATATGCTAAGGCCCAGATTAAAAATATGCATGATATTATATATTCTATACATTAGGAAGCAAAAATAATAAAAACTTGGAATTTTTAAGTTGCAGAAATCGGAAATATATAAAGATGTATCAACAGGTACAGAAATTCACCTGTTTTCATACTGGCAACCATTACAGATCAAAAAAGTAATATGGCAACCTGTCCCCACTCTCAGGGAAAAATCTTGATGGGACATCCACGTACAATGTTGCCATAGACAAAAATCCGATAACTTTATTTATTTCAGAAAAATATATACAATGGTATGGTGGGAAAAATGTTCCCTCTGCCTTATAAAGGGTTAAAATAAATACATATACATAAATAAAAAATACAAATATATATAAATACAAAATAGGTAAGGAAAACAACTAAGGAAGTGACAAAAGGTGTTCTTTTAGAAGATTCTTAAAAATAGGAAATGATTTAGCCTGTCTCAGTTCCAAAGGAAGAGAGTTCCACAACCTAACAGCCTGAAAAGTAAAGGAGTTATTGTAAAATTTAGAGGAAGAAGAGGGAACAGTTAAGATACATTTTCCCGAGCAACGCACGGAATTAAAATAACTAACACGCTCCTTGAGATAGTGGGGAGTTGCCGGAATGAAAAGAACGCTGTATAGAAGGTTAAGAATGTGATAGTGCCGGCGAAGACGAATTGGAAGCCACCTGAGCTGTGAACGGAAAGTAGAGACGTGGTCATATTTACGCAACCCAAATATGAACCGAATACATAAATTTTGAATTCGCTCAAGCTTGTTAACTTGCTCCTCAGAAACATCAAGATAGCACACATCTGCATAATCCAAAATAGGGAGAAGTAAGGATTGAGCGAGCGCAATCTTAGTCGCGAGAGGAAGAAAGTTGCGCAGGCGCCTAAGAGACCACACCGCCGCAAACATCCTCCTACTGATCTAATTTACTTGGGGAGTCCACGTAAAGGTACGGTCCATTATGATACCTAAGTTTTTGACGTGGTGCGAAAATGGTATACGAACACCATCAAAATACACCGATGGAAGATTATCAAAGTCGACACGAGAAATAAACTTTGGACTGCCAATCAGAATAGTTTGGGTTTTCGCTGGGTTTACTTTGAGGCCGAAACTATTACTCCATTCCAGTACACGGACCAAATCATCGTTAACAACCCCAATGACAGTATCGAGATCACCAAGAGCACCCTGAGAATAAATTTGTATTCTAGATCGTCGGCATAAAGATGATATGAAGAAAGAAGGTTATCCGTGATAGAATTAATGAAAATAGAAAAAAGTAATGGAGACAGCACGCCGCCCTGCGGTACACCGGCCAGCGTACTGCACCACGAAGATCGGGAAGCGTCCACCTTTATTCGCTGCCGACGACCAAATAAATAACTGTGAAACCATTCAATTACCTCAGGAGATATGTTAAGAGAGCGGAGAATACCAAGCAAAACTTCAAAATCGACAGTGTTAAACGCATTGCTAAAATCCAGCAATGTCAGCAAGGTCAGCTTTTTACTATCGAATCCCATCCGAATGTCGTCTGAGATTTTAACGAGAGCGGTAGCCGTACTATGACCTGGGCGGAAACCGGATTGAAAGGAATTGAGGAGAAGGTTTCTGTTTAAGAAAGTTGATAATTGCTGATGCACCAGACGCTCTAAAACTTTAGATAGGAAAGGGAGAATGGAAATAGGCCGGTAATCAGAAAAGGAGGACGGGTTGGACTTTTTAGGCAAAGGGATAACATCAGCATCCTTCCACAGTGAAGGGAAAACATTGGACGAGACAGAACTGTTAAGAATGCTGGTGATAATAGGGACAAGGAGGTCAAGCAAAGGGAGGATCATATTACGACTAACGCTATCGACACCAACAGCATTGGAAGCAATGGATTTCACGCTCTTCCTAACATCACTGTCGGAAAATTGATCGAAAGAAAAAGGAGAAATGTCAGGAGTTGGAAGCGATGAAAGATAATTTAAAGTCATATCCTTTGCAGGGCCATTGAAAGTGGCAGAAGCTGAGAAATGTATATTTAGGAGATCAAGATCTAAATCAATGGTACTGGAACTATGCTGAGATTTTCCAACTCCTATTGACTTAAGAAATTTCCAAACTTTAGCAGGATCACCGTTTTCGACTGACTTGTGAATGTGGCGACTCTGAGCGTCTCGACAAACAGTGCCACAGCGGTTACGCAACGTATGGTACTTGGCCTTGTTTCTATCTGATGGGTCAGCTTTGTACTTCGACTTTGCAAAATTCTTTTTCCTGATCATAGCCCTTATATCCTCAGAGAGCCAGGGAGCAGGAAGATGTTTAATTTTAATGGGCCGGACTGGAGCGTGAATATCATAAAGCTGAGTCAAGAGAGAATTAAACAGAGCAACTTTCTCATCAACGGAATCAACCCCAGAAATCACACTCCAGTCAATGTTATGCGCATCTTCACGAAGCCTATCCATATCCATACGACTAAAATTGCGCTGAAGGAGAGTCTTGGGTTTAGCTTTTGGAGGCCGGATTTTATAAGAAAGATAGATAGAATCATGATAAGAGAACGCATCCGCGGAGTATTGTCCATGCTTAGCTACATGAGCAGGAGAAGAAACCAAAGTCAAATCTAAAAGGGAAGGGGTGCAATTAGGGAAGTGATGGGTAGCATCAGAAGGAAGAATACTCAGGTTGCAGGCATTTACAATAGATTTAAGGGACTTGGACCGAGTATCATTTTTAAGGAGGCAAGTATTAAAGTCCCCCATTATAATGTGATGATTGTAAGAGGGCATAAGATCTTCAAGAAGTTTCTCAAATGGAAGGAAGTAATTAGTGAGTAGAGAGGGGGAATAAAAAACACCAAGAAGAAGTCTATTATGAGATAAAGTAATATCGAGGAAAAGATACTCCGCGGCGCCAGAAGAAGATTGTGCAGACATACCAACAATAGAAAAGGGGATATGGGAACGCAGATAAATGGCAACCCCTCCACCAACTCTATCAGAACGGTCATTCCGTATCAAATTAAAACCTGGTAAAGAATAAAAAGTGGAGGACAAACACGGTTTTAACCAGGATTCGGAAATAAGAATAGCATGAATATTACTGAAATCGAACGTAAGTATTAAATCATTAAAATGAGCAGGAATACTTTGGGCATTAATGTGGGCAATGTTAAAATTTTTAGGCACGTCAGAAAACTGAGCATCAAGTAAATCCCGTAAAGAAGGAGGAAGGCTGTGAAAACTCTCATCGCTGGCTGTATCAGACGAAAAAGATAGAAACATATCAGCATTACTGTTATCACTATCAAGGCTAAACGATGACATAAATATATATATTTAACTTAAATACTAATAAATATATATTTATAGATAATAATATATAAATACTGAATAGTTAAACAAAAACGTGAATAGTTTACACTACCCACCAGCAGCAAGAAACTACAACTAAAACAATGTAATAAGTAAAGTTCAAAAAACATCATACAAAGCACTCATAAAATATGTGTAACGGAACGCAAAAGTACACAACAAAAAAAGTTAAAAACAACTGTCACTGTCACTGTCAAATCAAAATGACAAGCAATCACTTCAAGACAGAACAAAAATTAAAAGTGGTTCTTCACCAAGAAATCGATCCCGAAAGATATTTCGTCTACGATCATCCGCTTACGCCTTGGTCATATATGTACACCGGTGTTCTTGGCAAAAATTCGTGTTCGAGACCACTCTTTGTGCGAGTGTGGTCTGGCAGAGGGTACCCTCGAGCACATGTTTTTCAACTGCAACCGTATTGTCACCCCTCTTTATGATATCCTCCCCTCCAATATCCCCCGTCCTGTTAACATCCAGTACCTTCTTACATTAGTCTACTCCCCTTTTGTGTTTGTTCTTAGTAAATTTATTAAAATTAACAATCTGTTATTGTAGTAGTTAGGATAATAATAAAAGTTCGTTTTGTCTTATGTCATACATTCTCTTTTGAATTACGTGCCTTTCTTGACATTGACGTTGGCGAAATCATCGACAACTTCGATGGAGCCATAACCTACAAAAATTGAATTGAATTGAAAAATTAAAAGTAAACAGAGTGACAGAAATGAACAGATTATTATTGGCAAAAAATCGGGTATAAATACAAAAATCAAGTATAGTATAATCCTACTAAAATAAGACGCAAATACCGCGTGTTAGCTACCATAGCTAACACGGCCATGTATAGGAGACGAAAATTATTTCAAACACCCACAGGTTTGCTAGGGTTTTTTTACCACTCTCTTGAGCTTCTTCCCCGGTTGCTGCGCCGGCTGAGCACTGTCCCTGGTTCCAGTAAGGGGAGTAGAAGCACCCGGCACCGGCTGCACGACCTGAATTGCTCTGACCTCGGCAACTGAGACGACGCGGTGACGCACACCGTCAACCCCAAGGATGTGCACGACTCCGTCCCGGGTCCAACAACTGCGAATACCGAAGCACTCACGAGCAGCCATGAAGGCATCGTGGCGTGGCCTGGTCAAAAACTCTGACACCGTGATGCCTGAACCCTTCAACATGCTCTTGCCGAACCACACTTTGTCCCGGCTGGCAGCATCACGGAACTTAATCAATATGGGCCTTAGCTTACCACTGCGAGGCCGGCCCATGCGATGACAGCGACACAACTCACTAGCAGCTATCTCAAGCTTGTAGTTCATGAGTGCGCTCACAACATGCTCAGTAGTGTCCTCTGCCTCGGCTTCCATCACACCATGAATGAGGAGCATATTATGACGGGAACGCATCTCCAATTGATCTGTCTGCCGTGCCAGGGCGTCCACTTGCTGCTGCAGGATGCAAAGCGCTTTAGCTACAAATGCTTTGAAGTTAGCAAAATCTACAGCGATGGTGGCTACTGTAGTGTTGCTCGTCCCAGCCCTGTCCAAGTTACACTGGAACTCAGCCATTTTGGCAGAAAACAAATCAGCCAACTCTGAGATAGAGGTCTTCATATCCGATTGTGACATGACTCAGTGAAATAGGTTATAGAGTGCAAATTTTTGAGTTAAAACTTTAAACTTACAGGAAAAGTGAAGATAACTGCTGGTAGGTGGTTTAGGTCAATTTGCCATGAATTTAATAATGTTTAAGTGTTAAATTAGTCAAAAATACAATTAAATTTAAATAAAAAGCTTTCTGAAGATGTTGACCCTATTTATTCACCTACCCGAAAAAACTACTACTGTTTATTTAGAATTAGAAACCACAACAACATTATATTGCGGCTCGTGAACTGTCATTTCTTTACAATTTGTACTAGAGTAACAATTGACGACACGCAAATAAAGTGACATTAAAACAATTTTATTTCGTGGCTCCCAGACTATTGTACTGTACTATTTGCTAGGTAATAAACAGTAGACCAGACGCAATATAATGTTATTGTGGTTCCTAATTCTAAATATATTGAAGTATAGGTACATACGGGCTCTTTTACACGTCGGTAATATAGAGTGAATCTACTAGCCCCTCGGACAAGACCTTCATTGCGGAGAAGAAGCGCCGCAAGAAACTCTAGCGGAGGCCTGTTTTATAAAGCTACAAATTACAATTTACAGGTTACAAGTTCCCATTTGACACTACCTCGACCAATGACGACCAGCCATTTGAGCAGTGGTGCCAGTTTAGACCTATACAGGGTTACAGGTTAAGTCAACCTAGATCCTTTAAGGAGGCATAGTAGAGCTCATTTGGAGCAAATTAGGTCATGTAGTACCCTGTCCGAAATTGATTAGTTTCTGAGATATTCATAATTTTAATCTGAATTTTGGTGATTTTTCCTTATGTCCTAGTCACGAAAAAACCTTTATTTCATGTTTTATTTCAGAAGTTTTTTAGTGGTATTTTACATAATTAGAATCATTACAAATCAGTGAAGTTTTTAAACGCATTTGCCAGTTTTTTTATAATCAAGTTTTTAAGTAATCTCATGAAGTCTGTTTCTCCATACTAAAAACAAGTTAAGTGAAAAACAAACACGGGGACCCCTAGTATGGAGGAACAAACTTTATGTGATTACTTAAAAACTTGATTATAAAAAAACGAGCAAATGCGTTTAAAAATTTCACTGATTTGTAATGATTCTAATTATGTAAAATACCACTAAAAAACTTCTGAAATAAAACATGAAATAAAGGTTTTTTCGTGACTAGGACATAAGGAAAAATCACCAAAATTCAGATTAAAATTATGAATATCTCAGAAACTAATCAATTTCGGACAGGGTACTACATGACCTAATTTGCTCCAAATGAGCTCTACTATGCCTCCTTAAAGGATCTAGGTTGACTTAACCTGTAACCCTGTATAATTGTTACTTTAAGTAAGTTTCGTTTTCTGCAACAGGTGACGCAGTTTTTCAATCAGGAGAAATATGGAGTGCTCGTGGCCGCTCCCGGGGACTTCGCCGTCGCTCTCTTCAAAACGCCTAAAGGTGAGTTGGGGGGTTATTAATTACATGGCAATGCAGGTTACGGCGAGCGAAAAGGACAAAGCTATAGCAGTTATATAGCTCCGTCCCTTTCTCACAGCGTAATCTGAACTGCATAGCTATGTCATAATCAGAGTTCGCAGTTTTCATAGCACGGTAAGACGAAAGAGAGCTGTGGAGTGGACATTAATATTAAAATTGAACTCTTACTCATACTCATACTCATTCGTTTATTTAATTGCAATATTTAATTTTATATAAATATGGTTAATGACTTTCACTTTTAATATTCATAACATTGTGAGATTAATATTAAATAATATGAACCAAAAATTGTAATCTTTCATTACTTAGCTTAGCAGCTTTACCCAGAGGCTCAGGGCAAATATAAAAGCAATTTTGGAATTAAATAAACAAATGAGTATGAGTATGAGTAAGAGTTCAATTTTAATGTTGATGTCGACTCCACAGCTCTCTTTCGTCTTACCGTGCTAGGAAAACTCCGAACCCTGGTTATTAATTACGACATGGCAATGCAGGTCATTTTACGGCGAGCGAAAAGGACAGAGCTATAGCAGTTATATAGCTCTGTCCCTTTCTCACAGCGTAATCTGAACTGCATAGCTATGTCATAATAAGTCTCTTCAACTTGGTAAAACGACATTGCCTTAGAAATGTTATCGTATCGTCAACGTTACAACAGCTTGATTACTCGACAATAATGACAGCTGAGTCAAAAATAATAACATAGGAAAAATAATAGTCAAAAATAGTAACATAAGAAAAATGCGAAGGCAAATTGCCCAATAATAACAGCCTCGCCATGTGCTGACAACATTGTTTTTTTTCCGACTGCAGAAGGAAAAGGGTAAGTAATATATATAAATATATATTTTTTCCTTTGTAGCGCTTTAGAAACTAAACGCATGGACCGATTTTGATGATTCTTATTGCAATCGATATGTCTTACCGCCGGTTTCACAATCGACAAGTAAAGCATATTTGACAGATAAATTTAGCTCTCCCTCTTTCTTACACTTAAAAATAGAAAAGGAGAGAGCCAACTTTAAATGGCAGATAATTTTACTCGTCGATTGTGAAACAGGCCCTTAATCTTGTGTCTCACTAACATATTGACAGTGATTAAAATTCAATATGGCGGCAGCTAGACACCATATTGTAAAAAGAAAAAAGAAAAGTCAAATGGGGTATCATTGAATAAGTATTTAAAAATCATCTTGTTTCCTTGATCATTTTTCATTTTGAACGATCATTTAGGATTTATAACTAAGTATTGAAAGTTGGTTAGCAACAACAGTCAGGTTTTTTAAAGCATGATTTTTGTTGATGTTTTATTTTGTCTGTCTTAGCAATATCGGCGGAGCCCCGCATGGCGGGTCTCCTATTCCCGGGCAAATTGCCCTTCGGGCATTTGAAGTTACCAAACGACACCTAACCTACCTAGTAGTAACTCAAACGAAGTGGTCATTTGCGACTCGGACTTTTTGAGATGTAGTCGCAAAGCGATCGGAGGGCCCTGCCAAGATGCACTACGCTAACTAGCGTTTCTATTCGTCTCGTTTTTAAACCAATCGCGTCACTGATAGATCACGTGACTTTTCGTATCACGTCATCTACCAGTGACGCGATTGGTTTAAAAACAAAACGAATAGAAACGCTAGTTAGTGTAGTGCATCTTGGCAGGGCCCTCTGGTCGTGTTTGCTACCTAGTATTAACGAGATCTGGACTTATAGCTTCTTTATTTTAAAATGTTGCCTATATTTCATCTCCCAGGTTACTACATGTTCGACCCTGCCGACCGGGACCGGTACGGCCGCGCCGTGCCCCCCCCCTGCATCGGCCACGCACGCGCCTGCTTCTCCCAGTACCCTAACGTGAGCCGTTCATTCATTCGTTCACTCATTCACTCGCTCACCCATTCGTTCGATTTACTGTCACTACTATTTATGGATTTTTTAAATCGCATTTCTCAACAAAATATAAAAATACCGTAAAAGGAATCACCAATAGTGAAATTAAAATTAAAATCGGTCAAGAAATATGGATGATACAAGCATTTTAAACTGCTAATAAGAAAGAGAGATCCGAAGTGCACTGTGACTTCATAGTTACAGGTCAGCCATATAAATTCCATGTAAAATTCTGTTTTGCTAGAAAGAGATAGGAAATTATCTTTGTTGGCTTATATAGTTATTTTTATGGCAATATTAAAAATATTTTTTCTCACCTGTTTGTTACATGAATCCGCTTTCATTGAAGCTATGAAAAAAAAACATGAATACCTATTCCCTATATAATTCACTTCGGATACTATTATTTGATCCAACTTCCGAATGGTCATTACAATTTGACTATTTTCCATTTGTACCTAATGAATGAATGACAGTAAATCATTGTATTGATTTAAGCTCACACGATTTTTACACATTGTTATTACTAAACGGGTTAAGGGATATATAATTAATTGTAATAATTAAGTCCCGTTTAGTAAATCATTGGTTAATTTACCGCTATACTCATAATTTTTTCTTGCCCTTTTTCATACATACATACATACATAAACTCACGCCTTCATTCCCAGAGTGGGGTAGGCAGAGCCACAGACTCACCAACAACTCCAAAAACTTGTTGATAATTCTGTGACCACATTTTGCACAACCAGGCTAAGATGTTATCCAGTGTATTAGTGACAGGTTGCAAACCCATCGCCTAACAGCACTACACAGCCTTTAGTCCCTTAGTCGTCTCTTACGACATCCAATGGAAGACATTCTAAACCCGGCACCACACGGGCTTGCCCTTTTTAAAAATTCAAATAAATTTAAAGCATTTATATTTCCCGGTTTTTTCATTACGTTTAGATACGAGGATATAAAGAGACATTCGGCGTATATTTTAGAAAAATTCACGAATCTGTTTCCTGCCAGGAAGAGCCCAAACTTGGGGTGTTTCGAAAATTATTTTTATTTACGTAACATCTGTGGCCTTTTTTATAAAGCTACAAATTAAAATTTACAGGTTACAAGTTTCCATTTGACACAACCTCGACCAATGACGACCAGCCATTTGAGCAGTGTTGCCAGTTTAGACCTGCAACATTGTAACTTGTAGCTTTATAAAACGTGCCCCAGCCATTTGAGCAGTGTTGCCAGTTTA
Source organism: Acleris cristana (assembly GCA_948252455.1). Lineage (NCBI taxonomy): Eukaryota > Metazoa > Arthropoda > Insecta > Lepidoptera > Tortricidae > Acleris > Acleris cristana. Next base: position 6,894,845 of record OX411801.1, on the reverse strand, counting down.
GACCTGCAACATTGTAACTTGTAGCTTTATAAAACGTGCCCCAGCCATTTGAGCAGTGTTGCCAGTTTAGACCTGCAAAATTGTAACTTGTAGCTTTATAAAACGTGCCCCTGGCTCATTTCCTCGACAAATTTCCAGGTTGAACAACTTTGTATGAAACTAGCAGCCAATATTCCACCGGTTATCAAAGTTCAGACGGAACCTGATAAGAAAGACGACCCAGCGGCGGCGGCAGCGCCAACCACATCAGCAGCGGCAGGGCCACCAGGGGAGAAGAGGGTACGTATAAATAAATTCAGAGTAGTGATTCTTTCAAAAGCAAAGGTGAGCGAACGCAGGAGTGAATGTCCAAGCGGCGAGTTTAAGGTGTGGCTCATAATTTCCGAAAATCAAATTTTATTCGTTGCAGAATTTGTATTCCCATTTTTTCCCGATCTTGATTTTTCACTGTCATGTTTTTGTACTGGCTGAGGCCCGTTTCACGAAGCAACAAGTTACAAATTACAAGCGGAAGTCTCTTTCTAACTCCTTTTGCTAGAAAGTGAGTTCCGCTTGTAATTTGTAACTTGTTGCTTCGTGAAACGGGCCTCTGCGGCCCGATTATGGTCGTGTTTATCGACGTAGATAAGCGTAAATAAAACATCTGTCACTTTCTGACCAGTATGTAAGTGCGAGAGTGACGGAAGCTTTATCCACCGCGATAAAGGCGACCATAATACGGGCCCTGGTGTTTCGCTGACGCATTTATTCCATTACAGGCATTGATTTAATATATACAAGATACACAATCCGCTACAAAAATGTTGTTATAAACTGTCCCAAATGACATTGACAGCTGTATTCAGATACATGCTAACATCGCTATTTTTTACCTTAAACATTCATGCAAAAAAGAACTCAATATACTCGTCAAGTATAGACGTCAAGTGTCAAATCTGCAAACTACGGTTTCAAAGTATTTGCAACTTTTTAGTGAAACGGCCATTATCACAATATTTACGACAAAAGTGAACATCGGACGAATGGAGTCGCAATTCTCATTTTTATACTGTATTAATTATAACGAAATTACAAATAAAAAAAAACGCTTATGAGATGTTTTATAAATGTTATTGTATTACACAACTTAAGCTATATATACAACAATAATAATAAATAAATAAAGGGAAAACAAGCTATAAAAACCCGTCCCGTCGATTGTTGTTATTTCAATTTTAACAGTTTAGGTATCCTTTGTCACCCGGAATGGTGACAGGCTTCTAGCGACACACATCTAAATCGGCTCAGGCGTTAAGAAATTATGGTGGAATAAAGAATCGTACATACATACATACATGAACCCTGAAAATATTACACTCCTTTACTCCAAACAAAACAAGATCTTATCCTAACTAACAAAACGTAAAGTAAAACCTAATTTCCTTGAAATAAGTTTAATTTATTATATAATTGTCTTTTAGACCTACATTTACTTTGGATGCTTTCTTTTTTTGCAATGTAATGTAAACGGACGGTTAAATATCGACCGGTTATAGATTTCATTAACAGAATTCTATGAGAATTATTGTGGCCTTCTTCGGTAGTCGCATTAAAAATATCTACTTGCATAAAAGTTTTTAGAACATTTGACCCAATTTTAGTATGGTTCTGTGTTTCTTCCGTTCGTTTGTTATTTCGTATGAAAGCTTCTGTTTTCTTGCACACGGCAAATACATCTTGAGATGCGTAAACCACCTAAGTTTTTGATATCAATTAATTAATGAAAATCGTGCCTTTCCTTAGCTAAAATAGAATTTGTGCATATGTTGCACCGAATTGATTTTATTAATTTCCTAACTACGTATCCGGCAATATATCCTATGACTTGTTTGATGTAATCACAACAGTTTCCAGACTCATCAAGATCTGAAGACAAAATGTCACAGTTGGCTTGAATATTTGTTTCTATTGCTGATTCTTCTTGTGATGGGTTTTCTCTTTCGGTATCCTCGCGGTACCCAACAGACGTAATGTTCAAATGGGACATCGGGTGCTGACCACTTAAAATCGGAATATTTTCCAAAGGAATGGCGTTACCAGAAAATTTAGTTCCAAGTTCTAAATGCATTAAAAGCTTTTTGTAGGCCGCCTTGACTTGCACGGTGTTGGGGTTGTTGTTGTATCCCCCCTGACTACGTATGTTGCCAAAAAACAATTCTATATGATCTTGGCTTAACTTATAAGACAAGAGAAAAGACATGCTTTGCGATTCGACGACAAGAGATCTGTACAAATATTCTAATATTGCGACCCATTTTGCACGTCGTAGAGGATTTCGTGGAAAGCTTTAATTTAAAAATATAAGAAATATTATTACCTCTATAAACACTTTTTTGGTCATAAGTCAAAACAAACAAATTCGATTAATTAAATTTTTAAAAGTAATAGCTACTCCATATATTTTTGTTTCGTGATAAGTCATCATTTGTACGTACAATATAAATTACAAAAAATCATGAAAGCATTATAAGTTTAACAAGAATCTGTTTATAAATAAATAGAACTTACGTAAAATAAGACATTCCATCCTTTTTTTTCGTTTTCTTGTTATTATTTTTGCAGTTTTTCACTGCACATTTCGTCATGATTGACAACTGCCACTGTCTGTGGTCGAAACAAGACTAAAAGCAAAACTACTGCCCAAGTCGATTAGGCAGTAGTTTTGACTTGCCATTTTTTCCTGCTGATTGTGTATCTAGTATATATTAAATCAATGATTACAGGAATTAATTTGATAGTGTCGACGGAGCTCCTATTTCTGTGCGGTTTCGCCCTTCGGGCCTGCTGCAAAACTAACATAACCTAAACCTACCTTCCTTTTTCGACCTAATTATAAATGGAAAAAATTGCAATTGGGAGAAATTCGGATAAATAAAATGCGATTGGGAAATATTAAGATCGGGAAAAAATGGGAATGGAAATTCTATAACCAATAAAATTTGATTTTTGGAAATTATGGGCAACACTCAGTTTAAGTAGTCCCAATTCTCAATTCTTTATTGCTTCCATAAGTTATACATAATATACAGGTGTTAGATATCTTATAACTACTTAGGTATAAGGTATGAGATCTTTATGGACCCTGGTAGGGCACAGCAACTTACAAACTAGTGAGGGGCTTGTTTATTAACAATTCCTTTTTTATTTCGAATATTAACGATTATATAAATGCAAATGAATATAATAAATAAATGTATTTACTAAGCCATCTTATCTTCTAAATATTCCTTAATGGTGTAGTAGCATTTTACACTCAGTAACTTCTTTAACTGTTTAGTAAATAAATGATCTGCTGTTATTGTTGTTATGGACTTGGGTAATTTATTATATACTTTGATTGCCATGACAAAAGGACTTGAGGAGTGAATGTGTAAGTTGGAGGATGGTATTGTGAGTTGGTGTCGGTTCCTTAGTGTATAGGTTGTAGGTAGATCAGCTCGGGTGGAGAAAAAGCTTTTATATTTGCGAACAAATTTACATATTTCTATTATATATATGCACGGTAGAGTCAGTATCTTGTGTTCTTGGAAGTGTGGCCTGCAACTATCTGTGTTTTTTATATTAATTAGTATTCTAATGAGTTTTTTTTGAAGTGTAAATAAAATATTAGTGTCTGTGCTATTTCCCCACAAAATTATTCCGTAACTAAACCACGAGTAAGCATACGCATAATATGTGGTTAGTGCGGTTTCGAGGTCAGTTGTTTTTTTAGTTTCTCGAAGTGCATATGAAAATTTAGAAATTTTGGATCTTATTTTATTTACATGTGACTTCCAATTCATATGTGTATCTATATTTATTCCAAGTAGTGTAAAATCTGATACAATTTCTACTTTAATATTATTATATTTGAAATCTATTTTTAAAGGTGGTTTTTGGTGGGGATGGAAACACATAAGTTTAGTTTTAAAAAAGTTAATTTCAACATTATGATCATTCATCCAGAGTATTGTTCTGTTAAGAATAGAGTGAAGTTTGTCGTTTAAATTGATACTATTTTTACAAGTTGTAAGAAGCGAGATGTCATCAGCAAACAAGACGCATGGTTCTTCCATGATCTTGGGAAGGTCATTAATGTACACGAGAAAAAGGAGACAACCAATAACACTTCCTTGTCCCGTCAGAGCGAGCAAAACACATTTTAGCGCGTGCATTCTCCTGCATAATTGAGAATGCACGCGCTTTATACGTTCGAGAAGCCATGCTGCCATATTGAATACACGCGCTGAAATGTGTTTTGTTCGCTTTGACGGGACTACTTAAACTCGCCGCTTGGACATTACTCCTGCGTTCGCTCACCTTTCCTTTTGAAAGAATCACTACCCTGGATAGAAGCTCCGAATGGGCCGGCTCCCACAGCATACCGACGTGAAGCAAAGAACCAGTAACAGAGGCCCCTGCCAAGATGTATTATGCTTACTAGCGGGGTGTAATTTGCGTTCCATAATATCGTTTGTCCTAATCGTCATTTGTCCTAATGTATCGTTTGTCCTAATCTGGTTTTCAGCTGAAAAAGACAGCTTTTTACGCTTTCCAAAAATACCTGCGGTTAAGTTAGGTTAGAGTTGTGTTATAACAACACTAAAAGGTTTTGAACATCAGGCGGAAATGGCTTTTAGGACAAACGACGAATTAGGACAAGTGACGATTAGGACAAACGATATTATGGATTCCGATATAGAACCTAACTAGCGTTTCTATTCGTTTCGTTTTTAAACCAATCGCGTCCCTGGTAGATCACGTGACTTTTCGTATCACGTGATCTACCTGTGACGCGATTGGTTTAAAAACGAAACGAATAGAAACGCTAGTTAGCGTAATGCATCATGGCAAGGGCCTCTGTATACCACTACTGCGTTTCGTCCGGTCAAGTGAGAATGTCGGTGGCCCTCTCCCCCTTCCCCTAACTTTTCTCAAACGCCGGAACCTATTTCACCATCATGACAATGACACGTGACAGGTGACAATTCAGTATACATTGCAAATTCAACACTCTGATACGTCGCTAGGTTACATATAAGCTCCGCCATGTACACCGAAATGTCACCCGTCACGTGTCATTGTCAGGTTGGTGAAATGTGAATATTAAGTAAATATATTTTTATTTTCTTTTTTAGGTCAGCATTGCACCAGAGGCCCCGAAGGTTAGTAGTTTTTTTTTATTAACAGTTATATTTATATTATAAAGCCATGAAGAAGCCATTCATCGAGTTTTTTTTTAAATTAACAGTTATATTTAATGGGCGGACGACTGATGCAATATGGTGACGAAAGCACAAAGATGGAGTATGAATCTTCCCAGATGAACTTTTCGCTTCGAGCCCTAATCTTCCAAACAAAGGCCATTGTCTCTATTATCGCAAAGCCGCTAGCTACCGAGTTAGCACGTGCCACTACAACATTCATATTGAAAAACAAACGGTACCATCATAGTATTAAGGTTCAAATTGAATGTCACTGATATTCTAGATGTGACGTTTTGGTAGTGTAGGACTATAGACCGCCCCGAGGCAATACGGCACTCAATGGCAACGGCAATTTGAACCTTATCACTACGACGATACTGTTTATTTTTCAATATGAATGTTGTAGTGGCACGTGCTAACTCGGTAGCTAGCGGCTTTGCGATAATAGAGACAATGGCCTTTGTTTGGAAGATTAGGGCTCGAAGCGAAAAGTTCATCTGGGAAGATTCATACTATAAGACTTTTATTAAATTTCGAGTACTATTTATGTGTGAAACTATATGCAGTTTTTGTTATAAATCAGTACCTACATATTTTGTATATTACGAAAGTACTGAAGTATCACTTTACGAATACGCCCCTCTTATGTACGTAGATGTGGAGAGGCCATTTTCCCTATATAAGTAGACTAGAGGACGCGCGCGACTTCGTACCTACGCGTAGAATTACTATCCCGCTACTCCCCCCATTTCTTCCCGTTGGGGGTCGATTTTCGGAAAATCCTTTCTTAGTGCTCACTTACATCATGAAACGAACCCCTGTACCAAATTTCAAGTTTCTAGGTACAGTAGTTTCGGTTGTGCGTTGATATATAAGTCAGTCAGGTTTGCGTTTTATATATTATATAGATAGTGAACTGTAAAAGGAATGTACTGAAAATACATAATAAAGAAAAAATATGATTATTCAACACTAAAATTCTGTAACATTTTTTGCAGTGACGTTCTCTTTTTATTTAATCAATTGTAGTCATATCCATATTACGGATATCGTTCAACATTATTTGCATCTGTCGTCCGCCCATTATATAGTACATGAATGACCTCCGTCCGTCCATTCGTTTTTTTTTTTGTAATCGATTCGAAGATCGATGTGGTAGCTCCATCCGTTTCTCTCGATCTACTTACTTAGTCTAGAATGACAAGAGCCAGGGGCTCTACTTTGAAATCAGTAATTCGAACTTCGGATCGCCCTGTCACTTTCTTGCAAATTAGTTACGCGTCGAGAGCAAAAGGGATAGCAATAGACGAAGTTCGAATTACGGATTTCAAAGTAGAGCACCAGACCGCCGCCTGTTTGACAGTTTTTTTGTTTGTTTAAGGTAACCTTTGAAGAGCCATCGAAGTTCGAAATCTTCGGAATGCAGGTCACAAGTCTTCGACGATTAAACAAAAGCGAGAAATAGCAAGATTGTTTTTTTATGATTACCTTCTTCTAATTTAAGTTTTACAAAACTGAATAAATTTACATATGAAAGTAATGCTGCCAACAAAACCAAAAATGTAACTGTTTTGATGTTGTATTGTATGACGCGCCAGTTTTTTTGTATTTGGAACGGTTTATTTTGTAATAAATTAAACTTTTTTATAAAGTTACATGTAAGCAGTTTTATTTAAATTCAAAATGGTTAAGTTAAAACTGGGGCACGTTTTATAAAGCTACAAGTAACAATTTTACAGGTCTAAACTGGCAACACTGCTCAAATGGCTGTTCGTCATTGGTCATGGTTGTGTCAAATGGAAACTTGTAACCTGAGGCACTACTTTGAAATCCGTAATTCGAACTTCGTCTATTGCTATCAAAGTAGAGCCTCTGTAAATTATAATTTGTAGTTTTATAAAACAGGCCACTGATAGCATCACATCACATGACATTTGTAACAGCGTAAAACGGAACGTGCATGAATGTGCCCATGGGCTCTACTTTGAAATGCTTAATTCGAACTTCGGATCGCCCTGTCACTTTCTTGCGAATTAATACGCGTCGAGAGCAAAAGGGATAGCAATAGACGAAGTTCGAATTACGGATTTCAAAGTAGAGCACCATGTCATGCCATAGACTAAAAAAATCCTTAGCAAAGCCAAACCGATGGGTTCTGCGGATGGATAACTTATCCTTAATGGGGGATATCCCAGAAGTTCCCTAATGGAAACTGAATGGAACTCCATATTATGGGACAATCGGTACATAATATTATGCCAAGTTTCCATTTGAAACAACGGGCCTCTGGTGGTAAGCAGTCGCCGTCGCCCATGAACATGAGCAATTTGGTTTGGATGTAGGTATGTAGGTATCATTATCATTCATATCATAGGTCAACGGCGCCGTTCTAATTGACATTAACGAAGTTTAGGAAAGAATTAGAGCACTGTTTGTATTTAAATTAGCAACCTTCAATAATACGATTATGCAAACCGACAACAGCAAACAATTCATAACGTTATTTTGTTTTGTTATGATTATTTTGTTACGATGTAGCAGAACTTTATGAACAAATTACCTACCTAGCCTGTGACTTTGACCGCGTTGACCATGCCACAAACAATATTATTTTCGGAATAAAGGTAACTTTTCTTTATGTTAATTCAGGGCCTAAGCTATCTCCATTCCAAATTTCATCCAAATTGTTATTAGTATTGGTAATTTAAGAGTCCAAACGGAATTTAAAAAAATAACGAATTTTTGTACCGAAATTAACGACTACGATATTTTTCATAACGTTCTTCAAATCGAAACAACTGTGATACACGTGAAGTGGCGTGTTATGTTGGTCAAACTGATCTTATCTGATTCGGCTTCGTTTCCAACAACTCTGAATGACATGATATTTGACAAAGACAAATTCAAGAAACGTCAAAAAATTTGACTTGATTTGCACGAATTTTTCTTTGTAATTTTATAATTTAACATTTAACCTAGTATTTAATTATGTCGGACAACAAAGATGTGGTTAAGAAGGAAGTGGATCCAGAATTGGACGATTTATTGGACAGTAAGTTTCTTAAAAAATATCTAAGATATTACCTAATATAACCTTTACCAGTCTTCGTTTACTAAATCTATATTTACATTCACTGGTGTATGTTTAAAAATGAAGATAATGAGGTCATGGTCGCTAAATTTAAAGATTAACTAGAAACCGGAGAAGTATTAGATAAAGATATAAATTTGCAATTGGACCTTGCTCCTTACGAATTAATTTTTAAAAATACCTATTTGCATATCCTGATTGTGCTACATGGGTGAATCAACTTTAAAGGTGCTCCTTTTCTTTTGCGGTATTTAAACTTTCCTGGTGACTTATGGTTAATAATAATATTAATAATGTATGAATATTAAAATCAGACCACCTAATTTACAGAGCTTACACGTTAAGCACCTTAAATATTTTTTACTCCTCGAAAGAACCTGGTAATCAGGGAAAAATGCACATTTTTCATACAAAACCTAGGGACAACATTGACCCCTGCGTTACCTACTATATTATTATTTAAAACTGTACTATTTTAAATCAAATAATTTCAAATGTTAGCATATATTTAAACTATATTAAAGTGAAAAAAAATCGTCGGTCTTAGGCAGGATTCGAACCTAGATCTCCTCTGGCTCTCCGGGCCGATGCAGGCGCATTACCAATTATGCCACCAAGACCCTACTTAAGATCCACAAAATTAGTAATCGCTTGCTTTTCATACTTGGAGGGTTGTTAGCATATTTGTCTAATTTAATGAGCATATAAGCCACCTCATTAACAAATATATAGTGTTTCTAAAAAACATATAATTCGTAAAACATGTCAACAAATGGGGAGTACCTTGAAAGTTGATTCACACACATATCATTTGCATTTTGGACTTTTAAAGTTATTGTAAGTTTTGCCCTGTGTAGTTTTACTAATTTTGGCTCTTTGAAACCCAGTATGTTTTATGTTTTTCCTTAATTAATTAGCTTTCACTTCTTGTTTTAACGAGATGTATTTCGCCAATGTTGAGTTTTAGACAATCACCATGAATTTATTAGAGAAATAAGTCCGTGGATATCGAACATGAGGACATTGTTCGGTTAAAGAGTATTTTGTCAGGTTACGTCAACATGCTTCCGTTAAGTCCAACTGTATTAGCTTATTCTTTGAATATAGAAGGTTACTTTACATTATCTCTAGGGTTAGGATTTTGGTGGCAAAACGTGGTTCTAGAATCCATGGAGTTGCTATTTCCTAATTACTATTATTACACATATCACTTTTATTTTGGCGTTTTGTTTTGTCATATTTCTAAATAAACTAAATACGTTTTTAGTTCAGTTTATATGATAAACTTCGGTGTTAAGGGGGGGGGTCATTGTACATTTTTGGCAATAAATCAAAAAGTAAATTGCAGAAAATTAAAAAGAAATAGTTTTGAAATGTGCAGATTGAGCGCTTTCATATGACACCCCATTTGCTATATTCAAACATTGTACAATTATGGCAAATTTCCGGTTGATATCATTTGTAGTTGCTGAGAAAGCCTGCTATGAAGTACAGACACACAGACAGACCGACAGACAGACGGACAACAAAGTCTCACCATAAGGGTTCCTTTTTTACCATTTTGGTACAAAACCCTAAAAATTGTATCAAAAAAAGTGTATGAAACCATTCCTCCACATAGCTGATATTAGTGCTCTAAAAATTAGATGCTTATTTGTCAAATCTTAACTCATTAAGTGGTCGTTTACTGTTCGCCCAAAACGTGTAGTTTATGTCAAAGCAGACATGTGCTGACTAATGCCGAAGAAAAATTATTACAGACCTTGTTGTGTTACACGTAAGATAGAATATGCAATGACAGCTAAACTCGAATGACAACTGACGTGCTTCTTAATACTGGCGGTCGACGGCGTCGCCCCAATGGCTGCCAAACATTTGAACAATAGCTTTAGAAGATTTTATCCACGCAAACACACTGCCTTAAAATTGGCTAAAACTTTTACTACGCAGGTAACTGTAACTGGTAAGTTATACTGTACTAATCTTTGTCTAAATTTCAAGGTGCCCTACAAGACATGACGAAGAAGCCGACTCAGAACCCTGCCGGAGAAGGCTCCGAGGAGCTCCCGCAGAACATGTGGAGCGAGGAGTTCATCAAGGAAGCGGCTGCCCAGTTTGAAAGTAGCATGGCTGCGTTACTGGGGAGCTTTAGTGGGGTGCCAGGTGAGCGTAAGTAGACAATTTGGACGTATTTAGTGGTAAGATAGTTGTAACATGCCGTCCTAGCAAAGAAGCTAACTACAATGTAGTAAAGTCGCCGTCAATAGAACTTGCAAAAGAAGTAAACAAAACCAAACAAACCAATTCATCATGATTACACGATAATCACTACTTTTAAAGATCAAGTGAGGTGTTTGCAATGATTTATACACTAGATCATTATTTTCATATTAACTTTAGGATGAAATAATTATTGATTATACGATATTTTTAATAAAAACACGCTTGGTGAATATTTGAGGTTATGTGTCAAACAGTACTAATTTGTTTACATCGTTCACATGTTCTATTGACGGCGACTTTAGTCGAATCATATTATACTCTATTGGTAACCGCATTGAATTTAAAATGCTTATGCTAGTTAGCTTCTTTGGTAGGATGGCAGCATAGCGTAGCTTGTATTTTATGTAGCGGAGAGTTTATATTGGGGTTTAAAGTCCATACCAATTGACTTGTCTAATTTAGTGGACACTTTTATAACCTCAAAATGCATAATTACTGGCTAAAATGGCCGTTTTCTGCTGAATAAAGCAACAAGAGACCGCATTTTGCACACCATTTTCCTGATTTTACATCATGGATGGTTTTTTTAATGACAAAACTGTTATTTCAGGTGAAAATTGAGCATTTTGAGGTTATGAAAGTGTTTACTAAATAATACATGTTAATTGGTATGGACTATAGAGACCGTTGGCTAGCGGTCCCGGGTTCGATTCCCGGTAAGGGCAAATATTTGTGTGATGAGCACGAGTATTAGTTCCTGAGTCATGGATGTTTTCTATGTATTTAAGTATATATTTCTCTGTATCAGTATTTATATCGTTGTCTAGTACCCATAGTACAAGCCTAGAGCTTAGTTTGGGACTAGGTCAATTTGTTTGACATTGTACTTTGATATTTATTTATTTATATACTATATTTATTACATTGTCAGTTTTGTAACATGTCACGTCAGTTCAAAGTTTACAATAGTCCAAATGTCCAATATATTTAGTTAATGTGTATTTAAGTAGTTTGTTTTTAAGTTTTAATAGATTTTTTCTTAGTTTTTATTGCTGGTTACTTTTGTTTGTTTCCAACTCACTTGTGGTCTAAAAATTGCAATCTTAAAACTAGTCATGAGTCGCAGATCCCGCGTACCATCACGTGGCCTGTGCGCTCGTTTGCTATCTCCATACCGAAAAAAAAGACATAGTTTAATATAATTCGGAGTAAATGTTTTACTACTCTATACATTCTTTTTTTCAGAGGAGCAAATAAGCCAAGAACAAATTGCGCAGACTTTCTCCAAAATGGCAGGTTAGCTTTATTCCTCCAATCGTTTAATGAAACGGATTATTGCATTTATTTTGGGAACAAACCGATTTTTAACCCCCCCGAGGCAAAGAGGGGTGTTTGAAGTTTGACCGCTATGTGTCTGTGTGTCTCACCTGTTGTTGCTTATGCCAGGGTTCGGAGTTTTCATAGCACGGCAAGACGAAAGAGAGATATGGAGTCGACATCAACATTAAAATTCAACTCTTACTCATACTCATTCGTTTATTTAATTCCAATATTTAATTTAATTATAAATATGGATAATGACTTTCACTTTTAATATTCATAACATTGTGAGATTAATATTAAATAATATGTACATGAACATCGTTTTGTTTAAAATTGTAATCTTTCATTACTTAGCTTAGCAGCTCTGCCCTCCTAGCAAAAATGCAATATCTAAATTCAATAACCAAGGCAGATTCAACTCTGTCCTGTTTGTAACTAGGTTGCAATTTCTACAGGTGTTTTGTCAGAGATATCGCCATTAAGCTTAGTAGGGCAGAGCTGTACCCAGGGGCTCAGGGCGATTATAAAAGCATTTTGGAATTAAATGAACAAATGAGTATGAGTGTGAGTAAGAGTTCAATTTTAATGTTGATGTCGACTCCACAGCTCTCTTTTATCTTACCGCGCTATGAAAACTCCGAACCCTATGACAATAATACTTAACCTACCATTATATAAAACAAAGAATATAAAAGTCTTAAGTATGTATGCATGAATGCATGAAAACAAAACAAACTGAAGATAAAAAACCGGTCAAGTGCGAGCCGGACTCGCAAACCGAGGGTTCTATACCGCACGACTTATATTAATTGTTGATTTGCACTATAATAGCCCCAAGACAGAACAAAAAGAAACGTCGAATAAACGTTTTTTTAATTATAAGAAACGCTTTTTTCAACTTTCATTTTGTTACTGGGGGCTTATTAGACAAAATGTTTATTTTTTCTTATTTTTTTTATTTTTTATTTTTGTTTTTTTTATTTAAATGTTGGGCAATCCGTCGTTATAATATAACTAATGGGCGGCTAAAGGGTGCAAATTACGTCCAAAGTCGTCAAACGATATCCACAATATGGATACACCTCAAGATAAATTAATATGTAAATGAAAACAATGCACATTTTTTTTTCATTTCATATAGTTTCAGTCCGTTCTTATAATTCACTATCCTCTTGTTTAGAGATAGTAGAAGTCGTCATTTATTTCATATTGGAAATGGACAGACGGAAAACGAAGACTTAAGTTTATGTATAGTGTTTTAAACCAAATTTTGTATCTTTTGACGAAACGTTACCCTAGTTGGTAGTGACCCTGCCTACGAAGCTAGCGGTCCCGGGTTCAAATCCCGGTTATGGCGGATATTTGTGTGATGAGCGCGAGTATTTGTTCCTGAGTCTTGGATGTTTTCTATGTATTTAAGTATGTATTTCTCTATAAAACTTTATCTTTGTCTAGAACCCATAGTACAAGTCTATAGCTTAGTTTGGGACTAGGTCAATTTGTGTGGGATTGTCACCTGTTTTTTTTTAATCTTCAGAAGCAGCAGCGCAGGTGTTAAAGCCCGCGGCAGACCCGGCCGCGATCGAAGGCGCGCCCCCTGCCAACCCCATCAACAAAGAAAAGATTGACGAGGTATGTCCGATGTCAATTCTATACCCGAGCGCTAGCATGCTGTGTTGACCATTTTCTTGGCAAAAATAAAAAAGATGGATTCAAGCCTCTGTAGCGCAATTTATATTTTACTGATAAAAACAATTAATAATTAATAATGTACAAACTAATAATATATTTTTGGTATTTATTATTTATTACTTTAATCACGTCGAGGTAACCAATGTGGCTATTACCTGTGGTGATGCGGGTACAGTTCGGTGAATAAATAAGTAAGTCCGGATGACTCGCACAACACAGTTTATTGTATAAGCGCCATAGCTGGGCAGAAGTTCGTTAATCCGTTAAGCGTTAATTAACGAAGTTAACTTTTCGAGTAACGGATTAACTTTTAAGTTAACTTTAAAAACCTGTAACGGACTTGTTAACTTCCGTTAACTTTCCTTAAGGCCGTTAATCGTTAATACCTAAGTACCTACTCACACCTAGGCCGCGCGCCGCAAGAAGCAAAGCTCAAAATTTGGCAAAAATATGGCTAGAAATGAAATAAAAAAATTCATTTGATGATGGTGCTTTCTTAGGGGAACCAATTTTAATAAGATTATTCCTCGAATATAACTCTTCAGATTTCAATCCAGAAAAAAAAGTGTTATTCATTTGTTTTGCATTAATCAATTTATATGAAATTTGAATTAAGAGTGAAGTGTCCATTACTGCCTGTCAGCTAAAGGCTCCGGCACACCAAACGCGTGGCAGCAGCAGCGCGTAGCGTCGCGTGGCGTCAGGGAGTTGTAAAACAACAAAACAAATGGAACCCCGGCACACCGAGACGCGTGTGTGCGGCGCGTCTGCAGCGCGCGAGACGCGCGTCTCGGTGTGCCGGGGTTCCATTTGTTTTGTTGTTTTACAACTCCCTGACGCCACGCGACGCTACGCGCTGCTGCTGCCACGCGTTTGGTGTGCCGGAGCCTTAAAAGTGTCCGTCATTGTTGCCGTCATCCCACCCAATGGCTTTTAATCGAAGTTAGCTACATCCTGTCGTGTCCCAGGTGTCAGCAGCGATATCGCAGACGCTGCAGAACCTCAACACCAACTCGGAGAACCTGCAGACCCCGTTCTCGGACCAGGACCTGGCCAACATGTTCGGGAACTTCAACCTTGGGGAAGGACAGCAGGTAAATATTAGGCACCCACAGATGATCAATTCATGAACCGGCGAAGAAAAACGGAGGAGGTTCTAAAGTCATGTCTTGAGTCTTAGGTCTGTAGATGTAGAAGTCATTTTCCCTATATAAGTGGACAGTACCGTGTGGTGCCGGGTTTTAGAATGTTGCCACTCCATGTCTTCCCGTGGATGTCGTAAGAGACGACTAAGGGACTTAAGGCTGTGTAGTGCTGTTAGGCGATGGTTTTGCAACCTGTCACTAATACACTGGATAACATCTTAGCCTGGTTGTGCAAAATGTGGTCACAGCATTATCAACAAGTTTTTGGAGTTGTTGGTGAGTCTGTGGCTCTGCCTACCCCACTCTGGGATGAACGCGTGAGTTTATGTATGTGTGTAAGTGGACAGTAAAATATGAGAGGAATGGACTGAAAATACCCAATATATAAAAAAGGTTTTTTTTTTCTTTTTTTTCAAATAAATTGTAATCATATTCATTTTACAGATATCGTGCGACATTATTTTGATGCAATTTGCATCTGTCAGCTGCCCATTAGTAATCGTCCGTCCGCTCAGGTTCACTTTGTCCATATTCCCATTCCTTTCAACTTCTAATCTCGGCCTCATTCACATCTCGTCTACATTCCCATCTCGTCCACATACCCATTTCTTCCACATTCCCATTTCGTTCACATTCCCATCTCGTCCACATTCCCATCTCGTCCACATTCCCATCTCATCTACATTCCCATCTCGTCCACATACCCATTTCTTCCACATTCCCATTTCGTTCACATTCCCATCTCGTCCACATTCCCATCTCGTCCACATTCTTATCTCGTCCACATTCCCATTTCGTTCACATTCCCAACAACTAGTGAACAACCGAGTGATAGAATTGATATCGAAGATCCCTACAGTCCTAAGTTAGGTTACAGACGAGTTAGGAATGAGGACGAGTTGGGAATGTGGACTAATTGGGCATGCGGACGAGTTGGCAATGAGGAAGAGTTGGGAATATGGACGAGACAGGAAGTGGACAATTTGGGATTGGTATGTGGACGAGTTGGGAATGTGGCCGAGATGAGAATGTGGACGAAATGAGAATGGTGAACATGAGCTCATCCGTCCACTATTATATCGGGCTTTTTAATGTATTTACTACGATTAATAAACGATTTAATACATACATACATACATAAACTCACGCCTTCATTCCCAGAGTGGGGTAGGCAGAGCCACAAACTCACCAACAACTCCAAAAACTTGTTGATAATTCTGTGACCACATTAATCGATTTAATATTGAATACTAATTGTTTTCAGGAAGGCAATATGTTCCTTCCGTTCATGCAAGGCATGATGCAGTCCCTTCTGTCCAAGGAGGTTCTGTACCCGTCCCTTAAGGAACTAGTGGACAAGTACCCTGCGTGGTTGGCAGAAAACAAGGACAAAGTACCGCAGGACGAATACGAAAGGTGAGACAAAATCATTATAATCACCAGAGGGCGGAATTTTCATGGCAAAAATCAAACGTCAATAGAGTTAAGACGTTGAATTTTATCGACTATCGATAGGTTATATTTACGAAGCGTAATATTTACGAATTTATGTATTTATTAACAAAAATTGACCTCAAATGGTGATGAACAGAAACAACAAATAAATTTTTCAAAAAAAAAAACTGATATGTGGATTGTTATTTCTTTACCACGGGATGTTGTAAGAAACTAGAAATATATTCAAATCTAAATAAAATTATGTAATTATGTTTTTTTACATAGTACCATACTCTAAATGTCGCCAAACTGTGTGTCAGTTTGTTGGCGACTGATGCGCTCAATAATCTAATACTTACTAGGTAGGTACATACTTAGATACTAGTGCTTACTTACTTACTAACTACTAACTTTAACGTGTTTTACTCGGTATGTGAGTTTAAACGCAATATTTTTCAAGTTTCTTTAAATGAACCTTACATGTAGAGCAGTATATTGTTGAATTATTTTCGTTGTTAGTAAGAAAAGGATACTTCTTTATCCATTTGTTAATCGATTTTCGTTTTGGATTAACCTTTTTTCATATACGTGAATTAGTTGCAAAAATGGCAGAAACTGACTAGTGGCAGAAATGCTAGTTAACTGCCATGCGACTTACTTTTAATGGCGATGCAACTCGCTAATCAAAGAGGTTAATGTTAAAAGTCAGTAATATAGAGGAAGATTAAACTTATCGATAGCTGGAAAAGTCGATAAAATTTAACATTCCAACTCTATTGACATTTGATTTTTCCCATGAAAATTCGGCCCTCTGATTATCACTATCATATTAACGTGTAGAAGTATATGGTATCGTCGTTGGCGTCGTTACGTCAATTTAATAAAAATAGCTTTACTCAAATGTTTTTTTAAAATGGTAATTAAATAAAAACACTGAAAACTATCGCCTTTTTTTACAAGCTTTTATTTAACTTGCAATGTATGTATGTATACATGTTAGGGTCAAATCTTGCAAGTTAAATTTGACCCACTTCCCTTTAACGGAATGGGCTGAAATTTGGACCACATATGTAAACCCGATGACAATGCAATATTATGGTATCTAAGAGCTGGTCTGATGATGGAGTCGGAAGGTGGCGACAGGATCTCCGCTATATTTACCGTAGACCCACCGTGTTGGGACTCAATAGTTTGGTCTAGATAAGTAGATAAAGATTTTTGCAAAAAAAAAGTACAGTCGGCAACAAAAGCTTGTCCCAAAATTGAAATTTTTGACAGAAACTTTTATTTATATAAATAATGAAACATTTTATAAAATTAATACAATTAAAAGTTAAAACTAAACTTATTTAAATTAAAATAATTAAACTGTAAAAAGCAATCAATAATTGAGTATGAGTATGAATATGGCGCGAGTTTTAATATGAATGTCGACTCCATAGCTCGCTTTAGTCTCACCGTGCTATGAAAACCCGTACCCTGGTAATAATACCTACCCTTTTCTTCCTCCTACCCTCAGGTACCTCAAGCAGCAAGAGCTGATGCTTCAGGTCTGCGGCGAACTGGAGCCCGAGGAGGAGTCCGACCCGGAGGACGTCAAGAGGAGGCGCTTCGAGAAGGTGCTCGACCTCATGCAGAAGGTAAATTCCCGGTCCGGATTTCCCCCGGACATTTAGGTTAATTGTCCGGATTTCCCGGAAATTTAGGTTAATTTTCCGGACATCCCCGGACATTTATGTTTGTCCCGGACAAATTATTAGACGTCCTCCGGACAGTCGCTTAAATTTCCGGACATTTCTAATAGTCTGAATTTAACCCGGACTCATTTAACGACATCCCCGGACATTCAATTCAATTCCCGGACATTTATAACATTCCGGAATTTACCTGGAAACACTAAGACACCCCGGATAGATAATAAATCTTCGAATATTTGAGCTGGAGTAGGAGTCCAACCCAAAGGACGTCAAGAAGAAGCGCTTCGAGAAGGTGCTGGACCTCATGCAGAAGGTAAATCGTCGGACATTTAGGTTAAGACTACGCCGAGCGTACGCCGGATGTACAGTGGCGCCCTCATCACTATTATTGTTTTCTAATAAAATAAAGTATCTTCTTGAAATTGGACGGTGCATTTTTGTACTACAAATGAAAACACAACTTATAGGACATATCACATAGTTTAATAACAATTGACCTTTGAGTTATCAACTTAACGGAAAAAAGTGGCCACCTTTTCCCGTTAAGCTGACTACTCATAGGGTAATTGTTATCAAAGTTTGTTACGTATCCCATAAATTGTGTTTTTACTTGCGCTACAAAAAAGCATCGTCCGATTGCAAGGAAATTCTTTAGTTAATTAGAAAACACAATAATAGTGATGAGGGCGCCACTGTACGGTCGACGTTTGCTCGGCGCAGTCTTAATTTTTAGGATTTCACTCGGATAAATTATAGGCACCCGAATGAAAGTCACTTCAATTCCCGGATAATTAAGTTACGGGCCCGGATTTCACTCAGATGCTTCCGGACAGTCAATAAATCCCCGAACATTTAAAATGGTCCGGATTTTATCCGTAAACACTTGAAGACAGCGCTGAAATTCCCGGACATTTAGGTTATGGGTATCAATTGATCCCGGACATTTATGCTCCGGATAACCTCTTCAATTACTGGACTATATAAGGGTTTATTTTTACTCCGACACATTATTCCCGGACATTTAGATAACAGATGCCTGACTGATTTTACTTATGTTTTTATACTTGTTTGCAGATGCAAGACCTAGGCCAGCCCCCCACCGAGCTAGTGGGGGACATGGCCGCCCCCCCTCAGGGCTTCGCGCCCCCCCCCGGCGCCGACCCCTCCCAGTGCTCCCTCATGTAACGAACAAACTGACACCATCCATTATACGTTGAGCTTCGGACGTTGAGGTTGGATGCAACTCGAGAACTAGTTGGAAGGCGAGGGAACTGGAGGAGTTCAAGTTATAATGGTTTAGTGTGAGTTTTGAAATTCCTAATTTGTGTTAGGCCTAATGCGTCGTTTGTCCTAAAGCAATGTTAGATTTTGTTATATTTTCACTGATGATACCTATAATTAAAATAATAAGTTATTTCCGCACCTTGCGATCCCCTTGCTTAGGAATTAGGATAAATTATGATTAGAACAAAATACTATAGGATAAATATTAAAACCTCTTACTTAAAAGTACAAAACTTACTACTGCCATTATAAGATGACCTTTAGATCCATATTCCTATCACATAATTTCATTTGTCATAATTTTAATTGATACCATATTTTTTGTTGAATCAAATGGCGTTATACATCTTGAGTATTATGCTAAACAATAGTTATAACAATAGATTATGCCAAAAAAAACAATAGGCAAATAAGTACAAGTGACAGACTTAAAACCTTAATGCGTACTTGACCTGTTAAATATTATAAAATTATGCAAAACAAATTATGACAAGCAAAATTATGCCAAAAATTATGACCCTTCAAAAATGATGCTATCGATTTCATACGAAGACCAAAATATAATGGATATTGAAACGTATACTCGATTGATATTTGAAATGTGAGAAATGTATATTTATTGTTAGAATTCAGAGTTATTATAACACTGCAAGACTATAGCGAGATATGGAGTCGACAGGTTTTTGTTGTGCTCCAGTATAGAGAATACAACCGGTGAAATTACTAGCATAGAGGCATTCCATCTCAGTCCTCAGGGTTGACAACGCAATTGGAGTCTTAGGATTGTAGTCTTGATGCAATTGTCTATGGATCTTAGATCCCACTTACAATAAGATAGCCTGTGTGCTCGTGTGCCTTCTCGCAATAAAACATAAATAAAAAATATAAATATAAAAGATTATCGTTAACTGATATTTAATTATCAGATTAATAAAAGTAATATTGTTATAACTCGCATAACAATATTTACATATGTAGTATAAAACAAGGTCGCTCCCCGCCGCCTGAACTTGTATGTCGACTCCATATCTCTCTTAGTCTCCCGGTGCTATATAAACTCCGAGCTCTGTATGTCATGGTATGGCATTTTGAAAGCGAACGGTGCGTTTGTGGTAGTTTTGACTGTAATATCTTTAACTGGTAATAGTACCATTTCGACCACGCACAGTGCTAGTAATGAAAAAATAATGAGAGAATATTTGTGTAGTTTATATTAGTGAATTGGACTTGAAAAAAGTAGGACTCTACTCGTTTAGGTAGGATCTTAGGTTTACTTTCCAAAGCTACTTTCCCATTTTGTCTGCTTTTATTTCCGGTAATGTCCACTTGCCCTGTTTTCTTTCCGGAAATTTTCACTTTCCCAAACTGTTGACTTTCCGAAACTGTCCACATTCCTAAACTATTTCCTTCCCGGTAAATGTCACTTTAACGTTAACTTTCCCGAACTTTTCTTTGCGGAAATATCCACTTTCCCCAAATGGTTTTCTTACCGGAAATGTACACTTCCCCAAATTGTCCAATTTCCGGACCACTTTCCCTAAAGTGTCTTCTTTCCGGAGATGTCCACTTTCCCAAACTCTCAACTTTCCGAAACTGAACAATTTAAGAACTGGACCTTTTAGGAAAGTGGACAAAAGGTTTCTGAAGCGGTTTAATGTCGAAATTCCGCAGCGGCGTACGTTACGGGAACACAGATATAAATTCGCTTCGCATCAAAATGTACTCCTTCTACGGCATACGTATGAAATGACGTTATTGAACTTTAAAAAAAAAAACACTTTGGTATGCTACATATTGTCAATTTTCAACCTTTTATCTAATCGAATAGTTAGATAGAAAAAAAACTCATGTTCCAAGGTTTGTAAAGACTACTTTCCTATCAAAATATTCGATCAGATACGAGGTTGAGAAAGTTAAGAGACGATATCATAAAGTTTCTCTAAGTTTTTTTTTAAAGAAGTATTTGAAGTTGGTATGTGTGTATTTTACGTATATTATGAAAAAAACTGTATTAACATAATATGTACATAGTAGTTTTGGCCACTTTGTCCTTTTTAACCTAACCCTCAAAATATCCATTCTTTTAACCTAATTATATTTATTTTATTTATTTCTCAACCCAAATACAAGAAGTTAAAAACGGTAATATTACCACAGTGGTAATTTTCCTTTAGTACCGTTTGGTAACCAAAATTTCGTAACCAACATTAAATTTAATTTCATTCTGTATCGATTCTGTATGGTTACGAAATTTTGGTTACCAAACGGTACCAAAAGGGTAATCCCCCGCGGCAAGGCAAAGTGGCCATATTATATCACAAACGATTGGTGCTTTATGTAAATAAAGAAAGTTTTTTATAGGCACATTTCACTATGGAATTTGACATCTTAAGGGGCCTCATATGTATAGATCATAACAACCCTGATATAAAGGTGGCTTTCAGAGCTCATATCTCTTAAACGGCCTAACCGATTTCCATGAAATCTAGCTAGATACCACCTCGATTAAGCTAGCTTTGTATTAAAAGCAATTAAATCATAATCGGTTCATCCCTTTACGAGCTATGATGACATACATAAATGCACATGACAAACTATGCATCAGGGGTTAAAAAAAGTTCGTTAAAGGCCTCTTATAATAGTTATAACTAGGGTTAGGTCGTTTGGTGGCATATCGTGGTTCTAGAATCCACGGAGTCGCTATTTCCTAATTATTATAATACACTAGACGACGCCCGCGACTTCGTACGCGTAGAATTAGTTCCCCGCTACTCCCCCTATTTTCCCCGTTGGGGGTCGTTTTTCGGAAAATCCTTTCTTAGTGCTCACTTACATCATGAAAAGAACCCCTGTACCAAATTTCAAGTTTCTCGGTACAGTAGTTTCGGCTGTGCGTTGATATATAAGTCAGTCAGGTTTGCCTTTTATTTTAGACTAGAGGACGCCCGCGACTTCGTACGCGTAGAATTAGTTTCCCGCTATTCCCCCCCATTTCTTTCCGTTGGGGGTCGATTTTCGGAAAATCCTTTCTTAGTGCTCACTTACATCATGAAAGGAACCCATGTACCAAATTTCAAGTTTCTAGGTACAGTAGTTTCGGCTGTGCGTTGATATGTCAGTCAGTCAGTTTAGCCTTTTATATATATAGATGACATTTTGATTTTTTGACTCGGGATCCACTGAAAATCAGCGTTGCAGCTGTGCCGCAATACATGCTGAGTGGACCCCTTTTGGCGTCAGGGTGCAGCACCACCAATGCTTATGTTATGCTATCTTAGGTTTCTTATGTTTAAGTTGATTAAGTTGGTGGAGGTGCTCTTTTGATTCCAATAAAATATTTTTATTATTATTATTTTATTATTTTAAACTTCAGTGTGGTCTTATTTCGAAATGAACTAAGTACATTTTTAGTTCGGTTATTCCATACCTACTAATATTTGCTTGTTTGTAACGCTTTCACAGCAGAGATATCCTCCATATTACTACTACACATTTAAATTGGTTTAGCGGTTTAATGAATAAACTAATTTTCAAATATTAAAATACTGAAGGTCAAAATCAAAGTGGTATGTATTATAATAAATAGAAAAAGCGACTCCATGGATCCTAGAACTAAGATTTGCCGCCAAAAGTCCTAACTCTGGTTATAACTAATTCCTAATAGAAGTAAATTTATGGTAAATACTTAATTGTAATTAACTTGTTTATATTAAGGTTTTTTTACCTTTTAACCGCAATTTCTCAATGCACCAAATATGCAATCTTTATCAATGTCTAATTATGACAACAGTATGTTTTTTCTGAGGTATTTTTCACAGTATTTAACAAGTATGGCGTTTGACATCGTTTTTTTCTCGTTAGAATAATAACGTTCAAATTCGCACATTGTTCCATTAATAACAAAGATACTAAAAAATACTCGAAATATTTATTTTCTTGTTATTGTTACTGTTATTAATTTATTCCAATGTGAAAAAAAACGAAACGTACATAGATTTGTTCGTTTATATGTATTGTCTTTGTTTAAACATGTGCGAAGAAAAACTCTCGACGTTTAACAGGAGAACGGTATAATAATATAATTGGTTCTCTATGTTTTGCCCGAGTTTCAATTGGCATAATTGTATCACTTGCCATAATATTCATTTGCCATAAAGGCATTTTTTAAACCGTGAACTATTCAGAATTGTTTTAAAATTAACCTTAGTTTTGGGCAATATAAAAAAACCCTGAAAGTTTTACAGTTTTAGAAACAATGCCTTTATGGCAAGTAATACAATTATGGCAATTGAAATTCGGGCAAACAAAGTGATACGAATATAATTAGGTGAGTGGAAGGAATCATTCTTGGAAATAACAATTATATTAGACTAGCAATAATCATATAAAAATATATGACGTATTTTACAAAATTTGTACGAAAATTTATATGTTTTAAATTTTGACGGTGGTAGTTTTGGTGGATTTATTATTTGTTTTAGCGTGCCAAAGATGTGTGAGCCATTTTGTAGATGAAAGTGTTGAAATATACTTAGGAGTTGTGAACTGCTTTGGCCAAGTCTTAAGATACTAATTATAATGGTCTTTAAAATCGGTATTACATTATTTTTTAAATGATTAATATCTTCAAAAGCTTTAAAATTGTAGCTTAAAAGAATTGGCCACTGTATGTACAGTGTTGGTTGAAAAGGGTACTATTTTAACCTTTTGACCTGTTTTATTATTGGGAAAAATTTAAGTTCGGCCTGATAGCTTAAATACCCACGTGTTCCTGGGTGTTCGCATTGTTAGAAGGTAGCATAGAGGCAACCTATCTTAGTCCTGGTTGGCAACACATTCAATTCTTTGATATAATGGCTACTGTCCAGTGGGACAACTCTGCCAGTGTCAACGTTAGAAGTTACAAGTGAAAATATTTTTCTAAAAGCAGATTCATCAATTGGGGGGGGGGGCAACACATTGGCAGTCTTGAGAACTTAAATGTCCATGGGTTTCATATCCCACTTACCATCAGGTGGGCTATGTGCCAAAAAAAAGAGAAAGCTTGCTAAACGTTTTTACTTTCATACGAGTAAGGTCGACGTGAAGATCAAAATGGAGTAAAAATAACCTCAAATTTACAAGCAGGTCAAAAGGTTTAAAAATATGTTTCATAGTGGAAAGGTTAAAAATGAAGTGGTTACGTTAATCTTAACGTTATGTAAGTATTGCTTACTTGTGAAGGTTAAAATGGCTATGGTTAAACGGTTAAACAATTCTGAACGGAGTATTTCGTTTGTCATATTATTTAATTTTATTTATAAATAGCGTTGTATAAGTTTCGTTATTTAAATATTTAATAATAAACATTGTTTAGTTAATTTGGTGTTTTATTTTATAAATTAAATCTTGATACTTACCTATTTATAGGGTTTCGGCACTTAATTTTCGCGTTATTAATACTAATAATTTACTATGAGATCACGTGACGTTTAATCAGGTTGTCCAGAGGGGCTATTGTCTAACGCACTCGCAATGGCAACCGGCTTCAAAGTGGAGCAATTGTTTTCATTTTATATGCAGACAAGCCTTCGATTTTCAAAATGAAAACGATCGTGATTGCGAGTGCATTAGACAATAAGCCCTCAGATATTTTTTTATAACGCCCATGGGCACTTTGAAATAAGTATTTGAAACAGTTATCGATATATTTAATATCCCTAATTTAGTCCCTGAAGTCCCTAGTTAATTGACGTTTTTGCCACAAAAATTTCTGTCTGTTTATAAATCGCTGCTTAAATACATAACTAAATGAAAAGCAAGCTTTAAAAATCCGACTGAATTTTTTGATATTTTTATTAAACCCGTTTATTAATGCTACTTTATTCGTATATATTTGAAATGGTCACATACCTTTTAAATTATACCTACATTGTAATAATTCAGAAGACTTTTTTGTTGACATAATTAATTGTCATTTTTGCCATTGTTGTTATTTCAATTTTAACAGTTTAGGTATCCTGTCACCCGGGATGGTGAAAGGATTCTAACGATACAACACACATTAAAATCAGCTCAGGCGTTTAGAAGTTATGGTGGAATAAAGAATCCTAGATACTAACATACATGAACCCTGAAAACATTACACCCCTTTTTTGCGCAGTCGTGTAAAAAGCGCCACAAATCAAAATTAAAATATAGTTTGATTTCAAACTTAAAGTAAATAGCATTCCGAATTTAAATGCAACACAAACACATGTCATTTTGATTTGTGGCGCTTTTGTATTTAACCCTTTGAACGCCTTTGACTTGATACAAACGTCGTCATCACACGCCAATGACAGCTGAAAATCACAGCGAATGTCAACCTTACGTCACAAATACTCGGGTCTATTTTGCACTGTATCTGTGACCACTAAATGGGTCGATGGCGTGGTAGGCACGACAGTACACGAACACTTTAGTGGTTCTTGGCGTTCAAAGGGTTAAGCAACGAAAATAAACTTGACTTAAAGCTGCGACCACACCGGTGCTTAAAATACGATGACGGTACGGAATCGCAGTGACGCAACACCGTTTCTGACGCAAGCTCCACACACCAATGCTTAAAAAACGGTGACTGTACGGAATCGCAGTGACGCGTCGTATCCGTACTGTTTTTGACGCATGCCCTCCACACCAATGCTTAACGGTGCGTATATTACGGTACGTCAAAAACGGCGACATGTTGTTACTATGACCCCGTCGTTTGTTTAAGCAACGACACCGTTTTTTAAGCAGCGGTGTGGGGAGCGTGCGTCAAAAACGGTGCTGATACGACACGTCACTGCGATTCCGTACCGTCACCGTTTTTTAAGCACCGTTGTGGCGTAACTTTACCCATGCCCTCGTAAAAGATCACACTGGGTAAATATGCAAAATACGTAATCAAATTAGACAATCGATTAAGTAGTTGGTTTCATTGTCCAAATTAAAAATAAATCAACAGTTTACGTCTTTTCCGCACCTCATTAGCTTAAGACGTCATTATCGGATGTTATTAGAAGTCGTGACACATATTGATTTGTTATAATTACATTAAACAAAGACTTTGAAAACTTAACTATATTTAAGCGAAAAAAATTCGTCGGTCTAAGGCCCTGTTGTTTGATCAGTAGTTAAACTAACTAATTGTTAAAAATCATTACTAATGGTTAAATCTCAAGGAAATGTGTCAAATTTTCGATTCTTTTTTCGAATTTTAACAATTAGTTGAGTTAAATACTGATCAAACAACAGGGCCTTTGGCAGGATTCGAACCTACACCTCCTCTGGTTCTCCGGGCCGATGCAGGCGCATTACCAATTATGCCACCAAGACCCTGCTTAAGATCTACGAAATTAGTAATCGCTTACTTTTCATACTCGGAGGGTATGGTGACGCCATCTATCGTTCGAATCCTGCCTAAGACCGACGAAATTCGTGTCGCAAACGGACGTTTCTTTTAAATTTAAAAATATTTACTTTGAAAACTTGATTCATTTGACGACGCGTTGGCCTAGTGGGTTCAAATCCCGGTAAGGGCAGATATTTGTGTGATGAGCGCGAGTATTTGTAATAATATTATGATACTGACAAGTGTCAACCTTAGCAATAGTTAAGTAGATGTCACAGAAACTTTTGTCAAAACTGATAGACCACATTCTTGGCTGATCGTCAGACGTAGAAGTTTTTGTGGCACGAATAAAATTGTCCTAGGGACTTCCGAACGATTATAAATTTATCGATAAATTGTACTTTCTTATGACAGCTATGACTAAGAAATAATCTATATATATAAAAGGCTAAACTGACTGACTGACATATCAACGCACAGCCGAAACTACTGTACCTAGAAACTTGAAATTTGGTACAGGGGTTCCTTTCATGATGTAAGTGAGCACTAAGAAAGGATTTTCCGAAAATCGACCCCCAACGGGAAAAAATGGGAGGAGTAGCGGGAAACTAATTCTACGCGTACGAAGTCGCGGGCGTCCTCTAGTGTTTAATATGAACATGCAACTTGCAGACCTAATTATACCTAATAAAGTCCGTATAGGTCGATTAAGAAAGATAATGGTTTTCATCCTATAGATAAATAGGACATTGACGTAACATTACAGTCTTGTCCGCTCAGGAAGATTAGTTTAATGGAAATAATATTACCTACGCGTAAGAATGCCGTAAAACAGTGTCGTGAAAATTGTATAAATTCATGGTTAAACAGCACTCCGTATTTAAGTACCTGTACGTGGATCTAAGATCTTTTGTACTAAATGTGAGATTAGCTTCGTAGCTAAGAAATATAATATTAAGGAGCATTTGAATACCCAAAAGCACAAAAGCAGCCGTTGGAAAAATAATTCGGTTTATGACACTTTGAAACAGTTATCGATAAATTTAATATCGGGAGGTAGTCCCTAGTTAATTGATGTTTATGCACGAACAGAAAAAACAGTACAAGTGTCAAGTGGGCGTGTAACGTGTGGCATAGTTATGCGGAGTTCCGCATAACCTACCATACATTTGCCGCGATCGCTTATTTCAATATTTCGATATTTCGATGTTTCTAAAATAGCAAATAAATCCAGAAGCATGCCTTATTGTGCTATTTTGGAGTGTAAAAACGATAGCCGCACCAAAAACATTTTCCATGGTGGCGTGTTGTTTTTATGATAGTTTGAGTATTGGCGACAACAGGTCTGATACTAAGCGAAGCTCATGCCACTTCCACTGTTTTTTTAATTCCGTGTGTTTATGCCACCAAAACTTCTATGTCTGCTGATCGTACATTATCGGAGTTTACCAGGCTTAAACCCTTTTTACCCGCCTGCCGAAGGAGGAGGGTATTGTGTGTATCAGTCTATATATGTATGTTTGTTCCTTTGTGGCGCTCTAGAAACTAAACGCGTGGACCGATTTTGATGATTCTTATGTCAATCGATTTGTCTTAATCTCGTGAGATCAGCAGTGATCGGAATAGGTAGTGCAATCAATCCAACCACGGAGTGAATGAAAGCAATACAATGATTTACAATACAGATTACGTCAATATAACCCTGGAGCATAATTACCCGTGGGGGACACATTTTACGGTATTAAAAACAGACCAATTGCGAGTTGATCTCGCGTGCCGAGGGTTCCGTACAACATACGTAATTTTTTCATTTTTTTTGTTCGTATTCTTAAATGTTTTCAAAATTTTAGGCTCAGTAGTTTCGGAGATCAGGGGGAAAATGGTCAATTTTCGTTTTCTTTCATGAATAAAATCGAAAACTATTTATTTTACAATAATAACAAAAATATATTTGAGATCCTCATAATACTTAAGCCTTTTCATTTGATGTATGACACAGCAAGGTTTGCAAAACTTTTTTTTTATTTCCTAATTTGTCCCCCGAAAATGACCCTTATTTACAAGATACCTATATATATTTACTTTGCACATCTGCGTTTGGGTCATCAATTTACATATGTGTACCAAATTTCAACTCAATCGGTCCAGTAGTTTCGGAGCAAATTGACTGTGACAGACGGACGGACAGACGCACCAGTGATCCTATAAGGGTTCCGTCTTTTCATTATTTTGTACGGAACCTAAAAATGCAGTCGGGTTTTTTAAAGCTTGCTTTTAATTTAGTTATTATATTGTTCGGATATAAGTATTAGAAGAATGTGGGCTGATTTTTCAATCCCCAGATAAAGCTATCCGGAAGGTAAATTTTAGCTCTGTCCTTTTCTTTTATCTGACTTCAGAAAAGGATAGTAATACATTTAACTGACGGATAGTTTTATCTGGGGATTGAAAAATCAGCCCTGTGCCAATTGGGTCTCTATTGGATCGCATAATTTTTTTACGCATAAAGTATCTTTACGCATAAAATCGTTTGACCTAAAACGGTTTTTACAATAGAAAACGTTTTATTTTAATTATTTAAAAAATCTAACCTAACCTAACCTAACCTAATCTACACAATAGACGTTTATTAAATTTTGAAATGTCAGCCTAAAGGGAGTTTATGCGAAAAAAAAAATGCGTAAAAAGTTTATGCGTTTCCTTTGGATCCTGGCCAATTAGCGAGTGTAGCCACAACTATCAACAATTAGTAATTACCTAGTCATTAAAGATCTGTGACAAAGTGCAAAAACTAATTCACAATGGAATCTTACTTTTTATGTAATACATAATTAAGTTAATTAAAATTGTTACGAGATTCATTCGTCATAATAGTCTAGCAGTTCTTTCTTCTGCCTGGCATGGAGAACGCAAACGAGCACCAAGGCCACCTGATGGTAAGTGGGAACAATCGTAAGACTGCAATCCTAAGACTCGGCATGCGATGCCAAGCCTGACGACAAGGATGGAATGCTATGCTAGTAAATTCACCGGTTGTCTTATCTCACACTAGAAGGCAACGTGAGCACTGCTGCTTGGTCCTTGGTACCTTGTCATAGTAACGTATTTAAGTGAGAGTGATGTGAATTCACTAATCTATATATATAAAAGGCAAAACTGACTGACTGACATATCAACGCACAGCCGAAACTACTGTATTTAGAAACTTGAAATTTGGTACATGGGTTTCTTTCATGATGTAAGTGAGCACTAAGAAAGGATTTTCCGAAAATCGACCCCCAACGGGAAGAAAGGGGGGGAGTAGCGGAAAACTAATTCTACGCGTACGAAGTCGCGGGCGTCCTCTAGTTCAGCATATAAATAGTAGAGGATCCAAATAGGAAACGACCTTCACCGGGCTGTTTATTCGGTAAAAAGTATTTTAGATCAATGTTTTAGTTAAGTATCAGTTTTTTATTTTTATTTTTTATTTCTTTCAATGTTTTTATAAATAGATAATAATATTTGTCAAATAAAATTTACATCAGAATGTCAAAAAAAAAAAAAAAAAATTTAGATCAAATTTAATATGTTAAGTAATATGGCGAATAGGTAGACTGAAAAATTTTAGTTCAGCTACTTATGAGTTCGACCGTACTTTTAAATGTATATTATCTACATCCATATCATAATTTCAATATAATATGTTCAGAAGCGATAAGCAAATGCCCTACATTATGTTACCTGTATCTGTGGTTGCACTGTAATGTTAACATTAAAGTATAACATGTCAATAAAGTATCGGTTATCGCTGTAGTTGAATCTTAATGTTCACTTTACAGTATAAGTGACCTGCACTTTAATGTGAACAAGAAGAAGATGCAGGTACATTAAGATGCAGGGTAACGACGGATACAGGTTTCTCACATATTGTAGAAAACTTATGATATGTATGTAGATAAAGTTATGTATGCGACTGTACGCATAATTAGGCATTAAAACACTCGTGTGATCTTATTAAAACCACGCTCGTGTATAATGCCTCTCATTATGCACCAGTCACATAAATAACTATTTGTACATAGATAAATAAATAAAATAAATAAATATGTACAAACAACTGTGTGACTTTGATGGTTTCTGAGAAGCAGTGACTGTGGCATACAGAGAGACAGTCGTACGTTCATGGCAAAACTATAAAGGTTCCTAGTTTTTTTAATTATTATTGCCACCGACGGACACATAGGCAAACGGCCCTCCTGATGGGAAGTTTTCATCGCCGCCCTCGTGTTGCCGGTCTCGAAGAAATTTAATTATACCTGTGGCACGTTTTATAAAGCTACTAGTTACAATTTTACAGGTCTAAACTGGCAACACTGCTCAAATGGCTGGGGCACGTTTTATAAAGCTACCAGTTACAATTTTATAGGTCTAAACTGGCAACACTGCTCAAATGGCTGGGGCACATTTTATAAAGCTACAAGTTACAATTTTACAGGTCTACACAGGCAACACTGCTCAAATGGCTGGGGCACGTTTTATAAAGCTACAAGTTACAATTTTACAGGTCTAAACTGGCAACACTGCTCAAATGGCTGGTCGTCATTGGTCGAGGTTGTGTCGAATGGAAACTTGTAACCTGTAAATTGTAATTTGTATCTTTATAATACAGACCCCTGTAGTGTATGGACACTTATTTAGAAATGTAATGTTATCTGTGACATCTGTCGTCTCGGGGCTTGTGACTTGGAAACTCCTCCCATCTAGCTAGCGATGTCTACAGCTGCAAGGTTGCGCTTTAAGACGTCCTTGTACCGCAGGCACTGTCCGCCCCGCCAACGTTTCCCACACGAGAATTCGGAACAAAACACCGCCTTCGGCAGCCTACTGTCGTCCATACGCAAAACATGACCACACCATCTCAGTTGGTAAATAATACTGACGTAATGACGTACGGAAAACGTTAATTCGTTGTTAATATAATTCGTATTGTATCTTGAATTTGAGTTTTAAATTTGCCGACGCAACACAGCACATATGGATCAGAGATTGAGAGAGGCCAAGAAGTTAATAAGTATTCTTTGCAGAACGCGATGCGTACTAAATAAGCTAAATAGGTAAAAAACTTAGAGGCAGTTTGCACGCTTACCCCCTTACTAATAAACGTTGAGTAACGGTGGTAAAGCTATACAATGTTTTGTCCTTATCTGTCATTGTGACATTTGGATTTGACAGATAAGGACAAAACATTGTATAGCTATTCTACGCAACTATGCGATTATTAATTATTAAATTTGAGGCTACTGGGTTAAGGAAAGAAAAATGTAAATTGATTAAACCACGCACTGATAAGGAAAACCCAGCACGAGCTGGACTTGAACCTGTGACCCTTCAGACCCGTAAGCTATCATTAGATTCATTAGGTTAGTTATATCGGCGGTGGAATGGCAAAACCTCTAAAGGATCGGCCGCGCCGACGCGTAAAATATGGTGACGTTGCGTTGACAATAGAATGGGTCATAATAATTATATATTTGGCTTCAATTTTGACGGACCGTAATTTACGCACCGTTCAGGGCCTCTATTCCCGGCGGTAAAAACGATATCGTATTTGACCAGCGCTTCTATTCCCGACGGTAAAAACGATATCTTAGTTCACCTGTTATGGTATTGTTATGACGTCAGACGCCATGACTGTCAAGGAAATATGAGCTATCAAAACGGTGACAATACGATAACAGATCAAAAACGATATTGTTTTTACCGTGTCGAATTGAGGCCCTGTTACGGTATTGTTTTGACGTCAGACGCCATTACTGTCAAGGAAATATGAGCTATCAAACCGTTGACAATACGATAGAACATGGAAAGACGATATGGTTTTAAGCGCCTAGAATACAGCTCCGATGTAGTATGTCGGCTAGGCGATGGCTCAGATAGGCGTCATACTCGTGAACGGCTGCTGTCTATAGGGTCCGGTCTGTTCACGCTTGCTAGGACCTGTTTTCCAGTTAGTTATCTGACGTAGAGACCTCGTCATGTTGTTCTCCTAGTCACTATTTTTAATTTAATGTTATTGAGTTTACATTTGTAATGATTTTGTGTTTTAAATTAATTATTAATTACTTTAATACCTTGTAATGTAACTTACTTTTTAGTATTATTGTATTTTATGATTGGAAAAAATGACCTGCTGCTGGAGTTTCTTGCGGCGCTTCTTCTCCGCAATGACGGTCTTGTCCGAAGCGCTAGTAGATTCACTCCATATTAACGACGTGTTAAAGAGCCCTCATGTGGCCAATTTACTGAATTAATATTTTGATATATTTTTTGGTCGCTAAAGTGGAATTTAAAGTATAATTAAGTTCTAGATTTTTAAGTCATGGTCCCTCAGAAATTCAGCGCCAAGAGAGAGGGATCCTGCTCAGTGGTAATGTCTCTTTTTACGGTTAGGGGAAGGAAATCTACAAAAAGATATTTTCTCATAAATGTCCGGAAAAGTTGACATTACTATCTACATATTGAGACGCGAAGTACATAGTTTACTGACAGTTCTCAAATTAAAAAACCGGCCAAGTGTGAGTCGGACTCGCGCACGTAGGGTTCCGTACCACTATAAAATATTTATAAATATTTACGATTTATAACGGATTAAAAAAAAGCTAATTATTAGATCTCGTTCAAACCAATTTTCGGTGGAAGTTTGCATGGTAATGTACATCATATATTATTTTTACATTTATCATTCCCTTATTTTAGAAGTTACGGGGGGGGGGGGGACACACATTTTTCCACTTTGGAAGCGTCTCTCGCGCAAACTATTCAGTTTAGATTTTTTTTTATTAGAAACCTCAATATCATTATTTTATTACCATAGATACCACACGTAAGGGTTTGACGAAAAAAAAAAATTGAGTTTCAGTTCTGTGTATGGGGAACCCCAAAAATTTATTGTTTTTTTTCTATTTTTAACCGACTTCAAAAAAAAGGAGGAGGTTCTCAATTCGTCGGAATATTTTTTTTTTTTTTTTTTTTATGTATGTTCCCCTATTACTCGAAGACTACTGGACCGATTTGAATTTTTTTTCGGTGTTCGAATGGGTATACTTTCTAGTTGGTCCCATTGTCAGCAAATCTGAATCTGATGAGGGGATCAGTGAGGAATTGAGGGAACTCCTCAAATATTGTATGCAAACATATAGCGATTTTAGTATTTTTAGTAACAAGTGTAGCATTTGCATTCAGAAAGTGTCACTTGGTGAAGTGAAACTGATGATGAAGACCAGAGATGGCCACCGGAACTCCTCAACGGTACCTATTTTAAGGGTGGCGATAAGATATCTCGATTAAGATAGTTGAGCGACTACAACGAAGAATATTTACTTGTTGAAATATGACTATGACTTTCCCGCGGCGTTGCTTGCGGCGCGCGCGAAATAACTTAAAGTTTCATATCAACTAAGAAGTGGGACTACGTAACAGCACAGTATATAAATAAACCAGTAAAGAAACTACGAACAAACGCTCGAAACGACGCACTCACACAGACGCACGCCTCTACGAGACCGCTAAGAGGATTTGGCGGTGCTGTCAGTCGCGAGTGTCGCGTCGAGACGAATGGGCTCCTTCGCATTTTACGTTCGTTCTTTAGAAAGATGCCACAAAAGTATTCCTTACAAAATCGAAATCTGGGGATGTGTATGGTCTCCGACAACTAATCTGTTGGCAGAATGAGAAAAAGTAGCCGCCATCTTGAACTTCTTAGTTATTCAACCGATTGCTTCCAAAATCGATATCTGGGGATGTGTATGGTCTCCGACAACTAATCCGTTGGCAGAATGAGAAAAAGTAGCCGCCATCTTGAACTTCTTAGTTATTCAACCGATTGCTTCCAAAATCGATATCTGGAGATCTGTGTGATGTCCGATAACGACCATAGGTACACATCCCCAGATTTCGATTTTGGAAGGAATAGGTAGAATAACAAAAAGTTTAACATTGTTCAGTTGTTTTTTGTCCCATGAAAAATAAATAAATAAATTCGTTGTCGGCCACACCATAACCAAATAACCATCCCCAGATATCGATTTAGGAAGCAATCAGTCGAATAATAAAAAAGTTCAAGATGGCGGCTACTTTTTTCACTCTGCCAACAGATTCGCTATCGGAGACCACACACATCCCCATATATCGATTTTGGAAGCAATCGGTTGAATATCTAAAAAATTAAAGATGGCGGCTACTTTTTCTCAATCTGTCAACGGATTTGTTGTCGCAGATCACACGTATCGATTTTGCACTAACTAGCTGAGATACAATAAACGAGAACATTTTTCAATTTTACAAAATGTTAGTGGACAACCCTTACGCTCAATTGGAGCGTAGGTATTTATCTTGAAAAGTAGGCCTAGTTTCATTACTGGTTTATTTATATACTGTGGTAACAGCGTACCTATTATGATCACTAAAAAGTATAAAATAAAATAAATGTTTTAAAAAACAAAAAACCGCCTTCAAAAACGCGAAAAATAACTTCTTTAGAATTGTAGATACCTAATAGGTTAGTCCAACTGATGTCGGCTTTTTGGTGAAAATATTGTGGTCGCCGACTTCAGTTGGACTAACCTATGTTCATAACCTATGTTGAAAAATGTTCTCGTTTATTGTATCTCAGCTAGTTAGTGCAAAATCGATACGTGTGATCTGCGACAACAAATCCGTTGACAGATTGAGAAAAAGTAGCCGCCATCTTTAATTTTTTAGATATTCAACCGATTGCTTCCAAAATCGATATCTGGGGATGTGTGTGGTCTCCGATAGCGAATCTGTTGGCAGAGTGAAAAAAGTAGCCGCCATCTTGAACTTTTTTATTATTCGACTGATTGCTTCCTAAATCGATATCTGGGGATGGTTATTTGGTTATGGTGTGGCCGACAACGAATTTATTTATTTATTTTTCATGGGACAAAAAACAACTGAACAATGTTAAACTTTTTGTTATTCTACCTATTCCTTCCAAAATCGAAATCTGGGGATGTGTACCTATGGTCGTTATCGGACATCACACAGATCTCCAGATATCGATTTTGGAAGCAATCGGTTGAATAACTAAGAAGTTCAAGATGGCGGCTACTTTTTCTCATTCTGCCAACAGATTAGTTGTCGGAGACCATACACATCCCCAGATATCGATTTTGGAAGCAATCGGTTGAATAACTAAGAAGTTCAAGATGGCGGCTACTTTTTCTCATTCTGCCAACGGATTAGTTGTCGGAGACCATACACATCCCCAGATATCGATTTTGGAAGCAATCGGTTGAATAACTAAGAAGTTCAAGATGGCGGCTACTTTTTCTCATTCTGCCAACAGATTAGTTGTCGGAGACCATACACATCCCCAGATTTCGATTTTGTAAGGAATACTTTTGTGGCATCTTTCTAAAGAACGAACGTAAAATGCGAAGGAGCCCATTCGTCTCGACGCGACACTCGCGACTGACAGCACCGCCAAATCCTCTTAGCGGTCTCGTAGAGGCGTGCGTCTGTGTGAGTGCGTCGTTTCGAGCGTTTGTTCGTAGTTTCTTTACTGGTTTATTTATATACTGTGCTGTTACGTAGTCCCACTTCTTAGTTGATATGAAACTTTAAGTTATTTCGCGCGCGCCGCAAGCAACGCCGCGGGAAAGTCATAGTCATATTTCAACAAGTAAATATTCTTCGTTGTAGTCGCTCAACTATCTTAATCGAGATATCTTATCGCCACCCTTAAAATAGGTACCGTTGAGGAGTTCCGGTGGCCATCTCTGGTCTTCATCATCAGTTTCACTTCACCAAGTGACACTTTCTGAATGCAAATGCTACACTTGTTACTAAAAATACTAAAATCGCTATATGTTTGCATACAATATTTGAGGAGTTCCCTCAATTCCTCACTGATCCCCTCATCAGATTCAGATTTGCTGACAATGGGACCAACTAGAAAGTATACCCATTCGAACACCGAAAAAAAAATTCAAATCGGTCCAGTAGTCTTCGAGTAATAGGGGAACATACATAAAAAAAAAAAAAAAAAAATATTCCGACGAATTGAGAACCTCCTCCTTTTTTTTGAAGTCGGTTAAAAACGAGTTCAAGCTATGAAGATTTTACTCCAAAACAAAAAAAAATCTTGCGATTTTTGAGAAAAGCACTATTATTGCCTTGGCAGGAACATCAATCGCCTACTTCCCTGCCTAGGCAATAATGTACTACAAATTACTTTTGATTCAACTTTAGAAAGGTCAAGTAGACGACTTTCCTTTTAACCTAAATGACAGTAAATCAACTATGTCAACATCGATCAATTTGGGTATAGTTAATCGATAGTTCTTGATTTTCCTTAACCATGACGTAGGTTCACCCAACGGTTTAAAGGGAAAATACTTTAGAACTGGTTTTTAGAGACGATTTTAGCTGATCAACTTATCCACTAAACCCAAGTGGCAGAGGCAAAAGAAATCAACAAAACATGTCAGGAAATACCCCCGTGTGGTTGCCAGGGGCCCTAATATGGCTGTGTTTATCGCATGACAAAGTTTGGATAAGGCATCCGTCACCTTCTGACACGTAATAAGCACGAGATAAGCATAAGATAGTGCCACTCCATGTTTTCCCGTGGATGTCGTAAGAGGCGACTAAGGGAATAAAGGCTTGTAGTACTGTTAGGCGATGGGCTTGCAACCTGTCACTAATACACTGGTAAACATCTTAGCCTAATTGTGAAAAATGTGATTTCAGAATAGGAACTTAATTACCGGTTTGTGGGACTTAAAATTAGGCTAGTGTCCTAAAAAAATCTAATTAGTCCGTCAAAAATATTGAACACATATTTTTTCTTTTGTCAATGAAACAAAAAATGACGAAGATAAAGTGCGTTGAAGTTTCGCGTGACGTCACGCCGTGGCACACTCTATACCACGTTGCGTTGTGACGTCACGAGCCCCCACTCCCGAACTTTGATCCGCGTTATATTTGTCAATTTTGATTGATCTGTTAACGCAAAAAATACGTGTTCAATATTTTTTGATCACCTTACTGACGAACTAATTAGATTCTTTTTTCCCAGGACACACTCTATTACAAAGTATAGGAGGAAAATAGTCAAATTACGCGGTTCATTGAAGCTAATTGCGAACTGAGGCATATGTATCGTAATTATTTATACTTATCTGCGTTTTTTATGACATGTTAAAGGAAAACAAACTAGCAACTAGGCTCTAGTTCCAAACGCCATAAAAAAACGGGTTTTGTCGCATATAGCCCCGTTCGCAATTCGTCCTGTTAGAAAATCGTCCCGCAGTCGCACCTCGCCCCTTTCGTAATTGGTCCCTTTCGCTAGTGGTCCCTTTAGCAAATCGTCCCGCAGTCGCACCTCGCCCCTTTCGTAATTGGTCCCTTTCGCTAGTGGTCCCGTTAGCAAATCATCCCGCAGTCGCACCTCGCCCCTTTCGTAATTGGTCCCTTTCGCTAGTTGTTTCGTTAGCAAATCGTCCCGCAGTCGCACCTCGCCCCTTTCGTAATTGGTCCCTTTCGCTAGTGGTCCCTTTAGCAAATCGTCCCGCAGTCGCACCTCGCCCCTTTCGTAATTGGTCCCTTTCGCTAGTGGTCCTGTTAGCAAATCATCCCGCAGTCGCACCTCGCCCCTTTCGTAATTGGTCCCTTTCGCGAGTGGTCCCTTCATCAAATCGTCCCACAGTCGCACCCCGTCCCTTGTGCGACTACGGAAAAAATTGCTAACGGGACGAATCGCGAAGGGGAACATACGCGAACGGAACCATTCACGAATGGGACGAATTACGAAAGGGGCGAGGTGCGACTGCGGGATGATTTGCTAACGGGTGCACTCGCGAAAGGGACGAATTACGAAAGGGGCGTAATTAAAACGTGTAACTATGCCAAATTATAGCTTTGTAGTAACAAGAGTCTTCAAGTTAAACCACGGACAGACGGACAAGGCGAAACTATAATTGATCCTTATTGACTACGGAACACGGAACAACATTCTTTTTCTTCCTTGTTTACTTTTTGGAGTAGGTACAATTTTTAAAACATTTACATACATACATACATTAAATCACGCCTGTTTCCCAGAGGGGTAGGCAGAGACCACTTTTTTCCACCTGCTACGATCTTGACAGATCTCTTTCGCTTCTACCACATTCATACATCGAGTAATGCACGCACGTCGGTTTCGGGTAGTTAAAATTCGGCCCTTCTCCAGTATTTCTCCGATTTGATTCAAAAAAGTACGCCTAGGGCGGCCC
This sequence comes from Acleris cristana, assembly GCA_948252455.1. Classification (NCBI taxonomy): domain Eukaryota; kingdom Metazoa; phylum Arthropoda; class Insecta; order Lepidoptera; family Tortricidae; genus Acleris; species Acleris cristana. The sequence goes on along the minus strand of OX411801.1, from coordinate 6,856,093 downwards.
CTTCCGACCCTTTCACTCACTTTCGCTCTGTATATTTCTTTCGTCAATCTTCTTTCATCCATCCTTTCCAAATGACCGAACCATCGAAGCATGCCCTTTTCAATCTTAGTCACTACATCTTCTTTTAGACCACATTTTAAAACATTTAGAAGTCTATTAAAAACCACATATGACGCACAATTGTAATTCTTTAAAACGGAATGTATTTTTCTCTTTTCGGAGAAGGTCGAGTTCGGCTAACTCAGACGACAAACAGAAATCTTCCGCAGGAAAGATTAAAGCTGATGGCATGTTATTTTTATTGATATTCGTTTAATATAAGTAATTCTTGGTAAGCGATATTAAAAGTGTTTTTCAACTCTAAAACGACACCCATGTTTGTATGTAAGGGTCAAATCTCGCAAGTTCAATTTGACGACGAGCTAGCCTAGTTGGTAGTGACCCTGCCTTCGAAACTAGCGGTCCTGGGTTCAAATCCCGGTAAGAGCAGATATTTGTGTGATGAGCACGAGTATTTGTTTCTGAGTCTTGGTTGTTTTCTATGTATTTAAGTATATATTTCTCTATATAAGTATTTATATCGTTGTCTAGTACCCATAGTACAAGCCTAGAGCTTAGTTTGGGACTAGGTCAATTTGTGTGAGATCGTCCCTTGATATTTATTTATTTATTTATTTACCTACTTCCCGTCCACGGAATGGGCTGAAATTTGGACCACATATGTAAACCCGATGACAATGCAATATTAGGGTATCTAAGAGCTGCTCTGATGATGGGGTCGGAAGGTGGCGACAGGATCTCCGCTATACTTGACGTAGACCCACCGTGTTGGGACTCATTAGTTCGGTCTTATTAAGCAGATAAAGATTTTGCAAAAAAAAGTACAGTTGGCAAATGCTTGTCCCAAAAATTAATTTTTTGACAGAAACTGATTTACACGAATGCCTTAAAAAAAGTGTTATGTTTTCAGGGTTCATGTATGTGCGTACGATTCTTTATTCCACCATAACTTGTAAACGCTTTAGCCGATTTAGATGTGTGTGGTATCGTTAGAATCCTTTCACCATACCGGATGACATGGGATACCTAAACTGTTAAATTTGAAATAACAACAATGGCAAGATGTCAACTAATAACATAGGTATACGACAATATAAAAAATGCAGTCGGATTTTTAAAGCTTGCTTTTCATTTCTTTCCTTGTTTCTATTATTTGGGCCATTCTACTTTTCGTTGTACAAAAGTTTTTAGCCACTTTCTCACTAAACTATTTTTATTTCAAAAAACGGTAACGTGCAGCGTTTTCTAACTTGAAACTCGAAAAGAGACGTAAATAAGCTTATATTTAGAATTATCCTAATTCATAAAAAGTTATTTGTAATAACTATAAAGTGAGTAACGCAGTGGAAGTCAATGTCCCCGCCTTTTCTATGGAAATGGTGCAATTTACCACTGAGTTACCAAGATTCTTCAACAATAACTGAGTAATTTAAGAGTTGTTTTTTTGGCAACCATTACACTTAAACATTCTAAGTTTATGTTATTTATTTAGAAGCGGATTCATAATTTGGTATACTTTTTATCGGACGATAGAATGAGAAAAGTAGAATGGCCCATTTACAAAAAAAAACCTTCTCTTTTTTTTCTCCCTCTGTCATTCATTAATAAGCTGATAAACACATTACTCTCTTTTGTTTCGCGCAGTCGGGTAAAAAAATCCTGACATCGTAGAGGTCGTCGACGAACTAACCTCTATCATCACGAAATAGAAAAAACAGTGGAAGTGGCATGAGCTTCGCTTAGTATCAGGCCTGTTGTCGCCAAGACTCACACTATCATAAAAACAACACGCCACCATGGAAAATGTTTTTGGTGCGGCTATTGTTTTTACACTCCAAAATAGCACAATAAGGCATGCTTCTGGATTTATTTCCTATTTTAGAAATATCGAAATATCTAAATAAGCGATCGCGGCATAAGTATGGTAGGTTATGCGGAACTCCGCATAACTATGCCACACGTTACACGCCCACTTGACACTTCTACTGTTTTTTCTGTTCTGTGTCTATCATAGAGAACCGCATCTCGATATTATTTGGTTAAACACCAGTATGCTTGACCTCTAAGTTAGAATAGTTTCTATTGATCCATGAATCATAATAAAATGGTGGGTACAAACCAAAATGAAGATTAAAGTTACGTCATCTCTTTCTAGCATTGTAGTCACGTAATGGGAGTGAAAGGGATGGCACGCATTGCGATTCGATTCAGTGGCTCTTTGGAGTAATGACGTCACGTGTTTGAGCGCAGGGTTGTCACTTACGAAGAAAGTTTTAATATTTTTTTTATTCTTGGTATTTTTTTATTTATCCCAAACTCATTAAAATTATACTTAGGGAAACATGCACAAATGATATAATAAACAGACGCTTGAAATATTTACAGAATATTTAGTTGTATGTTCACTTTTAAAATAAATAATTAAATGAAAATAAAATAAATATTTAAGGGGGGCACCCACACAACAAACGTGATTTTTTATAGATAATGGTACGGAACCCTTCGTGCGCGAGTCCGACTCGCAATTGGCCGGTTTTTTTAAACTACTGTAGCTATTATAAACTATAATTATTTTAAATTACAGCATTTTTATGTTTCGTAAAATAATATCTTTACCTTTGTAGGGTTCTGTACGTCAAAGAAAATACGGAACCCTTATAGGATCACTGGTGTGCGTCTGTCTATCCGTCTGTCACAGCCATTTTACTCCGAAACTGCTAAACGTATTGAATTGTACCTAATTAGGTACACATAAATGTAACTTGGTGACCTTGGAAGACGGATATGTAACGAAAACAAATGGGTCCTATTTTATGGGCTAAATTAGACTATAAAAATACCAGTTTTGCGAACTATATCGCGGAAACAAATGAAAGGGCATGTTATAATGCCATTTTTTTAAAATTTTAATGATAATTTTTTTTGACGTTATTTTACAAAATAGGTGAAAATTTACCATTCCTCCCTTTGAAAAAGAAACTACTGAATTTAACATTTTGAAAAAAAAAACTACCTTTCATTACCTGTAGATAACAGGAAAACCTATAAGAAGTCTATGGTATTTAAAGTAACACAGTCATTTGTTAACACTCAAAAGTAAAAGTGTTAAATAACGGGTGCTATGACGTACAACAGGACAAAAATATGGCATGCGGATTAAGCAATAATGTACCCTCAGTCAACGGCGTAAGCGCTTTGACGCGAGCCATATTAGTTGCGATCTGCTATAACCAGACAGATCTACTTATCATTCTAATACTTCTATCCACGATACACCGTTACTTGTATCGCGACCTTAATTTGTGAATAAAAAAAAAGATCTACTTATTAAATCGATATGTTATCGGCTAATCAGGAAACAGGTTTTGTTTTTTTTTTTATTATCATAGTGTTTTTTGCATTTTACTTTAACCAAGATGATTATATATTCAAATATTCACAGTAATTTAAATAATTGTTATGTAATATCGAGTTATCGCGCCATTAAACAGCCATAATACGAAAACGTAGCATTTAATAAGTGACTTAAATTTTAAGGTAACTAGGTTTTTTTTTCTTTTGTGATATTGAAATTAACCTGGTACCCTTAGTTAATAATAATTTATTCATATTAACAAGACCGTGGAATTTACGAACCCTGCATCAAACAACTCAAATATTTTTATTTCCTCGAAAAACCACAGCGCAGGGGAAAACACACAAATTTTAAACATAACAAATTTGTCCCCTGCGTTACCTGCATAAATATTATTTTAAATTAGCCTTACAGTACAATATAAAAAAACAGATCAGGTCAAATTGCAAGCATTTTTTTTTCTATGTAATCATTCGCAAAACATGCCAAAGAAATGGGAATACCTCAAAAGTTGATTCGTTTGATATGCAGAGATGCTTCCGGAAATGAGTATTATCTTAGAAAACATTGTTGCTCACGTTGTTTCTGCTTAATTTCGTCGGTCAACCATAACTTGACCTTAAACTCATACACATTTTTCGCCTTGGGGTATTCCGAAAATGACACAACTTTATTTAAACTGAAATGAAAGTACTCTCAAAGTATTAACTCTTAATGATTTCTTAAACGCCAAGGTAGCACAATTATCATTTTATAGGAAGCACTGCTTTCTAGCTCACCTGAGGTTAAAACATACTTCATCATGTTTTCTATGTATTTAATTATTTATTTCTATATATAAGTATGTTTATAGTTGTCTTGTACCCATTGTACAAGCCTAGAGCTTAGTTGGGAACTAGGTCAATTTGTGTGAGAAAGTTCCTTTATATTTATTGATTTTAAACGCATTGACAAGTCAAGTTACACTCGTGTTTCTTCCTCGATGAGTTATTTGAGTAATAATTACGTCTGTTATCGGATTAGAAAATGATTTATAACAAAAACAAATAGCAGTTTAACTAGTTTTCTGTCACCTGACAAATTTATTATCAAAAACAAGTTTGTAAACAAGGCTACCAACGGTAAACAAAAAAATTGCGTCGTTAGTGGGCTTTTTTTAATTAGTATTGTATATAAAGGTTGCTTGGAATTGTAATATTCTAATAAGATCGAGCGTAGCCCACTTTAAGCCTCAATTTTGTATTAACAAATGGTCGTTACTTTTGCCATAAAATTTCAAGATATACATACATTCGTATTATTTGTAATTAGTTATCTCAATTAACAGTATTTTATTACAAATAAACACTATCTACATACATTCTTGCTTTAATTATTAACTAAATTGTAATTTTTGACGATGTTTTGAACCAAGCATTTTTCGAGTACATAATCTAGCATACATTCTAATACGCTTTGTTTTGTAAGTTTACAAAAATCTTTATGACATGTTGCCAAAAGGAGACAGGAACATTACATTTTACGCAGAAACAAAAACAAATAAATATAAATTCCAGTCAAATTAAAGTGAAACTATTACGGAGAAACTCGTAAAACGAGGAAATATCCCAACGTCATTTAAGTATTATTATATTATAGCCATTAGATTCTGGGTAAAATCTTTATTAGTCATCCTTTTTAATAAATGAAGCGTGTGCCAGCCCTGAATCCTAACACGTAGGGTTGAGCAAGATATTTGCCAGTCAGCTGGCGGTTGCGGCGACAAACAGTCGTGTATAGTGAAGTGTTGCGTAATCTGTGGTACGGACGAAAATTTGACAGGTAAGCTTTTTAATTTATTAAAAACAGCGTGGTTTGGCTGGTGAGATTTTAAACGTTTTAAATTTGGAATTGCGGTTTTTCTAATGTATATTGTTTTTTATGGCGTGTTATTGTAGAATATATTTAAGATGGGTAGTTTTCCGTGGTTTTTCAGTGTAAATATTTTATTATAGTTTTTTTATATTAGACGCGAAATAATATGTTTAAAATGTGCGTATGGGAATACCCGAAAAATCAGATTTTATTTTTCCGAATATGAATTTTTCCGCATTTTGATTTTTCCGAAAGGTATGTTATGCTGGAGTTATTTTAGATTACATTCATAATATAAATAGGCTATATTATAGGCTTGATTAATAAGCAATATCAAAAAAATAAAGGCTTATATTTAAAACATTGTGTTCGAAATTATGACTCTTCGGAGTTATGTAGGTAGTGTACCCGTTATTAGGTGAGAATTGCGTATCATAATATTTTTAAGTACATTGTTGTTGTTTTAATTTTATCTGTCATTTAAAACTGAATCGTTGCGATTTCACCGCCATTTTTTTTTTAAATCATCATGCTGCGTTGCATTTTTTTTTATTATGATTGCGCTAGTATTAATACTAGTACACAATCAGTAATTAAATAACGACATAACAACTTTGTAATTTGAATTTTATGGAATAATCATGCGTATTAGCATCTCAATATAATCAGTACGCTCAATTATACTACCCTTCCAAATAAAAATGACACATGTATTTGATAGTCAAAGCAAATTAAACCCCATACCTTAAGAAATAAGGTCACTTATACATTCACAGTTCTATGAGACATGCGCCCTTTTTTCTAAAAAGGGCAGTATTTCAGACAATGTTGTTCTCTTGAATAAAACTCACTTTCCAATAATGAAAGGTCCTATTCTACTCGTTAAAACGATATCGCTTTTCACATCTTATCCAATTTTCAACGTGATGATAGCTCTTATTTACTTGACGGTAAATATACATTACTAGAGGACGTCCGCGACTTCGTACGCGTATAATTAGTTTCCCGCTACTCCCCCATTTCTTCCCGTTGGGGGTCGATTTTCGGAAAATCCTTTCTTAGCGCTCACTTACATCATAAAATGAACCTCTGTACCAAATTTCAAGTTTCTAGGTACAGTAGTTTCGGCTGTGCGTTGATATATAAGTCAGTAAGTCAGGTTTGCCTTTTATATATACTTATATAGATTAATAATATCTTTACATAGTATAAAACAATGTCGCTTCCCGTCCGTCTGTCCCTCTGTATGTACCTACGCTTAGATCTTTCAAACTACGCAACTGATTTAAATTAGCGTTGAAAATGACTTGTAAAATACATAATATCTTTCAAACGATCCTGTATTTTTCAATAAAATACAGAATCTTTCCTTGCGCATCTTCGGTTGAATCTTTCGCATCTTTTTTACGTGTATTTTTCGATGTATTTTTCGCATTATTATATCATAATAATACGATATTTTGAGGGTAAATTTATAATAATGTAAAGTAAATTACTGTTGAAATTAATATTAATACGCAAGATTATTTCCCTTTGATTGTTAATATGAAAAATACACAGTATGACACAAGTATTATATTTTTCAGACGAACTTTGTTTTTTCTCGAAAATTACATGTACCTTATTTTATAGGAAAGATACAAAGTTTCGAAAAAAAAAGGTATCTTTCGCAATTTTCATCACTAATTTTAATGCGGTTTCATTAATACTCGTAGACAGATAATTCAAGAGGAAGGTTTTCATTTTTAATAAATTCTGGATTATGTACAGGTGTTACAGAAAACTCACATACCTAAACCGGAGCGAAGCGAGGTCGCTAGTTTACACTACTTATCTAAATTCTACATCTTTCTGAATAACTTGTCATCATAATATTTTTAATTAATGAGGCATAAACTATGTACTGTCATAACAAAACAATGCGTAAAACGACATAATGACGCGACGTCATTATAATTGTTAATTAATTAATTACTAGAGTTGGGATGTGATAAATCTATTTGAAGCAATTAACCTAAACACTTTTAGATTTTTATTAGTAAACTAGAGGACCCCGCGACTTCGTACGCGTAGAATTAGTTTCCCGCTACTCCCCCCATTTCTTCCCGTTGGGGGTCGATTTTCGGAAAATCCTTTCTTAGTGCTCACTTACATCATGCAAGGGACCCCTGTACCAAATTTCAAGTTTCTAGGCACAGTAGTTTCGGCTGTGCGTTGATATATAAGTCAGTCAGGTTTGCCTTTTATATATATACTAGCGACCCGCGGTGACCCGCCCTCGCTTCGCTTCGGTTAATATCAGTTAAAATAATCCAAGTTCATCTGGAATAATACACTTTTTAAATGGTGAAAGAATTTTTAGAAAGGTGCATTTGCATAGAGGTTGTTTTACGACGATTTTCGAAGACGTCCTATCTGACATTTTTAGCGAAATTGAGTTTTTCATTCCGTTAGATTTAAAATTCAATTCAAATCATTACTGTCAGTTATCCCAGAACATCTCTATATATACAATGTTTACAGTGACTTTTCATTGCACAATACATTTTTTTTGCCTGGAATTGAAGCGCGAAAGGGCTACATAGCCTACATACAGCTGTCCATGGGAAAAACACTCGACGCTGAGGTCTAAGGCCGCAACTTTGAATGTTTGACCTTGTGACTTGTTAATTGTCGTTGAAAACGATAAGTTTACGGGATATTGCAGGCGTTTAAACTGGAAAGGTAGATCCGTTGGTATTAATGGAATCCGGGGAAATAAAACGACTTCTCCAGCCGCATGTCCAGTCAGTATTGTGCACTTTATTATGATTTTTTTAAAGATTTTACTTGCACCTTTACAACACAATATTAAAATAAGAAAAATTGTGTTTTATCCCTTAAATCCACATAATTAAATAAAAAACACTAACTCTCGTTGATAACGTTTTTATTTACGCCACCCAGGCTATGCCAAAAGCATAAGAGTAAAATTTACCTATGATATTTTTTTTACGGTTACCTTGATTCGACGATAATTATTACACAGTTTGTATCGTTTCGCAGAATTTTAATTTCGTAGAAAGCTAATTTCTGCTGAAACCTTATTATTTCCGGATTATTTTTTGGTGGTTATAGCGGCAGCAGAAATACCTACATCATCTGTGAAAATTTAAACTGTCTAGCTAATTATCACGGTTCATGAGATACAGCCTGGTGACAGATAGGCAGACAGATAGACAGACAGACGGACAGGTGGAGTCTTAGTAATAGCCTAGGGTCCCGGTTTTACCCTTTGGGTACGGAACCATTAAAAGGAAAAACAACATAAAAATAACTTTTAATCAAAACCTAAACTCAATCTAACTCCCTACCCATTTCCCGAATTTAATAATCTTAAAAAAGTAACAGGAGAGCTCCGGTGCATGTCTATTGTCTGATCGCTTCAAATTTTTTGTTAAGTACCTACCTACTTTAGAGCGAACCGCGGCAGCCAGCGGCAGCGCTGCAGCGGCCCGGGCGCCCGGCCAACCGTTTCGATAATACAGATTTGAGTTGCGCGTAATTTTGAATCTGCTATATCTTCTAAAGTATTTATTTAATTAATATAGTGTTAATTTGATTGATTTTTTGACGACTTGGTAAGAAAACATTGAGTTTTCTCAACTATATTAAAACTTAATTAGATTAAAATGTGCATATAAACCTTCCTCTTGAATCACTCTATCTATTAAAAACCGCATCAAAATCCGTTGCGTAGTTTTAAAGATCTAAGCATACATAGGGACAGACAGACAGACAGACAGACAGCGGAAGGGACTTTGTTTTATACTATGTAGTGATAGTAAAGTAAGCACTAAGAAAGGATTTTCCGAAAATCGACCCCCAACGGGAAGAAATGGGGGGAGTAGCGGGAATCTAATTCTACGCGTACGAAGTCGCGGGCATCCTCTAGTTTGATCTAAAATAGTTTTCATCGAATAAACAGCCAGGTGCAAATCATTTCCTATTCGAATGTTATACTATAAGCAAAAATGCATGTATGCGATATATTGCATGTAAAGCAATATGGATTTAAAGAGTGGAATAACCCCAGGCTTCTGTAACAACCACGTAAGAACCTTCTAAAGAAAATTATTGTAACTAAACTAAATTATACATTTCCCCTTCAATTATTAAGCGTATTGCGTGACCACGTGACACACGCACTGCCTTCATTAGAAGAAAGGGCATATGTCTCATAGGATCGCGAATGTATTAGTGACCTTATTTCTTAACGCAAAGGGTTCAAGCTTTAACTATCAAATTGCGCATGTGTCCTTTTTATTTAGAAGGGCAGCGCTCAATGGTGGTATCTCTGATAAAACTCCTGTAGCAAGTACAACCTTATGATTAACCGGAGAGGGTTGTATTTGCTTTGGCTATTGAGATCGAGATATCGCCTTTTGGCGTATGAGGGCAGATCGTGGACAGAATATTACCTGGATGGGACACGAAAAAACAATAAGATGAGTTAAAGAGAATCATTTAAACGGAAAGACGTAAATAACCGGTCAAGTGCGAGTCGGACTCGCGCACCGAGGGTTCCGTACCGCGGCACAGCAGGTATTATTTATTATATTGCAATTTGATTTCGATTTTGAATAAACAGCGCCAGCGTGAGCCGATCACAATTGACCATTTGCTGTTTTTTTTTATGGTTTTTCTGTAAATATAATCATACCAAATTTGACTCTTGTATGCAACGATAACAACAAAATAAAAATAGGTTGAAAAATATGTTTCTCGTATGGATGTTTTCACTTTGTTTAAAAAATAGTACATTATTGTCTTGGCAGGGAAGTAGGCAATTGCGGGCCGAGTATTGGTTTAAACGGACGAGCTTGCGAGTTCGTTTAAAAATACGAAGCCCGCAATTGCCGTTCCTGGCAAGGCAAATATCGTCGGCCTAAATTGCATACCTCGTAACTCATTTTTTTTGTTGAAAATCGTGTTTTGACTCTTTTAGATAGTGCTATTCTAAACGCATCTAACGGCAAAACTCTTAAATACCAAAAATAAACCGTTTACGTTTAAGAAAGCAAAATAGAAAACCTCGCAACTCCCGACCGGCAACCGTGGCAAATTTTTGTTAATGAAGTTTTTTGTGCCTCCTGTAAAATTTGGTCAAATTGAGTTAGGCCGACGATAAAGTGCTTTTGCAAAAATCGCAAGAAAAATTTTGTGTTGGAGTAAAATCTTCATCGCTTGAACTATTATTATTATTGATGTATAAGACTTGTGCCCTCATTTTATTATGGAACTTTTGACTTTTTAAAAAGTGACAAGCTTGATAATCATGGAATTTGTATGCAACATTGCAGGCTTGTGTAGCGAGCACGCAATTTCTTTTTTAATTTGAGAACTGTCAGTAAACTATGTACTTCGCGTCTCAATATATAGATAATAATGTCAACATTTCAGGACATTTTTAGTAATATAATAAACCGCCTTAATAAGGTAGGCACTGAATATCAGAAGCTTTGTCTACCAAAGGTGATATGTGATTAGGTTGGGTTGGCTGTATTGCTATCTCAAAGGATATACGCGAGCAGCTTGTATAATATATGTAATAGTGTTTACAGAGTCAATCATTAGTTCGTTAACTACATAAACATAACATAAACTCACGCCTTCATTCCCAGAGTGGGGTAGGCAGAGCCACAGACTCACCAACAACTCCAAAAACTTGTTGATAATTCTGTGACCACATTTTGCACAACCAGGCTAAGATGTTATCCGGTGTATTAGTGACAGGTTGCAAGCCCATCGCCTAACAGCACTACACAGCCTTTAGCCCCTTAGTCGTTAACTACTGATACTATAACAGCATTAACAAACACCGGACAGTCAGCGACGCAATTTTGCGTCGACGATGCATTTCTAGAGAACTTGACCCGTTATGCCACATTTCAAATGTTGGTAACATAACACCTAATACACGCAACTATTAGATAGTTAAAAATCCCCGATACCGCTGAGTCAGAGCTGATATCTCTTAAACGGCTCAGCCGATTTTCATGAAACTTAGTTAAAAACCACTGCTAGAAAACCTGCTTTCAAATAAAAATCTATTTAGGAGCTATGGTGCCACAAACAGATACACAGAAACACACGTCAGATTTATAACACCCCTCTTTTTACCCGACTGACTGAAAATAGATGCAATTTAATTTGCACCTTATAACTATTACGTACAATTCTGATCGTGGGTTTGATCGTGCTTTCGGAAATCATCGGAGTCGTTCGTGTCTGCGCGAACGAAGATTCACGACACGCCATATAAATTGTGTTTTACTATACCTATTTCTTTTTCTTCTTCTTCGTACTAACTTCACGATGATCGGTTATGTGCCACTTGTGGATAATTCATCGAAATCTGACGACCACGTGGAGAACACGTTATACTGATAAAGACTGATGAGGCAACAACAAAAACTCGGCGAAAGTGATGACGCAATTTCACGTCAACGCAGCATTTCTTGAGAACTTGGCCCCATTTTCAGATGAACTTGTAATGTAAATATTACTTATGGTTATTCTATTTATAAATAAATAATAGTACTTAAAAATAAACTTGGCGATAATTTTGTGTTTGTGTGAGCTGATATTTAAGTCTAATGAGCGTAATTGGATATTAGTAATTAAATATTTTGCCCAAGTAATTGAAGTACTAATGGCGTACCTATTTAATGGTTTTAAATACTTTAATGCTTTGGTTTTCATAACAATTTCTGTAGATTTAAGTTTGTTGCTTTGTCCATCTTTAACGCGGTAATGAAGCAACAGTGTTTTTTGCCATAGCGATAGTCCAAAGAGCGACATAGGCTTTCCGCGGGAACAGCAATAAAAGAGTACGCAAACGAAGTCGGAAAAATACATTATATTCTACATCTTAAACCTGCCAAACAGCAGTATTTGTATTGTTATGTTAAAATGACTAGCCTTAAGGGGTGAAGTCAGTGCCAGGATTAATTTCTTGTCTGATAGCACAGGGCCTCTATTCTAGGCGTTAAAAACCCATATCGTCTTTGACCTGTTATGGTATTGTTTTGACAGCCGCCATTGCTGTCAAGTAAATAAGAGCTATCGAAACGTTGACAATACGATCACAGATCAAAAACGATATGGTTTTTACCGTGTTGAATAGAGGCCCCTAAGCTAACGGTGGTGTGATATTCTAATGTGCATGTGACCGAAACATTTCAATCGCCATGTTGTAATATTGATAAGACACCTAACTCAGCGAAAGTGGTGATGACGCAATTTAGCGTCGGACTGTACCGGGAACTTGGCCTCGATTTCTGACGCGTATTATCTGTGGTATCTCCGGCAGGTGTGTCCATTTGTCAACAGGATTATTTTGAAAACGTTTTTGATAATAAAAAAAAAAACAAAAAAAAACCCAACTCGAAGTCGACACGTCGGGGGACCGCTAAGTAGCTGGGGTATTTTATATTATTATTTTATTTTATTTTACGTGTCGACGAGTCGGGGTTTTTTTTAAAATTAAATTGTTATTTCATTTTGTTTTTTTTTGGGAGTCACAGGTCTAAGTCTAACCTAACCTAACCTACGTAATTAATATTTAAGACCCTGAAAACATTATGGTTTAGCAGAAAATTCGGTGAAATGAAATTCGATGAAATGATACCGATGAAGTGAAATTCGATGCAATAAATAAAAAAAAACGGGACAATATCACACCAAATTGACCTAGTCCCAAACTAAGCTCTAGGCTTGTACTAAGAGTACTAGACAACGATATAAATACTTACATAGAAAACATCCATCACTCAGAAACTATTCGACTATTCGTGCTCACCACAAAAATATCTGCCCTTACCGGGATTTAAACCCAGGACCGCTAGCTTCGTAGGCAGGGTCACTACCAACTAGGCCAGCGCGTCGTCAAACGAAGATGAGACTTAGGTAAACAGAAATTGTTACACACATGGCGAAGATAGGAAATGTCAAACAAACATTATTAATTGCAATAGAATATTATTAAAAACCAGTTCTAATACAAGTTATGTTACGTAATAAGTATTCAAATGCGTACAGTACTGATACTAAGGTACTGGTATCTGGTATCTAGTCAATGGGACGTGTTTTCTTGGTTATTGATTGTGATGACACGATGGTACAAGTTACAAAATCATTTATATCTTTTAGGATAAGATAAGGTAAGATTTATTAGGTAAGTAGGCCGCACGGGCACTTTTACACTGTCGAAAATCTACAAGCGCTTCCCAAGAAGAGACCAATGCTCAGTGGAAGCGATCGAAACTCGACAGTCAGTCATTAAATAAACAAATATTTAATAAACGTATATTAAATTAATACAATTAAAAGTTAAAACTAAACTTATTGAAATCAAAAAAAACTAAGCTACTCAAATATTAAAGACGTAAATAATAATCACCACTATAAAAAGAACACCCCCTCTAGCAGGTCCGCTCGCGGCATGGTCCCTATGACACTGGCTGCGTTACCTCTCTGGATAGCTAGCCCAATCCTTTGGGAGAGGTAAGCACCAGCTCTAGGATCTCCGGAGGTGTCTATGAGCCGGGATGACAGGGCCTTAGTAAAGCTTTTCATTTTTTATTTATTAGCAATTATATTTTTGTGTTAATATATGACACTCACAAATAACGTAGCTTTCTACTGGTAAAAGAATTTTCAAAATCGGTTCAGTAGATCCGGAGATTACCCCCCCCACAACGTCACTCACTTTACCTCTTTATAATCTTCTTCTTCTTTCTTCTTTCTTTCTTATATATAAAATTCTCGTGTCACAGTGTTTGTAACAAAACTCCTCCGAAACGGCTTGACAGATTCTTATGAAATTTTGTGTGTATATTCAGTAGGTCTGAGAATAGGACGTAAAGTCTAAAAATATTTCGTCGGCGACGCCGGGCGCGGACAGCTAGTATTAGTATAGAAGTATTAGACTAGGTTCGCTTCGTTATATGTGAGTTTTCTTACATTAAATTATCCAACATTGGGCGCACAAATATCTGACTCGGTATTATATATATATATCTAGTAATAAAGATGTGTCAGATATTTTTGCGTCCAATGTTGGATAATATATTATTGCTCGTGACTGTACCCTTTTTCACTGAGACCGAATTGTCTCCGCGACGGATGCCATAAACTAAAAAGATTGATTGATATACAGACATACAGATAAAGACAGACATACGCGGAAAGCTACTTGGTTTTTTACTAGTAAAGAAGATAAATAATATTTTTGTCAAAGTAACTATTTTTTTGTCTACTTAAAATATTAAATAAATGATCTTCAGATAGTCAATGACATGCAAATTAGATTTTAAATGTCATCCTTTTTGTTTATTATATTTTACGATGTGCACATTATTTTATAATACATACATACATACATTAAATCACGCCTGTTTCCCAGAGGGGTAGGCAGAGACCACTTCTTTCCACCTGCTACGATCTTGACAGATCTCTTTCGCTAATAATAATAATTTATTTATTTATTTATTTCTTTCTATTTTATAATACTTATTAGTTATAACGTTATTCATTCAAGATTGCAACTTAAGTTTCACTAATTGCAAAATTCTCTACCTTCATTAACGAATCGTTTTATTTCCCCAAACACTTGATTGTCAATTAGTTTAAAGTACTTATTGTATAAACAATTGGTTAATTATACTTAAAATCATTACGCACGTATTTTGCATAATTCATTATTCCAAATTAAGTTAGACTAATGACAATTAATGAATATATTTAAGGCTCATCATCATGGGTGGTGAATTTCATACTAAAGTAATTAACTTACATCAATAAGTACCAAATATTGAAAACAATGACATTACAAAAACTGCGGCCTCATTCTGTCCTTCCTGATGCCCAAATAGCGGTCCCCAGTTCGGTTCCCCGTAACGCTAAATTTATATTCCGCACCCTCTAAAAAATAGACAACGTCTGTAGAACAAATGTATATTCTATAATTTTATGCATTCTAGTTATAGCCGATAGAATGAGCATAATCCGTTATATAGATGCAATCTGAATGCAAATGCATTTTCAAAGTGGTCCCGCTGTACGGTGTACTTTATAAGTAACTGCAAACAAGTGCAATGTCACTTTAACTTCACTTTTGAACTGCTGCAGTAATCTTAGTCTAAGAGCCCACGACACTAAACCTAGTTTGAAAAGACTACCAGATCATATATATGGGGGAACACGAAATGGCGATGCTACAATGCCAAAAACCTGGGTAGTGATTCTTTCAAAAGCAAAGGTGAGCGAACGCAGGAGTGAATGTCCAAGCGGCGACTTTAAGTAGTCCTGTTAAAGCAAGCAAAATACATTTCAGCGCGTGTATTCAATTTGGCAGCATGGCTTCTCGAACGTATAAGGCTGCTTAATTGAGAATGCACGCGCTAAAATGTGTTTTGTTCGCTCTGACGGGACTATTTAAAGTCGCCGCTTGGACATTCACTCCTGCATTCGCTCACCTTTGCTTTTGAGAGAATCACTACCCAGATGAGCTTTGGTTTTTTGAGGAGATCGATACAAGACACTGTACGATGCGTCGCTTGCAGCACTGCATTGTCGTATATTCTACCCCTCCCCTGTTCAGAGGAACAAGCGAATCTTGGGAGTCTTATTGTACTAGACATCGGACTTATAATAATAAAAAGGCTTTGCCAGGTTTTTTGCATTGCAGCATATTATAAGCGGAAGTTTATATAGTCTATGTATTAAAAAGAGACTTCCACTCGTATAACAAGTTACAAACTTTTATGAAACGGGCCCCTGGGGGCTTAGTATGCTACACGAGATTTACTGTCATATTTTACGTCACGTCATTCATATGAAAATTAGAAAATATGACATAACGTCACACTTTAAGATGCTTAGTAATAAAAGGACCCAATTCACACAAGATACACTTTCATTTAAAACCTTAAATGTGTACCCTTACGTTAGAATACGGAATAGACATATTTTTGACACTAAATCGCGTTTGACGAGGTTTGACGTATTTTCCTCGCCTCACATGATAAGCCCACAGATAAGCTTTGGTTTTTTGAGGATATCGATACAAGACACTTACGCACGCGTACATGCGTCATGATGCGTCGCTTGCAGTACTGCATTGTCGTATATTAATATCCCTCCCCTGTTCAGAGGAACAAGCGAAACTTGGAAGTCTTTTCATACTAGCTTTGCCAGGTTTTTTGCATTGTGGCATTCCCATTTCGTGTTTTCCCATTATATAAATATTATCAGGGGCCTATTGCATATAAAATAATAGCTGATATTATATAAGCGGAAGTCTCTTTCCAACAGTGTGTATTAAAAAGAGACTTCCACTTGTATAACAAGTTACAAGCTTTTATGAAATGGGCCCCTGCGGCCCGTGTCACGAAGCTACAAGTTACAAATTACAAGCGGAACTTTCTTTCTAGCAAAAGGAGTTAGAAAGAGACTTCCGCTTGTAATTTGTAACTTGTAGCTTCGTGAAACGGGCCTCAGGGGCGTATTGCATAAAAAATAATAGCTTATATTATAAGCGGAACTCTCTTTCCAACTGTATGTATTAAAAAGAGACTTCCACTTGTATTACAAGTTAGAAGCTTTTATGAAACGGGCCCCTGGTAGTATTATCGAACTAGGTTTAGTGTCGTGGGCTCTTAGACTATTAAAGCAACAAGGTGCAGAAGTGTACAACGACGTATTATCCTAAGTTTACGTCGTTATTTCCCGGAAAATCTTCTGTGACAAATGCAGAAATAGTAAATTACTTGATGGGCTTTTTACCCGAGTGCCGAAGAACAGTAATGTGTTTATCACCGCATTTGTTGTACTATAGTCTGTACTTTTAGGTATTTACATAGGTACATACACATACATAAACTCACGCCTTCATTCCCAGAGTGGGGTAGGCAGAGCCACAGACTCACCAACAACTCCAAAAACTTGTTGATAATTCTGTGAACACATTTTGCACAACCAGGCTAAGATGTTATCCAGTCTATTAGTGACAGGTTGCAAACCCATCGCCTAACAGCACTACACAGCCTTTAGTCCCTTAGTCGTCTCTTACGACATCCACGGGAAGACATGGAGTGGCAACATTCTAAACCCGGCACCACACGGGCTTTTAGGTACATATTTAAAAAAATGTAAACAATCCAAACCACGTGGCATTGTTGAGCAGCCAATCAAAACCGTTTAATCGAACTTTGACGTATCAGTGCTCTACTTCTATTGGCTGACGAACTATATCACGTGGGTTTTTTGTTTACATTTTTTTAAATACCTAATAGTACAGACTATAGACGCCCGCGACTTCGTACGCGTAGAATTAGTTTCCCGGTACTCCCCCCATTTCTTCCTGTTGGGGGTCGATTTTCGGAAAATCCTTTCTTAGTGCTCACTTGGTTTACCTATGTTTGGCCAAATTATTTTTCGTCAAATGTATCATTTCGTCAAATGTTTCATTTGGTCAAACGCTATTTTTTCCGAAACTGTAAATATTTCAGGATTTTTATAAAACTAACCTAACCTAACCTATAGGGTTCTACACGATGGTTCTGAAATAAATCCTGAAATATTTACAGTTTCGGAAAAAATAGCGTTTGACCAAATGAAACATTTGACGAAATGATACATTTGACGAAAAATTATTTGGCCAAACGGCAGTACACCGCTCACTTACATCATGCAAGGGACCCCTGTACCAAATTTCAAGTTTCTATGTACAGTAGTTTCGGCTGTGCGTTGATATATAAGTCAGTCAGGTTTTCCTTTTATATATATACTAGAGGACGCCCGCGACTTCGAACGCGTAGAATTAGTTTCCCGCTACACCCCCCATTTTTTCCCGTTAGGGGTCGATTTTCGGAAAATCCTTTCTTAGTGCTCACTTACACCATGAAAGGAACCCCTGTACCAAATTTCAAGTTTCTAGGTACAGTAGTTTCGGCTGTGCTTTGATACATCAGTCAGTCAGTTTAGCCTTTTATATATATATATATATATATACTAGAGGACGCCCGCGACTTCGTTCGCCTAGAATTAGTTTCCCACTACTCCCCCTATTTTTTCCCGTTGGGGGTCGACTTTCGGGAAATCTTTTCTTAGTGCTCACTTACATCATGAAAGGAACCCCTGTACCAAATTTCAAGTTTCTAGGTACAGTAGTTTCGGCTGTGCGTTGATATGTCAGTCAGTCAGTTTTGCCTTTTATATTATAGAAGATATATATATTGATGTATGTTTGTTTCTCTGTGGCGCTGTTATTGATGATTGTTATGTCAATCGATTTGCCGAAGGACCGTTTGGGAAATATTGAACTTGAAAAGTGGTTTTTACGTGTTGCCCCTCTAGAACTAGCTATTACGCCAGAACGGCTAAACGGATCTGGATGAAATTTGGCACAAACATAGATTATAGCCCGGAATACCTAGAACACAGGCTTTTTATCTCGAAAAAATTGAGAGTTCTCGAGGGAATAGTGATATAGGGCAAGTTAGTTTAGGCTAATCGCGTCGATTCTTTATTATTTTGCGCAATATTTTACTTTACTCGTATAATGATTATTTCATGAAGTGCTCAGCAAACTTGCGTCAACGAATTTATGTTAATTCAATAGCAAAGCAAATACGCTTGACTAATATTATCTAGGTACACTTTTACAAGCTTTTACAAATCAAAGTGACGCAAATTTACACATAAACCTGGTTAAGCGCGAGTCGGAATATGCTGCAGGTTCCGTCTGTAAAAATATATATCGAATAGATCAAAAGCCGGTCAAGTGCGAGTCGGACTTGTGCACCGAGGTTCCGTATCGCCGCTCAGTAGGTATTGTTAATTTCAAAATCAGGGGTGTGATTCTACGACGTCCAACGAACGGACGGACGAATGAGTGAAGGTCCAAGCGGCGAGTTTAAGTAGTCCCGTCAAAGCGAACAAAACACATTTTAGCGCGTGTATTCAATTTGGCAGCACGGCTTCTCGAAAGTATAAGGCTGCCTAATTGAGATACGATACCTTTTATAAAAAGTTTCTTGTATGGGAACCATATCGTTCTGCAATGTTTTACACGGCCAGGGCCGGTATTATGGTCGCCTTTATCGCGGTGGATAAAGCATCCGTCGCTCTCGCACTTACGTACTTGTCAGAAAGTGACAGTTGTTTTATCCACTGTTATCCACATCGATAAACACGACCACGGGCCGCTGAGGCTGTAAAATTCGAAACAGCGACGCATCATGTCAAAATGCATTACGCTAACTAGCGTTTCTATTCGTTTCGTTTTTAAACCAGTCGCGTCACTGGTGATGACGTGATACGAAGAGTCACGTGATCTAGTGAAATGATTGTTTTAAAAATAAAAATAGAAACGCTAGTTAGCGTTATGCATCTTGGCTAGCTTCGGGAGAGCTTTTTTTTGAGAGTGCAATTTCAACGTATTAGGGTGATTATTCGGCGTTTTAACCGCCGTCATTATTGTCTTCGCATATTATTCAAGATTAACTTAATAACTATATACTTCTTTTAAATGGAATAGATACAACCCCCGGGTCTGCTGATTTTGACATCAAAAGTTGCTGGTAGTTATAATTATTTTCCTCAATGTATTGAAGACAACAATGACGGCGGTTGAAACGCCTAAATATTCACCGATTAGCGAAAATTCAGGCATGCACGTTGCACTCGACAATGCATCCGCTTCACGCGCGACTGTTCCGCGGCAAAATAAATAGAGACATTTATTCTTTATTATTTCGCAACGGAACCCTAAAAATAAGCAAATACTTTATGTAATTCTTAATTAAACATTAGTATTTTTTTAATGATCAAAGGACGGTTCAAACTTCCAAGGCGAGAGAAGTGGTCAGATGCCACATATTCTACCACACCCACACAAGATTAAAAGTGATGGCTTTATGTGCTTCCGCGCGAAAAACGTGAGATGGAGATAAATTGCGCGCGCGCTGATTGCAGCGTAATAAATAATTGTTTACTTTAAAACTACAACTTCAAAAAAATGGTTTACCAGATTTAAAAAGTTATAAGTTATAAGCTATTGGATCAAATATTATCCTTAAAGATCTTAGGGTTTCGATGATTTACCCAAATCATGCAAATAGGGTGTCATCATTGAAAAAATAATTTTAATGTTAGACTACTGACCAAACGAATATAATATTACTTACTTACAGCTTTTTATTCCCACTAACAGTATTTTCAATATTTATTTCGTTACAAATTAAATTACATTAATTGATATCCATACAAGCAATAATACAATGAAACGTTAGAACTAAACTTGTTAAAATTAAAATAAAACTAAGCTATTCAAACATAAATAACTACTAGTACCTACTACTAGTTTTAAATAGATTTTAATATTTTACGATTGGGCGAATAAGGAATATGCATGGATTTTTAAATCGCATTTTTCAATAAAATATAAAAATACAGTAAAAGAGATCACCAAATGTGAAATTAAAATTAAAATCGACCGAGAAATACGGATGATACAAGCATTTTAAACTAATAAGACAGCATTAGACAAAGAGATCCGATATGCACTGTGACGTCATGTAACAGCTCTGCCGTATAAACTCCATGTTTTGCTAGAAAGAGATAGGAACAAATCTTTGTTGGCTTATATCTTGGCTATTTTTATAGCTATTCAAATAAAGATTTTTCTGGACTGTTTGTTACATCAGTCTAATGCTAATAAGACAGCATTAGACAAAGAGATTCGATATGCACTGTGACCTGTGACGTCATGTAACACGTCGGCCATATAAACTTCATGTTAAATTCTGTTTCGCTAGAAAAAGACGAACAAATTTTTGTTGGCTCATTTTGGTTATTTTTATAGCTATAAAAAAAATGTTTTTTCCCAACTGTTTGTTACATGAATCAGCTTTTATTGAAGCTAGAAAAAAAATATGAATATTCCCTATTCAACGCGCATTTGGTTGATTTTTTTTTACTTACGTCTAACAATGTCACTGACCCCCCCATCTGACGTAAGGTAATGTGCGTATTTAGTGTAACTAATTCAGAGGTCAACGAATACCTACAAACAGTTTTTAATTGGCCACTTACGATTAAACTATAGGTATGCTAAGATGGTTTGGTCATTTAGAAATAATGAACAAGAGAAAATAGTCCTTAATCAAACAATTGACCTCGCGTGTGATATCCATGTACATATTTCTGTAATAGGTCCATGGGAGTGTCTTTGTATAACTCGACATTGGTGAAATACACCTTAACCTTAACAGGAGTGAAAGCCATTGCCTGATTAGAATTAGAATAAAATTAAATACAATAGAAAATTTATTAAATAATTATGAATTTGTGGCGCTTGTCATAGTCGCTCAACTATCTTAACCGAGATATCTTATCGCCACCCTTGAAATAGGTACCGCTGAGGAGCTCCAGTGGTCATTTCTGGTCTTCATCATCTGTTCCACTTCACCAAATGATACTTTCTGAACGCAAATCCTTGACTTGTTACTGAAAATACTAAAATCGCTGTATGTATGCCTATGATATTTGAGGATTCCTCACGAATCTCCTAATCAGGTACTGATTCGGTGGCAATGGGAACATCTCGAAAGTATACCCCTATCAAACGCAAAAAATATTATTAAAATTGGTTGGTGGTGTGGTGCCGGGTTTAGAATGTTGCCACTCCATGTCTTCCCGTGGATGTCGTAAGAGACGACTAAGGGACTAAAGGCTGCGTAGTGCTGTTAGGCGATGGGTTTGCAACCTGTCACTAATACACTGGATAACATCTTAGCCTGGTTGTGCAAAATGTGGTCACAGAATTATCAACAAGTTTTTGGAGTTGTTGGTGAGTCTGTGGCTTTGCCTACCCCACTCTGGGAATGAAGGCGTGAGTTTATGTTGTTGTTGTTGGTTTACAATTGACAGAGAGAACGATAAACAAAAAATACATACAGTGATACATAGAACCTCGTCCTTTGTTGAAGTCGGTTAAAAAGAAGACATTACGTTAAACTAGATCCCAGCAGGATAAAGAGAAGTAGAAGAGAAGTTTAAATAAAGATGTCACTGAAAATGTTATTATTGTTTCAGCCATGGTGGACGTTGCATCAGATCGCGACATAGCACAGAAGCAAGGCGGAGACATCACCTTCATGGACATGGTGGACGAGGTGGAGGCGAGGGGGGAGTCGCAGATCCAGAAGTTCTTCTCTGGCTCCACCGTGCTCCTGACGGGGGGGACCGGGTTCCTCGGGAAGCTCTTGGTGGAGAAGCTTTTGAGGTTAGTCTCCAGTCAGCTTAGCATGCGAGGCGAGGAGAATACGTCAAACCTCGTCAAACGCGATTTAGTGTCAAAGATTTGACGACGCGCTGGCCTAGTTGGTAGTGACCCTGCCTACGAAGCTAGCGGTCCTGGGTTCAAATCCCAGTAAGGGCAGATATTTGTGTGATGAGCGCGAATATTTGTTTCTGAGTCATGGATGTTTTCTATGAATTTAAGTATATATTTCTCTATATAAGTATGTTTATCGTTGTCTAGTACCCATAGTACAAGCCTAGAGCTTAGTTTGGGACTAGGTCAATTGGTGTGACATTGTCCCCTGATATTTATTTATTTTATTTATTTTAAATATGTCTATTCCATATTCTAACCTAAGACATTTAAGGTTTTAAATAAAAGTGTATTTTGTGTGAATTGAGTCCTTTTATTACAAAGCATCTTAAAGTGTGATATTATGTCATATTTTCTTATTTTCATATGAATGACGTAAAATATGACAGTAAATCTCGAGTAGCATACTAACTGCCGCACTCAGAGACGTCAATTTAATTTAATGCTTGATTAAAGTTACTGCTATCACTTTCTTTGCTACAGCAATAAAATAAGACAACACGTCACTGAACAAGCATTAAATTTAATTGACGTCTCTGAGTGCGGCCGTAAGCCCCCAGGTTTTGGCCAATCTATTAAGGGATAGAATTCGGCGTCGTGACAGACCAAGGCGTGGGCGAGATGCGAGCTTGATGCCTTGGGACTGGTGGGAGATTGTCCGAGATAGGGCTATGTGGAAAGAAGGGAGGGAAACCTTTGTAGTGGGACATTATAGGCTCTTAAATAATAATAATAATAACTAAGGGACACTATTGGCGACCACATTACACACTTCTTGCTGATGGAAGAGCGGTGGCTCCTGACACACGCAAAATTACTTGCTTAATAGGAGGCTAAATAGAAAAAACAGTGGAAGTGGCATGACCTTCGCTTAGTATCAGACCTGTTGTCGCCAATACTCAAACTATCATAAAAACAACACGCCACCATGGAAAATGTTTTTGGTGCGGCTATCGTTTTTACACTCCAAAATATCACAATAAGGCATGCTTCTGGATTTATTTCCTATTTTAGAAATATCGAAATATCGAAATAAGCGATCGCAGCAAAAGTATGGTAGGTTATGCGGAACTCCGCATAACTAATGCCACACGTTACACGCCCACTTGACACTTCTACTGTTTTTCCTGTTCTGTTTTCATTTTCATTTTCACATTTAGAAGGACTAGTGGCAGCCACAAGTTGTGGAAGCGTTTTTCATACCTTTTGTATAGCATCGGCGCATACAGAGCGTTTGAGTGGTCGCGTCCGAGCCCCATAGTTAGATAGTTGACATTTTCACAGATGATGTATTTCTGTTGCCGCTATAAAAACATATACTAAAAACAGAATAAAATAAATATTTAATGGGAGCTCCTATACCACAAACGTGATTTATTTGGCTCGAAATTAATAACGACATAAGGTAGACGCTTGAAATATTCACAGAATATTTAGTTGTATTCACTTTAAAATAAATCATTAAATTAAAATAAAATAAATATTGGGTCCTTACCTATGAAATTGGCGTTATTTTTACGTGTTTTATTTCGTACGGAATATATTAATTTCAATTTTAACTTCCGAATTATTTTTAAATTTCATTAATACAGTATGTTACAAAGGTTTTAGATATAAATAATATGGTTCAATTTCTTACTTAGTGTTTAAAATTAAAGTATGAACTCAACTATTTTCATGTGCTGTGAGTTCAAGTGTTTCAATTACGCAGAGTTTTATGGAGCTAACTATTTTTAAGTAATTAAGATATGTATAATATAGCTTAGAAGTGTCCAATATTCCTGACAGAATTGTGTTTGGTTTGCATTTGACGTTACTAAATAATCCGCAAAATTAAATGTATGAAAACCACCGTTTTCATAAAATTCTCCATATAAAACGCCAATTTCATAGGTAAGGACCTAATATTTAACGGGGCCCATACAACAAACGTGATTTTTTATAGATAATGGTACGGAACCCTTCGTGAGCGAGTTCGACTCGTACATTGCCGGATATTTAGCAAAGGATGGTCCACCTTTTGACCTATATTGTCCTACGGTGATCCAAAGACAATAAATCAATGGCTAATGTTATTCCCCAAATGTCGACGTTGGCGTTGCGCAAGAGGCCGCACGCATGCGCGGCTATCATTCTAATTACGTTTCTTCATTAGACGCGCGCGGCACAAGGTCTGCGCAAAGGACTTTAGGCTTCTATACTCCGATTATTCTAAGATGATGCCTGTGACAGCCATTTCGTAATTTCAATCATTTATTATTACACGCGACGTGTTTAAAAATAGGCGTAGTAGTAATACCGTCTTATACTACAAATATAGGGAAAAATCTGAAATTTGTACATTTTTAATTAAATCACAAAAAAAACAGGGTATTTATGCAAGGAACGGCTGCGGTGAAAATTTTGAATTCAGTTAACCGAGTCTTGTGCGGAACCCTCGACTCGCCTTTTCCGGGTTCTTTACCTTTATGTGACGTAGACGACTGTGGCGTTTAAGCTCTTTAGCCATTAGCAAAAATTTGATTTATTCTCTCAGTAAATAATGAAAAAAAGAATTTTTTGAGACAAAACTGTTCAGTCAAGGTCACCAATATGTATACACCACAAACTCAAAAATATGTACATAGACCTTATTACTATGGCAATAAGGTATATGTGTAGGTACATATTTTTGCAACTTTGTGCGGATATTTATTTTTTAACCTTTTAAAAAAGTTCGTCTTGTCAATGGTGCCAACAACCTATTAAACTATATACCTACACATACCGCTGCTCGTTAAAAATAACCGCTAATCTTGCCATGCTTGGCTGAATTTTGCCACTGACATTGGGCTAGAGACCCTCGCTTATTACAGAAAACTAAGGCCCCCCACAGACCTACAAAATGTTTGTGCAATCGTATTTTTACCCGACTGCGGCAAAGCCCAAAAAGAAGGTTATTATGTTTGACCTGTATATACAGGGTGTTAGGCAGAAGGTTGGACAAACTTCAGGGACTAACTCTGTAGGTCATACTCATCAACTTTTATAACGGGACCAACACCAAAATCGCGAAAAAAAAAAGCTGTTCCATACATTTCGGCTGTTTAGCTCTCAGTTTTTATAGAACAGCTGTTTTTTTTTTTCGCTATTTGGATGTTGGTCCCATAATAAAAGTTGATGAGTATGACTTACAGAGTTAATCCCTGAAGTTTGTCCAACATTCTGCCTAACATACTGTATGTCCGACTCTATGTTCCCTCGTAACTACTAAACGGTAATTTTAATAAATTATGCGTGGTTGTTAGATTCGTCTTAACCACTAGAGTGTCATAGGTTTTTTTAAAGCTTGCTTTTTGTTAGAATTATTGTACAATCAGATCAAGCTACACGTGTCAATAAATTGAGTCAATCATCGATCATTATGATCCATGATCTATGATCTATGGTAATGGCTATAGTTAGTATGAATTATCTATTAAAAATTAAAACTACAGTTATCAGGCTAAACGTCACGTGAAAAACAATTCCTGTCGCAATTTTCCGCCATTATATATTTAGTTTTAATTTAATCGTATTTAGCTTAGTTATAATTAGTTTTATTTTTGCTTTAATTTGTTTTTAATTTGCCGTAGTTTTAGTTTTAATTAGTAATTTTTACTTTGTATTGTTAATATTTCTTCTAATTTAGCGTACGTTGTTTTGACAGGATCATTGAACCACAGATTATAAGATTGAGCAATCACTAATATAGACTACACAATCACACGTGATGGCACAAACAAAATTCAACTCTGTCAAACTTTTCTAAAATGATTGCGCAAACTTCAAACATAGCCATAGACGATCAAAAAGTTTGGGCAATCAGTGTGATTGCACAAACAAATTGATCATATGTGGTGTGCCTATACTCGAAACTCGAATTCAAGACCAAAATCTGACAGTTCCCATCTTGATTATTTAGTTATTTTAACATTATTTCATAAAAACATGAATGACAACTCGTGTAACCAGTAATATTAGGGTAAGTTTTATTGATAAAAATACCTACACTTAAACCAAAATGCAGTATTCACAGCGAATGTGCGCCCGTTGAGGTTAGGATTTTGATCTTGAATTCGAGTTTCAAGTATAAGACGCATTGGCCTAGTTGGTAGTGACCCTGCTCATGAAGCTAGTGGTTCCTAGTTTCATTTCCGCTATGAGCAGATATTTGAGTTGAGCGCTAATATTTGTACTTTGTAATATTAATATTACATCCTACGGAACCCCGGTAAGGAGAACTATGGCATTGTTCATATTTTTACAATTACTCTAATTCGAAAACCATTTCGAGGAAAAGGGTTTTAAAGCCGTTCTGCATTATTAAGTATTTGAAATATTTATATATTTCGGATATTTCGACAAAAGTATATTTAACCTTTGTTTGACTTTCGTTTTCGGATTGAATCCCTCCTAGGTGTATCTTACTTACGGGTTAGGCGAAAACCGCTTGAAAAAGTATGTTTTAATAGACTATTACAATCACTTTGTATCATTAGATATCATTTAATTGTTGTAATTTATTAGAAAATGCCAACCCAAATTTAAAATAATCATGTCACCCATAAAATGTCTGTTACATAAATAAAGATATTAAAACGAAACTATTGGGCCTAATACAAAATAAATGAAATTGTCCCCTTAAAATTACCAATTCTTTCGAATTAGAATGTAAAAACCGTGAGTTTTTTTTTTGGTCTATCCCAATTAAATCATACCGACCGATTGGTCTATATATTGTTGATATTGTTTATCAACTTGTACAAGCTATGTTTGGGACTAGCGTGAGATGATCTCACGTGCCAACCAAAAGTAGTGAAGTAAAAAAACCGGTCAAGTTCGAGTTGGACTCGCGCACCGAGGGTTCCGTACCTCACAGTAGGTATTCTGCCCTCCTACGGAATAAAGGCGCATATGCAATTAAGTCATAGAAGCATATTAAACTGTCAAAGTTTTACAGTAAGGTTGAAAGTGCAATGCATATAGTAGTTTTTTCCGATTTCGAATCGCACAATTGAGCATTTTTAGTGGGTATTTGTTTTTTTTTTCGGTGTTAGAACTATAATCATACAAAATTTGACGCTTGTATGTATTCGTTTTTACGAAACAACAAAAATCCAAATACGTTCAAAAGAAAACGTTCCGAAAACGGACCCCCTTTATTATTTTACACTCTTTATTTTTTTTGTCAATCTGCCGTAATAACACAGTTTCTGAAAATCAACCCTCTATCTATTACAGTTCAAAAGATACAGCACTTTAAAGTTAAGAAGGACGGACAGACAGACATACATATTAATATGGTTCCATTAAGCTCCCTTATTACGGTACGGAACTCTAAAAACGTTATACTTGGAAATGACGAGACGTTCCACTTGTCACCGTATTGATAATTGGCTCTAACTAGAAAATAAATAGAGGTAATGTTGTAGAAACACGTCCAATAATGAAGTCAATAGTATCTATAGTCACGGTCACTTTTGGACGTTAAAAAAAAATACGGGACAGTCTGACACAAATTGACCTAGTCCCAATCTAAGCTCTAGGCTTATGGGTACTAGACAACGATAAACATACTTATATAGAGAAATACATACTTAAATACATACAAAACATCCATGATTTACACCCGTATTCACAAACAATACTTAAGGAATCCTACACTGAGTAAACGCACTGCGTTCAATACAGCTTTGTGATTGGTCCTTTATGACCGACCTTTTGTTTATGAGAAGATTTGAAGCACCCTGTGCGTTCGTAAGCATTGCTGTGAGACCTCATAGTGACGTTTGTGAATCACACAAATATCTGCCCTTACCGGGATTTAAACCCAGAACGCACACACATTAGTACGACCACTCGTTTGCCTAGTTGACCTACCTTAACCCTGCCTACGAAGCTAGCGGTCCTGGGTTCGATTCCAGGTACGGGTGAATATTTGTGTGATGAGCACGAGTATTTTTCTGAGTCTTGGATGTACAGTCACCAGCAATAATATATTATCCAAAATTGGGCTCAAAAATATCTGACACGTCTCTATTACTAAGGCATAAGAGTGTGTCAGATATTTTTGAGCCCGATGTTGAATCATATATTATTGCTGGTGACTGTACGTATGTAGGTACATCCTAGACTCAGAAAAATACTCAAACCGAAAAATACTCAACATAAACACTTTATTGTACAAAACAAAAACCAATGAAGATTAGAAAAAGAATGTACAAAGGCGAACTTATCCCTTTAAGGGATCACTTCCAGCTTACCCTTGAGAGATTGAGAAAAGTGACAGGTTGTCGAGTACGCAAGTGTACAATTTGACTTGACGTGTGATGTTGACATGAAACGTTTTCTTTTCAACGTATTTGTTTTTGTTTTACGGTAAAACAAACGGTCAAACATACAAGCGTCAAATTTGGTATGATATTAGTAGTTTAGTACAAGCCCTGAAGAAAAACAACAAATACAAAAAATGGTAAAGTGTGAATTTATTGGGCTCGTGCTGATTCGTTTCGAAATCGGAATATAATAATACCTACTGTCCAGCGGCACGAAACCCTCAGAGCGCGAGTCCAACTCGCACTTGACCGGTTTTTATAGTTAAGTTTACTCTTTGTTAGGGAACCCTAAATTTAATAAGGCTTCGCTGTCCGTCCATCCGTCCGTCCAACCATATTTTTAACCAAGAGCCGACTTGTTTTTTAAAACAATTATTTTTCAAGTATGAGCAATTATTATGCAACTGCTAAGTGTATTTTAACACTTCGGTTAGAGGTTACTATTTATCTCGGTGATTTGCGACTTATTTAGAGCCGAGTTCACCAACCAATTTAACAGACGGTTAAGTCTTAATCAGCTGTTAGTCAATACATTTGACAACCGTCAAACCGCTAACCGTCCGTTTCATTGTTGGTGAACACTGCACTTAGTAACGATTTCACCATACGATGTTAAGTACCAATTTCACCCAATGTTAATCAATGTTAATCAACTGTTAGTTCTTACATTTTGACAGCTGTCAACACTCTAATCGTCTGTTAAGTATAGCGTTGAAAATGTCGGAAAAAATCAAATGATTTTATCGGAAATTTATGAATATTTCGTTTTTTTCCGTTTCTTTCGGCTTTTTTTACGAAAAATAACAAATGAATAATGACAATTTATTCATAGTCAATCACTGTCATTCTCGCCACCTATTTCAATTGCTTCTGCCTTTATATCGTATGCGCCCTTTTGTATGTGCAAATAAGACCGAATATAGATTAAAATAACAGCAGAAAATTACGTTGGTTTTTTTCTATAATAATCTGAAAAAAACGAGATGTTTGGAATAAAACGGGATTTATTCCAGACTTTTTCAACGCTCTAGTTAAGTGGGTGGTGAAATTCGACATTTTAATCGACTAGTTAGTTCATACATTTTGACAGCTGTTAACGCTCTAATCGTCTGTTAAGTGGTTAACATCGTTTGGTGAAATTGGTACTTAGTCGCTAATAGGGAATACAAACCGGCTAGGCATTGTCAGATAAAGCAGTCACGCACACAAGCATACAAAAACTGGGCCTGTTTCTGTCGTAGTGATTATAGGGCAAAACTCTATCTTGAGAGCAAAGAGCGTCGGTGGCCTAGTGGCTTAGGGGGTCGACTCGTGATCGTAGGGTACCGAGTTCGAACCCCCGCGGTCACCATGTACCAATGAGTTTTTCTAACACAAGTGCATTACAACGCTCTTACGGTGAAGAAAAACATCGTGAGGAAACCTGCACATTCGAACAGCTGAGTGTGTAAGAGGGTAATTGCACAAAAGATCCTAAAGGGTCAAAGTGTATCCGAAAGCGCCCATCTGAGTAGGTAAATAATGAAAGCTTTACCGTTAAGAATCTTCTATATTTATAAAAGGCAACTGACTGACTTATATATCAACGCACAGCCGAAACTACTGTACCTAGAAACTTTAAATTTGGTACAGGGGTTCCTTTCATGATGTAAGTGAGCACTAAGAAAGGATTTTCCGAAAATCGACCCCCAACGGGAAAAAAAGGGGGGAATAGCGGGAAACTAATTCTACGCATACGAAGTCGCGGGCGTCCTCTAGTCTTGTATAAAAGTGTCAGGCTAAAGGTTATACGTATTGAGTAAATATCCGCATAATAATTTTATTGCCTTGCTAAGCAACCGGGTGTCGTCATGGAATGCAACTTTGCAAATGGTCATATTATTATACAACGTCCAAACAACTTTCGTGTTTATTAATATCTTATTAATATCTTTCATTATTGCCACACATAGAAGTTTTTGTGGCATGAAAAAAATTGGCCTAGAGACTCCCGAACGATATTAATTTGTCGATAAATTGTACTTTCTTCTGACATTTTGACGACGCGCTGGCCTAGTTGGTAGTGACCCTGCCTACGAAGCTAGCGGTCCCGGGTTCAAATCCCGGTAAGGGCAGATATTTGTGTGATGAGCGCGAGTATTTGTTTCTGAGTCTTGGATGTTTTCTATGTATTTAAGTATTTATTTCTCTATATAAGTATTTATATCGTGGTCTAGTACCCATAGTACAAGCCTAGAGCTTAGTTTGGGACTAGGTCAATTGGTGTAACATTGCATTGTCTTCCTGATATTTATTTATTTAGACATCGTAATTTGGCATAAGTACTGATTCATTTAAATTAAACTTTGACAGTTGTATAAAAATCTTTTTTTTTTTGGTTTTCTTCTTTACTCTCATGTAAAGCAAAGGTAAAAATAATGCATTCTCAAGACTACAATCTTAAGACTGCAATCCTTAGACCGCAAATGCGCTGCCAACCCTGAGGACTAGATAAGATGGAATGCCTCTACGCCAGTAATGACTTGAATTGTTGCATATTTATGCAATTTGCATAGTTGATTATTATTAACGCGGTTTGCCTAGTTCATAGAAGCCTTGCCTACGCAGCTAGCGGTCCTGGGTTCGATTTTCTGTATGTGTGATTACCGTGAGTATTTGTTTTCGGGTACTGGTTTTCTATACAAGTATGTATTATATTTATACTATTACTAGAGGACGCCTGCGACTTCGTACGCGTAGAATATTTTTTCCGCTACTCCCCCCATTTCTTCCCGTTGGGGGTCGATTTTCGGAAAATCCTTTCTTACTGCTCTCTTACATCATGAAAGGAACCCCTGTACCAAATTTCAAGTTTCTAGGTACAGTAGTTTTGGCTGTGCGTTGATATATAAGTCAGTCAGGTTTGCCTTTTATATATATACTAGAGGACGCCCGCGACTTCGTACGCGTAAAATTAGTTTCCCGCTACTCCCCCCCACTTCTTCCCGTTGGGGGTCGA
Source organism: Acleris cristana (assembly GCA_948252455.1). Taxonomy (NCBI): domain Eukaryota; kingdom Metazoa; phylum Arthropoda; class Insecta; order Lepidoptera; family Tortricidae; genus Acleris; species Acleris cristana. The sequence goes on along the minus strand of OX411801.1, from coordinate 6,824,027 downwards.
TTTTCGGAAAATCCTTTCTTAGTGCTCACTTACATCATGAAAGGAACCCATGTACCAAATTTCAAGTTTCTAGGTACAGTAGTTTCGGCTGTGCGTTGATATGTCAGTCAGTCAGTTTAGCCTTTTATATATATAGATAGATGTAGAGTAAAAGCAAATTTATTTAAATAGAAAACATTTAAGAGGCAAGAACTAAAGTTCGGGAACGAACATATGTATTTCTCTATATAAGTATTTATGTCGTTGTCTAGTAACCATAGTACAAGCTTAGATTTTAGTTTGGGACTAGGTCAATTTGTGTAAGATTGTTCCCTGATATTTAATTATTTTATTTGCCCATAACGGGAATAGAACCCGGAACTGCTAGATTTTTAAACATTAGAATCTTTGACCCCGGAATGCTAACAATTTATACGAAACTAAAGTTCAAAATCCGAAGTTAAATAGAAGACTAAAGTAGTTTAGAACCCGTGGGAAAAACCAAAGCATTTATAAAAGTTTATAAGTTAACGAAAGAGTTATAAACAAACAAACAGCAACTTTATATTCATCTTACGACCACGATCAGATTTGTAACACTGAGTTAGAATAACAAGTACTTCATTTACATTATAGATGTAACTTGGACTCGCGCGCCGAGGGTTCCGTAGTGAAGAATAGGTATTATTATATTCCGATTTTAATCAGATTTCGAATTGAATCCGCGAGCCCAACTTAGTTGGTTTGTATTCTCGTTCCGTTCGCCATCTCTATTCCATAAAAAAACCATAACGGATTTTAAGAGCTATATAATATCTCACGTTAAGGTTAGATAAAAAAACCGGACAAGTGCGAGTCGGACTCGCCCACCGAGGGCTCCGCACATGACACGGTTTAATCAATACAAAATTTGTACCGCCGTTCCTTGCATAAAGACCCTGTTTTTTTGTGATTTAACTAAAAATGTACAGATTTCAGACTTTTTCCTATACTTGTAGTAAAAGACGGTGTTACTTGCCAAATTTCATAGTTCTAGGTCAATGGGAAATACCCTATACATTTTGATTCCCTCGAGAGTGTCGAAATAGAAGTTTTAGGCGACATAAAGGGCCGTATCTTTTTTTTACGTAAATGTAAAAGGTTGATTTTTTCACAGCTTCAAGGGACTGTAGACCGGAGTATATGGTTTGAATTTCAACTTGATACCTTCACGCGTTTCCGAGATAAAGGGTCTTGACATACAGACAGACGGACAGACGGACAACAAAGTGATCTTATAAGGGTTCCGTTTTTTCCTTTTCAGATACGGAACCCTAAAATTGCTTCAAACGTTTGCAGCAAACTTAATATCTCAATATGCTCTTTTTTAAATCGCAATCAGCAAATGGAGTCGGTCTATAAATCCACGGCCTCAGCTGTCAACAGGTAGATGTAGGCACGGCTTAACTTAAACGTTTAGACCGCTCGGCAGTCTGGTCACGCGTCTATAGCCTTTACATGCCTCTGCGTTGAGAAACACTACACGTCACTGGATAATCAATATAAATACAATAGACAAGCAGACGCCTGCGATTTCTTAAAGTGGACATTCACGGTCATTCCAGACTAGAAGATCCAGTCCAATGGAGTGACGCCATGATTTTAGCTCATTTACGACTAACTAGCGTTTCTATTCGTTTTGTTTTTTAACCAATCGCGTCACTGGTAGGTAGATGACGTGTAATGAAGAGTCACGTGATCTACCAGAGACGCGATTGGTTAAAAAACGCGTCACTGGCAGATCACGTGACTTTTCGTATCACGTCATCTACCAGTGACGCGATTGGTTTAACAACGAAACAAATAGAAACTATTAAGAAATGTATCTAATAGATTATTTATATTTTATATCTTTTTTTTCAGAACTTGCCCAGACTTGAAAAAGATCTACTTGCTCGCGCGTCCAAAGAAAGACAAGGACGTGAAGAGAAGGCTGCAGGAGCAGTTCGAGGATGCGGTGAGTGACGTCACAGTTAGCGGGCTCGGGAGTGGTGTCGGCCAAGTTAATGTTAAAATTAAATTGTTATATTCAAATAGGTGTCAAGGTTTAAAAAAAAAGGAGAGATTTTTCTTAAAAGAGTTTTTTTTTTAAAGTATTTTAATATATATTTATGTGATGAGCACGACCATTTTAACAGCATGTCAATCTAAGGTAGCTTCGAAGACATATCTATGTCCACTACATTTTAATATCCTAAGTTTACCTACCTACATAGTCTAGTTTTTGTCGTTGTTTCGGTTGTCGTTTAGATACTCATCCCGCGAGTAAAAGCATTTTTGTAAGCCAAATTATGAGATCTCGTTTGAATTTATTTCGAGGCAGTTTTTTTAGTGTCTCAGGTAACTTATTGTGTACAGTTATGGCCATACAGTATCATGATAACTATGTAGCGTAGGCAAATAATAGTATATTACTTAACAAGGGCTGTAAAAGAAAGAAAGCCCGAAATCGCAGGTATTTTGTAAATATGCGATAGAGGGCTTTCTTTTTTACTGCCCGTGATGAGTACACAATTTTACGTCTTCACTTGGCCACAATGCGAGTTTTACCGTGCGCGCAGCGTGCGATAAAACTCACATTACGGCCAGGTGTTACGTAAAATGATTTATTTAATATTTTTAACTTATTGCCGTTCCAGCTGTACGAGAAGCTCCGCAAGCAGAGACCAAATTTCATGGACAAGATTGGTATCGTAGAGGGAGACATCGGCCACGTCGGCCTCAACATCAGTGAGAAGGACAGACAGACGATCGTGGACGAGGTAACAATATTAATAATAATAATAATAATAATAATAATATATTTTATTTCAGACCATTGATCCATATTTTGTTAGTAAAGTTTGAGCAACTTAAAACAAGTGTTAGTGTAGTACAATAAAAAATTAAAACAAGACAAAACATAACAGGGACAGATATTATTATTATATTGCACGGTTCTCCTATTGTAGCCCGACAAAAAAACCTAATTTCTCTACTACTAATTTCACTAGCACTTAAATCAATTGCCTAAAATATTAATTTTTCTAACTATTCTTTATAACTAATTTTGGCATCCCGAATTAACGATCTTCCTACGAGTATTTTCTTATGTCCGAATTCTAATTGCTCCTCTGAACAACAAATATTACTATACCTTATAATATTTAAAACCTAACGTTTGTTAAACCTAATAAATATATATATGTCTCTAGGGACCTGTCCTACACGACCATAAGTCGGTTATTCCACGTAAGTGAGGCGCTTCGCGCCTTGTCACAACAGAACTCTAACCTAAACTAATCTCTACGGGTAAAATTTACCTAGTTGAGTTTTTTTCTTTTATTTCGTTAATTATATCATCATCAACAATGATTAATTTAAATAGCCATTAGTGCTTAACTGCCGCACCCAGAGACGTCAATTACATTGATGAAGTAGCTGCTGTCTCTTTCTTTGCTACAGCAATAAAATAAGACAACACGTCACTAAACAAGCATTTAATTTAATTGACGTCTTTGAGTGTGGCAGTAAGACTATTAGGTAGGTGTATTAATCACTAGAAGTAATCATTACTAGTTTAAGTAATATTAGAGCATTTCATATTTAGTACAAGTAAACGTAAGGGTTTAATTTAGGCCTAGTAATCAATTAGTCGACATGAACCACTTGGTTTATATTGCATACATATCGTAAGCATTTTTTCTAAGCCCTAAATACAATTTCTCTACCTGCAGAATTCCCTCAGACTAAATACCGAACCTGAGGGTTCAGACAAGATGCATTACGCTTACAAGCGTTTCTATTCGTTTCCTCTTTAAACCAATCTCTTCACTGATAGATCACGTGACTTTTCGTATCACGTCAACTACCAATGACGCGATTGGTTTAAAAACGAAACGAATACAAACGCTTGTAAGCGTAATGCATCTTGTCTGGGCCCTCTGAGAGTCCATGGTAATAATCAGAGATCGGAATAGGCAGAGCTAATTTGCCTAAACTTGATGCATGTTCATTCAATAATTTCCCTTCTCACTCACGCATGAATGAATATGCGTCAAGTTTAGGCAAATTAGCTCTGCCTATTCCGATCTCTGGTAATAATGATACGTGTTCCAAGGTGGACGTGATCTTCCACGGCGCCGCCACTCTTCGGTTCAACGAGCCCCTGCGCGAGGCGGTCTTCATCAACGTGCGCGGCACGAGGGAGATGCTGCTACTGGCGCGGGCCTGCACCAAGCTGCGCGCGATGGTGCACATCTCTACTGCATACAGGTACTACTGCGTCTAACTTTTATTCCTGCCTGAGGTGGACAAGAAACTTGGCTTGACGCAGTACCTAACAAACGGCTCAACTTGATGGCCCGCCCGGGTGTCATTCGAGATCCATAATATCGTTTGTCCTAATCGTCATTTATCCTAATTTATCGTTTGTCCTAAACTGGTTTTCAGCTGAGTCAGACAACTTTTAAGCTTTCCAAAAATACCTGCGGTTAGGTTAGGGCAGAGGTGTGTTATAACAATACTAAAAAGTTTTAAACATCAGGCGGAAATGGCTTTTAGGACAAACGATGAATTAGGACAAATGACGATTAGGACAAACGATATTATGGATTCCGATGTAGACCCATAAACACAACCATAATAGGCCTGCAGGACAGGTAAGTAACTAATTAAAATATCAGCACTTAGTGTACGAATAAAACCCGAACACTAATAATCCGGAAAATTATAGACGCCCAATACCCGTAAATGTGACTTTTTGACATAAAATGTTCGGAAAAAAACTGGACACCATACATCCGATCATGAAGCCTTTTTAGGAGATCTATCAGTATGAATTCAGTTTTAATTTGCATAGCATATCAAATATGTTTGAAGAGACACATTTTGTATTCGACGTAAGGCGTTCAAAAGGTTTAAATATCAATGCAATGGTCATCGGTTTTGTTTAACAGTATGTCTGTTTGTCCCCCAGTAACTGCACCCTAAACGAAGTTGATGAGGTGTTCTACGAGAGTCCTATCCCTGGGGACAAGCTGATCGACCTGGCCGAGAGCCTGGATGAGAAGACCATCAACAACATCACGCCGGGGTAAGGACTGAAGATATACATATAGATTGGTCTATTTCGTTAAGCCAACATATTTTTGGTCAAATGTTTCATTTCCCAAATTCTCATTTGCCAACCCGCTTTGTTTTCTGTAACCTTAAATATTTCAGGATTTTATAAAAACTAACCTAACCTAACCTATAGGGTTCTACACGATGATACTAAAATAAATTCTGAAAAATTTATGTAACATTGGTTTGGCAAATGAAAAATTTGGGAAATGATACATTTGACCAAAATGATTTTGGCCACACGGCAGGCTCCCATATAGATTCTCTATCTTCTGTCCGCGAATCCATCTGCGTAGATTTCGATTATCGTTATTAGAAACTGTTAACTTTTCCGAGATGAAAAGTAACCTACTATGTGTTAATCCAGCGTATAAGCTATCCAGTGTGGAGATAAGATAATCGATGCAACTACTAGCATAGAGACATTCCATCTTAGTCCTCAAGGTTGGCGACGCATTTGCGGTCTCGAGATTGCTGTCCTAAGATTGTAATCTTGAGAATGTAAAAATCTATGGGTCACAGATCCCAATTAAAAGTATGTCTCAATGTCTTTCTTCGTCATCTACACCGCTAAACCTCAAAATCATAACATGGTTTTCAGCTGAACCCTGGTGTTCACTATTTCACTCCACTTTGTAGCTGAACGCGAACACTAATGGCCTATCCATAATTTCAGGCTGATCGGCGACTTCCCCAACTCCTACGCATACACCAAAGCCGTAGCTGAGGATGTGCTGCAGAAGTATTCACAAGGACTTCCTGTTGCTGTCGTCCGTCCATCAATTGGTGAGTAACTATAAAACTGATTAGGATCGGATAAATGACTAAAGTAAGGCCAACGAGACGACATAAAGAATGTAAACAAGCTTTCAAAAATCGTGTCACTTCAAACAGATCGAACGCAATCCAAACAGGGAATGAACTAGAATTAACTTCACAAAATGGCGGCCCTAACGATCGTTTTTCAATTTGAAAATCGAAGGCTTGTCTGCATACTCCACTTTGAAGCCGGTTGCAATTGAGAGCGCGTTATACAAGCCATTCGGCAATCATATGGGAATCTTTATTTGACATCACAAAAAAAGAGCGTAGTGACATACAATAGCGACTTAATTAATAGGTAACGTAATCAACATAGGATTGTCAATTTTTTTTTATGCTAGAAATGTTCGTTATGCTTTTCGTAGGTAGTTCAAGTAGACAATGACATATACATATTTACATACCTTCACGCCTGTCTCCCAATGGGGTAGGCAGAGACTATGGAACGCCAGGTGCCTCGGTCTAAACATACAACTTTCGCTTCCTCTACATTCATCAATCTCTTCATGCACGTACGTCGGTTTCGGGTGCTTTTGATTTGGCAATGAGATTATGCTAAAAGTTTTTAGTCTGGTTGATACACCCCCAAAATTGTATGTAACTATACGACTAAATTCGTAATAGCTACTAGATTTTAACCCAGTTTTTTTGTTGCAGTGGTTGGCACGGCAAAGGACCCTGTTGCTGGTTGGATCGACAATGTATATGGACCCACCGGGGTACGTTTCATTATGTCTATTACATGATAAACAGGATCTTTTTTGACTAAGTGCACAATAACTAAAAATATATGGGTCTATTCCGTTAGTGCAAAAAAAACCCCTAATGGATCGTTTCCCAAAATTTTACTTCATCATCATCATCATGTCAGCCGAAAGATGTCCACTGCTGGACATAGGCCTCCCCCAAGGCTCTCCACTCAGACCGGTCTTGTGCTTTTCTCATCCACCGCGTTCCCGCGATCTTTACAAGGTCGTCACTCCATCTTGTTGGAGGCCTGCCTACAGCTCGTCTCCCGATCCGCGGACGCCACTCAAGAACCTTCTGACCCCACTGCCACTTAAGTTTAGCTATTCTTCGGGCTATGTCGGTAACCTTAGTTCTACTGCGGATATCATCATTTCTGATTCTATCGCGCAGAGAAACCCCGAGCATAGCCCTCTCAATAGCCCTCTGAGTGACTTTGAGCTTTAGAAATTTTATTTGCCAAAAAGTGGCAGTCGTTCGCAGTTGATTTATTTTTTATGTATCACAAGGTCCTGATAAGTACATGATGACGTTGCCAAAAACAAGTACAGTCGGCAGAAGAAGCATGTCACAAAAAAAAATGTTTTGACGACGCGCTGGCCTAGTTGGTAGTGACCCTGCCTACGAAGCTAGCGGTCCTGGGTTCAAATCCCGGTAAGGGAAGATATTTGTGTGATGAGCGCGAATATTTTTTCCTGAGTCTTGGATGTTTTGTATGTATTTAAGTATATATTTCTCTGTATAAGTATTTATATCGTTGTCTGGTACCCATAGTACAAGCCTAGAGCTTAGTTTGGGACTAGGTCAATTGGTGTGACATTGTCCCCTGATATATATAATTTTTTATATCTTTCCTAACAAAAACTTATTGCCTTCAGGTCATAGTAGGCGCTGAACTTGGCCTATTACACGTGTTTCACTGCCGGCCGGACGCGCAGGCCAGCATCGTGCCCGGCGACAGCGTGGCGGCGGCCTGCATCGCGTGCGCCTGGCGGGTCGCGCGCAGCGAGAACAGCGAGGAGCCGGCGCAGGAGCGCCCGCCGCTCTACCACTGCGTGTGCTCCGAGAAGGCGCCGATCACGTGGAGTAAGTAGCGGGCGCGGGGCGGGAGCGGGGCGGGAGCGGGGCGGGAGCGTGGCGGGAGCGGGGCGGGAGCGGTGCGTGAATTTGACAGTGGGTGATTATAAAGCCGGCCACACACGCTAGGTTACAACCGATGGTTATGCCTGCACAGTTCTTTAGTGCAAGCATAAGTAACTGAATGTGTGTATGACTTTACTCCTTGCCTGCGCAAGCAAAATTTTAAATATGAAAATTAATATTTTTGCCTCTCGGTTGTGTTTGCGCACTTCGCTTCCGCAGGCATAACTGAGGGCCCTGCCAAGATGCACTACGCTAACTAGCGTTTCTATTCGTTTCGTTTTAAACCAATCGCGTCACTGCTAGATCACCTGACTTTTCGTATCACGTCATCTACCAGAGGGCCCTGCCAAGACGCATTGCGCTAACTAGCGTTTCTATTCGTTTCGTTTTTAAACCAATTGCGTCACTTGTAGATCACGTGACTTTTCGTATCACGTCATCTACCAGTGAAGCGATTGGTTTAAAAACGAAACGAATAGAAACGCTAGTAAGCGTAGTGCATCTTGGCAGGGCCCTCAGTTCCGCGATTGGTTTAAACACGAAACGAATAGAAACGCTAGTTAACGTAGTGCATCTTGGCAGGGCCCTCTGAATGTGTGTGGCTGGCGGCTTCAGTCATCCAGTGATTGCGCAGGGGATAGGTCGCTGTCACTGCGCAACATTGTAGTCCCGCAAACGAAATATAATTTTACATAATTTTTCGTCCATTCCTAAATAATTTCTATAACATTGTGGATATAATCTTAATTCCTTTAATAAGTCTACATGGCTGTATTGTCTCCTCTTCATTAACCAATTTTAACACTTCGGCCTCGTCATTTAGTTTTCTGTGTCAAAATTACAAATATAAAACCTAATTATCTTAATATTGCGTCGACGTCTACCACCGCTACCGGTGCCTGTTTGAACTGAGAGTTTGTGCAGGTTTCTCGTTAAGCTGGGTCCACATTTGTATCATTTCGTCGTATCGTATCTCCGTCGCGTTGCATCGACGCGTATCAAGATCGCTAATGTGGACGCAAAAACAGCGCGATCATACGGCGCGCCGTATCTGATCGCTCGGGATCGATGTTGACACGCGTTTATTATATACCCCGCACACTCGCGATCGGATACGCGTATCAAGATCGGTAAGTATGGACGTGTTTTGATACTGTATCACGATACGAAGTTATGATTTGATACGCGATACGCCGTGATCGCTCTTGAGGCGGTTTTTCCCCGACCATCAAAGGGGATACGGATAGCGTCCACACTTAATGATACGGCGTTATGATACGATACGCTGCTTCGCTACGGTTAGTATGGACGCATTTTCACGCGACGATGGTAGTGATACGGTGTGCCCAAAGTGAGCGTCTATACTTAGGATACGCGAGCTCGATACGATACGCGTGATCGTGATCGGCAAAATGATACAAATGTGAACCCAGCTTTACGTGTGTGTGTCCTATGAAACTCAGTCGCGCCTGTTGGTATTTTCTTGCACACGCAAAACCGACACGTAAAACCTAGCGTGTGTGGCCGGCTTAAAGCGTTAACGGGAAACACGGAATAGAAAAAACAGTGGAAGTGGCATGAGCTTCGCTTAGTATCAGACCTGTTGTCGCCAATACTCTATCATAAAACAACACGCCACCATGGAAAATGTTTTTGGTGCGGCTATCGTTTTTACACTCCAAAATAGTACAATAAGGCATGCTTCTGGATTTATTTCCTATTTTAGAAACATCGAAATATCGAAATATTGAAATAAGCGATCGCGGCAAATGTATGGTAGGTTATGCGGAACTTCGCATAACTATGCCACACGTTACACGCCCACTTGACACTTCTACTGTTTTTTCTGTTCTGTGGCGGGAAACGGGACTGCAGCGTAGGCAGAGAGCTTCAATAATGTGAATAACTCGCGGGCTTCTAAGTACCTAAACAAACGTCTAGGATCTTACCTTCTAACAAATTCCTTATCTCTCCAGTTCAATTCATGGCAATGTGCGAGACCTACGGCATGCAGTGTCCTCCAAGCCAGGCCATGTGGTACTACGCGCTGTGCCTGACCTCCTCCAAGACCCTGGTTACTATCCTGGCGTTCCTGATGCACTGGCTGCCGGCGTACCTGGTGGATGGAGTAGCTGTGCTCGTTGGGAAGAAACCGCAGTAAGTATTGATTTCGGTTTACCCTTGAATCATCGACACTCATTTCGCCGAAGTTTCATTTCATCGAATTTTCATTACATCGAACAGGCATTTCCACGTGCAGGAGTTATAATTTTTTGGCGGCCACAGGTCCAACCTAACCTAGCCTACGTAAGCCATGCTTAAGATAACCTAAAAACAATAACGTGCGCGTGCGCGTTCGCGTGCGTGTGCGTGTGCGTGTGTGTGTATGTGTGTGTGCGTCTGTCTGTCTGCGGCACCGTAGCTCTTAAACGGGTAAACCGATTTGGATGTAGTTTTCAAAATTCGAAAGCAGGTTTTCTAACGGTGGTTCTTAGCTAAGTTTCATGAAAATCGGTTGACCCGTTTAAGAGATATGAGCTCTGAAAAAGAGGGTCGCCATTATATGTTTCTTAATTATCATTATTCTATATCTTGTTTCAGATTAAGAAAAGCCTACAGAAAAATCGATCAGTTCTCCGCAGTCCTCAATTTCTTTACGTTACGCGAATGGAAGTTCACAAATAACAATATGACGCGACTGTACAACGAGATGTGCGACGCGGACAAACATACATACGACTTTGACACAAGCTGTATTGATTGGAATGAATATTTCGGCAGTTTTATGAAGGGAATTCGAGTATACTTATTAAAAGACCCGGTATCAACTATCCCTGACAGTATAAAGAGGTACCAGAGGTTGAGAATGTTGCATTATGTAGTGATAGGTGTGGTAAGTTTATTATTTATCAAGTTACTATGGTTTGCTTTGTCGTTTTTTTTCTAAGTTTTTATAAAAATGTAAAGTAGCAAGAGCATTCGTGAGCAAGAGAGTTACGTGATCACGCGAGGACGTGGTTATTGTCAGCATGGCCGTTGAAACGATCGATATGAGAAATACTCGTTAATATTGATCGTTTCGAACGCTTCGCTCGCTACAAGTATTCCTTACTCGTCTACGATAACGTATTTGCGAATTATTTTATTGAAAATGTAAATAAATTTATCTTTTATAGTCTGTCTTAAAAATAAAGTCTATTTAATGATGAAAAATCCTTCAGCCAATTACGTTTGAGTAATATCTGTGATTTTTAAACCTATTCTTTACTTGTATTTCTCTAAGTTCTTTGTATTTTATATGCCTTTTTATCCACGCGAAAAAACTTATATTTTGCACTTATTTTATTGACAAAATTGTCACTTTTTAAACTTTTTTTCAATTTTATATAAGTATGTTCATCAAATTAAAGTTTTTGAAAATTATGAAGTAAAATAAGATTTCAATTTTAACCTTTTGAAATACATTTCTGTGTTTATAATTCCATCAGGTTTTTTTTTTCGCTTTAATATTATAATTATTAACTTGTTTGAATTTACACAGATTTTAGTAGTAACTTGTAAATCTTGTAATTGTAATAATGTTTATAATTTAAATGTCAAAGCATTGATGTAACATTTTATCAGCGAGCTTACCAAAGCATCCATCATTATTTTATCCTATCGTAAGGCCGAAATTTTGTTTGTCCGAAAATTCATACGTTAGAATATTTTGTTTCTAAACCCAATAACTTTTCAAAATATTGAGATGTACATATATAACCTGTAGTTAGGTTAGGTTTGTTTTATAACAATCCAGGACATTGAAACGGTTTCAGAAATAAATAAATTCTGAAATTCTGACTAACGAAAATTCGGACAAATGAAACGGTTTGGTAACTGAAATAATAATAATATACCTACCTCGAAAACTCAATAACTTTTTTACATTTCTTCAGTTTTTCGTTTTATGTGTTTATTTATTTAATTTTCGGAGTACCTAATGATTAATGAAAGTTGAATAAAGTCATAGAAAGTTGAATATAATAATAAGGAAAAATATTTACTTTTAGTTTTTCTGTTACATGTTTCAATACTCGAATCTAATTTTAATTTCGGTGTTTTGTACAAAGCTAGACAATAATTCCTTAAGATAAATAATAATAAGTACCTACAATTTAATATCGAAAAGTACAAATATGTTTTAAACGTTTCGGTGACACAGATAACCTAGTTGGTAGTGACTCTGCCTACGAAACTAGCGGTCCTGTGCTCGATTCCCAAATATTTGTATGATGGCACGATTTGTACCTGTGTTTTGGAAGTTTTCCATATACCTACTTCAGTATGTATTTCTCTATATAAGTATGTTAATCGATCGTCGTCTAGAAGAGCAAACACAAGCCTAGAGCATAGTTTGGTACTAGGTCAATTTGGGTGTCCCCTGATATATGATATTTTATGTCGAAAATGATATTACAAGTTTGTGGCCTTTACATTCTTGAATCGCATAATGAGGTTTTAAAAAGACATTATAATAATTATCATGTCATAATGGGTAAATTAAGTAAGTAACTTACACGTAAAAAACGTAATATATTTAAGTATGTTTATTTAAGTTTTTTTTTAAAACCTTGTGATATTTAAAAATTGTCAAAAGTTATAGTTTGCCAATCATCCTGGGGTGATCGCTAACGAATTTTTCGAACTGTAAATATATTACATTTCGCTTACTCAAGTTTTTTACCTATACTTTGGTTGAATTGTTAATAATTTTAATAAATAGGTAAGATTGGGCCTAATTCGGTTATTTACTGCAAAGTCGAATTTTCGTTCCAAACTTTTTTTATCTGTCCGAATTTTCATTAGTTAGAAATGTAATAATATTTTTATTAAACCGTTTAACTTTCCAAGGCCTTTATGCCACTAGTTAAAACCATGATGCCTTCGACAAGTTTTTGTATCTCTCATTTTTATATATCTTAAAACATTTGAAAACGTATAATAGAGAAAAAAAATCTAACATACGAATTTTCGGACTAATGAATCAGTTTGGGACGAAAATTCGACTTTATGATCGATTACGGTCATTTCGAGTCAGTGTGGATACTCTAATTTTAAATATCTATAAAAATCATTGTCGTATTTCCAAATTGTCAACGTTTTGATAGCTCTTATTTACTTGACAGTAATGGCGGCCGAGTTAAAAACAATACCATACCATACAATTTAACCGGTTATAAACCGTTTTTGTACGAAAATAACCGGTTAAAACCGGTTATAACCGGTTATTTGCACGTCAAAAGCAGTTTGGTTTAAAAGAGGCCCCGTCAAGCTAAATTTATAAACGTCAAACTCTATTCTTTAGAACTTTCAACTTTAGTTAGACTGGAATAGAGTTTCACGTTTACAAATTTACGTTGACAGATTAAAAAAAACCGCTTCAAATTGGCCTCAATATATAATTGTAAACTACTTAAGTTATATTTGCTCACTTAGATATTAAGGGATTGTTAAATAATTATATTATTGTAAATTATAATGGATGTAAACAGTAAATCCAATATTCAATAATTATGTGTTTTATTTTACTTAAAAGATTTAACAAATAAGAAATATGAAATAGAAAATAATGATTTATTTGGCACATAAAAAAATTGTTTACAAGCGTAACAAAATTTTGAACCTCATTTTTTTTTATCACAGCCAAAATAGTTTATGCATAGCTTTATACTCTTAAAAAACGGTGACGGTACGGAATCGCAGTGACGCGTCGTATCAGCACCGTTTTTGACGCACGCTCCCCACACAGCTGCTTAAAAAACGGTTTCGTTGCTTAAACAAACGACGGGGTCATAGTAACAACATGGCGCCGTTTTTGACGTACCGTAATATACGCACCGTTAAGTATTGGTGTGGAGGGCATGCGTCAATAACGGTACGGATACGACGCGTCGCTGCGATTCCGTACCGTCACCGTTTTTTAAGCATTGGTGTGTGGAGCTTGCGTCAAAAATGGTGCTGATACGACGCGTCACTGCGATTCCGTACCGTCACCGTTTTTTAAGCATTGGTGTGTGGAGCTTGCGTCAAAAACGGTGCTGATACGACGCGTCACTGCGATTCCGTACCGTCACCGTTTTTTAAGCATTGGTATGTGGAGCTTGCGTCAAAAACGGTGCTGATACGACGCGTCACTGCGATTCCGTACCGTCACCGTTTTTTAAGCATTGGTGTGTGGAGCTTGCGTCAAAAACGGTGCTGATACGACGCGTCACTGCGATTCCGTACCGTCATCGTATTTTAAGCACCGGTGTGGTCGCAGCTTTAGTCTTTATTCTGTGTTTTCTTCCGAGAAACTAGGAAGTAGGGAAGCTCGGTGGTAGGGAGTGTTGCTAGCTTTAGTCCTCCACAATTTCATGGTTATGGTCTGCTAAAAAAACTTCGCCGCGTAGTCTATGGCTGTCAAATCATCTGTCAATTTTAGATCAAGCTTACTATGTATCTTTGTATTTACCTATTAAGTTTTATAGTTCATTTTACACAGAGCTCTGTCAATGATTATTTAGATATTAAATCTGGTCTGGAACACGTATATCCAAATTCTATGGCGCTGAGGTTTTTTATAACAGTTAATAATACAGGTGTGTTTTCTATACATTCATAACCATTAGATAGATAAATATCTCTGATAATGGTGACTCTTTCTTTCAGAGCTGATATCTCTTAAACGGCTGAACCGATTTTCATGAACCTTTGCTAAAAACCACTGCTGAAAAACCTGCTTTGAAATAAAAAAAAACGCATCCAAATCGGTTCACTCGTTTAAGAGCTACGGTGCCTCAAACAAACACACAAACTTATAACTATAACACCCCTTTTTTGCGTCGAGGGTTGTATGTATGTATCTATGTGGCTTTGGTTTTGGAGCTCCCAAACGGATAATCCGATTTGGATGCGTTTTTTTAAAATAAATCTTGTTTATTTAGGACTAGTGTCCGGTTTATACGAAATAAAAAATAACCTATGTCCATTAGGAATTCTTTCAAACGGTGCAAGAATTTTTCTATTAGGTTCTTTCCGGAGATTCCCTGTCGGATAGATACAAATTTTCAAAATTCGCACTTTTCTTATAATCTTTACAAAGTACCAAACAAAATTGCTTCCCGCCGTCTGTCCCTCTGTATGTACGCTTAGATCTTTCAAACTACGCAACGGATTTTGATGCGGTTTACATCAATAGATAGTGATTCAAGAGGAAGGTTTATATATAAAAGTACCCGAAGCAAAGCCAGGGCGGGTCGCTAGTATTTCTACAAAAATATACACTTTTAATTTAAAAAAGTAAAGATTTTATTTTTGAATTTTTATAACGAATAAACTTAAAAACTCCTGGACCGATTTCAAAAATTCTTTCACCATTAGAATGCTACATTATCCCCGAGTAACATAGGCTATGTTTGATTTTTCTACGTGCACGGAGTCACAGGATACAGCTAGTATATAGATATATAGATCAAGGATGAACTACATAAGGTCCTTGCACCAGTAGAAGCGATATTGTCACAGAACAGAAAAAACAGTAGAAGTGTAAAGTAGGCGTGTCACGTGTGGCATGGTTATGCGGAGTTCCTCAGAACCTACCTTAGTTTTGCCGCGGTCGTTTGTGTGCGTGAAAGTTGTGCAAATAATATTTCTAAAATAGAAAATAAATCCAGAAGCATGCCTTATTGTGCTATTTTGTAATGAAAAATGATAGCCGCACCAAAAACATTTTCCATGGTGGTGTGTTGTTTTTATGATAATTGATTATTGGCGACAACAGGTCTGATACTAAACAAAGCTCATGCCACTTCCACTGTTTTTTTCTATTCCGTGGATATTATATTACAGTAGAACACAATTTATATGGCGTGTCGTGAATCTTCGTTCGCGTAGACACGAACAACGAGTCAAATGATTTCCGACAGCACTTTTAAAACCCACGATCAGACTTGTACGTAATAGTTATAAGGTGCAAATTAAATTGTACCTATTTTTTCCCTCTCACTCACGGCTGACTAAATGACACGCGGGCGCGCGTCAACATGGCGTCACTACTAACCAATAATAGCACAGAATACCGACGCGCAACGCGTGGATCATGCTGATTGGTTCCCGCGCTTCGAAAATTCGTCATCTGCGCAGGTACATCGGTAAGCCATACTAGTTGTGTTTTACTGTAAAAGTCTTTTGTGCAGGAGAAGATTGCGAGCTGGAGTGCATGCCTGACAGGTGCTGCTTGGAGATGGAGGGGGGAGAGGACTGCGGCATCCTGGAAATCATAGGGGGGTGCTTCGAGAGTATACCTAAGGGTAGGTTCTATGTTTTCCTTTTTTTAATTAATGGCTTTCAATACTTGTTTTAATAATGTTTTTCGCCAATGTAGAGTTTTAGACAGTTACCTTAAATGAATAATTTTCTAATCTAGGTATAACGTTGGAAATACATACAACACGACTCTATTCGTCTATTTACGTAATAACGAAAAGGAAAATGATGGTCATAGCACTGGTACCAACGGCCCAATCGCGTGGGCGTTAATCGAACGTGTCGGATAAATTATGAGTGTCGAACGATTTGTTACACAAAACTTCATGTATTTTCCGATGGTCGATGAAAAAAGAAGTAGGCCTAGAACCTCTAAAAGGGTCGGAGTGAAGGTGTACTTTAATCTATATATATAAAAGGCAAACCTGACTGACTTATATATCAACGCACAGCCGAAACTACTGTACCTAGAAACTTTAAATTTGGTACAGGGGTTCCTTTCATGATGTAAGTGAGCACTAAGAAAGGATTTTCCGAAAATCGACCCTCAACGGGAAGAAATGGGGGGAGTAGCGGGAAACTAATTCTACGCGTACGAAGCCGCGGGCGTTCTCTGGTACATATATCCAACCACGCCTCTTTTCTGTAGAGGTAGGCAGAGACCACTTCCTCCCACCTCCCCACTCCTCACTCATGTCTCTTCATTACACGTGCGTCGGTTTAGGGTCTCCTGACCTGCCCCTTTCTTAATCCCGGATCTGATCGTGGAACTTTCGTCTTGGCCTTCCCCTTCAAATATTCCCATTTACTCTTGCCATATATCTGTTTTGTTCTCTCACTTCATTCATTCCGACAACATGACCAAACCACTTCAGCATACTAAAAACTTTGTAATAATCTTAAAGAATGACTGACTGTTGAGTTTCTTGCGGCGCTACTCACTTGTGCTTACTGAACATCTTGTATCCTTCTCTATCTTAGGTGAAACCAGAACCATCAGGCTGGCTGCGCCCCTGGTCAACCCCTACGAGAGGCGAGGGTACTGCGTCGTTTATTTGGATTCCAAGCCTGAAGGTAACATCTTAGCGGGAGGTTACACGCAGAGTTCTTTTTTTTATTGTGGCATAGTGGGGACAAACTTGCAAACAGGCCACCTCATGGTAAGTGGAAACTGTGACCCATAGACATTCGCATTCACAAGACTGCAATCCTAAGACTGCAAATGCGTTGCCAAACCTGAGGACTAAGATGGAATGCCTCTATGCTAGTCATTACACCGGCTGTCTTATCCCCAAACCGGAAAACAACAATGCGAACACTGCTGTTTGGCGGTAGGTTAATGGATAAGATGGAGGTAGCGATCCGGACGGACCCTGCACAAGGTTCTACCACCGGCAAAAATTTCATCAGTTCAGTCCATCAGTTTGGTCAGAAATTTTCATGGATGAAAAGTGGCGAGAATGTGCGAGGCAAGAATTGAAATATTTGTTATTGTAATATTGTAACGTATTACTAATGCAAAGAGTATTTATTAACTCTGCAACGGAAACAATTCCCGTGAGCATTCTATGGTCAACTCAGCCCACACCTCGCCCAGCCCGCGGGCCGAAATGCCCACTATAAAATTTGGCTGTAACGACCGCTTTGAAAATCTTAACTTAGCCCAGACCTAATACAGCCCCCTCATTTTCAAACCAGTCATTGGTCGTGGTCCACCTCATTAGTTCACCTGGACATTTTAGCACACCTTAACTAAGTCGACAGACGAGCTCCTATTTCTAAAGCTGGGTCCACAATTTTGTATCATTTCGTCGTATCGTATCTCCGTCGCGTTGCACCGACGCGTATCAAGATCGCTAGTGTGGACGCACAAACAGCGCGATCATGCGGCGCGCCGTATCTGAGGGGCTAGACAAGATGCATTACGCTAACCAGCGTTTCTATTCGTTTCGTTTGTAAACCAATCGCGTCACTGGCAGATCACGTGACTTTTCGTATCACGTCATCTACAAGTGACGCGATTGGTTTAAAAACGTAACGAATAGAAACGCTAGCTAGCGTAATGCGCCTTGTCTAGCCCCTCAGATCGCTCGGGATCGATGTTGATATATTCGCGATCGGATACGCGTATCAAGATCGGTACGTATGGACGTGTTTTGATACTGTATGACGATACGAAGTTATGATTTGATACGCGATACGCCCTGATCGCTCTCGAGGGGATTTTTCCCCGATCATCAAAGGGGATACGGATAGCGTCCACACTTAATGATACGGCGTTATGATACGATACGCTGCTACGCTACGGTTAGCATGGACGCATTTTTTCACATGACGATGGTAGTGATAGGGTGTGCCCAAAGTGAGCGTCCATACTTAGGATACGCGAGCTCGATACGATACGCATGAACGTGATCGGCAAAATGATACAAATGTGGACCCAGCTTAAGGTATTTTGGCCCTTCGGGCCCTCTGAAGATCTAACATAACCTACCTATTAATTTTAATCAGTTTAGTCTCTGTAATCCACAGAGGTGAACTACATAGGTGGACCACGGCCAATGCTCCTTTCAAACTAGGTACATAAACTTGAAGAAATGAACCTAAACAATAACCTATTAGCAATAGTTGTCGTTACAGCTCGCGGGCTAAGATGACCACAATAGTTATTTGTGTCACAAGGGAGCAAAATGACATATTTACGGCGAGGGTACGCTGTTATTGAATCCTGAACGAAGCGAAGGATTCTATAATTGAATCCTGAGCGTAGCGAGGGATTCTAAAATAGAATCCTGAGCATACTGAGGGATTCAAGTGTTAACGCCCAAGGTGGAAATAATTTTGCTACCGTATGACACATACCGCTTTTCACATCACCTATGAGGAGAATAAAAGATCATCATCATCATCATCATCATCATTATCATCATCAGCATCATCACCATCATCACCATCATCATCATCATCATCATCATCATCATCATCACCATCATCTTAATCATTATCTTCATCATCATCATCATCATCATCATCACTACCATCACCACCATCATCATCATCACCACCACCACCAGCACCATCATCATCATCATCATCACCATCATCATCATCATCATCATCATCATCATCATCATCATCATCATCATCATCCTAGTAAAATAGTAATGCATACGTGCATTACCGAATATGTGCAAATAAAAAAAAAATATGTCACCTCGTCTCCCTCGTTACGCCACGCCGGTGGAAAAGTACCTTAATAATACAGCTATCCGCTCCACTGAGCTTGCAACAGTATGAATATTTTAATTTGTTCTTCCCTTATTCTCCCAGGTCGTGGTGTCTTCAGAAATGCAGTCAACATACCCTTCGAGACAACATTCTCGGACTCGCCAAGTATAAAACCTTGCCCCAAAGTCGACCAGGATCCCTTAAACGACTGCAAACCAGTCGACTGTGAAACATACTACAACGGGCAAAGACCTTATTATGATAAGACACTAGAGCGGTGTGTGAAGGTCCCTCCCATGGAAACAGATGCAGATGCTGTTTATGATTCAAAATCAAATAGATATAACCGAAATTCTAACGTCACAAATGACGATTTGTTTTATATAAAGGATCTAATAAATGATGATACCAATAGACATGCTAAAGACATAATTGTTAAGAATAAAATCCTGCGAAGCGAAGAGATGGATGAAGAATCGATGAATTCAACTGTCGTGCCAGAAGTAGTAATAAAACCATGTAATAAATCACGCACCCTGCCTCCCGTGTTCAAAATTATGACAAATTATTTTTCAAATCATGCTGAAGCTTTACTGGTTCTAGTGTTTCTGATATTCGTACAATGCTGTCTAATTTTATCAATGGTATATTGTATGTCGAAAGGTTGTGCCTGTAACAATGATAAGACAGTAATTAGTCGTTTTTTTAACTATAGACAAGACGTATCAGTAACTACCCCACTTATTAGCACTGGTAACATAGAAACGGAGACCACTTGTCAATTCCACAGTGATAGTTCAATGAATGTTGATAAGAAAATTAAATGTTACAAAGCCTGCCAAAAAGATAAATTGCATAATGCAAAATTCAGCATGTCTGATGATATCCTATCGAAATGTGTGAATAGGAGAGACTGGACTCATAAACCCAAGTCTGAAGTCATTCATGAGTTTAAAACTGAAGAATGGAGACAATATAAGGGACCTAAGGAGGTCGCTGGTCAAAAAAGATCTAAGACTGACACCAAAGCGAGCTTGGATAAAGCTAAAGTCAAAAATATTGAAAGTAAAGTTTTATTTGAGAATGATAACGTCAGAAAATTTGTAAGTGAAACCAAACCAAAACAAGTCAAAAGTATAATTAAGAGAAATATTGAAGATCTAAGCAATCAACCGTCCTCTGAAAAAGAAATTAAATGTTACAGCTACGAACAAGCCGGCGGTGCCCATCACCCGCTTCCTGTTAAAACAGTGTCTTTGTCAACAGAAAAGGGAGCCCAAGCATATTTTTCCAATGATTCCATCGATGATTTCCTATCTGAGCGCGGCATGATTTTTCTCGCAGGCGAAAATGTATCCAAATACACTTTCTCCACTGATTCGTCGTACAATATGAATATGAATATGAATAAGTCTTCTTCAGAGATCTCTAGTAAAACTTCCAAGAATAACTTGGTGAAAAACCTAATTTCCATGATCCATAGGGAGTCGAAGCATGGGCCCTCCTCAGACCCAGGGGGAGGGAAGAAGAGCTCTGGAAATCTAGACCTGGAACTTTTGCACATGTCGCAGGCTTCAGTGTTCTCTTCGAATGCTTCGGAATTAGTTGATGGGTTGAAAAATAATGTGGATTCCAGAAGTTCGCTGTAGTTAAGATAATTATAGTTTTATTTACTTATGTTACATTTTCTTTTTCTTTTTCTTGGTGAATCCTTTAGAATTATTAGATGAAGCCGCAGAAGTTTATAGGGAACGGCCAATGATGGATACTTTTAGCTAACAGGAACCAGTAATGGACACTTCATTCTTAATTCAAATGTTATACAGTTCTACTTATAAATTGATTGTTGCAAAACAAAATGAATAACCCTTATCTTCTGTAAAATAAGAATCAAGTGTCCATTATTGGTGCCTTGTCCATTGCTGGTTCCATCACCCTAATACAAAAAAAATACAAAATTAAAAATATTTAGTCTGAGGGCTCTTTTATACGTCGGTAATGTGGAGTGAATCTGCTAGCGCTTTGGACAAGATCGCCAAATCATCATTGCGGAGAAGAAACGCCGGAAAAACTTCAGTAGGTATTTTTTTCAATCATAAAATACAATAATACTTAATAAATAATAATGCGTGTGGTGGCTGGGTTAGAATTGTGTCACTACATGTCTTCGCATGGATGTCGTAAGAGGCGCGAATGGAATAATGGCTTGTAGTACTTTTAGGCGATGGGCTTGCAACCTGTCACTAAAACGCTGGTAAACATCGCCGGCCATCCACGTTACGGTCCACCGGAGAGGTTACCTGCGCAGGCGACCGGAGGACACGGCACACACACACAGGTTCACCGTACGGTGTCACTCGAAAGAATTGGTTTTTGGTTTTGCTCCGGTCGCTTGCACAGGTAGACCTCTCCCGTAACCGTAACGTGTATGTATGGCCGGCTTTAGCCGTTTTTAAAGTTGTAGGTAATTCTGTAGCTCTGCCTACCCCACTCTGGGATTACAGGCGTGAAGGTATGTATGTAAATAGTAATAAGGTAAGGAACTGTCTTGACGTCTCTACGTCTGGTATATATACCATAATCGTATGTTTTTTGCAGGTTGTCGGCAGGTAGCGTTGAAAAAGTCCGGAAAAAATCCCGTTTTATTCCAAACGACTCGTTTTTTTCGGATTTTTATAGAAAAAAACCGGAGAAATTTTCTGCTGTTATTTTAATCTATATTCGGTCTTATTTGCACCTATAAAAGGGCGACATCGACGACATGAAGGCAGAAGCAATTGAAATAGGTGGCGAGAGTGACAGTGATTGACTATGAATAAATTGTCATTATTCATTTGTTATTTTCCTAAAAAACCCGAAAAAAATTGAAAAAAACGAAATATTCATAAATTTCCGAAAAAAACATTTGATTTTTTCCGACATTTTCAACGCTAGGCAGGACATTGTCCAGAATCAGTATGTTACTCCATCCAGGGCTAACATGACTCATATACAATTATACTCAAAGAGGTCCCCTTTTGAAAAATACGCACAGTGAGGAAACATTTTCAAAACACAATAGCATACAAGAGGATTATTTGCAGTTCCTTTAGGAGAACCTTTGAAAGGACTATTGATTTTATTCGCTTGTTCCATCTAGTCATACACTTAGTTCTACATGTATGACAAATAAGAAAAAAAAAACCGCTTATTTCTACATCCATGTGTGACTTCTTGACACTCTTATTGCAAATCAATCAGACAGTGTCGACGGAGCTCCCCTAACGCGGAGCTCCTATTTCTGGGTGGTTTGGCCCTCCGGGCCTGCTGCAAAACTAACATAACCTAAACCTAGCTCATTTTCATATTTTCATGTAGAACTAAGCGGATTTTTTTTTCTTATTAGTCATACATGTAGAACTAAGTGTATGACTAGATGGAACAAGCTATTATTCCTTCAGAATTATTCCCTTTAAATATGATTCTAAGGCATACTAACTCGCAGTATACCTAGCGCAAAAAAACGCGATAGTTTCTTTAAAGGATTTTCTTATGGCATACAGAAGAAATAAAGTTTGTTTCTCCATACTAGGTGTTCCGATGTTTGTTTTTCACTTGTTATGGAGAAACAAACTTTATGTGATTACTTAAAAACTTTATTATACAAAAACGAGCAAATGTATTTAAAAACTGCACTGATTTGTAATGATTCTAATAATGTATGCCTATCGACTTTCCTGTCACCCTGTATAGTATCGACAAGTTGTAGGGAGAGAACACGGTGGTTTATCGATGTTATCGAAAAATCGATAGTTTTTTTATTTGTGTATTTGTTAAATAAAACCTCAAATTTTCCGATGGTACGTACTCTTTTCAGCGGTCGATGATGGAAAAAGTTCGAAATATCGGAAAGTTTAATCCGTTTAAATAGCTTTATTAAAATCAGTATAATTATATTTTATAACTTGTGAATAGATCCCTCCGAGACCACAACGTTAGGTGGCTTGTTTTGCCTACCGTTTGATATATTACCTACTACTATAGTACCTACATGTCACATATTTGCATGCTGTTTGTAAACGGCTGAAAAGGAGGAATAACTTTTATCTAACACCAATTACTAACCCTTTTTAGCAAATAAATCATTATTATTATTATTATTATTATTATTAAAATAGAAAATATTATTTTATAACTTTCCGATATTTCGAACTTTTTTCATCATCAACCGCTGAAAAGAGTACGTATCATCGAAAAATTGAGGTTTTATTTAATAAAAACAAATAAAAAAACTATCCCTTCTTTTTATTCGTAATTCGCCCCCCTTTTTTGTACAAAGTCGACGGAGCTCCGCTAACGCGGAGCTCCTACTTTTGGGTGGTTTGGCCCTCCGGGCCTGCTGCAAAACTAACATAACCTAAACCTAATTTTCATATGTTTGTACGAAAACAGGGGGCGAATTAAGAATAAAAAGAAGAGGGTTCCAAAAAGGGGGCAAATCTCTACAAATAGTATGGGCCTCACATTTAGTAGGCAAAAGCAGAAAGGGGGCAAGTACCGAACTGACGAAAATAGGGGTTTTTTTTTGCCAAAGGTTAAAAAAAATATGACCATGTTGTTTATATTTACAATTTATTTTGTTAAGTGCAATAATAACTCTTCCAACAAACATATTGTGATTATTATTTCTGAATATGTACCTATTGTATATAAATATAATAGTTTCTATACCGAGAATTGGAAACCCTTTGGCTACCCAAAAAAGTAGGCTACATTACAACTGTACCTGTACCCTGGTACTAAAATATCTAGATCACAAAATAACTTTGTATCATAATACCTAAACACTGTAATGCGTATTTTTCTCTCAAAATACGTAATTTCCGACATGATTTAAATTCGTAACATCTTTATCCCAAAACCCTTTCACCTAACCTAATGCCAAAGCAACTAAAATTTAAAAACTTACTTACATGCCTTTCGTTAATTATTATTCTATTTATTCGATATTTCAAAACAGACATTTCGACTTTCAGATGTTTTGGATTTAAGTCATTATAAGATTCAGTTTGGGTATTTTAAGAATGACACAATTTGAAGTTCGGGCATTGTGAGATTTAATGAGACAAAGTCAATTTGAGATTTAGACTAATAAGATCAGGGCATTACGGTATTCTGTCGAAATGTTACCTACCTACAAACATGGGCAGCCGAAGGCCTGGTCCGAAGCATAATCCCGTCTCTTTCCCACTCGTATCTTTACCAAATTAAGTTAAAAAGAGCGAGAGAGAGAGATTTTGGAGTAGGACATCTCGGTAGTCCCAAAACCATGACACTATCATCGGAAAAAAATCGATCGTTTTTTTTTAAATATGAGGAAACAGTTTCTTAAATAAAAAAAAGTAATTTTTGGTTGTCCATTATGTTACAACAAATCCAATGTCGGTAACGAATCGGACCACGTGTTTTTTTTGTAAAATAACTAAAAAATCTAAAATCTAAAAAAAAGTGATCGTAGAAGCTCTGACAGATTTTTTATATTCCAAAACTTTCATCGTCTTCTCGCGTACTGCATTTGTCGTCTATTTTGATGCTGGGAGGGGAGGAACAGAGAGGGGGGGGGGGTGACTTAATCTGTGGCACGACGGGGTATTCACCTGTCAATGGATAAATAATAATATAGAGACACCGGAAACTCCTTATAAAACGTAATCTTTTGTAATAACATTTTAACTGTCTACAATCACTTGACTCGGCACTAGGGAATGAAAATAACCGGTTATAACCGATTTTAACCGGTTATTTTCATACAAATGAGTCGTTTTCAAAAATATTGTACATAGTTAAGGGCTTTAATTAAAACAAAACTTAATTGATTCCTTTGTGTAACGAAAGTTACCCATATAGTTTGTATGACTAACTTTCGTTACACAAAGGATGCGATCGTGATTTTATTTTCATTAAGCCTTAAATTATGTACAATATTTTTGAAAACGACTCAAATACGGTTAAATTGCATTCCTTTCTCGGCACGTCCATGCATTACATATAAGTTTTTATAAAAAGTGAACAATCACCAGCAATTATATATTATCCAACATTGGGCGCAAAAATATTTGACACGCTCTTATATCTCTAGTAATAATCATAATCATAATCATATTTTTTTATTTGCAAATATAGTTATCCATATTGGAGTAAAAAAAGTACGAATCATTAAAAAGATGATACTAAAAAATACACAATTAAATGTGTCAAAATTAATAAAAAAATGCGGTAAGTTAATTTAAAAGCACTAATTGATTACATTGAAGATTATTAAATCAGCAGTGAAATAATAATTAAAAACAATTAAATACCTTAATTCATTGATTATAGGTATACCTTTAAAATAAAGACGTGTGGTTTTCAATTAAAGTGTACGTAGTTAAGGACTAAAATTAAGAAACGGTAACTTTAGTCAGTTGAGTCTAGGGAATGCAATTTAACCGGTTATTAATCGTTTTTGTATGAAAATAACCGGTTAAAACCGGTTATAACCGGTTATTTGCATTCCTTAGTTGAGTCACGAAAATTAACTATATCTTTATAAAAAAAAAACGTGGTGTCAGACAAAACACCTGTAGAAAGTGCGACCATATTACTAACGAGTGAGGATTGAATCTGCTCCCTTTATTGTATTTGAGATACGGCCTATTGGCTTATGAGGGCAGTATATACAGGGTGTCCCAAAAGTACCACGCCACAGTGACACCGGAGGTAGGTCAGCTCAAGAGGAACCTAGCCAGCCTAACATGACCTCAGTAAAATGACTTTATTTTTTTCAAATTGCTAGACCAATTTAATTTTAATTTGCAATTGGTGGTACTTTTGGGACACCCTGTATATGAATAATTAATTTTCGTGACTCGCCTGACTAAAATTACGATTTCTTAATTTGAGTCCTTAACTAGGTATGTACACTTTTATTGAAAACCGCTCGTTTAATACTTAAATTTGATAGCAAGTTGACATTAACGTCAAATTTCATATCATCTTCGGATATTAAAAGTTTAGACGGTGAAATATACTTACCTACGTCAAACGATGTATGAAAACATATATTTTAGGGGATCGTGCACGCACGCACGCACGCACGCACGCACGCACGCACACACGCACGCACACACGCACACATGCACACACATACACACAAACACTAATGCATTTACCTATTTATAATATAAGTGTGATAACATACCTTTAATGTAGGTAAGGCACTCTGGTCCAGCAGTCACACTAGAAAAATAAAAATTATCAAAAAAAACTCGACAACTTTAGTGGCAGTGGGTCATCTTGCAGGTTCCGTCTGGGTCGCTACCACCATCTTATCCGCTCAGGTTCACTTTGTCCATTTTCCCATCTCGTCCACATTCCCATCTCGTCAACATTCCCATTTCGTTCTCAATCCCATTGCGTTCACATTCCCATCTCGTCCACATTACCATCTCGTCCACATTCCCATCTCGTCCACATTCTTATCTTGTCCACATTCCCATTTAGTTCACATTCCTAATAACCAGTGAACAACCGAGTGATCGAATTTATATCGAACATACCTATAGTTGTTGCAGACTAGTAAGATATGCGGACGACTTGGGAATGAGGATGAGTTGGGAGTAAGGACGAGTTGGGAATGAGGACGAGTTGGGAATGAGGACGAGTTGGGAATGAGGACGAGTTGGAAATGAGGACGAGTTGGGAATGAGGACGAGTTGGGAATGAGGACGAGTTGGGAATGAGGACGAGTTGGGAATATGGACGAGATAGGAAGTGGACAATTTGGGATTGGTATGTGGACGAGTTGGGAATGTGGCCGAGATGAGAATGTTTACGACATGGGAATATGGACAAAGTGAACCTACTGTAATCTCGGCCACATTCCCAACTCGTCCACATATCAATCCCAAATTGTCCTCTTCCTATCTCGTCCATATTTTCAACTCGTCCACATTCTCAACTTGTCTGCATTCTTAATTGGTCCAGATTATCAACTCGTCCTCATTCTCGTCCTCGTCTGCAACTTAACTTGAATTGTAGGGCTGTTCGATATCAATTAGATCACTCGGTTGTTCACTAGTTGTTCCAAATGTGAACGAAATGGGATTGTGGACGAGATAAGAAAGTGGACGAGATGGGAATGTGGACAAGATGGGAATGTGGACGAGATGGGAATGTGAACGAAATGAGAAGTGCACGAAATGGGAATGTGGGCGAGGTGGGAATGTGGACGACATAGGAATGTGGGCGAGATGAGAATATGGACAAACTGAACCTGAGCGTATTTGACGACCACGCGTATTTGATTCTGAGTATTGGACGTTTTCTATGTATATATGTCTAGCCGTAGTACAAGCCTAGAGCTTAGTTTGGATCTAAGACAATTGTACAAGGGTAAAACCATGATATTTATTTATTTACTAACCGTTTGGCTTCGTGGAATCCTGCCAGATGTCCCTGTCGGCATTAAAATATAAAGTGCTGAAGAATATTCATCTAGAATTCATTGTCGTTGCTTTGCTTGTTGATATTTCCAACAACTTATTTGCTCCAACATCCTGTTCAGAGATCTATTGTATATAGAAGAGTCCTTCGTCTATTTAAAGCCTAATGTTCAGTAAAAGTCTCTCAAAGTTATTTGTGCCATTTTCGTAATTTGGACATTGAACTAATTTAATATATGGATTGCAACTTCGCTTCGCTTTGAGATACGCATTAATTTTAACCTTTTTCTTTTCTAGCCCTAAGTTCAAATCTTGGGCTCGACAAAAATTAGTTCAAAACTTTGATCCACTGTGACTACGCAAGTTGCGATTATCTCGAAACCCTGGCAGGTTGTTTAGAAAGAGCAAAGGCTCTTTTATATATTTTGAAGACCTCAAAATATACGGTATCCTGGGGCTACTTGTGCTTTTCCTCTTCCTCATC
This sequence comes from Acleris cristana, assembly GCA_948252455.1. Taxonomy (NCBI): domain Eukaryota; kingdom Metazoa; phylum Arthropoda; class Insecta; order Lepidoptera; family Tortricidae; genus Acleris; species Acleris cristana. The sequence goes on along the minus strand of OX411801.1, from coordinate 6,795,734 downwards.
CTTTTCCTCTTCCTCAGGCTCGGGTTCCTCAGGCTCATCCTCAGGCTCGGGTTCCTCAGGCTCGGATTCCTCAGGCTCGGGTTCCTCAGGCTCGGATTCCTCAGGCTCGGGTTCCTCAGGCTCGGGTTCCTCTGGCTCGGGTTCCTCAGGCTCAGATTCTTCTTTTTCTTCATCTTCTCCCTCTTCCTCTTTTTCTTCATCCTCTCCCTCTTTTTCTTCATCCTCTCCCTCTTTTCCTTTATCCTCTCCCTCTTTTTCTTTATCATCTCCCTCTTTTTCTTTATCTTCTCCTTCTTTCTTCTCACCCTCGGATTTCTCACTCCCGGATTTCTCACTCCCGGATTCACTTCCGGATGTCTCACTCTCGGACTCGGAATCTTCCTCTTTATTTTCAACATCTCCCTCTTTCTTTTCTACATCTCCCCCTTTCTCTTCATGCCCCCTATCTGTTTCTCCTGATTTTTCCCCTGCTTCTCCCTTTGATCCACCTGCGACCGCTGCTCCACCTGCTGCTCCAGCTAACCCACCTACTGCTGCACCACCTCCTGCTGCTGCAGCAGTTCCAAGGCCTCCCCCTCCTCCTTCCTTCTCGTCTTTTTTTTCTTCGTCTTTCCCCTTTTCTTTACCTTTTCCTCCGCCTTTTCCCTTTTCTTTACCTTTTCCTCCGCCTTTTCCCTTTCCCTTTCCCTTTGCTTTTCCCTTTCCATTCTTATCGCTTCTTGCTCTATCTCTTCTTCGGTCTTCTTCTCGTTCTCTTCTACGTCTTTCTCTTGCTCTATCCGCGGACTCCTACAAAAAAATATTTTTAAAAAAGTAAGTAGGTAGTGTTTTCCTATTTTTATTTTGAAACCTTTCGTTTAACTTCACTTGTACAGTCAAAGGTACCTACTATACGACCATTGCGCCAAACGTATACACATAGACATGTCTATGCATAGACCTTATTATCATTGCCATAGGGGTGTTTATCTAGTTATCACATAAAGTTTGTTTTTCCATACTAGGTGTTCCAGTGTTTGCTTTTCACTTTGTAAGGAAAAAACAACTGTATGTGATTACTTAAAAAAGTTACAAAAAACGGGCAAATATGTTTAAAAACTTCGCTGATTCATAATTATTCTAATTATATAAGATACCACTGAAAAACTTATGAAATAATACATTAAATTAATGTTTTTTTGTGAAATGGACGTAAGGGAAAATTACAAAAATTCAGATTAAAATTATCAATATCTCCGAAACTAGTAAAAATCGCTGAACATATAGGGGCTAAATCCGCTATGTCCAGTAAGATCACCTGGTAGGAGCCCCTACCTATTAATTTTGTACGCGGGGGATCAACCAGGTGACCTTACTGGACATCGCCGCTAAACCGATAGCTTTTTAGCTGCTCTAACAGCCCTAGGCGGGTTGACGTTGGTTTCTGGGACACCCTGTACAGAATATATCTTTTTTTTTTTTTTGGTAATCGCCTGATGGGCCAAAGACAAAAGTCCTTGCGTTTGTTTACTGTTTTTTTTTAAACATTACTTTTGAGAAAAAGAAAAAGGGCAGAGGTGAAAATCCCTTCCGGAGACCTGGGAATGGAGGGCCCAGGTACTGCCGGGCTCGCACCGGCTAAAAACACCAATGCCCCTATTACCAAACTAGAATTTAGACTCCCGCGGATACTACCCCAGCCAGTGCTGAAAGGCCGGAGGAGAAAGTCCTTCCTCCGTTTACTTATCCGCGGGGTTTTTCCAAAAAGGGGGATAGGAGTGGGGGTTGGGATGGGGGGGGAGACTTATATCTAGTATATATCTTTATGAGTGACTGTATGTACTAGATATCGGAAAACTTTAGAGCCCTTACTTATAAACGTGGAGTAACCATGAAGTAGCTAAGCTATGCTTTGTCCTTATCCGTCGAATTCAACTGTCACGACCACAGGTAAGGACAAAACATGGCATAGCCACAGTATTAAGAAAACCTCAGTAGTCCGACTCCCTTGTTGTTGAATGAAATGAAACTCAGTCAAGGCTCAGGGTTGTCACAACAAAAACTAATTTAATATTTTATCTTAAATACTTTTTTCTGTGAATGTTAGAAATAGGTACATAACATTATAATACATTTATTTTAAATAAACTTTTGAATATCCCAGTAATTTGTAATAATAAAATTAATTATGAGTGCGGCAGTTAGATGATTTGTAATAGGTATAAACACTAAACTTTAACCGCAAATGTAAAAATTGATAATAACACTCGATGTCATAATGTAAAAAAAAAAAATACCTATGGTCAACTTGTATTTTTTTTTTTATATGTTTGCCAAATTATAGCTTTGTAGTACCGCGGTTTATCTCGGAGACTATAGGAGTTAAACCGCAGCCAGACGGACAGACAGACGGACATGGCCAAACTATAAGGGGTCCTTGTTGACTACGGTACCTTAAAAACGTCCTGAACCCACCTTCTATCCTTTGTACCTTATTTAATATTCCTTACTTCGTTTACAGTAGCAGAGCCGATCGCAAAATTTAATAGCGCTGGATACCATGATGAAATTCACACCGCTTTCTTATAAAAATTATGTCAAGTCCAAAGATGTTGAATATACTTACGTTCTGAAAAAAAAACAGTTAATACATGGGATATAGCAAACAAAAATCTACGAATTGCAACCTGTTATTTTAATTACGTGTTTCGTTATTCAACTTTAAATGTTACTGATTATTAGGGCTGATTTTTCAATCCCCAGATAAAACTATCCGTCAGTTAAATGTATTACTATCCTTTTCTGAAGTCATATGAAAGAAAAGGACAGAGCTAAAATTTACCTTCCGGATAGCTTTATCTGGGGATTGAAAAATCAGCCCTTAGACTAAAGTTTGTGTATCAAACTATCTGAATGACTCCCGAATATCCTAATTTTTGATCTCTCCGGGACTGGATCAATTTGACGCTCAGATTCACTTTGTCCATTTTCCCATCTCGTCTACATTCCCATTTCGTTCTCATTCCCATTGCGTTCACATTCCCATCTCGTCGACATTACCATCTCGTCCACATTCCCATCTCTTCCACATTCTAATCTCGTCCACATTCCCATTTCGTTCACATTCCCAACTCATCCTCATTCCCAACTCGTCCGCATTCCTAACTATAACTAGTCTGCAACCTAACGTAGGACTGTAGGGCTGGTCGATATAAATTCGATCACTCGATTGTTCACGGAAGTGAGGACGAGTTGGGAATGAGGGCGAGTTGGGAATATGGACGAGATAGGAAGTGGACGATTTGGGATTGGTATGTGGATGAGTTGAGAATGTGGCCGAGATGAGAATGTTTACGACATGGGAATATGGACTAAGTGAACCTCAGCGCCATTTGAGTACCTAATGTACAGTGATCTATATATATAAAAGGCAAACCTGATTGAATTATATATCAACGCACAGCCGAAACTACTGTACCTAGAAACTTGAAATTTGGTACAAGGGTTCCTTTCGTGATGTAAGTGAGCACTAAGAAAGGATTTTCCGAAAATCGACCCCCAACGGGAAGAAATGGAGGGAGTAGCGGGAAACTAATTCTACGCGTACGAAGTCGCGGGCATCCTCTAGTAATGTATAAAAACTTACGAAGCAATCGTTCAAGCCTTTGAAACATGCTGTTACACAATTTCCCATTTATCCTTTATTTCGGCTTGATTCCATATCAAAAAATAATAAAATATAAAAAACTGACGTTGAATTCTGACAAAATGGCAGATGGCAAACTTAGTGTTATGATAGAAGACGTAGAGGGATGAGTCACATGTTGGGGACTGGTCTATTGCTTGGGCTGAAGGCATTTGTTCTAAACACAGTACATAATTTTATATGATCTAAAATCACATGTCTACATTTTAGTTTATATAACTTGACACAACGAAACGTAGGGTTTCGGAAGGAAGCCGCGGACGGCGGCGAGGTTGATGACAGAAGATTTTGAAATGTCAACTTTGTTACTGGTCTACTGGAATTTTAAAAATACAACCAAGGACTTTGTGTTGAAACTGGACTGGTTACTGGTTAAAAAGGGTGACCAGCAGAGAAATATACTGTAAGTATTTCATCTCTTTTCATTAGGGCGACCAAACAACTGCTGCGAAAATAAAGATATTTATATTAAATTAATGCCGCCGAACGGCAGTGTCGGCATTGTTGCGTTCAGATGGAAGGCAACCAGCAAAAAAAGAAAAAGAAATCTGCCTTCATTAACACAAAAAATAAAAATGAAGTACACTGCCGCACTCAGAGACGTCAATTAAATTTAATGCTTGATTAAAGTTGCTGCTGTCACTTTCTTTGCTATAGCAATAGAATAAGAAAAAGCGTCACTAAACAAGCATCAAATTTAATTGATGTCTCTGAGTGCGTCAGTAAGACGTTAATATGAACGTCGCCACAAGCAACGCTGACGGAAAGTCATAGTGCATATCATCATCATCATCATCATGTCAGCCGAAAGACGTCCACTGCTGGACATAGGCCTCCCCCAAGGCTCTCCACTCAGACCGGTCTTGTGCTTTTCGCATCCACCGCGTTCCCGCAATCTTTACAAGGTCGTCACTCCATCTTGTTGGAAGCTACCTATAGCTCGTCTCCCGATCCGCGGACGCCACTCAAGAACCTTCTGACCCCATCGGCCATCAGTCCTGCGAGCAATGTGCCCCACCCACTGCCACTTAAGTTTAGCCATTCTTCGAGCTATGTCGGTAACCTTAGTTCCACTGCGGATATCATCATTTTTGATTCTATCGCGCAGAGGAACCTCGAGCATAGCCCTCTCCATAGCCCTCTGAGTGACTTTGAGCTTCTTTATGAGGCCCATTGTTAGCGCCCACGTCTCAGATCCGTAAGTCATCACTAGCAACACACACTGGTCAAGACTTTTGACTTCAAACACTGCGGTAATTTGGACGAAAAGGTGCTGCGAAGCTTCCCGAACTCTGGCCAGCCGAGTCGGATTCGACGAGAGACCTCTTTCTCAAAGTTGGACCTACCTAACTGGACCGTTGGTCCCAGGTAGATATAGTCGTCAACAACTTCTAGCGCTGAGCCTCCGACTATCACGGGAGTATAGTGTATTTATAATAAAGTAAACTCCTTTTCTGCAAGAATTACTCTAACAGAGAGCTCAAATGTAAGCTTGTATCATGGTTAAGTACTCTCACATATGAGGAAACCGAAGAGGTTTTGAAGGGGATGGTCTAGATGGACGAGCGCACACACACACACACACGTTGTTTTAAGAATAAGAATAAGAATAAGAATAATTTATTTACCAAAAGAGTACATGTTCCTTATATCTAATTTACAGCGGATCCCAAACTAGGCCGAGCCTGTATCTTGGGCATCCCATGAGTGAAGCTATCATGTAGGCGTTAAACAATTTACATTAATACAGTTTTAGTGATACTAATAATATTATAAAATTAAAATTAAATTAAATTAAAAAAAGGAATGTTCGTGTGTGTGTGTGTGTGTGTGTGTGTGTGTGTGTGTGTGTGTGTGTGTGCGTGCGTGTGTGTGTGTGTGTGTGTGTGTGTGTGTGTATGAGTGTGTATGTGTGTGTATCGGTGTTTGTGTGTCTATTTGTGCGTGTGATTTGCGTATGTGGGAGAGGGAGTGTTTGCGTTTGTTAGAGTAAAGCCCCTATGAGGAAACCTCTAGGAGATACTCAGTTTCAGCGTACGTCAGAGTGGTGAACCACTTCTCCACTACACTCTTCACCTTTCTTACAGTTAAGTTTTTAATATCGCATGCTCTGTTTATTGCATTATAAACGAAAGGGTGTGAAAATGCGGGTGAGCGTCTGGAGAAGGGCGACCTGAATGCGGGCAAAGGAGCTCTGTACGTGCGCTTGCTAAACAGTTTAGTTTGGCAATGTTTCTTACTCAGGATGCGGTGGGTGCGAATGGTTGCTTTTAACATAAATAGCTGCCTCACTCGCAACAGACCCGTCTCCTTATACAGCGTGTCAGTAGGGTAGCGGAAAGGCTTTTTGAGCATTACCTTTATTACGGCTCGTTGGGCGCGTTCCAGCTGCAGTAACAAGCCCTTCCCTGCTGCACCCCAGACGGCGGCACAGTATTGGATGATCGAGGCACATAAGCCATGATAAACTAGGTGAAGCACATCCGGAGGAGAACAATCGCGTAGTCTTTTGAAAACATAAATGAGTTTTCTTACTCTTTTGGAAAGGGCAGAGATGTGTTCCTTGAACGAGAGATGTTGGTCAATGGTGAGCCCTAAATATTTTGCCGATTCGCATCTTTTAATTTCTACACAAGAGCAGGGTTTGAAGCAATTACCGGATGCGGAGGCTAGTATCCTGACACATGAGTGAATTTGCAGCTTCATATTAGTAGGAGGGGACGTTACTGGTGTTTTGGTGAAGGCTATGTAATTTGTCTTATTGACGTTTAGTGTGAGAAGATTATGGTCGAGCCAATGGGCGACCCGGGACATACCACATTCAGCAGCTTGATAGGCATCATCCCAGCTTTCACCGTGAAAGAGAATAGCGGTATCGTCTGCGTAACAGATTATGTCAGAGTTGGGGATATCAAGCTTATTAATGTCATTTATGTACATCAAGAACAGCGTTGGGCCGATAATACTCCCTTGAGGGACCCCGAATTCAATGGGAAGTGGGGTGCTTAAGTGACTGTCAATTTTAGTCATCTGACGTCGATTTGTCAGATAGCTACTGAACCATTCCAGTGAAATTCCTCTTATGCCTAGGGCCTCTAGTTTCTTAAGAAGGATGAAAGTCGAAACAGAATCGAAGGCCTTTGCCAGGTCTAGGAAGATACCCAGACATTTAGCACTCTTGTTAAGATGTTCAAAGACTTTGTCTGTTAGGCAGATTGCTGCATCCTCCGTAGATTTATTTAGTCTAAACCCAAACTGATTTTTTGATAGAAGATCATTTGATTCAATAAAATTTATGAGCCGGGTATTGACTATCTTCTCTAGAATTTTAGAGAATACCGATAATAGAGAAATTGGGCGATAATTGCTAGGGGCATTTTTTGGGCCGTTTTTGTAGATAGGACATACTGTGGCCAATTTCCAACAGTCAGGAAAGCAGCCACTCTCCATACTTAAATTGCAAACATAGGTGAGTGGTTCGAGAATTTATTTTCTTATGTCCTTAAGAAGGAGGGGTTTACAGCCATCTGACCCAGGGGCGCTATCCGATTTTAATTGCAAAATGAGCTTTTCTACCTCGTATATGTCTGTCGGCTGCAAGAAAAATGATTTTAACGGCTTGTCAGGAGATTTAAATTTTGAAGCGAGAGTATATTCGGATTCAGATATTTTGGTAAGGATGCTGTCAGCTAGAGTTTTACCAATTGAAGAAAAGTAGTGATTACAGCTGTTCAGTGACTCGCGGATTGAGTTGTGTGACTTTGTCAATTCGATAGAGTCATTGGGCTTAGGGCTGGTTTCGCATACTTTCTTTACTGATTTCCATATTTTTTTCGGATTGTTTTTGTTGTCTACTATTTGTTTCTTTTCGTACTCTGTTTTTAAATTAAAAAGGATATTATCAAAGAAGTTACGGTAACGTGTGTAAATTTTTCGCAAAGTTAGGTCCTTCGGAGACGCCCTCGATCTACTATGCAGCCTGTCCCTATGCCTCATGCACCTTAACAAACCTGGTGTAATCCAGGGTTTTAGAATGTACTGCGCGCGACCAACCGTTACATTTTTGGTGTTCCTACTTATCGCCGATGTAATAGTCTCAGAAAAAACTGCGGCGGCTACATTAACATCTTTGGCATCCGTGACTATAGACCAATCAGTAGATTCGAGCTCCAGGCGAACAGCTTTATGGTCAGTTCTGGAATTCCACCGATTGCGGTGTACGACGTCGTAGCCTGGGTTGATGATTCCAACCAAGGCCAAGTCATGATCAGTAACCGAGCACTTGCAAACCACCCCCACGGAGACTGAGTTAGTTTTGATAAACACATGATCGAGACACGCATCGTTTCTGGTTGGCCTAGTGATCGCTGGGAGAAAGCCGTGAGCATTCATTAAGCTAAGGTACTCGGAGCACTGATCTGTCGCGGGTTCATTAATAATATCGATATTAATGTCTCCCGCTATTAATGTTTGATTAGATTGTATATGCGTCAACACCAAATCAAGTGAGTTTGTGAATCTACTAGTTTGCGTAAAGGAAGGGGATCGATAAATACCGATAACTGTGAGTTGATCTGAAACTTTAATCGATAGGCAGTTGGCATCATCCAAGGGCAACTCTTCTGCAGAGGATCTCAGGGAGCTCTTAACGTAAGTAACTACTCCACCTGATTTATTTATGTGTTTGGTGGTACAGAATACGTCATAACCTGGGAGCTGATCCAAGATTTGCCCGTCGCTCAGCCAACATTCAGTCAGAACTATGACGTCAAATTCCACCCTCATACGATTTAGGACAACTACAAAAGAGTTGAAATTTTTCTGGATGCTTCTAATATTAAAGGTTATCATCTTAAAAGTATGATTCGGCGTCAAATATTTTTTGCAACATTCCACGCTCCCCAGCTGATGACACTCGATAGCGATCGCGTTATCTATATCATCTATGACGTCAAGTAATGCCATTGAGTAAGATAAAAAGACTTTCAGCCTTATATTTAAACAACATCGAGCTGCTTTTGATTAATTTTGACCGCGTAGTGTAAAATCGCCCAATTGTTTCATTTGCATGTTTATATTTAATGTAAGTGTATTTTATGTGTGGGTGTAACGTGAGATTGTGTGATTGATCTAAGTAATTATTTACAAATAAGAAGTTAATCGAGAAGCGAATCGAAAGGTTTAGAAAATAACAAAAAATAATATCCAAAACTATGAGACAAGGCATCAAACTGTTCTTATAACTGGATCTTAGCGGCATCACCGGAGATCGGGGCGGAGTCCACAGGCTGCAAGGCAACTGGCTCACCACCAAAGCATCTTCTGAGGTCCGCGGTGCATCGGATGGCGATCGCCGGGGCACCCTCTCTCTTACGCAGAAGAATAGCTCCATTGTGAGTCCAGCAATATTTAAACCCGGCGTTGTTTTTCTGTGATCTTGCCTCACGAAATAAAGTCCGGTTCTGTTTGGTTAGACGGTCATTAAAGAAGAGCTTGTTTGCTAGGCCAGATCCCACAATGTCGTCCGATGTCAAGTTACGACGTGACTTAGCTGCTTTCATAAACTCATTGCGTTTAGCAAGGCGCAGAAACCTGACCACCAGGGGCCGCGGATTCGAAGGTTTGTCCGTCGTAGGTTTGTTTCTATTCTGGCGCGGGCCTACTCGAGTCACGAAGTCTACATCATTCTCATTGAGATTAATGCCAATCTTTAAAGCTAAGGTGTGCAAAATATGCTGCGAACTTTCGTTAGGCGACTCAGAAACGCCCATTATTTCGATTTCGTTACGAAGCGCATACTGCGATTGTGCATTCATTTCCTCCTCTAGCTGGCTAACCCTTGTCCTGAGCAACGCATTGTCTGCGCCCCGGGCCTCGAGCTCAATAATTTTCGCGTCCGCTTGCGATAGTTTTGACTCGCAGTTGTCAAGGCGCGAGGAGCAAGCGGCAAAGCAAGTGGTTAAGTTTTTAAGCTGATCCTTAATCTCACTCATCTCGTTACGTAATAACCTAATTTCGTTAGTTAGGACAGAAAGCGATTCGCTGTCGGAGCTAGTCATTTGCGGCGTATCCGGCAATACCTGTTTACGACTAGGCGCGCGTAACGTGACATTAGCACTCGAGTCGTCACTGATAGCGGTCGACCGCACTGGGGTGTTGGAATTGCCTTTTTTCGGATCGCTACTTAGGCAACCCGGGCACGTCCAGTTATGTTTTTGAGCTTCCGTTAATTTCTTGAAATCGGTGACGCTTACGCAGAGAGGATGGTACTTATCGGGACATTTTAAGCAGGTTAAGCATTGTGATTTAGTTAGTGGTTTGCAGCATGCCGCGCAGGTGCTATTCATAGTTACGATAAGCGATAAGCTTAACTCTCAGCAAATACTTGGAACAAAGGCGGTAGGTTGTTAACGCTTACACGCAGCTGGCGAAGTGCGGACGCTTTCGGGTTTCTTCGGCGGCGCTCGTTGACACTCGGCAGGCCTCGGTGATTGAGTGACAGAGAATTCGCGTGCGCACGGCGATGATCGGATGTTGCTCGTGTGTCGGCACTAGAGAGCGGGATGAATTATTTCAACTAGCTCTTTTCCCCGAGGTGAGGAGGGGCCGCTCCCGCGAGTGAACAAAATTAATAATCCGCACAATGTCTTTAAATACCGCACAGCACAAACACCCGTAATCACAGATACCTTAAGCGCTTGATTGCTATGGGCTTTTACGGGCAATTTAAGCACGACACGAAATAGCGTCCGACCTTAAAGAGAGATATAACTGCACTTCCTTTCCACTTCCTTTTATATAATTTCCAAACTTCTTTCATTTTCTTTATTTTCATTTCGCATCATTTTTGGCAACTCAAACAGCAATTGGTTACCTACGACACAGGCTGTGCCTAGTGCAGGAACCGCTGTATCTTGGAATTTGTATCTAAGCGTAAAATCTCTCTAATCTGTACAAACTATCGGTTTTTTTGTAAGCCATTTGTAAAGAGATCAATAAATAATTATGAATTATGAATTATGAATTACATATTTGAACCATTTCAATGGCTTCGTCGTAGTCGCTCATCTTACTCGAGATATCTTACCGCCACCCTCGAAATAGTTACCGTTGAGAAGTTCCGGTGGCCGTTTGTGGTCATCATCAGTTCTACTTCACCGAATAGTGCTTTCACAAATAAAAAAATGAATAATAATAAATGAGTTAATATGAAAAATATCCAAATCGCTACAGCTTATAATTAGTGAGATGGTTTAACGCCCCTCTTCCAGTTACGATGCTACAGTCAGGATAATGTAATAGCCAACACGAGGAGGTAGGAGGGAGATGCCTAGTGGTTTTTAGGGTTCCGTACCCAAAGGGTAAAAACGGGACCCTATTACTAAGACTCCGCTGTCCGTCTGTCTGTCTGTCACCAGACTGTATCTCAGGAACCGTAATAGCTAGGCACATTTTCACAGAAGATGTATTTCTGTTGCCGCTATAACAACAAATACTAAAAACAGAATAAAATAAATATTTAAGGGAGCCTCCCATACCACCAACGTGATTTATTTGCCGTTTTTTGCTAATGTTGTATAGATAATGGGACGGAACCCTTCGTGCGCGAGTTCGCCACGCACATGGCCGGATTTTTTTTTTAATTTACGTATGAGTACGTGCATTCCTTTGCCATGAGTAAATTTACTAATTTTGGAATGTTTAATTTCAATCACCTAAAACACATTATGACCAAAAATAATTATGGCAGACGATAAGTATAGATCCCTAGAAATACAGATACATAGGAATCTAGGGGACAAAAATGTATGACAGGTAGGGAGTTCCTACGTCGATAAACTCAAATATCGATGCTCGTTCTATATACTAGTGATCACTCCAAGTTTTATTAGTAAAAATATAATTTTATTAAAATTGCAAAAAATAAACAAAATAATAACAGAATGCTCTTCTTCTTTTTTAAACCGATTTCTGAAATTTTACTCATCATAATTTTTTTCTTCATTACTGACCCATCTACTAATGTTAAAATAAACGATCAGAATTTGTTCAAAATTTTCGGACGTTAAACGTCTCCGTCTGGGCTGATAAATCCATTTCAGGTGGCTAAATGACTTTTCAATTTGTGTGGAGGTCATAACATTTTTTTTTAATATGCTGTGTGAATTTCATACTCGTCTTCAGAACAATACTTACAAAAAAATACACTAGTATAAGTAAACACTAGGAAAAAGCATCGATAATTGAGTTCATCGATAAAGCAACTCCCTACAAATTTTGTCATAAAATTTTGCTCCCTTTATTCCTATGTCAGCAGATAAAGTGACATAATTACCAAATCCTTTTTTTAAATTAATTTCCAAAAATTAATAGGTACACTTTTTTGAAATAGGTATACATTCGCCAAACATAAACTTTATTTGAAAATCGTTTATGTTAACTTTATGCATCTTGTAAGTAATACAACATTATAACATATAAACCCACGTATAATTTCATTTGATATAACATTCAGTTAGTACTTATAGTGAACGAAGGGTCTAGACTAGATTAATTCTTGGTTCAGCATTCCGGACAGACGCAGGGGGGGCAGAGCGTGGAGGGGGTAGCGGCTGGATCAGTAACAAACCGCGGCGGTTTCACCTGCAATATAAAAAAAAACGGTCAAGACTTGCTAACCGAGGGTTCCGTATCGTGCGTCTCTTTCTCACTCTTTCTCTCTCTCTCTCCCTCGTTCTATCTCCCCCTTTCTTTCTCTGTGTGCCGTAACGTTTAAAATCCTAGTATATTACTTGACATAATTATTATAGACTGACTGACTCTAGATGCACCGCAGACATCATTCAGAGGATAGCCATGGCTAAAAAAGCCTATATTGAGCGAGTTGCCTACAAAGCAAGATGCCTAACAAAGCAAGATGCCTGAGTATTATGCCTACAAAGCGAGTTGCCTACAAATCAAGATGACTAGCAAGCATAATGCCTAAGAAGTATAATGACTACCAAGCGAGTTGCCTGAAAAGAAAAATGCCTGAGAAGTATAATGATTTGTTAGATCAATTTTCTAAAATCATTATTTCTTAATAGCAGAATTTCGACGGAGCTCCGCTATCGCGGAGCTCCTATTTCTACGCGGTTTGGCCCTTCGGGCCTGCTGCAAAACTAACATAACCTAAACCTACCTACCTTTTCCGACCTAGTTACAAGTTGCTTGTTAGGCATTCTGCTTGCTAGGCATCTTGATTTTTAGACGTCCTGCTTGATAGGTATCTTGCTTTTTAGACATCCTACTCAATAAGCATCTTGCTTTTTAAGCAAAAAAGCCTTCAATAACAAGAAGAACCTGTTAAGAGCTAAAATATCAAAGAAGGCTAAAAAAAGATTAATTAAAACCTACATTTGGAGCATCGCGTTGTACGGTAGCGAGACTTGGACACTGACACAGAGAGATAGAGAAGTTGGAAGCGTTTGAGATGTGGTGTTGGCGAAGGATGGAAAGAATTAGCTGGACGGAAAAGAAAACCAACGAAGAGGTTCTGAAGATGGTGAACGAAGAAAGACATATTTTAAAAACTATAGAATGTAGAAGAGGAAAGATGATAGGACACTTGATACGGCATGATAGTTTCTTTTTGAACATTTTAGAGGGTAAAGTCGAAGGAAAAAGAGGAAGAGGAAGACCTAGGCTTACTTACTTCAACCCAATAAGACAGAAGGCCAATGTCGTGTCGTATCAGGAGGTGAAAAAGCTAGCACAGAGTAGAGAAAAGTGGCAATGACTTCACCGACAAGAGCCTAGCTCTTAAATTTAATGATGAATTATTATAGAATTATTTTCTCTTGACATAATATTTTTGATTATAAATGTCAAGAGTGTGTCACACAAATTGACCTAGGCTTGTAATTACTCGAGGCCTTACAGTCGAGTTCATAAATATGTATACACTTTAGTACCTTGTCACTTTAATCGTTGTGACAATTTATATATGGCAGTTTAAACATGACATTAAACAGACAAGGTTCTAAAGTGTAATCATATTTATGAACTCGACTGTACTATGGGTAATAGACAGCGAAACATACTTAGATATATACATAATTTGTATGTTATATTTATACTAACAAACAAAACACCTAATACTCTAGAACAAATACTCGCGCTTATTTATAACACAAATATCTGCTTTTACCGAGATTTGAACCCGGAACTGCCAGCTTCGTAGGCAGGGTCGAATTAGTAGTAGAATGACAAGAGCCCCTAGACAAGATGGATTACGCCAACTAGCGTTTCTATTCGATTCGTTTTTAAACCAATCGCATCACTTGTAGATGACGTGTTACGAAAAGTCACGTGATCTACCAGTGACGCGATTGGTTTAAAAACGAAACGAATCGAAACTCTGGTTAGCATAATGCATCTTGTCTAGCGCCTCAGGTCGCAAATTTTTCGACTCACAAAATGACGACTTCGCTTGAATCCTACATCTCAAAATGTCTGAGCCACAGTATGACCACATTGCTATTTTGATTTTATTTCTATCTTAGCAAAGTCAACGGAGCCCCGCACGGCGGAGCTCCTATTCTTGGGTGAATTGCCCTTCGGGCGTTTGAGGTTGCCGAACGAACCTAACCTACCTAGTAACCCAAACGAAGTAATCATTTTGCGCCTTATTTATGTAGGTAACTGTTTAAACACAAAATAGGTCTTTGCAAAACTAAACTTTGTAAAATTATACTTTTGCCAAACTTACAATTATGGTTTAATAAAACCCTTAAACATTGAAAAACATACCTTTATTTTTGGGAAATGTATGTTTCCGTGTTGTTGAATTGGTGATAAAGGTCCCCTGGTCAAGCAATCACACTGGAAAGAAAAAAGTGCTTACTAAGTACTTATATTTGTATTGTGATGTGAGTGCCGGTAAGAAATAAAAAACATGATTGATAAATAAATAAAAACATCGATAAACGGATAAGAATAATAAAACAAACAGAAGAAAAAAAACAAATAAATATAAATATAAATAATTATCGTGCACTCGAAAATTAAAAAAAAAGGTGGTATTGTTATACTTACACCGGGCTGAAAATTTTAAATTAAGAAATTAACTTTTTGTCAAACAAATTAAAAACAACAAGTATTTTTGAAGTTTTTTTTCACGGCCCAAATTTAATAATTTTTTTCATGGCCCAAATTTAATTCATTGGCAAAATTAACAGGATAATAGAAATGAACTTACAATCTGTAAAAAAAAACAAGGAGATTAGTATTTTTTCTTAGAAATCATGTAAAAATTTAATGGGCGCGCGAGACTAACATTCTGCTGGCCGAGTTACGCCTCTCAGTAGATAGTATTCGAAGACGTATAATAACTCTCTCATTCTAACAGATTATTGCGTCTCTTTCAGCTTATCAGTCTGAGTGTTAGTCTGGGGCGCCCATGAGGCATAAAGGGTGAACACAGACAGTATTCTTTTATAAAAAAATACTTTCGTCCCTTCTTTGTTATTAAAGAAATAAAATAAGTCAGCAATTGCAAAAAAAAAACTTTAAAAAGAGCAGAGTAATCTCATCCATTATGTCATGCGTTTACCATAATTAAACATTTTATAATCTTAAATTACTGTAATCTAACAAAACAATCTTAAACCAGTTTATCAGCAATATTAAAAGAAAATCCTAAAACTGACGAGAGGTAAAAAAAAACATTTACAAAAAAGATGGCACAAATTAATTAACTAATATTAAACCTTTCAAATGTATAATTTATTGTAAGTACCTACTTCGCTCCCAAAATAATAATATAAATTCGTGCACACCTAAAAATTACGGTGTCTTTACCTTAATTTCTCTACATTGAATATCGATATAATGTACCTACTTGTATCGTAGCACTACGTCCCATCACTAAAAGGGTCTTTGACGTTACATGTCACGCAAAATACCTATTTTTATTGTTCAATTTATTTATAAGTTACCTAATGATAATAAAATTGTTTCAAAATTCTATATTACTTATTAAGAAATGAAACATTTTACGCCAAATATCCTAGTCACCAAGCTACAGTGCAAGAACTACAATTTTTTTTTCTTACAAACTCTGAAGAAAATTTACAAAATTTTGGTCTGAAATTAACCGTGACACTTACATGTCAAGAACATCGCATTTATTTATTTTTATATAAAATCATTAAATTATTCTCAATTAAAACTGGTTTATTTTTTTATAAGTTTCCTGATTATTTATAATAAAAATAAATTAAGATGACCATAAGAAACACTATTTCTTAAGATGAAATATTTTAAATATTTGATGTTGTACAAAATAAATATGCTTACCGTTGCAGGCTAAAATAAATAAATGTTTTAATTTTGCACTTTTCATTAAAATATTATAAATTTTTTGTGTAGGTAATTGGTACTTACATTTGTCTACAAAAATAAATAAAAATAATGAATAACATCATTTAGTAAAATTATTCATTTTTATTTTACGAAATTAAGTTTACTATGTTATGTTCGTCAGTCTCAGTCGGAGCCGATTTTCCACACTTTTAGATAAAAAATATAGTTAAATTTAATTTTTAGTAGAATATAATTTTGCTGCCAGAATAACATTACTCACGCGAAACTGAAAAAAAAAGTTGTTTAATTTACAGTTTTATTTTTACATTAATTAAATTAGCGATCTGCTTATTATTATATAGAATTTTCATTTATGCATACATTCATTTGTATTTAAAAGTATATCAGTTAAGTGCTTCTTAAAAAAGACAATACTTACAGTTTGCTAAAAACAACGAAAATATTATTAATTTAATGGCAGTGTTGATGGTTTTTTAAATATTGTATGTTTTTAAATAAAAGCTATGTTATTGTAAGTATTATTGTATATTATAATTGACTTATTAAAACAATAAAGAAAATAAGAACTTTAAAAAACTTGACATTGATTTCTAATTAATTCAACTACTTACCCATGCCTAAAATTAAAAATGAAATATTTTAATTTGTCTCTTGCTCAATTAAATAAACAATAAAAAAATAGTTTTTGTTTTATTATTATTACGTACCTCCGACTGTAAAAATAAATAAAATATAAAATGATATATTTATATGGAAATTTTAGGTAAACAAATATCTAAACCAATAAACAAATATCTAATCATGAGCAGTTTGTATGATTTTAATATTATTTTTTGTGTTTTTAATTTTATAACACACGTAAAGCATAAAAAACATCAATTAACTCAAATACAAATAAAAATGAATATTTAAAACTTACATTCACTTTCTGCATGTAAAAAAACAATACAATGTTTTAGAATGACACATGGTAATATAACAGTAACACATTGATGCAAAAAAAAACGTTAAAACAACTCATTTATGAATATTTTTTCCATAAAAATACATTTTACTTTTTTCTCTTAGTAAAATAAATGTTTTTTTTAACTTACCAATTTCTAAAACAAAAATAAATAATTGAATACGTATTCATTTGTTATTTAGTCCATTTTTTAAATGACCAAAGTAAAATACTTACGTTGCCGTCCTGTATAGTGAAAAAAGAGATGCGTTCATGAAAAAGAAGTTTATAATTATTTATTGAAAATGAGCAATTTTTTTTTATTTGTTTTGCACACGAGCACGTCCATCTGATGGTAAGGAAGATCTGAGAGCCAATGACATCTGAATCCTCAAGAGTACAATCTCAAGACTGAAATTTTAAGATTTCAATTGCGTTGCCAACCCTGAGGCCTCACACAGCATAATGTGAACAACTTCATATAAATTGTACAGCCACTACCCTGACCGGGTCCGGCAAAATTGCCGGATCCTGCATAGTGGGAACCAGGCCTAATATGGAATTCCTCTATGCTAGTAATTTCATTGGGTTCAACAATGCTGCTTGGCGGTATAGGTAGATTTTAAGACTTATTTAATGACCTAACTCTCATATTCGTTGGTTTAAGGACCATAATGCACTCTAAACAAAGTTAATGGTCCTTTGTATGGTGATTGAAGCCAGCGCCCTCTATTTCATGATTTGTATTCGTATTAAAATTTCCTATTACTTTGACATTGAAGTCGACTTTTGTAACGTCATCGAGTGGTAAAAGTAAAAAATCCGTAATGTATGAAAACGTGACTTTGTTTTAGGGGTTCGTGCTGCGTATATATTGCACGTTTTCGAACACTAAATGCGTTTCCTACAAAATAAGATAATTTATTTTATTATTATTTTCTATATCCGTAATGTTATTATTTTAGTACAATAAAGTAAAAAAAAAGTAAAAAAAGTACAAAAGTACTTGAGAAAATAAGATAAGATAAATGTAAATATAAAAGGTATAACTTACCTTAAGCTTTATATGGAAATAAAAATCATTTTTAGCAAAATAAAAATAATAATAATACTTTTATCCATTTTCATTTCAATTACTATTAAAAAGCTGTCATCATTAACACCAGACCGTTTACAGAACTTGTTTGGGATATAACTTGTGGTTGTAGAACAATATTGCTGATTAGGAAGTTATTACCGTAAACTGTAAAAAAAATATTTTAAATTAATTTTATGCTTTGTATAACGTAAGACAAAATACGATTAATTAATATCACTTACTTCCAACTGAAAAAATGTAAGTAAATAATTAACGTTTTTTTTTAAAAAAATATCTATTAAAATAAAATAAATAAATTGCATGGTCTGTTTGTAATTTCAAAATAAATACTAAAATTCAAAATAAATGTCAAAATTTACGTGAAAACTGCTATTTATACGAAGCCAAATCATAATACCCTTTTTTATTTTTCCATCTATTTGAAAGTTCTTTAATAGGCTACCAGGATTTCCATAAAAATATCAGGGGCTTAAACAAATTTTTAACTTAAATTTTCGTGAATGTTACATTTTGATAACTTGTACCCGATCGATACCTGACATACCGAAGCGAAGCGAAGATCGCTAGTATAATAATCAAAATATAACAATCCATGGTTAAATTCATTCCATTAAATATTTAAAAACTCATCTATTTAAATTACGATTAAAGTTAAATCCTACTAATATTATAAATGCGAAAGTTTGTGTGTGTGTGTGTTTGTTACTTCGTCTCGTTGCAATGGCTGGACGGATTTGGATGAAATTTGGAATGGAGATAGCTTATACCCTGGATTAACACATAGGTTACTTTTCATCCCGGAAAATTTCCCAAAACGTTCCCGAGGGAATAACTATAATCAAAATCTACGTGGACGAATTCGCGGGCAGAAGCTAGTATTAAATAAAAAAACAATAACTCACCGTAACCTGGGATAAAATATAAATGTGCGTTAATTACAAAAGTAGATATAAATTATTATAATTAACATAAAAGCCCGATGGCAAGTGGAATCTGTGACCCATAGACATTTGCATTCTCGATCTCAAGACCACAATCTTAAGACTGCAATCCTAAGACCGCGTCGCCAACCCTGAGCACTAAGATGGAATGCCTCTACGCTAGTAATGTCCCCAGTTGTGTTATCCCCACACCGGAACATAATGAGAATGCTGCTTGGCAATAGGTAAGGGCAAGATGCTGGTAGCCATCTGGAAGGACCCTGCACAAGGTGTAGTGTAACCACCACTTATACAACGTGTTACAAAATACCCCGTAAAAAATCTAATAAATTATCAAAGCCAAAAATATTGTCAACCCTAGTTAACTGTCATGTCAGGGAACCTGAGTTAGCATGGATTATTTAACAGAGAGGCCAACCTACCAATTTAATAAGGGTATCAATTAACCGGTCAGCAAAATATTCTCATTTTGGTGAACAGAAAAATGTATTTGGTCAGCCAAAATAGCTAGTTGGTAAGCAACTTATGGTTAGCAAACATTTATAAATCTGTCAGCAATTAATGACATATTGGGCTGCTCTAAATTATTTTGGTCAGCAAATTAAATATTTGAGCTGCATTGAACGACCCACAGATAATTAAATTTTGGTAAGCAATCAGAAGGTAAGCAAAATAATTCATTTTGTCCAGCAGAAAAAAGGAAGCAATAAAATCAAATTGGTCATCAACAAAATGGGCGCAACTATTACAAAGTTCATTCAAATAAGTATACTCTCTTTTTTTGTAAATTATTCAATTTATATGGAATTATTCCTCTAGGGCACACTTTCCTCGCAGATACACCCTTGAAAAAAGTTCGCCTTTATTCCTTATAGATCCCCTTTTTAAATACCAATGCAGTGTTTCCTAATAGATACACTTTTGGGTACAGTTGTGTACACAAAGGTGTAATTAACAAATTTACTGCCGTGCCGGCAACACACACATCCCAAACCCACCATCAAATTTACAAATTTAACAGAGTCGACGGAGCTCCGCTCACGCGGATCTCCTATTTCTGGGTTGTTCTGGCCCTCCGGGCCTGATATAAAAACGAACCTAACCTAACCTACCTCATATTTATGATACAAATTTTGGTTAATCTAGGGTGTGATTGTGATAGAAAATTGTGTGACAAAACTTAACTTGTAAACACTGCTGACTTTTCAAACTAAACGCAATCCACTTCTATATTATAGATGACCATTATTTTAATATGCATACCTACCTCTTAATTAAACTGCTTACAGACATGTTTTCTCTGCTGACCAATTGTAAAATCTTGCTGCCCAAATAATTATTTTGCAGCTCGACTGTTTATTAGGCAGACAAATGACAAAAAAAGCTGATCGAAATTGTTTAAAATGTTACCCGTTTATAAATTGTTTGCTGAACAAAGAGTTGTAGCCCGATTTTTATTTATTGCCACCCAAATCTTTTTATGCTGCCCAAATGAATTAATTGCTGATTTTTTTTGCTGATCAATTTTAATAACGGCTGACCATTTAATTACTTCCCATTTAATAATTGTCAACTTTAATGGTTTTTCTGGTTTTCATCCACAAAGGTTCATTCAATACTATGATGTCATTATCAGTGATCGGAAATAGGTGAGCTAATTTATCTAAACTTGACGCATATTCATTCATACGTGAGTGAGATGGGAATACATTATTGAATGAACAAGCATCAAGTTTAGGTAAATTAGCTCACCTAAGTACTGGCTTCAAAAAACGTCAAGACGGAAAATAATGTTATGTTGTCAATTTCAAATCTTCTTATCGATACTCTACAATTGTTTCGTGTTTTTTCCAAAATGACGATGTTTTCTAATTCAGAATATTACGACTCCAAAACTCGACTTGTAATATCTATCTAATCGAATTCTGTACATTTTGTTAGTATCTCTCTTGATTGTTTCACGAATTAGGTAAAAATGTACATAAACATTCTGCGTAGTTTACTCTTTAATTTTACTGAAATAGGGTTTGCACATCAATGAAAACGATAATGATTTTATTTTTTTCGCCGGTAAGTCATACGGTGATAGTACGGTTCTCAAATATTGTAAATGGACTTGTTATAAGGCACCATTTAACCCCCTTTCGGCTTTACGGGTATTTTTGTAACACGTTGTATATATATATATTTCGTGCGTACTTTTAGTCGAGCATACTCTAGCATAGAAAATCATTTTTCTTAGTGCGGGGTACAAAAGAAAAGAAAATTCCCCAAGAAATATTCCCTCCAAATTTCAAACTGTCTGTCACATACAACGCACAGCTTAGACTAGTAAATATAAGTCTCACAGAAGAATTATATATGTATAGATAATTACCATATGCTGAAAAATTGGGATAAGTACGTTTTATTTTTGCAACGATTGTAAATGTAATGAAACTTTAGCGTTGTTATTAAGTTTGACTTACAGTTTCCTGAAATGCGGACATGAAATAATTTTAGTTATAATTCAGTATTTTTTATATTTTATTGAGTTTATTTTTAAATATAAACTTACTGCTTGCTGGAAAAACAAATAAAATAATATAAGAATCATGTAACATTATAACAATATGTAACATTGTAACAATATGTAACATTGTAGAGGGGAAGATTAGAGGCAGGAGAGGCAGGGGAAGACCAGGAAGAAGCTACATGGGCCAAATCAAGGAGAAGGTGGATGTCGTGTCGTATAAAGAGGTCAAGGAGCTGGCAGAGAGGAGAGAAGATTGGAAAATACACAACCAACAAAAACATAGCTCTAAAATTAAGAAAGAGAGAATATGTATCATTTAAAGATATTCCGTAACATCAGGGACCTCTCCTGGCATAAAAACAGTAGATTGTTCAGACTTGCTCTGCACAAGACCAGATATAAGGAGCTGACTGCTAACCTTCAGTAAATGAAGAGGCACCATAATACCTACGTGCCCCTTCATTTACTGAAGGTTAGCAGTCAGCTCCTTAAATCTGGACTTTTCCAGAGCAAGTCTGAACAATTGTTCTACTGTTTTTAATTAATACTTCATTAGTGGAGTTAACATAAGGTATAATTTTATTAAGATAGGTAACTAGGCGACGCCCGTGAGATTTTGCACGCGTAGAATTAGTTTCCCGTTATTAAATATATAAAAGGAGAAACTGACTGACTGACATATCAACGCACAGCCGAAACTACTGTACCTAGAAACTTGAAATTTGGTACATGGGTTCCTTTCATGATATGTAAGTGAGCACTAAGAAAGGATTTTCCGAAAATCGACCCTCAACGGGAAGAAATGGGGGGGAGTAGCGGGAAACTAATTCTACGCGTACGAAGTCGCGGGCGTCCTCTAGTGACCTATAAATCTCTTAGAGCGGTTTCAGACTTGCGTTTTATTAGCGCGTTAGACTCATTTTTGTACGCTCTTAAACGCGCAAAGGAGATAATTCATATTGGGCCTCTTCCAAAAGTGCCGGCCAAAAAGAAAAAAATGGTATTTGTTGCTAGAATTAATTATTTTGAGTAACTTTTATTATGGCATGAAAGCTGTTTTGGGTCATTCTCTGACTTTTTATTTTATGGTTTCTATGACGGCTCATCAATTAAAGTCCGTAACTGTGCTAAAAAAAAGTCGATCTTTCGCACGTCTATAAATTCAAATTCAAATTCAAATTTATTTATTTGTCAAAACATAGGTTATAAATTACAGGTTGTTTAAAATTAAGATTGTATCACTATGTTCTACCCTTAGGTGTACAAATATAATGTTGCTTTTGGAGCAAATATGTAATTTAAACCTACTTTTATGCAAGCATGCATGCATTAATAATTCAATACTTACTTAACTACTTAGTTACTACGGTATGAATATTTTATTTATAGGGTAGATGTTTATTGGGCTGTATATATTTAAATGTCAAAGTATAAAAAGTCAGGCAATGATCCGACAGTTTTCGTGCCATAATAAAAGTTGTTCAACATGGATAATTCTTAGCGATGTACACCAAATTTTTTTTTGTCCGTCACTTTAAAAAAAAGCCCAAAAATTTATGAAGGATGAATATTCTTCCTTTGCCACACGCGCATCTCGTACGAGCGTAGGCGCGTTTGTAAGGCCGTTGACGCGCGAGCCTCGAAAATCTGACACACTAATTCAAGCAAATACGCTGAAATAAGCGTATATACGCGCGATCGGCTTATTGAAGCGTGAAATGTAGCGCGCGAGTAAGCGCACATGTGGTGTGGAAACGAGCGTATACTTAACGCGCAGTAAAAACGCTAGTCTGAAACCACTTAGTGAATAAATTTCCGAAAATTCTTAGTGCACCCCTATGATATCCAAGGAATATTCCTTCCAATTTTCAAGTCCCTATTTCCAGCGGGTTTTTTTCTGTTGATTGATCTTCAGTTTATTTTAATATATAAACAAATACCGGGTGACTCCTAAGTCGTGAACCCAAATAATGTTTTTCTGACTCTTTACCGTTATTTAAAGCACTCGTACGTAAAAATTTGTAAATGTATTTTGTAATAATTCATAAAATAATTAATTTTAAATTTACCGTGTCTCATGGTTACCCTACTTCTCGCGTTGAACTGTCATAGAATCTGAGTAGGTACATACATAAATCATCTAGTAAAATAGGGTGACCACACGGTTGGTAATTTTTATTCTTTAAAGAAGTTATGTTTTACTTTAACAAAGTTTAATTGTTAGTTTTTGGAGTTATGCACTGAATTCGCCTTGAAATGCTGCGTTAGAAACCATAATTTTGGTTGAATTTGGACCTCTAAATACTAGAGATCTAGTATTTGTATACAAAATGATAAAACAAACAATAAATATTTGGGTGAATTGCAATAATATTGTACATAGTTAAGGAGTTAATTCAGAACACGTAAATTTTCTTCAATTGTTTTTCCTTTATGTAACGAAAATTATCCATATGATTATATGACTAAATCTTCTTTACACAAAGGAAAAAGTTAAGGGCTTAACAACCCTTTTTTAATTGAGCACTTAACTATGTACTTACAATGTTTTTGCAATTCACCCATTTATAAATAATAATAATAATTAATAATCATTTTTTTATAATTTTGTACGTATAAAGTAATAACATTCAATTATAAAGTAAATTAAAGTTGTACTTACGCCCTTTTACTAGAACAAAGTAATTTTTTGTAAAAAAAATGTACTATCTTTGCAGGCTGTAATTTTTTTTTTATAATGCATGCTATTTAATCTTTTATAAACACAAATATTTTTCTGTATTTACTTAAATCGTATATTTTCTTTTTATGTTGTGTAATGTTAAATTTCGATTTCATACACATTTTAATAATATGGATATAATCCACGAAATAAACCATGTTTTTAATTTATAGCAGATGCAGCGGTTGAATAATTATTAAAATATTTTGTAAACTTACATGTTTGGAGAGACGCATGAAAATTAAAAAAATACATGTCAGTATAGAGAACACAATATGATGGTACTTAATTATGTTATTCGATTTGTTCATTAAAACTTACATATTTGTTCTGTAAAAGTATAAAAGATATTAGAATCGTGCGTTAACATTTTAAACTAATATGCTTTTACTTTTAAGTATGTACTTACTGTTACCTGAAAAAAATGTTTAAGATTAATATTGTTTTATTTAAAAAATACTCTGAAAATATACTTAATAGATAAAAACTTAAAGTTTTTAAAGGTTTTTGTTTATTTGACAGTTTTATTTATTCTTAATGTTTTTAATGAGAAAATAAAATGCTGTAATTAAAAAAATCCGTATGTACTATATTTGGATTGTGAATCGTGATTGATCGTGGTAATTATAATTATGTAAAAACTAATTAATTAATAAAAAAAACTGATGACATGTATAAATTTATTTTTATTTTTTATTCCG
Source organism: Acleris cristana (assembly GCA_948252455.1). Taxonomy (NCBI): domain Eukaryota; kingdom Metazoa; phylum Arthropoda; class Insecta; order Lepidoptera; family Tortricidae; genus Acleris; species Acleris cristana. Next base: position 6,770,762 of record OX411801.1, on the reverse strand, counting down.
TTTGTTATTTACTTTACCTACTTGCAAATATTTTTATCTTTATCTGCTTCTCCTTTTTATGAAAATAATTTAATAAAATGCAATGGATCATGTTTTATTGACCACGAGTGTATTGCGGTAAAGGTACTTACGACATTCTAAGAACAAAACAAAAAAGTCAATTTATTAAAATTGAATATACTTAGTTAAATTAATATAACAACTTAAATCAAATAAAATATTCTTTTACCTCTGGCTGTAAAAATGGATTTTTTTTAATAACGATTAACTTTAAACAAAATCTTTTAGTCTTTAATTTTAAATATACTTACAGTTTCACTGTCCGGCTGTACATAAGTAGAAATAATTAAAACTATTATATTGATTTAAAACAACAAATATAATATTTAATTTATATTCACTTAAAAGTACTTACACCCAACTGTAACAAAAAGTTTTCTTTTTAATTTCTGTGGCATAAAATAAAAACAAAATGTAGTGCATATAATTAATTTTATTATTATAATATAATAAGTAGTATTTTTTTTTACCGTTAGCTGTAAAAAAAACAAACAAAATATAATTATTCTTCATCATTAATTTATTCATGTCTTAAAAATTAAAGGGGTTTTCATTCATTTTCATTTATTCTGTCGTGAATAATTGTAGTGGGCCAGTAAATGATGATTGGCTTAGTTCACGACAGAAGTGTTGTTAAGAATGCACGGACAGGATTCAGTGGTATCGCATCGGACCTTTGTAGTCAAGGGTCCTCTTGCTGGGGAATCCTATACTGGTGTAGCTAAGGGAGAGTGAATGAAAAGGCCAAATGTCAAATACACTTCATGTATTATATAAACATGCAAAATTCGTTTGGTAATTTACATTAAATAAGCACCAGCGGTGGTGCTGTACCAAGAGGAGACACGGTTGCCTCGTTGTGTTCGGAAATTTGGGACGCGCACTGACTCTAAAAGATGTTGGCCAACATAATATAAAAGGTCTGTGCACTTACAGCAGATCTTCAGGCTGGATTACCGGGAGACACGGAGATGGTAAGCTGATAACGCAGCCAGGCCATGAGCCTGGCTCGAACAGCAGTGAGGAAAACCTTCGGGCCGTCAACCCTTGGTAAGGCTACCAGGGCGACGCAAACCGAAGAAACTCGCCGACTCCTTTTAATGGAGAAGCGTGAAGCCCCTTGGCGTCACGAAAGGCGCCGGGGTCCGCAGAGGCCGGGCACGGAGATCCGTCCTACGCGAGGGGCGAACGTCGCCCCCGCTTGGCATCACCCAACACCTGCGGTCGCCGGGGACTTCGGCAGTAGAGCCGCGCTTCCCGACACTCTACTCCTACGGGGAGATTGTCCAACAGCGCTACGAGCGCTTAAACATCGCGGGCGTTACGCAAAGTACCGCGAACACTGCACTCGCACTCTTGCCTAATAAATAACAACTAAACGTTCACAACCAATACATCGGGCGTTTGCTCGTCCGGATTAACATGGAGACAGGGGCGACATGGTTCGAGATGAACGCGGGTTCGGCGCGAGCGCCGCCCTGGCGAAATCGCCAACTGTCAAATTCGCTGCGCAAATGTGCGACGCGTCGTTATGGGTCAAAGGCTAGGTGACAACTGTCATGTCGGGTCAAACGCTCTCCAACGGTCAAGTGTCGTAACGTTCCGTCACGAAATGTTATAAACGCACCTAGGATTCAATTACTATTTTACCTAATGCACGTCTAGGTCACGGCTAGTTACGTTTCTAACAATTATTCCTCAGATATAGCTCACAGGCTATTTCATGGCCAATGATATCTTAATTATTAACACCTGGCATCACTCAACTAAATTGGCACTTCGGAACGCACCCCGTTGACATTTGCTTGTCAACTTATTTTGAATCGAGAATGTACCCGGTGTGAAACTTGTTTAATATTTGCTGACTACGTGTTATGAATTACCGAAAGTACACTCGTGTGAGCGTTAGAAGTGTAATAGAAAGCTAGTATACATCATGACGATCAATTTGATGTGCATAATGTATGTTTCGGACTTGTAAATAAGTCATAAAGTGACTCGAAAGTCTGTGTTTATCATGTGTTTTCTTTCGCTGAAAACTACTACTTTCAGTGCTCAAAAGCTTCAGGAATGCCTTTAATTCTAAAGTTCAAGAGGTAAGCAAGCTCCCTATATAGGTAACTCTTAGCAAAGCATGTTAGTTTCGAAATTATAAGCGTCGCAAAATGTGACGTATGTAAGGTTATGTTTTTATATGGAAAACAGTAGCGTATGCTACAATACCCCCTTTGTTAGGAAAGAGGTTAAGCACGGCTTAACCGGAACAGCCGGTATAACCGAGGAAAAAAAAAAATAAGAATAATTTCCAGAAGGGAAATTTTCTTTTTATTAATAGACTACCTACATGCATTAAATTGGTATAATCAAATAATTTTCCTTATTTAGATTTACTAAATGTAGGCTTATACAAAAAATAATGTTACTATACAAGCATGCGTGTCATATCTTATGACTCTTATGCTATATGAGACTGGCTCCTAGTCTATGCTAGAGCAGCTCCTATACTACAATATTACTATATTTTTTAACTTTACTATTTTATAACTTAAGTTATAGGATTTAACTTAAGATACGCTATATTGTACATTACCTACCATACCATATTCATGCTCTATGCTAGAATGTAATATACTGTACATTATATTAGTATGTACATGGAAACATGACAGGTTGGCCTGCCTGCCAAGTTCCTTTAATATAAGCACCTTATTATGGTGGTTATGTTTCAATCCTTAAAAGGATTTACGCCTCACAAAATTAGAGGTCAAGTTTTTGCTAGCTAGCTATTTAGAAATGTATGAAAAAAACTTGTTTTTCATTTTTTCTCAAAAAGTAATGGTCCGATTTCGGTCCAAATTGCATTCCCTGGATCCTAGGGTGATGCTGGTACACATAAATTTTTGCTATAAGCAATTTAAAAAAATGACATTTTCTGTCAAAAACATGTGTACAAAAAAAATTTTGTTAACAAGCGGGTACACACCTCATGGCACTTTTATTATGTCTTTGGCATGATATTTTCCTATTTTTCCAGTGTCTATCTCCTGTAGTTCGTAAACGACATCCGAATGCTTTTTGGTAACTTTGCATTTGACAAATCGCGGAGCCAGTTTAGCGGAGAAGAAATGCGCTGCACTTGACTGTACAAAATTACGCCGCCAGACGATATCACCTACGCTTAGACGGAGCTCTCGGCGGCGCAGGTTGTATCGGCTCGCGTTCTGTTTGTAAGCTTTGGTCAAGGCGCTGGTAACACGCTGGAAAATATCTGCCAATTCACTCAGTGTTTCAGCTTTTTTAGAGCGTTGAGTTAATTGGAGATCGCTTAACGAATCGGGAGCGTTGCCGCGTATTGCATGCAGCGCGCCATCCGCGACGATCTCACGGCCTCTGGCCAAGAAAAATGGTGTATACCCTGTTGCGACGTTAACAGTGCTATTCAATGATAGCTGTATTTGAGGCAAGTGCTTAGACCAATTCCTTTGGTCCTCGCCTACCAAAATAGCTAAGCAGGTTTGAATCGTTTGGTTGTAGCGTTCCACAGTATTCGACTGAGGGGCATAATATGCGTTGTAAAAAATTTGTGGTATTGAATTTTTTTTACAAAAGTTTTTAAATTCCCTACTTTGGAAGATTGTCGCGTTATCGCATATTAAAACGCATGGTATGCCCTCCTTAGATAAAATCTCCGACTCTACAAATGATGTTACGGTTCTGGTTGTTGCGGTTCTAAGTGGGTGCAGCCAACAATATTTGGTGAATACATCAACGATAGACAGTATGTAGACGTGACCAGAATACGCCTTTACTATTGGGCCAATGAGGTCCATAGACAATGTGTGCATTGGCTTATCGACCTTTTTCTGGTTGGTCATGTGTCCGTGTGGAGGGTTATTGGAGTGTTTGTATGCTTTACACTTCTCACACAAGGACACATAATTTTTCACTTCTTCATACATGCCTTTCCAATAATAATTTTCTTTAATTTTGGCTAATGTTTTAAATGTACCAGGGTGCACTGCATTAATTTCATGATTTTCTTTGATGCACTCTGGTATTAATTCCCTTGGGATAACTATTTTCCATGCATTCCCACTTTGTAATTGTGATGATGGTTTATTATACCTCAACAATACTCCATTTTTAATTTGATAGTTTTTATGGAATATTGGATTTGACTCTACGTTTTTAAATAATTTATTATAGTCATCATCTTTAGAACCGCTACCACCGCTAAATGCGACTGCCTTAAGTTCGATTCGAGACAGTACGTCTGGCACTACGTGCAGTGCACCTTTTTTATGCCTTATCTCAAAATCGAAGCAAGACAGCTGCATCGCCCAGCGTGCTAAGCGACCTGAAGGGTTGCTCAGCGACTTCAGCCATTTCAGACACATGTGATCTGTGACTACGAGAAAATGACTGCCATCAATATATGGACGAAAATGGTTTATAGAGTCGACCACGGCCAACAGCTCTCGCTCTGTGGTGCTGTAATTTCGCTCTGTTTTGGATAATAAACGCGAATGGAACGCTATTGGGTGCTCTATACCGTCAATTTCCTGAATTAACACACTTCCAATTCCTACTGAAGACGCTTCTGTGTGAATTTGGAATGGTAGGGAGAAGTCTGGGCAGGCCAGAACCGGAGCCTGGGTGAGGGCTTCCTTGAGCGCTAGGAATGAACCTTCTGCTTCGTCTCCCCAGGCTATGGCCTCTTTGCCTTTCTTCTTTCCTATCAGCGCCGTCATCGGAGCGACTATAGTTGAGAAGTTGTTAACAAACCTACGGTAGTAGGAGCATAGCCCTATAAAAGCACGCAATTGCTTAGCAGTCGTTGGACGTGGGAAGTTTTTAATGCAGTCCAGCTTTTGTGGATCTGTCTGTAAGCCTTGTGAACCGACTACATAACCTAAATACTTTAGCTCGTCTTTGCAAAACTCGCATTTGTTAAAATTAATTGTCAAACCTGCGTTGCTTAAAGCGTTAAAAACGTCGTTTAATATCGCGAGATGCTCTTGAAATGTACTAGTGGCTATTAGCAAATCGTCGCAATAGCCAAAAATTTTTTCACCATATTTGTGATGAAACAAAGAGTCAATGAGTCGTTGTAATTCGCAACCCGCGTTTGATATCCCAAATGGGAGTCTCCTAAATTCAAACAGACCTCTGTTTGGTACCACAAAGGCTGTTTTCTGACAAGAAGTACCGGAGCCGTCTTCATTATCAGAGTTGCATAAAGAAATCTGCCAGTAGGCTGCTGACAGATCAATTGAGGTAAGGTAACGGGAGCCGCGTAGGTTATCTAAAATAGAACTAATATACGGTAATGGATATGAGTCTTTAATAGTTACATCATTCAATTTCCTAGCGTCTAGGCAAAATCTTAGTGAGCCATCTTTTTTTGGAGTCATAACGACTGGGTTAGACCAGGGTGATTTTGACGGTGCTATCACACCTAGCTGAAGCATCCGGTCTACTTCCTCATTTAACGCCTTCAGCTTGACCGGTGACAGTGGATAGTACCGTTGCTTTATCGGTGACCCAGTTGTTATGATCTTGTGCTCTACTATGGATGTTTTTCCTAAGCCTCTCTCTTCTGTACTTATACTTTTAAATTTGTTAATAAATTTTTCTATTTCAATTGTTTCTAGAGGGGAGAGTTCGTGCTTAGGAATTATGGCACAAACTTTATTATTTTTATCTTGTATTTGTGTCATACTGTTTGTACATGTTATGTGTAAATTGTCTAAATTTAATAAATTTATTAAGCCAAACTCATGAATGAAATCCATACCGATTATAAAATCATTAGTTATGCTTGGTATTACCATAAATGTTATATTATAAATTTTGTTTCTGAAGTTAATAGGTAATAGTAAAGTCCCTATCACTTTAACCTCAGAGCCATTTGCACATGTTGCTTTTGAATTTAAGGTTGTAATTTTAAAACCCAATTTTAATAATTGATTGTGGTACCCGTTACCTACAATACTCAAATTTGCACCTGTGTCCAATAATCCGCTGCAAGTTCTGGATCCAATATTGAAATTAATAAATATCCTATTGTCACCCTCGATGGTTGATATACCAGGGGTCACAGTCCCAAGATGTGGTGAGGTATCATTTAATTTTGTGGCCCCTGGTGCACTTAGTTTTTTGGACCATTGTCTGCATTCCGATGTGGCCTGCTGTTGGGAGGGTTACATTTTTGGCAGGTACTTGATAGTACTCCTCTTTCTCCACATTGGAAGCAGACAATGCCTGGAATAGTGCGACATTGTCTGTATGAGTGACCAGGCTTTTTACATTTTTTACATGTAACTAAAATTTTGTTGTAAACTTTCCTAGGGTGCTGCGCGTTTACTGCAGTCACCTGTTTCGTTTGCCTAATAACTTTGGATTCAGAACTGCAGGTAGGAGGACCAGCGTATGCTTCAAATCTTTTTCCTAAAGAAATTAAATTTTGTATGTCACTAGAGTCACTGACAGCCAACAGGTGGGCATAACTTGGTAGTATGTTATGCTTAATGATTTCAATAAGGCTGCTCTCCGATAATTGGGATGCAAGCCTTGAATTCATTGTTTGCATTTCAAGTATGTAAAAATGCAGCGGTTGACCTGGTGTCTGTCTGTGCTCTCTAATTGATTTTTCTAATACATAGTCATTATCAATTGATGTGAAAAATGACTTAAATTGATTTTGCAACTCTGATAACGATGAGACTCCGTTTCGTATCTGCCTATAATAGTCTAAAGCTTTGCCGCCTAACAAATCTGGTAAACATTTTAAGACCCTGTGTTCTGAAGTATTGCGACTACGCATGTAGTCGTCTATCCGTGAGAAAAAGTCAACGACATCCGAGTCACCTGTGTACTTTAAATTCCAAGACCTCAGATTATCTTCCCGCAAGACATGTACTACGCGTTCGTTATTTTCTGTCAACGAGAGCTGGTGTTGGTCGCGCCGATCAGACAGGTGTGTCTCTGCCTTAGTTACTAGGCGCGGTGCCTCTAACGTTGGAGCTATACGCAATGGCATGTCGATCTGTGAGGATGGACCTGGCATCGGGGTAAAAGTTTCTAAATTCCCGCGCGGTCCCTGTTCGGGCGCCAATTCTGTCGTGAATAATTGTAGTGGGCCAGTAAATGATGATTGGCTTAGTTCACGACAGAAGTGTTGTTAAGAATGCACGGACAGGATTCAGTGGTATCGCATCGGACCTTTGTAGTCAAGGGTCCTCTTGCTGGGGAATCCTATACTGGTGTAGCTAAGGGAGAGTGAATGAAAAGGCCAAATGTCAAATACACTTCATGTATTATATAAACATGCAAAATTCGTTTGGTAATTTACATTAAATAAGCACCAGCGGTGGTGCTGTACCAAGAGGAGACACGGTTGCCTCGTTGTGTTCGGAAATTTGGGACGCGCACTGACTCTAAAAGATGTTGGCCAACATAATATAAAAGGTCTGTGCACTTACAGCAGATCTTCAGGCTGGATTACCGGGAGACACGGAGATGGTAAGCTGATAACGCAGCCAGGCCATGAGCCTGGCTCGAACAGCAGTGAGGAAAACCTTCGGGCCGTCAACCCTTGGTAAGGCTACCAGGGCGAGGCAAACCGAAGAAACTCGCCGACTCCTTTTAATGGAGAAGCGTGAAGCCCCTTGGCGTCACGAAAGGCGCCGGGGTCCGCAGAGGCCGGGCACGGAGATCCGTCCTACGCGAGGGGCGAACGTCGCCCCCGCTTGGCATCACCCAACACCTGCGGTCGCCGGGGACTTCGGCAGTAGAGCCGCGCTTCCCGACACTCTACTCCTACGGGGAGATTGTCCAACAGCGCTACGAGCGCTTAAACATCGCGGGCGTTACGCAAAGTACCGCGAACACTGTACTCGCACTCTTGCCTAATAAATAACAACTAAACGTTCACAACCAATACATCGGGCGTTTGCTCGTCCGGATTAACATGGAGACAGGGGCGACATGGTTCGAGATGACCGCGGGTTCGGCGCGAGCGCCGCCCTGGCGAAATCGCCAACTGTCAAATTCGCTGCGCAAATGTGCGACGCGTCGTTATGGGTCAAAGGCTAGGTGACAACTGTCATGTCGGGTCAAACGCTCTCCAACGGTCAAGTGTCGTAACGTTCCGTCACGAAATGTTATAAACGCACCTAGGATTCAATTACTATTTTACCTAATGCACGTCTAGGTCACGGCTAGTTACGTTTCTAACAATTATTCCTCAGATATAGCTCACAGGCTATTTCATGGCCAATGATATCTTAATTATTAACACCTGGCATCACTCAACTAAATTGGCACTTCGGAACGCACCCCGTTGACATTTGCTTGTCAACTTATTTTGAATCGAGAATGTACCCGGTGTGAAACTTGTTTAATATTTGCTGACTACGTGTTATGAATTACCGAAAGTACACTCGTGTGAGCGTTAGAAGTGTAATAGAAAGCTAGTATACATCATGACGATCAATTTGATGTGCATAATGTATGTTTCGGACTTGTAAATAAGTCATAAAGTGACTCGAAAGTCTGTGTTTATCATGTGTTTTCTTTCGCTGAAAACTACTACTTTCAGTGCTCAAAAGCTTCAGGAATGCCTTTAATTCTAAAGTTCAAGAGGTAAGCAAGCTCCCTATATAGGTAACTCTTAGCAAAGCATGTTAGTTTCGAAATTATAAGCGTCGCAAAATGTGACGTATGTAAGGTTATGTTTTTATATGGAAAACAGTAGCGTATGCTACAATACCCCCTTTGTTAGGAAAGAGGTTAAGCACGGCTTAACCGGAACAGCCGGTATAACCGAGGAAAAAAAAAAATAAGAATAATTTCCAGAAGGGAAATTTTCTTTTTATTAATAGACTACCTACATGCATTAAATTGGTATAATCAAATAATTTTCCTTATTTAGATTTACTAAATGTAGGCTTATACAAAAAATAATGTTACTATACAAGCATGCGTGTCATATCTTATGACTCTTATGCTATATGAGACTGGCTCCTAGTCTATGCTAGAGCAGCTCCTATACTACAATATTACTATATTTTTTAACTTTACTATTTTATAACTTAAGTTATAGGATTTAACTTAAGATACGCTATATTGTACATTACCTACCATACCATATTCATGCTCTATGCTAGAATGTAATATACTGTACATTATATTAGTATGTACATGGAAACATGACAGGTTGGCCTGCCTGCCAAGTTCCTTTAATATAAGCACCTTATTATGGTGGTTATGTTTCAATCCTTAAAAGGATTTACGCCTCACAAAATTAGAGGTCAAGTTTTTGCTAGCTAGCTATTTAGAAATGTATGAAAAAAACTTGTAGAAGGTAACTCTTAGCAAAGCATGTTAGTTTCGAAATTATAAGCGTCGCAAAATGTGACGTATGTAAGGTTATGTTTTTATATGGAAAACAGTAGCGTATGCTACAATTCATTGTCATTTATTTGACCAGTTCTATTTCCGGAGGCAGACGAATTAAAAAAACCATAAATGCATTATATTGTTTTCAAAAATAAAAGTAAGTCTCGTTTGCGTAGAATTTGCTACTGCCAATATTTCTAGGTACCTAGTTGCCGTGCATTTGGCGTTATTCTTTTCCATTCTGTATATATGTGGCGTTATCTATGAAAAGGGACCTTATTGTCGATGGCGCTTACGACGCACTGCGTCACGCGACGTTGTATTTATCGCGAGCATCGTTAATAATGGCAGATGCGCCATCGACAATAAGGTCCCTTTTCATAGATAACGCCACATATGTTTGAACTAGAGGACGCCCGCGACTTCGTACGCGTAGAATTAGTTTCCCGCTACTCCCCCCATTTCTTCCCGTTGAGGGTCGATTTTCGGAAAATCCTTTCTAGTGCTCACTTACATCATGAAAGGAACTCCTGTACCAAATTTCAAGTTTCTAGGTACAGTAGTTTTGGCTGTGCGTTGATATATAAGTCAGTAAGTCAGGTTTGTCTTTTATACCTATAGATAGATAGATTTCATATTGCTAGTTTTATAGTATAGGATACTTACATGAGCAGTCATGCCATCTTCCTCTGGTTTCTGTCAAAATATTGATCAATTATACTTTAACTTATTGATGAAAATATCGCCAGGGTAGTGATTCTCTCAAAAGCAAAGGTGAGCGAATGCAGGAGTGAACGTCCAAGCGTCGAGTTTAAGTAGTCCCGTCAAAGCGAACAAAACACATTTAGCGCGTGTATTCTTAATTAGGCAGCCTTATACGTTCGAGAAGCCATGCTGCCAAATTGAATACACGTCATCATTTCATTAATTAACGCGTAATGGTCCGATCCCTCGCGAACATAGATCGGTTACCCGAACTGACTAATTCAGCGTAGCAAACTTTCCATTCGCATTTTTCCCCATTTTATTTTTTCACTTTTCTCTCTATTTTCCATTTTGGATTTTCCCCACTTGCTTGTTTTCTCAATTCAAAATCAATTTCACTAAGCCGACGGAGCTCCGCTCCTGCGGAGCTCCTTTTTCTGGGTGCTATGGCCCTTCGGGCCTTCTGCAAAACTAACATAACCTAAACCTATCTACTTATTTCGATCTATTTCGACTTAATTACAATGGGAAATTTTGCGGGCGGAGAAAATCCTTAATAGAAAACATACGATTGCTAAAAATTCAAAATGGGAAACAATGCGACCGGTAAAAAATTAAAATGGTGAAAAATGCGACTAGAAAGTTTGCTACGCGGAATTAATCAGTTTGAGGAACCGATGTAACTATTCGATCCCTCGGGCCCTAAAATGACTGCGATTATCGCGTGAAAAAGTTTAGATAAGACATTCGGTCACCTTCTGACTCGTAAATAAGTACGACAGTGACGGATGCTTTATCCACATTTGACACGCGATATAGACGCAACCATGCTAGGCCCGCTGGTTATTTCTATCTGTTGCCCGCGACTCAATAACGTTGTGTATCGCTTTTCCCTCTGGAACTGTTCTATTTAAGATGCCACGTATCATGCCACGCAACAAACATAATAAAAAAAACAAGCAAGCTTTAAAAACCCGGCTGTTGCTAATCAACTTTAAATTGTTATAAATCCTAAAATGATCATTCAAAATGAAAAATGATGAAAGGAACCTAAAGATGATTTTTCCCACAATAATTCATAATTAGTTTTTTTGTTTTTTTTGTCATAATTCGTCGACTATATATTTTATTTCTATTAAATATAACGCTTGTTTAGTAACGTATTATTCTATTGATATAGCAACGAAAGTGACAGCAGCTACTTTAATCAAGCATTAAATTTAATTGACGTCTCTGAGTGCGACAGTAACTTAAGACTTGATTGTGCCTTCATTTTGTTATGGCCCCTTTTACTTTAAAAAAAAGTTACATACTAGACAATACCTAATTAAATTTGTTTGCAACATTGCGGGCTTGTGTAGCGAGCCCGCAATGTTTATTTTTAAATTTGAGAACTGTCAGTAAACTATGTAGGTACTTCAAGTCTCAATATGTAGATAGTAATATAATCAACTTTTTTGAGAAAACCAATGGTTATTTATGTGACTGGTGCATAATGAAAGGCATTATACACGAGTGTGGTTTAGTAATTATGCGTACAGTCGCATACATAACTTTATCTACATACATATCATAAGTTTTCTACAATATGTGAGAAACCTGTATCCGTCGTTACCCTGCATCTTAATGTTCACATTAAAGTGCAGGTCACTTATACTGTAAAGTGAACATTAAGATTCAACTACAGCGATAACCGATACTTTATTGACATGTTATACTTTAATGTTAACATTACAGTGCAACCACAGATACAGGTAACATAATGTAGGGCATTTGCTTATCGCTTCTGAACATATTATATTGAAATTATGATATGGATGTAGATAAAATATATTTTATATTTGTATTATTCTTACTTTTTCGCCGTCCTCCGCAGCTAAACAACAAATTAAAAATATTAACCCCCTTACTAATAAACGTTGAGTAAAGGTGGTGTAGCTAAACCATGATTTGTCCTTATCTGTAAAATTCAAATGTCACAATGACAGATAAGGACAAAGCATGGTTTAACCACGGTTACTCAACGTTTATTAATAATGGGGTTACAGTGTACATTAAAAACAAAACGAGTCACATCAACGGGCTTCAAATCGGGATAGAAGCTTTAGGCTCACATCTAGTTAGGTCTAGGCGTCTAGGGTGACTGTACCAATGATGGACACTTTTAGCTGACAGGCACCAGTAATGGACACTTCACTCTTAATTCAAATTTCATACGGTCCTAAATTACATACATACATAAATAAACTCACGCCTTCATTCCCAGAGTGGGGTAGGCAGAGCCACAAACTCACCAACAACTCCAAAAACTTGTTGATAATTCTGTGACCACATTTTGCACAACCAGGCTAAGATGTTATCCAGTGTATTAGTGACAGGTTGCAAACCCATCGCCTAACAGCACTAACAGCCTTAAGTCCCTTAGTCGTCTCTTACGACATCCAATGGAAGACATGGAGTGGCAACATTCTAAACCCGGCACCACACGGGCTATTTACGAGAATTTATAAATTTAAAATTAAATTTTGGTATCGAATGAGACTTTCCTACAGTTGAAGCCAATGATTTATACAAGAAATTAGTTAAAGCACCGAAAAGGAACAAATACTGTCCAAAATCACAAAGGATGTGTCATTACAATCAAACACTAGGATAAATTATGTAAAAAATAACTAAACAAGACTATTCCCTAACTTAAAAATTAATAAAAGATATAACGCCCAACATAATTTTAAATCATGTTGAATTGTTCAAATATTTTAATTAAGAATATGTTAGGTTATTTTTTATCTTTAAACTAGGGATGTACACGCCTTCTTCAGTTTTACATGGACTACATACTGGCGGCGCCAACAACATCACACTGAACGCGGAGCGACCGCGTCACTCGGAGCGCCCGCGTCACTTCGGTCCTAAATTGATTGTTGCAAAACAAATGAATACCATTCCATTCCATCGAGCAACACGGCCTTCCTAGCGGAAGGGAGTCGCCTTAGCTATGAATATTACAGTCAAATAGTTCTGTCATTTCTTGCGGGGGGTTTGCACACAAATGCAGCTCTGCACACCTACATACAAAAACAAAACTGTAATGATGACACTAATACATAAAAAAAATGGAACAATACACCGACAAAACTTGCAAACCTCGAGCAATTTTTGTTACGATCGAGTCACAATTCACACATTGACACGATATTTCATCTCTTTCATCAGCGAGAAGTCGGATTTGTTGCTCAACAGATCCGAAAACAGAGCAATTCGGCATTTTAAGTGTAGGTAACGTTCACTCGCGCGAATGGACTCTGTCTAGTTGACAATCCGAGTGACAATTAGTTTTATTAGATGCGCATGCCCGCTTGGGCTTGTACTTTGACAGAGGGGAAATGGTCATTGGAGCATTCTAGATCCGTGAGCCAGGGCCGTCGCGATTGTAAACAAGGTCGCATTGTGTAAACAACGAACATTCCAGCAACGAATAGTCTCGGTCGTCTTCAGCGCGGCGGGTCAATGAATATCAATCACTCCGGAAGGCATTCTGGAACGGTCGGACACCGGGACTATAAAAAGGCGGACCGGTTGCGGGTACATTCAGTCTTTTCTTGGAAAGCGAACAGTCCGAACTAGAGCGACCCAAGCGTTCATCGTAATCGAAGTTTATTGTGCGGTATTTTTTTGTAACGGTTTAAGTTAGTGCGTTACTAAAGTCTACTTTTGATTATCGGTGTATTCGTGCATTTCTATCAGTTACCTACCCAACTTAACAATAATATGAAAACCAATTTCTGACTTTCAAAACTCGATATATTCGATATGGAAATGGGTGACAAAGGGATCCCAACATATTGACTTACGATGTTCTCCATCTTCATGGTCGGGTTGGGGTCCATCAGGCGATGGGGTTGTTTCTTCATGCTGAACATACAAACATTAAATACATACATGTACATTAAATCACGCCTGTTTCCCATAGGGGTAGGCATAGACCACTTCTTTCCACCTGCTACGATCTGGACAAATCTCTTTCGCTTCTTCCACATTCACACAGCGAGTCATGCATGTTGGCTAAATATGCAAGCATTTAAAGCGTCACTTTACAAAAAACTAATAAAAGAAAAGAAAAAACCGCGGAAAAAAATTGTAAGACACTTTGTTATGATATGATCAATATTGCAATTTTGTAGTTGTTGATAGAACGAGGTTTTTTTTCCTCGCATTCAAAGTGAAAAGTAGAGTGTTTAACGCGAGACTGAACAACCATAATAACATTAATGACACTCGAATTATCATTAGATCATTACAAACATCTCGTGTCATTTTGGCTTGTTTTAGTCCCTTGTTGAACTATCTAAGTACTATTATGTATTATTCTTACTGGTTCGCCGTCGCCGCCCGTAGCTAAACAACAAAATAAATAATATTAACTGCCGCACTCAGAGACGTCAATTAAATTTAATGCTTGATTAAAGTAGCTGCTGTTTATTTGCAATAGAATAAGACAACACAACACTAAACAAGCATTAAGTTTAATTGACGTCTCTGAGTGCGGCAGTAAGTGTTACATTGAAACTTAACGAGTGCCCACATCATCGGGCTTTATACAAGCTAGGAGTTTTAGGATAGAAGCTTTCGGTCCACATCTCGATAGGACCAGCCCCCTATTTCACTATACTGACAATGACAGGTGACAGATGACAGGTGACATTTCAGTGTACTCGGGGCAGCGATTTATGCGTGTATTGACTATAAGGAAATATGCCGAAGAATAAAAATGTCTACCTTTAAAACATAAATTAGTGTAAGTATAAGAAAGCCAATACTTCAAAACGTCTAAGTCTTATTTAGTCGAAATATAGAAATGACTACTCTCAAAGTATAAAAATGTCTACAATCATAGTAAGTAAATGTCTTATATAAAAAATATTATTAAATTATTATCAAATTATGCACGGACGAAATTATTCAAGTGGACATTTTTATACTTCGGTATATTTCCTTAAAGTCTATTGTCGTAACATCTTTATACGTGGTCTAATATATATGTGCACATTTTTATACTTTGACCAAATTATGCACGGACGAAATTATTCAAGTGGACATTTTTATACTTCGGCATATTTCCTTGTAGTCAATACACGCCTAAATTGGCGCAGCTTACCTATATAAAACCCAGTGATGTATCAGCGAGTTAATTTTGCAGTGTATACCGAATTGTCACCTGTCACGTGTCGTTGTCAAGATGGTGAAATAGGGGGCAGATCGATTTGCGATAAGAACAGAGGCCCTTGCCATTCTTGCCAAGATGCATTACGCTGACTAGCGTTTCTATTCGATTCGTGTTTAAACCAATAGCGTCACTGGTATATGACGTGATACTAAGAGTCACGTGATCTACCAGTGACGCGATTGGTTTAATGATAGATCGCCCGGACCTAATAGCTTCTATTCTATACAAAATAGGTACGCAATGTACGACGTATCGTATTGTCAGTTTCCTGTCACATTACTGATAGGTTTGTGAAAGGGTTAGTATCATAAAGCCCGATTTACACTAGTCAAGGACAGTGACAAGTACAGTGGCAAGGACAGTGGAGTGAAAAAATAGAAAGCGATTCTTTTTGGAACCACTGGCAAGGCAACTTGACTCGCTACTGTCCGATCAGTTTACACTACTGTACTGTCTACTGTCCTTGACCAATGAAAATCAGGCTTTACTGAAATTGACTTTAGGGTGACAATAGAGCAGACGGGTGCCCTTCGACTGACCTAACATACATTTTTTGGTCGAAAATGTTTCCTATAATATTGAATGGCATACTTCTTTTTTAGCATAAAGATTTTTTTGCTTACATATTTTTTGGTTCTAAAGCATTTTTGGTCTAAAATTAGCTTTGACAAAAAAAAATATTACTAAAAGGCATAATATTGATTGGTCGAAGGACCTAGGTCTCGACTAATCTAAGGTTAGGTTAAAATTGTGTCAAGGCGCGAAGCGCCATAACTACGCGGAAAGACAATTTTTCGACCAAACAATTTCGATCAATCAATTTTCGATCAAAACAAGTGGCGAGTTTAAGTAGTCCCGTGAGAGCATACTAAACACATTTTAGCGCGTGCATTCTCAATGAGCAGGCTTATACGTTCGATCTTATCGGCAGAAGCCGTGCTGCCTAATTGAGAATGCACGCGCTAAAAGGTGTTTTATACACTCCGACTACTTAAACTCTTGTGTTCTCGTGTTCACTCGTTCCCTGCGCCCGCGCCCGTATTTTGGTTGCCTTTAGCTACCACACTTCTGTGACCACATTTTGCACAACCAGGCTAAGATGTTATCCAGTGTATTAGTGACCGGTTGCAAGCCCATCGCCTAACAGCACTACACAGCCTTAAGTCCCTTAGTCGTCTCTTACGACATCCACGGGAAGACATGGAGTGGCAACATTCTAAACCCGGCACCACTCGGCAAAGCAAGCAAGCACGGCAAGAAACTTTTATATACTTTATATTTTGTTAGATATAGAATTTATTCACCTTTCTATAGTTAGTTATGTAACACATTACGTATTATATGAAGGGTAGGTACAGTCTCGATGTTTTTGGGTGAAAGCGATGTGTTTTCTCGGTTCTCCTATGGAATCCCTAATCGTCATTTGTCCTAATACATCGTTTGTCCGAATTTTCGTTTATCCTAAAGCCATTTCCGCTTAAATTTTAAAACTTTTTAGTGTTTTTATAATAGAACCCTAACCTAACCGAATCGCAGATATAATTGGAAAACTTGAAAAGTTGCCTAACTCATCTGAATCATCTTTTGAATTTTGAATTTGAATTTATTTTTGTATGGGGACATTTCCTGCACTTTAGAATAATTAAGCGTTAATAGCGTTATGCTTTCCAATTATTATGAATATGGAAACCTTTAGGCATTAATAATGTTACGCCGAAATGAGACAGCTATACGCGGAGCATTCTAGATCCGTGAGCCAAGGACGTCGCAATTGTAAACAAGGTCGCAATGTGTAAACAATGAACATTCCAACAACGAATAGTCTCGGTCGTCTTCAGCGCGGCTGGCCAAAGAACATCAATCACTCCGGAAGGCATTCTGGAACGGTCGGACACCGGGACTATAAAAAGGCGGACCGGTTGCGGGTACATTCAGTCTTTTCTTGGAAAGCGAACAGTCCGAGCTAGAGCGACCCGAGCGATCACCGTAATCGAAGTTTATTGTGCGGTAATTTTTTGTAACGGTTTATGTTAGTGAGTTACTAAAGTCTACTTTTGATTATCGGTGTATTCGTGCATTTCTATCAGTTACCGCCACGTAATTAACAATAATATGAAAACCAATTTCTGACTTTCAAAACTCGATATATTCGATATGGCAATAGGTGGCAAAAGGGATCCCAACATATTGACTTACCATGTTCGTCGTCTCCTCCATGTCCATCAGGCGCTGGGGTTGTATCCCCATTCTGAACATACAAACATTAAATTACATACAATAATATATATTAAATCACGCCTGTTTCCCATAGGGGTAGGCATAGACCACTTCTTTCCAACTGCTACGATCCTGACAAATCTCTTTCGCTTCTTCTACATTCACACATCGAGTCATGCATGCACGTCGGTTTCGGGTACTTAAGATTCGGCCCTTTTCCAGTATTCTCCGATTTGATTCGAAAAAGTATGCCTAGGGCGGCCCTTTCCGACCCTTCCACTCTCGCTTTGTATATCTCATACGTCAATCTTCTTTCATCCATCCTTTCCAAATGACCGAACCATCGAAGCATGCCCTTTTCAATCGTAGTCACTAAGTTGGAAGTACTAGTACTCGTCGCCATACTTTGACTTGGGATAAATAAAATAAGATTAGCATTTCTTTTGTCACCACCTCATTTTAGCGATGGGAAATGTTTCTGGCTTTGATATTTCACACGCCAATTTTTAAATAAAGAAAAGGACTTCCAGCAAAAGTACCTGACATTTACTCATACAATCCGATTGACTAGTTATTTTTTTCATTTTGATAAATTTATATATGGTCACCATATAAAACAAATTCCAACTAAGTAAAAGTAAAGGTCATATTTCCCAAATCTCATGTAAATGTTTTGTTTAGATGTATAATTGAACATAATATCACGACGCAAATAAATATTTTCTGTTAACATGTCGAGTACTAGTACTTCCATCTTACATCTTCTTTTAGTCCATATTTCTCTCTAATCTTTTCATTCCATAAATGATACTATATATGTATATGTAATGATACATTACTGAAGAGACCAATAAGTAAGCCTTTCTGGACGAATATGAGTTCAGGTGAAGTCTTTTATAAATACGATACGAGTCCAGAATGGCTCATAGTGGTCGAAGCATGTACTTATATAGCTTTCCTCAAAAACAAAAAAAACAAGTACCTAGATGGTATAAATAAAAAAAGTTTCATTCATAACTTCTATTTTTCACTTCTACAAAAACTTATTTTTTCCCGCTTTTTTACAGCATACATCCTGGCAACACTGACCTCGTTATTGGCATTTTTTTTTTTATTAAAAGGATCACAGGCCCTACTTTGACCCTTACATACATACATACATACATTGCAAATTAAATAAATTCTTGTAAAAACCCCTGATATAAACACCTTCTTTCAGGGCTGATATCTCTCAAAGAGCCCAACCGATTTTATTGAAACTTAGCTTAGAACCACCGCTAGTAAACCTGCTTTCAAATAAAAAAAACCGCATTCAAATCGGTTCAACCGTTTAAGAGCTACGGTGCCACAAACAGATACACAGATTCACACGTCAAACTTATAACGCTTTCTGCGTGAAGGGTTAAAAAATGTGGCATGTTAAATAAAGCTTCATAGGATTTTGTTTCTTCGACGGAATTGTAAAGTTAAAAAGGTAATATATAATTTGTTTTTCACTTCTCATGCTCTTAAAATGTTACTTTAGTCTCTTTACATCGGGACTAAAGCTCCTTATTAATCTCTAGGGATTAAAGTTTTTTTTTTTCAATTTTCTTTGGGAACCCCAACTAAACAGTCAATCACGGTGTTTGTGAATGGAGGATTATCGCCATTTTCAGTAATTGTGCATAGACAATTTTTAGGGCGTGGAAATAACCTCAAAATGACAACCGTGCAAAAATATAAAAAAACAACGATTTAATTTCGTGAAGCCCGATTAATGGTTATATAATATTTTAATCATTGAATTATATGAAGGATTAATTCATTTTATTATGCATGGTCCAATTTGTTTTTAAATAGTTTTCAAGTTTGAACCTGTTGGCTAAATATGCAAGCATTTAAAGCGTCACTTTACAAAAAACTAATAAAAGAAAAACCCGCGGAACAAATTTGTAGGACACTTTGTTATGATATGATCAATATTGTAATTTTGTAGTTGTGGATAGAACCTTTTTTTTTTCCTCGCATTCAAAGTGAAAAGTAGTGTTTAACGCGAGACTGAACAACCATAATAACATTAATGACACTCGAATTATAGCAACCCGCGCTCCGCTTGGGTGGCTAAACATCTCGTGTCATTTTGGCTTGGTTTAGACCCTTGTTGAACAATCTACTATTATGTATTATTCTTACATGTTCGCCGTCGCCGCCCGTAGCTAAACAACAAAATAAATAATATTAACTGCCGCACTCAGAGACGTCAATTAAATTTAATGCTTGATTAAAGTAGCAGCTGTTTATTTGCAATAGAATAAGATAACACGACACTAAACAAGCAGTAAGTTTAATTGACGTCTCTGAGTGCGGCAGTGAGTGTTACATTGAAACTTAACGAGTGCCCACATCATCGGGCTTTATACAAGCTAGGAGTTTTAGGATAGAAGCTTTCGGTCCACATCTCGATAGGACTATGTAGCTAATACGACCAGCCCCCTATTTCACGATACTGACAATGACAGGTGACAGGTGACAGGTGACATTTCAGTGTACACAGCGCAGCTTATATAAAACCCAGTGACTTGTAGCTTCGTGAAACGGGCCTCAGATGTTTTGCTGCACTCCTATTTTTACTGTAGCTCCAACAGATTGCGTTTTGTTAACAACAACTGTTTGAGTTTTATCACTTAGATAAGAAGACAAGACAAAGCTTTATTGAACAATCCATAACGTTCAAATTTTAAAATAAGCGTCGCATGATCTACGCAATCAAACGCTTTAGAAAGATCACAAAATATTCCTACTGCATCGCAAGATTTCTCACAACTTCCCTTTTTGCTGCAGCATTGCCATTTGGTGTTCCCCCATTAACGACGAGACTAATTATATTATGTATCATCTGGTAGTCTTATCGAACTAGGTTTAGTGTCGTGGGCTCCCCTACTGTTAGGTACTATAAGTTCAGTCATAGCGCATAACTGAGTAGGTGGTTTACCCTTGTTTTGTAGACACTCATTTTATGGAACGTATGACTCCAAAAAAAAATCGTTTCTGTACGCTATTTTCTGCTGAACCCGTGTTGATTTCAAGTTTAAGCTAACCTAACTACGGTAGGGGGAGTACGCAATGTACGCCGTATTGTCAGTTTCCTGTCACATGTTACTGATAGGTTTGTGAAAGGGCAAGTAACATTACTGACATTGACAGAAGGGTGACTCTAGAGCAGACATATTTAATTGGGTCTATATTGGAAGCCCTAATGTTTTTTAGTTTTTTTTTAAATTTAATTGGTTTTAATAAATTAATAATTATTGGTGGTAAATTGTCAAAAAATTAAATAAATGTTGATTTTATTCAATTGTCTTGTTTTATTAGATGTAAATAATAAAATCGTAATGCATTCGTTATCGTATTCGCTATTACGATGCAATCATCATTCGTATCGGTATCGTAATAGACATATCGTTGCATCCCTAATTTCTATCAGTTACCTACCCCCACGTTATTAAAAATAATATGAAAACCAATTTCTGACTTATAATTAACACTTACAATTTTATTTATAACTAATATTTGAAGGCTTTTTGTATTTTTAATAAATAAAATTGTATGTGTTATTTCTGACTTTCAAAACTCGATATTTCGATATGGCAATAGGTGGCAAAAGGGGTCCCAACATATTGACTTACCAGGTTCTCCGTCTGCTGGGGTTGTTACGTCAGGCGAATCGCCTGGAGACTGAACATAAAAAAATACATACATATATTAAATCACGCCTGTTTCCCAGAGGGGTAGGCAGAGACCACGCCTTTGCCTTTCATTATTTACTCTCTAGATAGAGTGTGGCCCTGTAATCACTACGACAGAAACAGGCCAGTTTTTGTATGCTTGTGTGCGAGACTGCTTTGTCTGACACTCGCAAAACGTCATTCTATTTATCTCTGTGGGCGTACATAGAGATGCCAGCTAAAGACATATTTCCCATTTTACTGGAAAAACTGATCTTGGTAAGGTTTAGTTGTTATGAGGTGTTTGAAAAACTAAAAAGATATCAATTCAAATTGGAATGGTTGCCTTTAATGTTTTCGATTGACAAAATACACTCACCGGCAAAATTTGCGGAAGAAAAAAAAAGTACCTAATATACTTTGAAAAAGTTATTTTTTTGCACGAATAAAATGTTTTCAGTAATTTGTTTTTTATAAAAAAAATAACAGATAAGACGTCATTAATTAAGTGTAAAAAAAATACATACATACATTACTTAATTCGCGTCTGTTTCCCAGAGGGGTAGGCAGAGACCACTTCTTCCCGCATGCTACGATCCTGACAAATCTCTTTCGCTCCTTCCACATTCACATATCGAGTCATTCATGCACGTCGGTTTCGGGTAGGTACCTACTTAAGACTCGGCCCTTTGTATTTCTTCGATTTGATTCGAAAAGTACGCCGAGGGCGGCCCCTTCCGACACTTCCAGTGGACTGTTTTATAAAACTACAAATTACAATTTACAGGCTACAAGTTTCCATTGGACACAACCTAGACCAATGATGACCAGCCATTTGAGCAATGTTGCCAGTTTAGGCACTGGTCCCCCCGCCGGCGAGTGAGATATGAACTATCGACTTTTTTCTAGCCCAAGAAACGAACAAAAGATAATCGCTTCCGTGTAAATAAAAGAGAGAGATATATATTTATAATTCATCGCTCGCTGTTCACACTGCCGGCGAGGACACTCTCCCAACGCCCGGCGAGTAAGCTATAATTCCGTAGAATTTTTACTAGCCTCCCGCCGGTTGTCAACTGTTTCTAGTACAGAATTTTACTAGTTGCTCGCCGAGCTCGCCGATATCTGGCGGTGGGACCGCTGTTTACTAGTTGACCGCAGCGATAAAAGCTATCGACTATAAAACTAGCTCAGCTAAGTCGTCCGCGAACACTCGCTTTATAATAGCAGAGCGTCAAAACTATCAAAACTTGACTCGCTTCTCGCCGCTCGCCCACTCTTTTGTAGTTTATAGTTCTACTAGCTTATAGTCTGTAGCCGGCGGTGGGACCAGTGCCAGACCTGTAAAATTATAACTTGTAGCTTTATAAAACGTGCCCCAGGGCTGAACATTCCGCTCTGTATATCTCATACGTCAATCTTCTTTCATCCATCTTTTCGAAATGACCGAACCATCGAAGCATGCCCTTTTCAATCTTAGTCACTACAACTTCTTTTAGTCCACATTTCCATAAATAATATTATATGTACCTATATGTATATGTAATAATACATTACTGCAGAGACCAATAAGTGAGCCTTACTGGACGAATATGGGTTCAGGCGAGGGCTTTTATAAATACGAGTCCAGAGGGCCCTGCCAAGATGCACTACGCTAACTAGCGTTTCTATTCGTTTCGTTTTCCAATCGCGTCACCGGTATATCACGTGACTTTTCGTATCACGTCATCTACTAGTGACGCGATTGGTTTATTATTAAGATTTGGCTGGCAATAAATAAAAATCGGGCTACAACTCTTGTTCAGCAAACAATTTACAAACGGTTAACATTTTATGCACGGTTCCTATATTCAAGAAACGAATCGTTTTCCTTACGTCTCGTTAAAATTTGACATTTACTAAGTACAAAATGTGTCAAATTTTAACGAGACGTAAGGAAAACCATTCGTTTCTTGAATATAGGAACCGGGCATTAATCAATATCATTCTGCTTTTTTTATCATTTCTCTGCTTAATTAACAGTCGAGCTGCAAAATAATTACTTGGCCAGCAAGATTTTACAATTGGTCAGCAGAGAAAACATGTCTGTAAGCAGTTTAATTGATAGAGCTGTGCATATTAATATAATGGTAATTAATCTAGGTATATAAATAATTGGATTGCGTTAGTTTATAAAATCAGCAGTGTTCGTTATTGTGGGCGGAGCGAAATCGGACCACGTGACGCGAGCACCCAAGTATTGGTATTTTTGAGGCTAGTAGTAATTACAAGTTAAGTTTTGTCACACACATTTAGAAATTACAATCACACCCTAGATTAACCAAAATTTGTATCATAAATATGAGGTAGGTTAGGTTAGGTTTGTTTTTATATCAGGCCCGGAGGGCCAGAACATCCCAAAATAGGAGCTCCACATTAAATTTATAAATGGTGATGATGATGGCGGGTTTGGCATATGTGCGTTGCCGGCACAGCAGTAAATTTGCCCCCTTTTATTTGATGGATAAATTGAAATATTTTGCTTACCTACTGATTGCTTACCAAAATTTAATTAACTGTGGGTTAATTAACGGTGTGGGTTTAAGTAACTGAAGCAACTTATGGTTAGCAAACATTTATAAATCTGTCAGCAATTAATGAAATACGGAACTGCTCTAAATTATTTTGGTTAGCAAATTAAATATTTGAGCTGCATTGAGCGACCCACAATTAATCAAATTTTGGTAAGCAATCAGTAGGTAAGCAAAATATTTCATTTTGTCCAGCAAAAAAAGGCGGCAAATTTACTGCCGTGCCGGCAACGCACATACCAAACCCACTATCAAATTTACAAATTTAACAATCTCGACGGAGCTCCGTTCACCCGGATCTCCTATTTCTTCGGTAGTATAGTGGTAAGTATCCCCGCCTGTCACGCGGGAGACCGGGGTTCGATTCCCCGCCGGAGAGCCATTTCTGACGGTATAGGGTAGTATCGCTGAGACCCACACAGAGGAGTAGTATTGTAGTTGATAATAAATGAATCACTTTTTAATAATTTATGTGTTTTAATATTTATTTTCGGAAAATATAGTTACGAGAATATAACTGAATAATAATATAAGTAATAAATTATTTGAATGAAGGAAAGGTACTCAGACACGAGATCCCGTGTCTGGTTCTATTGAAATTTTCTAGAGAATGAGCTTAAGGATCGATATCCGAATAGATCAAACAATTTTGAATTTGGAAAGATTTAGATCGAAATGTAAGGTGGCCAGGTACGTAAAAAAGGAGGTACTAACAACCTCGTTACAGTTCTGGCCCTCCGGGCCTGATATAAAACCGAACCTAACCTAGCTCATATTTATGATACAAATTTTGGTTAATCTAGGGTGTGATTGTGATTTCTGAATTTGTGTGACAAAACTTAACTTGTAATTACTACTAGCCTCAAAAATACCAATAATTGGGTGCTCGCTTCACGTGGTCTGATTTCGCTCCGCCCACAATAACGAACACTGCTGATTTTTCAGACTAAACGCTATCCACTTATTTATATAGATGACCATTATTTTAATATGCACACCTATCAATTAAACTGCTTACGGACATGTTTTCTCTGCTGACCAATTGTAAAATCTTGCTGCCCAAGTAATCATTTTGCAGCTCGACTGTTTATTACGCAGACAAATGATAAAAAAAACTGGACAAGGCGAGTCGGACTCGCCCACCGAGGGTTCCGCACGTGACACGGTCACTCAATTCAAAATTTGCACCGCCGCCGTTCCTCGCATAAAGACCCTGTTTTTTTTGTGATTTAACTAAAAATGTACAGATGTCAGATTTTTTCCTATACTTGTAGTAAAAGACGGTGTTACTTGCCAAATTTCATAGTTCTAGGTCAATGGGAAATACCCTATACACTTTGATTCCCTCGAGAGTGTCGAAATACACGTTTTTTCCGACATAAACGGCCGTATCTTTTTTTTACGTGAATGTAGAAGTTTGATTTTTTCACAGCTTCAAGCGACTGTAGATTTGAGTATATGGTTTAAATTTTAACTCGATATCTCCACGCGTTCCCGGGATAAAGTCTTGACACATAGACAGACGGACAGACGGACAACAAAGTGATCTTATAAGGGTTCCGTTTTTTTCCTTTTGAGGTACGGAACCCTAAAAAGCAGATTGATATTAGTTAAAATGTTTACCGTTTGTAAATTGTTTGCTGAACAAGAGTCGTAGCTCGATTTTTATTTATTGCCAGCCAAATCTTTGTATGCTGCCCAAATGAGTTAATTGCTTATTTCTTTTTGCGAATCAATTTTAATAACGGCTGACCATTTAATTTCTTCTCTAAATATAATTTCCTGGACTGGAGGACCTAAGCGTTTTCTTCTATTTTGATGTTTCGGCATGATAACAAACGTTACATACGTAAACCGTAAATGTAACCAAAATTACAGCGAATATTTGAATTGCGTAATAGCCACTCTATACACCGTGCCTGGGACGTACCCGAAGGATTTTAACTATAAATTCTAGACCCTATTTGGAGTATATAATGTGTTATAACATGTAGTCCAATAACGTATAATTTCCGAGATTTTTTATTATTTAAAAAACAATTCCATAGTTAATTTAATTTGAACTCTGTCTCTATACCACATTATACAACGTGTTACAAAATACCCCGTAAAAAATATAATAAATTATCAAAGCCAAAATTATTGTCAACCCTAGTAATCTGTCATGTCAGGGAACCGGAGTTAGCGTAGATTATTTAACAGAGAGGCCAACCTACCAATGTAATAATTGTCAACTTTAATGGTTTTTCTGAATTTCATCCACAAAGGTTCAATACTATGATGCCATTATGCTTAAATACTGGCTTAAAAAAACGTCAAGAGAGAAAAAATGTCATGTTGTCAATTTCAAATCTTCTTATCGATACTCTACAATTGTTTCATGTTTTTTTCCAAAATGATGACTCCAAAGCTCGACTTGTAATATCTATCTAATCGAATTCTGTACATTTTGTTAGTATGTCTCTTGATCGTTTCACGAATAAGGTAAAAATGTACATAAACATTCTGCGTAGTTTACTCTTTAATTTTACTGAAATAGGGTTTGCACATCAATGAAAACAATAATGTTTTTTTTTTGCCGATAAGTCATTCGGCGATAGTACGGTTCTCAAATATTGTAAATGGACTTGTTATAGGCACCACTTAACCCCCTTTCGGCTTTACGGGTATTTTTGTAACAACTTGTATACTCCAAATAGGGTCTAGAATCAATGGTTAAAATCGTTCGGGTACGTCCCGGGCACGGTGTATATATGCGACCTACCCCTACTACGGTGGTATGATGCCGATGGGTAGTGAAGCTAATTCAGAGGAGCACGATAAATACGAACATTTCCGATAAAACACGATGGAAACTAATTATGCACTATATCTACGCTATTATCTGAGAGGATGAACAAAATTTGTAGTAAGTTTATTTTTAATTTGTGAGGAGGCCTTTGCCCAACAATGGGGTGATCTGTAACCTTAAGAACAACAATAGTACATTACTTAACAAGGGCTGTAAAAGAAAGAAAGCCCGAAATCGCAGGTATTTGAGACCCGAGCCGTAGGCGAGGGTCGTAAATATGCGATAGAGGGCTTTCTTTTTTACTGCCCGTGATGAGTACACAATTTTACGTCTTCACCTGGCCACAATGCGAGTTTTACCGTGCGCGCAGCGTGCGATAAAACTCACATTATGGCCAGGTGTGACGTAAAACATATTACTTACGCCGGATTACACTTGTAAGTTATTACTGTAAGTTTTGCAACAAAGTTATATGCAAGACAGAGATGCAGATATTTGCCACTCACTCTTACCCATAGTTGCGTCTCAGAACTTACAGTAATAACTTACAAGTTTAAATCCGGCCTTATTATAATATTATTACATAATGCTTATTTAGAAATTAGAATAAGGTAAATATAGGATAAGAAATAAAAGTTAAGATGCGAAGTGTATTTGTGTTACAGAAGGCTTAATAAATAATATGTTCAATGTTGTCAAATAGGCTATTAAGTTTTTAATTTTAACAGAAACGTATGTACGTAATTCAAATTATATTAAAGCGAAAAAATTCCGTCGGTCTTAGTAGACCAATAGTGGGACCGGATTTTTGCCCTAAAAGTTTTTACAATTCTAATGTTGGAAAAATGTTGTTTATATGGCATGGTACATATTTCTAAGCATATTTGTAAAATATGACGAAAAGTTAGAACGAGCTTTAGGTATAAATTAGGTATTTATATTTTTTTATTGCTGATTAATGAATATTGAATTAGAGTACAAAGTTTTTGCTTCATCATTTATGATATGTTGGTCACTTTATGCTATTAAGTTGTTAGTTTTTTTTTTAGCGTGGAACTTTGTCAGACGAATATTGATGTATAATTGTGCCAATATTGA
Source organism: Acleris cristana (assembly GCA_948252455.1). Taxonomy (NCBI): domain Eukaryota; kingdom Metazoa; phylum Arthropoda; class Insecta; order Lepidoptera; family Tortricidae; genus Acleris; species Acleris cristana. The sequence continues at coordinate 6,742,985 of OX411801.1, read as the reverse complement.
ATTAGAGTTTGAAAAATCAACAACAATATCTCTCAATTCTTAAGTTAATAGACAAAGCCAAAAATTTAGAGCAATAAGATATCTGCTTTAAAAGATATATGCGTTTGCTGTCATAAAACCTCTAATATTGAATTAGAGTCTGTAAAGATAAGTCTACTAGAGTAATAGAAGCCTATGCAGCCATACTACAGAAATTAAGAAATTTCTGTGTTGAGCTAGTAGTAGGTACAACAGTACAATCTATTCAAAAAGGCGCGAAATTCATTTAGTGTCGCCGTGATTTTATATTTCTAATCTTTTGTTTGGTAACTGAGATCATTGTCATGGCTGCCTATAATTAACTCTACAAACTCTAATTCAATATTGGCTTTACTGCTTCACCAGAAATTAATATCTAGAGACGCTGATAGTCTACGTTTCTAACTTTTTTCCAGTATATTAAGTTGATCGATCATATCATAATTGTGCGATATCCAGCTACTCTAATTCTTTATTTACAAAATAATTAGCATTTTTTTGTTTAACAGAATGCAGGTGTTTCAGATTTCTAAAATCGGAATATTGTAAAGAAATTAAAGTATTATACGATATGCCACAGTTTTTTTTAACTTTAATCCTATATTTACAGAGCTGTTGGCAAAAATTTAAATATCTCAATATGTCCGAAACCCCCAAATAATTTTTTCTAACTTTTTATATTATTGTTATTTAGCATGCCTCCAACGACATATCAAAAGAGAACAAACTCTAATGTTATCAAAACCTATTATTGTTCCACTACTGGTCTATAGGCAGGATTCGAACCTACATCTCCTCTGGCAATCCGGGCCGATGCAGGCGCATTACCAACTATGCCACCAAGACCCTACTTAAGATCCACGAAATTAGCGATCGCTTACTTTTTCATACTCGGAGGGTATGCTGACGCCATCTATCGTTGTTTTTTATTACTATTCATATCACGGCAGCAACAATACTTACGGCGCTCGGACTTACCGGACTTGTATCTTGGTTAGCATCTGGAGTTGCTGGCGATGCGTCGGGTTCATCAGGTTGACCTGTTTGGAGTTGTATTGTAGCCGGAAAAAAAAAACTCTATTATCAAAGGGGCCACTTTTCACTTTTTTTCTTTTCGTTTCATAGAAATCTATTTTTTTGTACTCGTCGATTATAATCTGTGTATTAAGATTTCAGAGAGAATACTGCAACGCCACTCTTTTCATCGTTGTATAGTCTATGTTACTTCCGAAACAACCGAAATAACTATTTCGATACGCTCTAGACAACCGATTTTTGTTTGAAAATAGAACTTCTCATTTCAATAATAGGTATGTGTCCTAATAAAATTGCCAATATATAGCGTTTCGGAACGTAGTAGCGTCGCGTCATCTGTCAAAAATCTACTTAAACTTGCTGCTGTATGCAGAGGCTCTACTTTGAAATCCGTAATTCGAACTTCGTCTATTGCTATCCCTTTTGCTCTCGACGCGTCACTAATTCCCAAGAAAGTGACGGGGCGATCCGAAGTTCGAATTACTGATTTCAAAGTAGAGCCTCAGGGCATAAAAAAAAACTACGCTTTGTGATTGGCTGGTATTTAGTTAGCCAATCACAGCACAGTACTGCAACATTACGGACGCCGGTGGTGTGATAGTACTTACGATATTTCGTGTTCTTATATACTCGTATTAATGACTTAAATTATTAATTTTAATGAACTCGTACAAAAAGTATTGTTCACAATAGTGTCATAATCAAGCTTTTTAATCTCGTACCTTACTTAAACACGGTACTCGACTAAAAAGCTCTCTATTATAACACGATTGTTGAACCCGTGTTGATTTCAGGTATCTTAAATATGATTCACGTAGGTTAGGTTAGGTTAGACTTGCTCCGTGGGACTTGGACGCTTGGGTCCTAGCGGCGGTGTACTGGCGAGGCGCTGAAATAAGGCTGGAGGGCAGCCGACCGCATCCGCAAGAGGTCGATGGGTGGAGAGAGAGGGCCCGTGACGACCTCTTTCGGCAGTGGTCGGCAAGGTTGGAGATCCCGGGGGCTAGCGGGGAACGGCTGCTATTCGACCCGTCCTTAGGGACTGGGCCGAAAGAAAGTACGGCGCACCGACGTTCCGCCTCACACACCTATTAACCGGTCATGGATGTTTCGGCAAATATCTGTGTGAGGTGGCGAACAGGGAGCCGTCACCGGCGTGCCACCATTGTGGAGAGGGTGTAGCAGACACGGCACGACACACGCGTGAGGGGTCCATATTGGCTCATATAAAATTGGTCTTTAGATTTATTATACAAATAACGATTTGTGTCTATAAGTAAGTCCAGATGATTAGGAGTTCCGATCATTAGTATAAATATTTTTTATGAAGAGTATAAAGAGTGATCATTATGATGTAAAATGGTATGAGAAAAATTTTCGGAGTTCCAATAATCGGAGTTGCAATTTTATATGAACTTTGGCGCACCCACGCGTGAGATATGTCCAGCCTGGGCGGAGCCTCGAGCGGCGCTGTCCGCGGTAGTAGGCGGGGACCTCTCGCTGCCTGCTTTGGCGCGAGCCATGGTTGGCAGCGAGGAGGTGTGGGAGGCGGTGGCGACCTTCAGCGACATAGTAATGACGCTGAAGGAAGCAGCGGAGCGGCGGCGTGAGGCTGTTCCCGAAGCGCTGCCAATGCGCCGCAGGCGACTGGGTCGGCGGCGGTTGGCTTACGTCAACCGTAACGGGGGCCTGCGGGTGATGGATCGGGGGGTCTATCACCTGCAGTAAAAGGTCCTGAGCTGGAAGGCCCCTGCTGTGTTCCAGGGTGCCCTCAGCGGAGTAGGCGAGGAGCCTGACAAAGGCCCCCGCCGGAAGGCGAGCCCAAAGGGCATCCGCTACTGGGGGGCTACGTTTTGGCGCTATAGCGGTCCCGTAGCCCCCTCCTAAACCGATTGGCGTAACACCCCGGGGGTTTTAGTCCGTGCAAGTCGGACATAACCCGTCCTGGCCCCCGTTGGGGCGGGTATGCAAAGGCATTTCCCCAAAAAGGTTAGACTTGCTACCATCACAAAACAACCTGAAATCAACACGGGTTCAGCAGAAAATAGCTTTCTATGAAACGAAAATTCTGCGAAGTTATATTGTTCTGTGAAATAAAGGTCGGTGGAACAAGGATAAACCACTTTCACTACCAATAACTTCATTAGCCCTAAAATCAAAAATGATTTTATTTTTCCTAACTATTAAATTAACGTGTTTGTTTGCCGGCGCACCCTCCCCAAAACCTTAGGTTTATTAATAGTACATTACTTAACAAGGGCTGTAAAAGAAAGAAAGCCCGAAATCGCAGGTATTTGAGACCCGAGCCGTAGGCGAGGGTTGTAAATATGCGATAGAGGGCTTTCTTTTTTACTGCCCGTGATGAGTACACAATTTTACGTCTTCACCTGGCCACAATGCGAGTTTTACCATGCGCGCAGCGTGCGATAAAACTCACATTATGGCCAGGTGTTACGTAAACCTAATTATACATATATATGTTCCAAACTGCCGTACTCAGAGACTTCAATTAAATTTAATGCTTGTTTCGTGACGTGTTGTCTTATTCTATTGCAATAGCAAAGAAAGTGACAGCAGCAACTTTAATCCAGCATTAAAAATTGACGTCTCTGAGTGCGGCAGTTAGAGACCTACACTACCGTAATTAAGGTCGGTGGAGTGAGGTAGGTACAAGTACATTACTTTAGGTTTAGTAATCAATTAGGACATACAAGTTTAGCTGTCATGATATTAGGGCTAATGAAAATTATATCAAACGTGGGTATGCATTATGAAATTAAATAAATAAATATCAGGGGACAATGCCACACCAATTGACCTAGTCCCAAACTAAGCTCTAAGTAGGCTTTTGCTAGGGTACTAGACACGATATAAATACTTATATAGAGAAATATATACTTAAATACATAGGAAACATCCAAGACTCAGGAAAATACTCGCGCTCATCACACAAATATCTGCCCTTACCGGGATTTGAACCCGGGACCGCTAGCTTCGTAGGCAGGGTCACTACCAACTAGGCCAGCAGCAACTTTTGTTTTTGTGAGTAAGTTTAACCCATTTACTGAATAAATATTTTGAATTTTGATCTCGAATCATCGACACTCATTTAATCGTATATCATTTCATCGAATTTCATTTTATCGAAACCTAATTTGTGCAGAATCTTTATTGTTTTTAGATTAGTTTAAGCATAGGTTACGTACAGTGCGATAGCTATTAGAGCGTGTTTCGGGTTTGTACTTGTCTCTCACTCGCTCTCATACGATCTTATTAAGAGCGAGTGAGAGACAAGTACGAAACCGAAGCATCTTGTAAGTGCTCGCAGACTGTAGGTTAGGTTAGGTTAGGTTAGACGTGTGACCACCAAAAAATTACAACTTATGCACGAGTAAAATTAAAATTCGGCAAAGTAAAACATTCTATTATGAAATTATTTTTGGTGAATGAGGAAACCACTTTGTTCTAGAGGCCGGAATTTTCGTAGTACTTTTGAGCTGTTATAGGGATTTTTCGTCTATCGACTTCCGATATAAATATGTAGGTATATCGATTAATACAGAATACAATATTTAAAATATGATTACGAATAGAAGTAAACAACAGGCAGTCTTATCGCGAATAGGCGATCTCTTCGAGATAACCTTTGGGTACCAACCTTTTGGATTTTTTTAATAGGTACCTATTAAAATAAAATATTTTACTGTTTCTTATAAATAATTTGCGGATTTCTTATGCCAGTCAATCATTTTTCAAAAGTAATTGCATCAAGAATTGCTATGGATTGTTTTTATTGCAAATCTCTATTTCACATTCTCAACTACTCAAAAGTTATCTGAAAGAGATCGCTTTTTAGCGATAAGACCGCCTGTTGTTTATCTCTACTTTTAATCTTCTTTAATCTATATATATAAAAGGCAAACCTGACTGACTTATATATCAACGCACAGCCGAAACTACTGTACCTAGAAACTTGAATTTTGGTACAGTGGTTCCTTTCATGATGTAAGTGAGCACTAAGAAAGGATTTTCCGAAAATCGACCCCCAACGGGAAGAAATGGGGGGAGTACCGGGAAACTAATTCTACGCGTACGAAGTCGCGGGCGTCCTCTATGATGTTTATAATGTATCGATAAAATATGTATATCGGAAGTCGATAAACGAGAAGTCCCTTTGATTCCGGAATTCCGAGGGGCTAGACAAGATGCACTACGCTAACTATCGTTTCTAATCGCTTCGTTTTCAAACCAATCGCGTCACTGGTAGATCACGTGACTTTTCGTATCACGTCATCTACAAGTGATGCGATTGGTTTAAAAACGTAACGAATAGAAACGCTGGTTAGCGTAATGCATCTTGTCTAGCCCCTGGCATCTTATTAGCTTATGAAATTCGATCTAGTGGCGTGAACCTGGCTTTGTATCGTTCTGGTCGACGTCCGGAGCGTTGGGGTCCGCAACAGTGTTGGCTAGATTGTTGTCTGGATCAGGTGCGTCAGTGGAGGCCTCCTGCCGTAACTAAAAAACGTAACTTATATTTAATATAGCAATGGCGAAGGGTAAACTATCACAAGGTCTGTACGGCTGGCTTTCGTATAATTATGAATATGAGTATGATATAGGTATCCTGCGCTTTGGCAAAAAAAAATTTGTCATTTAGTTTAGTTTAGTTTATTTATTCATCAATGTAATATTACAATATAAATTGCATTGCATGTCAAAAAATACGAAATTACATTGAGATCGTCAAAACATAAATACATAATATTCAAAGAACACAAGAATACTTAATAATAATTAAAACAACAACAATTAAACACCTAATAATGGTCACTCGTCCGATGTCAATACAAGGATTAATAAAATGTCAACACAATAATAAATTTACATTTCCAGCTCCATATATTCATCCACGGAGTATAATGGATTATCCAATAAAAGGTTTTTCAGCTGATGTTTAAATGCTTCGTCGGATTGTACATTTTTAAGTTTGGCGGGTAGACGCTTATAGTACCTACGTGGGACCGATGACACGCGGGTTCTTATCTTAGCCGCAAGTGCCATGCGACGGGGAACTGAGGCTCCACTTTGAAATTCGTAATTCGAACTTCGTCTATTGCTATCCCTTTTGTTCTCGATGCGTCACTAATTTGCAAGAAAGTGACGGGGCGATCCGAAGTTCGAATTGCTGATTTCAAAGTAGAGCCCCTGTTCTCAAACGCCCGGTGTGCTCCTTGCCGAGAATATTAACGCGTGCGAAGGAGGAAAGGGGGGTTATTGAGGGTTACCAACAAGTGATACATCGTGGGTGTCCCACGAAATCACTAACAAACTTTGTCCTAACACATCGTTTGTCCGAATATTCATTTGCCCTAAACTGGTTTTCAGATTACTCAGGCAACTTTATAAGTTTTCCAATTATGTCTGCGGTCGGTTAGATTAGGGTTATATTATAACAACACCAAAGTTTTAAAATGTAAGGGGAAATGGCTTTAGGATAAACTAAAATTCGGACAAACGATGCATTAGGACAAATGACGATTAGGGGTTCCATAGGGGAACCATTACATACATTGTAGCAAACCACTTAAGGGCTACAGTCGAAATATACACTTAATGCTCACTTAATTATAGGTATCCACAACATGCAAAGTTACACGGAATTTACACAAGTTTGGCGAACACCCACTCTCACGCACACTCGCACACTTGTATGTAAAAGTTAATGTGAAATTTTCCTTTTATTTTGTTGTGTACTAAACTTAAACTTATAACTCATAAATCTATACATATGAAAGGCAAAAATGACTGACTTATATAACTATCAACACACGGCCGACACTACTGTAGCTTGAAACTTGAAATTTGGTACTAGGGTTCCTTTCATGATGTAAGTGAGCACTAAGAAAGGATTTTCCGAAAATCGACCCCCAACGGGAAGAAATGGGGGGAGTGGCGGGAAACTAATTCTACGCGTACGAAGTCGCGGGCGTCCTCTAGTATTATACAGTGTGTAAATGGTATACGGGCATTTATTAAAAATGGACATAGATTAAGACTCTAATAATCATAAACAGAAAGAATTATTTTGATTATGCTAACGTATACACCGTTATTAATTTTTGAACATACCATCGACCCGCAATGTACATCTAATTCCATCTGTCATAACTTTGAAACATCATTAATTGCGTTTTTAATTAATTGCTTTTTTTGTTATACATTGCGTGTTAAATTATTTTGTATGGTTATTTTTTTTTTTTACTTTTAACAAAAGCTGCCTAAATGTGCTCATTAGGGGCTATTCTTACCACAGTTAAAAGGAACGCCCGTATACCATTTACCCACTGTATATTAAGTAAACCGGTGAAATTAGGAGCATAGAAGCATTCCATCTTAGCCCTCGGAGTTGGTAACGCATTTGACGTTGTAGCGTTATTAATTTATTATATAAAGATAATACAATACAAATTAAAAATTACGAATTAAAACTAAAACTATGGCCTTTGCCACCTAGAATATCGGGCCTGCTAAGAGAAGATCTCTGACAAAACTCCTGTAGCAAAGTGAAACTTTATCTTATTACTACCGGAAGAGTGTTGAATCTGCTCTGGCTATTGAGTTTGAGATATCGCCTTTTGGCGTATGAGGGCAGAGCGTTCGCTGCAATGGAATTCCGGTTTTATGTCTATTGTCTTACCGCTTGTTTCGTGTGGGCAGCTTTATTACCAGGCGGTTTCACCTTCTGAAATACACGTTCAATCATTAACTATAATATTTCAAGTATCTGTCTATAAAATAATATTTTTTTAAGGCGTTCTGGAAAAAAATATTCTCATATAGTATGTGTCAATTGAAATTGCCAAAGATGTAAACAAATAACCTACTATTTGACACATAACCTCAAGTATTTATCAAGCGTGTTTTTATTAAAAATATCATATAATTAATAATAAACTTAATGTGAAAGTACAGATCAAGTGTATAAATCATTGCTAAGACCTCACTTGATCTTTAAAAGCGCGTGATTATCGAGTAATAATGGTAAATTGGTTCGTTGGTTGTGTTCACATCTTTGCCAATGTCAAATGGCACAGACTATATAGGTTTGTCTTAAAGCATCCTATTTTTTTTATTAAGGTGAAGTCTTGTAATTGCAACTATCTGGTTATTGCAACTAACTTAAATAACTCCTTCTAGGGTCACTGTTTTGAACAACGACAGGCGTGATATCGTTCTTCCTTACTAAGAAATACAATATCACGCCTGTCGTTCTTCTAAACAGTTATCCTAGAAGGAGTTATTTAAGTTAGTTGCAATAACCAGATAGTTGCAATTGCAAGACTTCACCTTACCTATCATTATACACTGAGAAAAAAAAAATCGACGCGCTCATGTTTGGTGTGCCGTCTGCAACACTGTCCATACTAATATTATAAATGTGAAAGTGTGTCTGTCTGTCTGTCTGTCTGTCTGTTACCTCTTCACGCTTAAACCGCTGAACCGATTTAGATGAAATTTGGTATGGAGATAGCTTGAGTCCCGGGAAAGGACATAGGCTACTTTTTATCCCGGAAAATTAGACAGATCCCGAGGGAGCAGCGATAAACGACTTCTACGCGGACGGAGTCGCGGGCAAAAGCTAGTTACTTATAGTTAAGAGGCCCACATATACCACGCCCACACAAGAATCAAAAGGGATGGTTTTATGTGCTTCCGCACGAAGAACGTGAGATGGAGATATTTTGCGCGCTCCATGCAGTGACAAATGCAAATAGATAAATGCTGTTTACTTTAGAACTACAACATTTGTTAAAAAAATGGTTTACCAAGATTATAAATTATAAGTGCGCTATTATTGATTTAAAAATCATCGTCAAAACCGTAGGGCTTCGAAGATTCAACAAAATATATGCTAAAATGGTGTCATGTTGGGAAAATAACACTATGAAACTTTGTTTGTAATCGTGTTTTACGTTTAACTATCTCAAGGAAATATGAATACCTACGTTTAATATATCCAAAATACAGACACACAGGCGTTATATACCCGTATTCACAAACGTCACTATGAGGTCCCACAGTGCTCACGAACGCACTGGGTGGTACAAATCGCCTCATAAACAAAAGGTCGGTCAAAAAGGACCAATCACAAAGCTGCATTGAACGCAGTGTATTTACTCAGTGAAGGGTCCCTTAAGTATTGATTGTGAAAACGCGTGTTAGTTATTGAGGTCCCGATCGCGGAACACTACCGAGTTTAGCATATTATTATGTGGCCTCTTAACACGCGCGGTACCGCGTCCAAGTCCAAACTGAGGCCCTACTTTGAAAATCGAAGTTGGAAAATTACGTCCATCCCTGTCACTCGTCATTCGAGACTAAATCGAGAGAAAAAGATAGAGCTAACGTAACTTCGAACTTCGATTTTCAAAGTAGGGCCTCTGCGCTGCTCAGGATCTGCTTGGTGTGGCGTGCTAGGAGGACTGTAGTGAAACTCAACTTACGGTTGGTAGCCCGATGATGAAAGGAAGAGCCATTGCTAATATCCATATATATTTTATCGAGAACATTCTGGAAAATAAGCATAAAAACTTACAATTGGACGTAATTAAACGGGAAAAAATCGGAAGTTAAGTAGGCCACATCGGTCCCTAGGGCATAGACTATCTATCAGCAAATCTTCGTTATAGTCGCTCAACTATCTTAATCGATATTATCTTATCGCCACCCTTGAGGAGGTACCGTTGAAGAGTTCCGGTGGCCATTGTGGTCATCATCATCAGTTCCACTTCACCAAATGATACTTTTTGAATGCAAATGCTGGACTTGTTACTAAAAATACTGAAATTGCTATATGTATGCCTACAATATTTGAGGAGTTCCCTCAATTCCTCACGGATCCCCTTATCAGAGGGCTTATTGTCTAACGCACTCGCAATCACAACGGGCTTCAAAGTGTAGCAATTGTTTTCATTTTGTATGCAGACAAGCCTTCGATTTTCAAAATGAAAACGATCGTGATTGCGAGTGCGTTAGCCAATAAGCCCTCAGATTCAGATTTGGTGACAATATTTGGGACCACCTCAGAAGTGTACCAAACCAATTTTTCAAACCAAAACCAATTTTTCAAACCATTTTTTTTTTAAATGCGTGCACAATTGACAGAGAAATCGGTGAAAATACATAAAAAAAACAAACAATAGTGGAATATAGAACCTCCTCCTTTTTAAAGTCGGTTAAAAAGGACTTCAAAGTTGCAACAACTTTATACAACACCAAGTGATATTATATTATTATTAATTTATTATTAGTATTAGGATTATTTATTTTATTTTATTTTATTAAAAACATACCTCGTTTTTGTCGTCAATATTGTATTGGCGTGATATTACTTATATACTTAGCTATAACATAAACCTACAATTCAATTATATTTTATACATATCTGAAATTTACAAAGTAATAACTTTTTTTTATATATTCTTGCGTATTTGATTTACCTACATATATGAAATCTTGGTTATTCAATATAATTATTTTTAGGCCGATATATTTTATTTTCAGCAAATAATAATAATAATGATTGAATACATAATAACTATCACTATCATCATCATCATCATCATCATAGCTTCACGCCTGTCTCCCAATAGGGTAGGTAGAGACTATGGAACGCTAGGTGCACCGGTCCAAACATACAACTTTCGCTTCCTCTACATTCATCAATCTCTTCTTGCACGTACGTCGGTTTCGGGTGCTTTTGATTTGGCCCTTATTCAGTACATCGCGAATCTGATCACCGAACGTCCGTCTAGGACGTCCCCTACCGACATCTCCGCTCACTCTCGCTCGCCATATCTCTTTCGTAACTCTTCTTTCATCCATCCTTTCTAAATGACCAAACCATTTTAGCATATCCTTTTCGATTTTCAGTACATCTTCTTTCAATCCACATCGTTCTCGGATCTCGCTATTTCTTACTCTATCTATCATCCTAACTCCACACATACTTCTCAAAGCTCTCATCTCAACTGCATTAATCCTGCTTTCTTTCTTCTTCTGCCATACCCAAGATTCACTACCATACATCAATGTTTGTGTCCAATACTCCCTGGACAATATAGCAACGCAAAGATAATAAAATAACTATCACTATCTATATATATTAAAGGCAAAACTGACTGACTGACATATCAACGCACAGCCGAAACTACTGTACCTAGAAACTTGAAATTTGGTACAGGGGTTCCTTTCATGATCTAAGTGAGCACTAAGAAAGGATTTTCCGAAAATCGACCCCCAACTGGAAGAAATGGGGGGAGTAGCGGGAAACTAATTCTACGCGTACGAAGTCGCGGGCGTCCTCTAGTATACTTATAAAACAAAGTCCCCCACCGTGTCTGTCTGCACGCTCGCGATGATAAAAACTACTGTTTTTGGGTCGTTCTTCTTAGGGTTCCGTACCAAAATGGTAAAAAAGGAACCCTTATGGTGAGACTTCGTGGTCGGTCTGTCTGTCTGTCGTCTGTTTGTATGTCACAGCAGGTTTTCTCAGCAACTACAAATGCTATCAACTTGAAATTTGGCATAGTAGCTTGCCCGCATCTGTTTTTATTAAACAAATATTCAATTATTTTTCTAGATATTTGAAAAGGAGTCTAGAATATGAAAGGGCTCAATCTGCACATTTCAAAACTATTTTTTTTTATAATTTTACGTGACGTACTTTTTGATTTATAGCCCAAAATTTACAAAAAATTACCGTTCCCCGCTTTGTCTTTGAAGTTATAGGACCAAAAAATCTTACATTTCAGGCGAAAAATAAAATGAAGATGTCAAACTTTCCAGTTTATAAAAAATATCAAAAATCTTTAAAAATATGTATTAAAATTGAAGCTTGTCAAAATGCACCTTATTGCATAGAAAACAAAGTTCATAACAAAATGCGTATTTTCTTTTGCGTTTCCCAATCATATTATCTTAAATACGGAACCCTCGGTGCGCGAGTTCGATTCGCACTTGACCGATCTTTTCGTCAGGGGTTACCCCCGTTATAATGGCGACCGCTTCTTTCGAAGCTGATTTCTCTTAAAAATCGAAGGGCTTCCAAGATTCAACCAAAAACATGCGAAAAGGTGTCACGATTGAAAAATAAAACTATCGAGGATTTAGTTTCTAATCGTGTTTACATTTACACGTTTTAAAAGAACAGAGGCCCTTGCCAAGATGCATTACGCCTACTAGCGTTTCTATTCGTTTCGTTTTTAAACCAATCGCGTCACTGGTAGATGACGTGATACGAAAAGTCACGTGATCTACCAGTGACGCGATTGGTTTAAAAACGAAACGAATAGAAACGCTGGTTAGCGTAATGCATCTTGTCTAGCGCCTCAGACACATAGGCGTAATGGTTATTGAGATCCAGATACTGAGAGATTTACACCCGTATTCACAAACGTCACTATGAGGTCTCACAGTGCTCACGAACGCACAGGGTGATTTAAATTGTCTCATAAACAAAAGGTCGGTCAAAAAGGACCAATCAGAAAGCTGTATTGAGCGCAGTGCGTTTACTCAGTGAAGGATCGCTTAAGTATTGTTTGTGAATACGGGTGTGAGACTTTATAGAACGTGGCGTCTTAATGAAAAATAAAACAAGTGTCATACAAAAATATGCTATTTAATTGTATAATAAAATAATATATATAGATGCTTTTCCGGTCATCATTTGGTTTCGTCGGTTTTCTCCTGGTAGGTGATGACGCCCTTTTCAATTAGCTCTGGAATCTCTACGGCTAGCCACGGGCCGAGCTGTGAAAAAAAATCATTATTAGAATACCGTAGAGTTTCGTATCTTCGCCTGTGCTACCTTACTTCGCCTAGTTTGACATAAGTTGCCATTAACAAAATGTTTCTAGTGTAAACCTTACATAAAACTGCTAAATAGTAAGTATTTTTTATGGGTTGCAATATTCTTCAAACAATCTGCGGCTAACTTCACACAGTTCACGTTCAGTGAGGTTTTTACGCGACACCGACCACGTGTTTTTTCAAAGCAGTGTTTTAACTTTACTTTTGAACGGTGATACAGACCAGGTAAGGTTAAAGTTTTTACATGATTATATGCTATAATTATTTCTTTTTCATATGAAACTATTATTTAATGGCTAGCTTACGTTTAGAAGTCACAATTGGATAAAACTTTGGTGAGGGTACTTGGCGTTCATCTTGTTGCCAAATTTCGCCTACCCTAGGGTTGTCAAATTTGTTGTACCACATTTATTGGTGAATGACATTACTTGTTTCCAAATTTAAATATTTGATCTAAATTATGGTAATAATTACATTAGTTTTTTTATTAAATATTAAACAATTTTGTTACAAATATTTTGTTTTTTTACTTATAAACCATTACTCCCCTTTATTTGGCGTGTTGGTTAATTTTTGGCAGCCCTAGCTTCATTAGGTATAGAAAATGTATGAAAACAACTTCAGACTGTTACCAAACTTCGCCTACTACACATTTTTTTAAAAATTGGCCTATTCTGGTGTATTTAAGGTTCATAGTATATTAACACATTCTAAGGAGATACGACTTAACATGTGTAAGTCACAGAAAAGTTTATTATTAGCGGTAAAACATGCCATAGGCGAAGATAGGGAAAAATACCCATACTTCGCCTATTGCCTTTGGGGCCATTTATTACCAAGTTAACCGATGAAATTAAAAGCTTTAATGGTATAGGTATACTGGTAGTCAGGAGTACTAAAAAACGTTTTTTTGCCGTAACGGACAGAAATACTTTCAAATTTGAAAGATATTTTGCGAAAAGTGTCAAAATCCAGGCGAAGATACGAAACTCGACGGTAATTACTATCATCGTCATCGTCATCGTCGTCGTCGTCGTCGTCGTCGTCGTCATCATCATCATCATCATCATCATCATCATCATCATCATCATCATCATCATCATCATCATCATCATCATCATCATCATCATCATCATCATCGTCATCGTCATCATCATCGTCATCATCATCATCACCGATAGTGGTACGTACCCCAAGAGCCATGGCGTGGGCTATCCCAAACCTGGGCACGTTGCGCGCCCACAGCGGCTTGAAGTGGTCCGTCAGACAGATCTTGCCGCCGCGGTACATCTTGGCAGTTTTGCCATCGAGACCAGGCAGCGCTAGCTCTGGCGCAGTTGTTGGATAGGTTATGGGTATCTGAAGAGATGATTGACATCAGCAGGAGTAGAGTTTTTCTTAGCGTAAAAAAATAGATCACAGCAGGAGCATAATTCCTTAGTGAAAAAGGGTACAAGTCGACTTAACTCGTAATAATAACCTAACCAACAAAAAGTTGGAAAACCCCCGACATTGACATTTCAAAGTTCAATACTTCAAAAACGGCTGAACCGATTTCGATATAAAATGTCTAAGAACCACCGCTAGAAAACCTGCTTTCAAATAAAGAAAACCGCATCCAAATCGGTTCATCCGTTTAAGAGCTACGGTGCCACAGACAGACACACACACCCACACACACACACACACACTTACACGTCAAACTTATAACACCCCTCTTTTTTGCGTCGGGGGTTAAAAAAGGGTATACAGGGTGTTCGGCAGAAGGACTGATAAACTTCAGGGACTAACTCTGTAGGTCATACTCACCAACTTTTATTACGGGACCAACATCCAAACCGCGAAAAAAAAAACACCTGTTCCATACAAACTTTGAGAGTTAATACAGCCGAAATGTATGGAACAGCTGTTTTTTTCTAAATATTAGATTGTTCCTTCGGACTTCGCAGTGGTTCGGCATATTTACCAATAAAATGCTATTTGTCGAATTTTGAAATCTCAGGTAAATTTTAATTAGAATTAATAATTCAATTAGTGGTGGTAGGATCTTGTGCAGGGTCCGTCCGGGTCGTTACCCCCATCTTATCCTTCAACCTGCCGCCAGCAGCATTCGCATTGTGTCCCGGTGCGGGGACAACACAACCGGGGACATTACTGGCGCAGAGGCATTCCATCTTAGTGCTCAGGGTCGACAATGCATTTGAGGTCTTAGGAACGCAGACTTGAGATTGTAGTCTTGAGAATTCAAATGTCTTAGATCCCACTTACCATCAGAGTGGCCTGAGTGCTTGTTAGGGAATGCAATTAAACCGGTTATTAACCGTTTTTGTATAAAAATAACTGGTTGAAACCAGTTATAACCGGTTATTTGCATTCCCTAGTGCTCGTGCGCCATCTTGCCATAAAAAAAACTTAAGTTTACGTATACTCACATCAAACTCAAGCTCAAACTCGTACTTGAGTAGGTTGTGCACGTACCAACACTTTCCAAACCATCGTGTTCCGGTCTTGTCTGACTCAAGGCGGAACCAGTCGTTATCTGCTTCCTTGTTATTTTGGACATACTGTAAAAAAAAGGATATTACATGTGGAGTACCCGGTCAAGTGCGAATTGGACTCGTGCGCTGAGGGGGAAGTATCGCACAGTAGGTTTATATTCCAATTTGAATTCGAATTAACACAAACCCAACTCGCATTTGACCAGTTTTTAGAAATTTGTGGTTTTTCTCTATGGTTACCATGGCTACTGTGGTCATTAAAAAAAATTATGCTTATATGTTACCTTTTTACGATACAATAAAAATACAAATTGTTAGAATATCAATCTGCTATCTTACGCTACAAAAGATACAGCACAATAATAAGGTTTGGACAGACGAATAGATGGATGGACAGACACTAAGGCTGGGTTTTATAAAGATCCGTTAGATCAAATTTCGGTCATTAATGTCAAAACTTGTATGAAGTTACTAAAATTTGATCTGACATATTTACCAACGGACCTTTATAAAACCGGGCCTAAGTATAGTAATAGGGTTCCGTTTAACACCCAGAACCCTGAAAAGAACACTGCCTGTCCTATACAAGTAGTATGCTGCTGTAATATAAAAAAAGGCAGCTAATTGCCATGTAGTAGTCGAAGAATTCTATACTCTATTAGTAACCGCATTCAATTTAAAATGCTTACACTAATGCAGTTCCAGCCTTATTTGGTATTACAGTAGTACGTTGGTTCAAGACCCACCGTCATCTATATTGTAAGTGTAAGTAAAAGTAACTACTTAATTATAACCAGAAGTTTATTTCACGATCACAAACATAAAGAGAAAGTTAAGAAATAACTCAACCATAAAATTACACCGCTACCAGTAAACACGAATACACGAATTTAACTCTTAATAAAAAAACACATTAAGTAAATACCTTTATAAGTGCCTGGTATTCTTCTTTTAAACGGGTCACCCATAACTCCTTGTCTCTTGGTCCAGCTTTGGTTTGTAGCAATGGTATGCTACTAAGTGTTTTTCTAGTACCCTCATCGACCATTTTGCTTTATAATTTGTCTTTTAATTCATAACTATAAAAAGGTATTCGAGAAAATCCAGCGGAGGATTTCAACACGAAAACACTTGATAATTTGCGGAAGTAATCAAATCATATACTTATTTTTCGTTTCATTGTTAGTAAATTAATAAAGCATTTTATTCCGTAATGCATTGACATACAGTTTGTTTTAATTTAACATTAAAAGTTTTATTTTTATTTTAAGGCGTAAAAAGTGTCTTCAGAACGTACTTCGAATGACGTATGACATCGACGTGTCATGGAGCGTTTAGTTATTTATTTTTGAAAAATAAATGGATTTTAACATAACACCCCTCTTTATTGTCGGTGTTTACAAATAATTAGTAGAAAATCTTGCGTACTTTTATTGTCTGAATTTGTATGGTATGGGTAACACAAGTTGTATTTTCTCGCTTGTCGCTCAGTGCGTCTCTATCGTTACAGACTAGAAAGAAAGGGAAATTCTAATGACAAACGAGTCGCGGACAACATGTGCTAGTCGTGCAGAGGTCCTACTTTGAAAATCTAATTTAAAAAAAAAAACAAAGTTAAGTTAGCTCCATTTCTGTCACTCGTCATTCGAAACAAAATTGAGAGAAAGGGATGGAGCAAACGTAACTTCGAACTTCGATTTTCAAAGTACCTAAGGCCTCGTAGCACAGCCTATTTAAAACGTCAAAATGACAGTTTTAAATCAATGCGTCCTGTCCTTATTGGGTTAAACAATTCAATTTATTTTGACAGGTTCCAAATTATATATAGAAATATATTATCTTCCAAAAACAAACCTTTTTAAAAAGCTTCAATTGTGTTATTTTGATGTAAATTAAAGATACGGTTATAAGATTTGTTAAATGCATTATTTATTTGGTCACCTTAAGCGAAGATGTACAGTATAAGAGACATGATTTGGAACGGTCTAAAACTCTAGGTGGTGTCAACCAAGTGTCAACTGAAAATTGAAGCAGTTTTGTTTTCACTAATTTTCATTGGGATTTTTGGAAAAATATTGGAACAAATACTAATATAGTTGTGCCTGTGGTGGTACAAATACTAAAATAGTTGTGTGTGTGGCTACAAAGAGGGTGAAACTTTAGCAGGTAAGATATTATTGCAATTTGTAGATGCTTTAGTTTTATTTTCTCGGAACTAAGCTTCTAAAACTCTATTATCAATTAACACTATGTGGAATGTTACAGTTATTAGAAGCATCAGATAATTTTGTTTATCAGCCTTCCCTGTTGTTGTTTATATCGACGTAAAATTACTTACAAACTGATTTCATACAAAAATTAAAAACAGCTGATAACATCATAATAATGACAAGTCAGTCAGATGACTCAGAAGCATTTAATTTTATTTATCTTTTCTTAATTATTATCTCTTTATGTAAAGATTCTGTTATGTTAATGAATTGAATATATTTCGTATTTTTTTAGAATTATCCTATTACCACAGCAGTTCTAGAGGAGTATTTGTCTAGTTATTACCAGCTTTTACAGTACAAGAGGTCTTTAAAAGTCTTTTGGGTCCGGGTAAAGTCAGTTCTCCCTTAAAAGATAATGAGAGCGTATGCTATGCTGACTGCACTGTAAATTTAGTAAAAAAATACAACATTAAAATCACATCCCGCCGTTCTTATCGTGGCGTGTTCACGCCCTGCCCGAGTTTGTGCTGATGTGGCGTGAGCTGTGTGACGACTTGCATATGGGTGATTATACAGGCGTTTCAACCGCCGTCAGGTCGCTATCCTAAATATTTAAGAAATAGGCGATAATATATTTAAAATTCGATCAATTATGGCAAGTATTACGATAACATTATAGCTCTGTGTGAATGTTAGCTGCTTGGTGTAGCTCATTCTTTCAATATTTATGACAGCGTACTGACGGCGGTTGAAACGCCTGTATAATCACCCATATAACACCTTGTTTATATCCACACTAAGCATCACTACATGCCAAGGGTCAAATCAAAAGCACCCAAAACCGACGTAAGTGCATGAAGAGGTTGATAAATGTAGAGGAAGCGAAAATCCTGATCATAGGCAACTGATAGCAGGTCTACAAACGAAAAAAAATGTTACATTAAATAGTTACAAATAAAACGACACAACATATCATACACCTACTTAGCGTGTCCTTTAAACAATAAGCCTCCAGGTCTATTGTTTTGTTGCCTTTTTTGCTTTTGATGGTCTACCGTGGTGTTCACTAGGTATTTTTCTATTATTTTTTTCCTCGTAAGTATGTGACAGGTCCATTTCTACTTTAGTATTTTTATTTTCATGACTACATCCTTCCTTTGAAAAGGAAATTCCAATCTAAGCAAACTAAGACCTAAGCTATATCATCTTAAAGTTCCAAAAATGTATTCCTTAAAAAGTACCCATGGTAGGCACAAGGCTATAGCTCTTCTTATGTCCCATCATGTGTATTGTATCCCAATATGCTCCTTTCCTTTTTTTGACAGGTCACAAATTTGTTACGTATTTGGTGTATTTGCCCATGTTTGACACATATGTGGAATACCTATCCTACCTATCCTAACCTCAGGGTTCCCTAATCGTTGTTTGTCCTAATGCATCGTTTGTCCGAATTTTCGTTTATCCTAAAGCAAATTCTCCTTAAATTTTAAAACTTTCTAGTGTTGTTTAATACAACCCTAACCTAACCTAACCACAGATATCATTGGAAAGCTTAAAAAGTTGCCTGACTCATCTGAAAACCAGTTTAGGGCAAACGATGTGTTAGGACAAATGCTATTAGGGATTCCGAGGGACACCCTAACCTCAGGCAAGAATAATCATTCTAAATATGTTATTTTCAGGATGGGGTCGGAGCAGTCTTCGAATCCGCCTCCAAAGCCGGCCCAGAGGGCCCCGCCCGTGCGGCGGGGGCACACCATCGCTGTCAGTAATGTGCCAGGTAAGCGCTCTGGGGTGTTACCACGACATACTAAAGTACTATCACGAACGTTAATTTGTGACCCATTTCAAGTAAAATATGGGTGATTATAGAGGTGTTTCAACCGCCGCCAGTCCGCTGTCATAAATATTGAAAGAATGAGCTACACCAAGCAGCTAACATTCACACAGAGCTATACTGTTATCGTAATACTTGCCACAATTGATCGAATTTTAAATATATTATCGCCTATTTCTTGAATATTTAGGACAGCGGACTGACGGCGGTTGAAACGCCTGTATAATCACCCATATGCTTGAAGTCATCAATGTCATTAGAGATGTCAAGTCATTTGTAACTTTTAGGAAACTCAACCTTATTGTTGTAGAATGTCAGATTGACTTTGGACCTAAGGTGGGTACCAAATTAAAGTTCGCGACTGTACAGTAAAACACAACTGATATGGCTTACTGATGTACCTGCACAGATGATAAAATTTCGAAGTGCGGGAACCAATCAGCATGATCCACGCGTTGCGCGTCTGTATTCTGTGCTATTATTGTTTTTTTTATTGGCTTGCACATCTTTTGTAGCAAGATTTATTATTGATTATTCCGTGTAGCAAATTTTCCCCATTCGTGATTTTTCTATTCTGCATTTTTCTGGGCTGAAATAGGCCCGAAGGGCCAAAAATCCCGGAATTACGAGCTCCGCCCCAGCGGAGATCTCGTCGACTCTGGAAATGATATAACTATTCACATAAATACAGATTGGGAAATTGTGATAATGGAATTATTTCTGCCCAGCAAAAATCTCCAGCAATATAAGCTACTGAAAAATAAAGACTGGTAAAATTTGCGAATGGCAAGAAGCTACATAAAGCTTGTTCACGAAAAAAAGTAGCCATCGAAAACTAAGTCTCCACTGTCTCCCAGTAGGTCTAGGTAGTTCAAACCGCAATTAGATTGCCAACTGAGTACCTATTCTTTTTTATGTGTAAGAATCTACAACTCATACATTTTTCCTTGCAAGTTGTGAAACCCTACATAATGCCAGTTAAGGCTTAGAGCTAAAATGATTGCATAAAAATGTGTGTACTTCCGGCATGATTTAAAACAGTTTATGACCTGCATACGGAAATTATGAGTCTGGGAAGGTATTTGCGGAACATTATAGCGTCGATAATCTATTTGAGTAAAGAAAAAAAAGAACCTCTGTGACCCAAACGTGAAAAATACAAAATCCAAGACTAAAATCCAGAGATTTCGAAAGTAAACCCAAAAATGGATAGCATCTGATATAAATATCCATAACGGCACTCAAAACGAAAGGTGAAGAGTCCCTCTTACTAATTAAATTCTTTAAAGATGTCATTTCATATTGAAAACCTCAATTATACAACAGTGGCTACTTTTTTTCGTGAACAAGCCTTACCTACCAGAAAAAAAAAATTGGGAGAAATATCGCCATATTCTCCACAGAATCTTGCAGAGCAGAGGCGTCAGCCAGCGGGAACAACTCCCCCGGGGCCAGCGTGTGCTCGGACTCTGAAATACCATACATATCGTATACTGTGGACAGACCCATTGGAGGTAAGAAAGTGCCTCTATTCTAGGCGGTAAAAACCGGTTCTTCGTTTGCCCGAATTTCAATTGCCATAATTGTATCACTTGCTATAATGTTCATTTGCCATAAAGGCATTTTTTCTGAAACCGTGAACTATTCAGAATTGATATAAAACAAGCCTAACCTAACCTAACCTATTGTGCTCTAAAAATTACCTAAAAGGTTAACGGTTTCAAAAAAAATGTCTTTATGGCAAATGAATATTATAGCAAGTGATACAATTATGGTAAAAGAAATTAGGGCAGACAAAGTAATCCGGTAAAAACCATACTGTCAAGTAAATAAGAGCTATCAAAATGTTGACAATACGATAACAGGACAAAGACGATATGATTTTACTGCCTAGAATAGAGGCCCGGAATAGGTGCAGCCTATTACAACACTATTATATTGTTTCGTAACTTTGAGGTCTCATAACCATCATTTTGATATTTTTATATGTTTTCACTTTGTTATTATAATTTCCAGTTTTTCTATCCATATTACTAGATTATATAGACTAGAGATATATAGATTACTAGCTTCTGTCCGCGATTTCGTCCGTTGAAATCTACGTGTTGTCGTAATTCCCTTGGAAACTTTTAAATTTTCCGGGATGAAAAGTAGTCTATGTGTAAAAGTAGTCTACAGGTCGTAAGCTATTCACATTCTAAAACACACACACACACTCATTTTCGCATTTATAATAATATTAATAATAATGAATATCAGTAGGATTTAACAAGTCAACATCCCTATTACGATATTCTTTCACCGTTTTTCTAGATTCACCAAAAACCTCGGCTAAATCACAGCGGAGTGATTCGAAGAAGTCACTGCTGCAGCGGAGACAGCAGTCTCTTCAGGCGCGTAAGAGCAAAAGAGCACGAGATATAGTCGTGGTCAAGGCTGCCACAGACACTATGTTGGACGAAGATATAAGAAGGTTACAGGTAATGGTGTTTTTTAGGGTTCTGTACCAAAATGGTAAAAAAGGAACCCTTATGGTGAGACTTCGTTGTCTGTCTGTATGTCACAGAAAGTTTTCTCATCAACTATAAATACTATCAACTTGGAATTTGAAATAGTTGTATAATGTGCTTGCCCGCATCTGTTTTTAGTAAATATGAAATTAACTTTATTAATAATTGAAAAGGGGTCTAGAATGGGGGGTTAAAAAATGAAAGTGGTTTGATTATGGCAAATGGGGTGTCATATGAAAGGGCTCAATTTGCACATTTAAAAACTATTCTTTTTAATTTTTAGTGTGATTTACTTTTTGATTTATAGCCAAAAATGTTAAAAAATTGCCATTTCAAAAAGGGGGGGCCCTTATCTCCGAAGTTTATTAATCAAAAAATCTGAAAAAATCCTGTTGTATAGATAATAACTCATATTTTACGGGAAAAATAAAATTTAGTGTTCATTATTTACAGTTTTTGAGAAATAACAAAAACCTAAGAAAATCTGTATTAAAATTTAGGCTAGTCAAAATGGACCTTATTGCGTAGAAAATAAATGTTATGCATAAAGATTATTCGACCAACTAAATTTTATGCTTAATGATTTCTGCGAAATTATACAACGCGTTTCTGCATATTGACGCTTATACTAAAAGTTAAGGGCCTTCTAAGCGGGCCATATTTTCACTGCAATATGTGGCCGGCAACTATTGGTGTCTTTCTCTAACATACGAGTAAGAGAGGGACACCAATAGTTGCCGGCCACATTATTGCAGTGAAAATATGGCCCGTTTAGAAGCCCCTTTATACAATTATTTTTCTTTTTCAGGAAATACCAACGTTCCTACCGATCATGAGGGGCACCTTAGGGCTCCCGGGGGCGAGGGACCCGGAGGTATTGGAAGGTAAGTCATTCAAATGGGTACATACATATCTCTACATAGTATAAAGCGACGATCTTCGCAAGGTGGCTGGCGAGAGCTGGATGAGAGTGCCCACGAATCGTGCTCGTTGGCGTCCATCAGTGGACTAATATGGGCTGATGATGATGATGATGATGATGGTGATGATGATGATGATGATGATGATGATGATGACGACGACGACGACGACGGCGACGACGACGACGACGACGACGACGATGATGATTGATGATGATGATGATGATGATGATGAAGACGACGACGACGACGACGACGACGACGACGACGACGAAGACGACGACGATGATTGATGATGATGATGATGATGATCATTTTCTCGCATTGTTTGAAAAAAGCATTATATGTATATGCCTCGGCGGTAACGGGGATTGGCTGACTCGGATTTTAGCAGCCCTCGCCAAGGCTCGGTCCCAATCCCCTACTTTCCGGACCTGGGCAGTAATGTACTATTAGCCGGATTGAAGGTTGTCTGCCTGTGGTCAGGGCTGGACGCGCGGCCGTGGGCGCGGCTGGCGGCGCGGCTGCAGGCGCACCTGGCGGCGTGCGCGCAGCCCCTCGCCGCCGACCAGCTGGCGCTCGCCGGCGGGACCAAGCAGGTCAGTGCCCTGACGAGTGTTGCCCATCATTTCCGAAACATAACACATAACATAAACTCACGCCCTCATTCCCAGAGTGGGGTAGGCAGAGCCACAGACTCACCAACAACTCCAAAAACTTGTTGATAATTCTGTGACCACATTTTGCACAACCAGGCTAAGATGTTATCCAGTGTATTAGTGACAGGTTAGTGTATTAGTGACAGCAAACGCATCGCCTAACAGCACTACACAGCCTTTAGTCCCGTAGTCGTCTCTTACGACATCCACGGGAAGACATGGAGTGGCAACATTCTAAACCCGGCACCACACGAGCAAAAAAAAAAACCGAAAAAAAATCGAAAATAAAATTTTTATAGGTTGTAGAATTTCCATTCGCATTTTTCCTGATCTTATTTTTTCCCAATCGCATATTTTCCTATCCTTATTTCTCCCAATTGGAATTTTTTCCACGTTTAGATTATGTTAGTTTTGCAGCGGGCCCGATGGGCCATACCGCACAAAATGAATGCATTTGACAGTGTCGACTGAGCTTCGCTGTCGCGGAGCTCCTATTTTTGCGCGGTTTGGCCCTTCGGGCCTGCTGCAAAGCTAACATAACCTAAACCTACCTTCCTTTTTTGACCTAGATATACTATTAAGCGGTTATATACAAGGACATAAGGTAAAATTAATTATTCTTACGTAACCCAGCTACGTAGAAGGAAATAAAAATTCTTTATTTGTAACCTATTTACGCAGGCACACAAAACTATAAAAAAATTGAATTTTTCATTCGTAACCTATTACAAAACTTAGTTACGTACGCGGAAGAAAGGACATTATGACCAGACCTAGGAATATACGGGGCAAAATTAAATGACAGCTAGGGATTGCCTATATCGATAATCTCAATTATCGATGCTTTTCCCATATACTAGTGACCGCTCCAAGATTTGTTTGCAAAAATATTTTTTTATTGAAAGTATGCAAATGAAACAAAATAGCAACATAATTCTGGTTATTATTTATTTTCAAAGGATTTTTTAACCTTTTCTCAACATCATCATATTTTTTTCCTTATTGTGTATTTCAGAATGATTGTCCCATTTACTATTGTTAAAATAAACGATCAGAATTTTTTAGGAGTAAAAAAAATATGATGATGATGAGTGAACGTTAAAAAATCCTTTTAAAATAGAGAATAACTAGAATTATGTTGCTATTTTGTTTCATTTGCATACTTTCAATAAAAAAATATTTTTGCAAACAAAACTTGGGAGTGATCACTAGTATATGGGAAAAGCATCGATAATTGAGTTTATCCATGTAGGCAATCCCTAGCTGTCATTTAATTTTGCCCCGTATATTCCTAGGTCTGATTATGACATTAAAATATTGTATTGTCTTGACCCAGGCGGACGCGGAAGTGTCCCGGCTGTATTCCATCATGGTGGACAAGCAGCGGAGCAACGCGCGGCACGCCGAGCGGCTGTCCCGCGTGCACGAGGTGGCGCACCAGCTGAGCCGGTGCAACTCTTTACTGCAACAGGTAATTGACAACATTTCATTTTGGTGACACCTGCAAATTACTATAGGAATCGAAAGGCTTTTGCCTCCTGAACACGGCAAAATATTTATTTCAATTTATTTGTCTTTATTTAAAAAATTATAAGAAAGTAAAAAAATAACCGGTCAAGTGCGAGTCGGACTCGCGCACCGAGGGTTCCGTATTGAAGATAATATGCTTGGTAACCGCAAAAGAAAATACTCATTTTATTATAAGCTTTATTTTCCAGGCAATAAGGTCGATTTTGACTAGCCTAAATTTTAATACAGATTTTCTTAGTTTTTTTGTTATTTCTCAAAAACTGTAAATAATGAACACTTCATTTTATTTTTCCCAGAAAATATAAGTAATTATCTATACGTCAGGATTTTTTCTGAATTTTTGATTAATAAACTTCGGAGATAAGGGGGGGGGGAACGGTCATTTTTTGTACATTTTTGATTATAAATCAAAAAGTACATAAAAGAAAATTTTCAAAAAAATCGTTTTTAAATGTGCAGATTAAGACCTTTCATATGACACCCCATTTGCTATAATCGAACCACTTTCATTTTTGAACCCCCCATTCTAGACCCCTTTTCAATTATTAATAAAATTAATTTCATATTTTTTTTACTACAAATGGATGCGGGCAAGCAAGTTGTACAACTATGCCAAATTTCAAGTTGATAGCATTTGTAGGTGCTGAGAAAACCTGCTGTGACATACAGACAGACAGACAGACAGACCACGAAGTCTCACCATAAGGGTTCCTTTTGTACCATTTTGGTACGGAACCCTAAAAACGAATTTTACCAATACTACGCCCGAATAGATATAATACCATTGCCTTTTTCACGAGAAAAAAGCTGTCATAATTCTAAATTCGACATTGACACTATTGACAGACAGATAGATACTTAAATAATTATCGGTGGACCGCCATTATTAAAAAAAAGGACAACTTTTTTTTAATATAGACTGGCCTAACTTAATATGTCCATTGTGTCGTAGAAATGAAGTTACGCCCTTTTAGAATAAGTACATCTTAATAAATGAATAATAAAATAATTATTCATCCTAGGGTAAAATTAAAACTATAAGTGTCTTCCTCCTTCCAAACAGTATCTATAGAACGAATAAAATTAAAGTCTTGAAAATATGAAATCTTGTCAATTCTTAAAACATGTGTTTGATTTCGCGTTGGCCTAGTTGGTAGTGACCCTGCCAAGATGCACTACGCTAACTAGCGTTTCTATCCGTTTCGTTTTTAAACCAATCGCGTCACTGGTAGATGACGTGATACGAAAAGTCACGTGATCTACCAGTGACGCGATTGGTTTAAAAACGAAACGAATAGAAACGCTAGTTAGCGTAGTGCATCTTGGCAGGGCCCTCTGGGTTCAAATCCCGGTAAGGGCAGATATTTGTGTGATGAGCGCGAATATTTGTTGCTGAGTCATGGATGTTTTCTATTTATTTAAATATTTATTTCTCTAAATAACTATTTATATCGTTGTCTAGTACCCATAGTACTGGGGCTAGGTTAAAAGGTGTGACATTGTAACGTGATATTTATTTATTTGTTTATGTGGCGCAAATTTGCTAAACTTCGCTCGATATCTGGCAACATTTTGTATTTGACGTTAGGGTTAAATTAAAGAACAGTAAGAACATTCAATTTAAGGCAAGGTCGACGGAGCCCCGCTCTGCGAAGCTCCTATTCTGTGTGGGAGTATGACGATATTTTTCGCAAGATCTTTTTGTTTCTGGTAGCAATTTTTGCGTTCGCAAAATTTACCAATCAAATTTTTTTCTGTAGCTTATTTTGCCGAAGATTTTTTTCTCAGCAGAAATTTAATAATTTCATTATTATAATTTCCCGATCTGTATTTATCTGAATAGTTATATGATTTCCACAGAGTCGACGGCGCTCCGCTAGTGCTCCTTCTTCTGAGTGGTTTAGCCCTTCGGGCCTGCTGCAAAACTAACATAACCTAAACCTACCTCGGCCTTACCTATTTCGACTTAATAACAATGGGGAAATTCTCGAATGGGACAAATCCAGACTGAAATTTTGAAAAATATGCGACCAGGATAAATTAAGAATGGGGAAAATTGCGATGCAACTTGTCCAGCCTCACAGAATTATTTGCCAAAAAAAATACTGCGATTAGTTACTTGGGAACTATTATGTCGTTAGGGAAATAACACATGTCATATAAAATAATTATAATAAATAATAAATATCAAGGGACAATGTCACACGAATTGACCTAGTCCCAAACTAAGCTCTAGGCTTGTGTGGGTACTAGACAACGATATAAATACTTATATAGATAATTATATACTTAAATACATAGAAAACATCCATGACTCAGGAACAAATATTCGCGCTCATCACACAGATATCTGCCCTTATCGGGATTTGAACCCAGGACCGCTAGCTTCGTAGGCAGGGTCCCTAACAACTAGGCCAACGTGTCACAAAACTGCAGTACAGTCAAGGTGGGATTAAAAACTTTTTTCTTCCAGGCACTACACGATGTGGACGAGCTAAATGCGATGTTGCCAGCAGACAAAAGACTGGCCCCGTTTGTATGGAGCGAGGAGCGTTGATACTGTTACATACATACAAGATGGCTACCTCTTAGGATATAAGCAATGTTTTAAATATAATAGACAAAAGATTTTATTAAAAGGTATTCTGAAAAAAAATGCTTAAGTATATAGGTTTTTCTCAAAAGCATTTTTTGTTCATTATTTACTAAGAAAATAAAAAAAAACTGTTAATGGCTAAAGAGCTTAAACGCCACATGGTCATTTGTACGTCACAGCTAATGCACGTAACGTGGTTACAAATAAAATGACGTCATTCCGACCACTAGTCCAAAGCCGGCGTAGGAAAAACTAGTAATATTCAATATTTTATTCTAAGTAAGTAAATAATAATAAAAATATATGCTTTTGAAACAAACCACTATTAACATATATTTTTTCAGAATACCTTTTAAAAATGTTCCGTTGTCAATTCACCTTACTCATTTGCATACAACAACAAACCACTCTAAAATGGGTTATTCCCACCTGTTACCGCCAATTTGTTACCACTGGTAACAGCTGGGATTTTTTTCCCATCTTTTACCAGTGGTAACTAATGGGAATAAAAATTTCCAACTGTTACCACTAACTACTGGGTTTTTTTCCCAGTATTTATCACCAAATATTTTAGTGGTAACAAATAGGGAAAATATTCCCAGCTGTTACCAGTGGTAACAAATTGGTGGTAACAGGTGGGAATAACCCTTGTAACATTTTAAGATAATACTTTAGTAACACAATAATAGTAATGAGGGCGCCACTGGAGGCTCGGAACAGTCTTAAGAGATGTATCTATTACTTTCTCTGCATGGAACTTTCCAGGAGCTAGCACAAGTTGCCCGCGACTTGTTTGTCGCCCGGATCTCCCTTTCTAACTAGTCAGTAACGATAGAGACGCACTGAGCAACAAGCGAGAAATCACAACTTGTGCTACCCGTGCTGGATTTCATAGACTACCTCTGAAGTTATAATTATAATTAATTAATATATATAAAAGGCAAAACTGACTGACTGACATATCAACGCACAGCCGAAACTACTGTACCTAGAAACTTGAAATTAGGTACAGGGGTTCCTTTCATGATGTAAGTGAGCACTAAGAAAGGATTTTCCGAAAATCGACCCCCAACGGGAAGAAATGGGGGGAGTAGCGGGAAACTAATTCTACGCGTACGAAGTCGCGGGCGTCCTCTAGTAATTAATAGGCGGCTTATGGGTGTAATTCCGTGACGATGGCTTAGGGTGGATAGGACTTCGATTAAATTTCGGTTACGATTAATGTATTAAATTGCATGCAGGCTATGTTACTTATATGGGTCAATCAACTTTTTGTTGTACCTCGTTGCCATGGTGACGTCTCCTGGGTCACTCTATAAATCAACGATTTCAATTAAATTGTACTCAAAATCAGTTTTATTATAAACCCATTATTTTATGGCTTTTCTCCTGAGTTACCTAGGAGTATATATTATAACATTTTTTCTAAGAAACTCTATCACTGTTGTCTCCTGGCTTACGGGACAGAATAACAACAACAAAAAGTTGATCCACCCATATGATATATCGGCACTTATTGTACTATATTGTAATAAGTCAAGAATTCCATTTATTTGATGATGTGAGATTATGCATAATGATAACGTCTTCAAATTCTATTTATAACCAAATTAAGTCGATTAAAGATAGAATTCCACATATATATTTTTTCAAAAAGCTTGAATGACACTGATAAAGCTCCAAATAATAGTGAACTATCACATTAGAAATACGCACCTCGCACGTCTGTATATATATACAAGAGGATAGTAAATTATAAAAGGAACGGACTGAAATTATATAATATGGAATAAATAACTTTTGTGCAATGATTTCATTTATTAATTATCTTAGAGGTGTATCCATATTATGGATATCGTTCGACGTTATTGTGACGTAATTTGCACCCGTCAGCTGCCCATTAGTTATTAATTAATATAAAAGTAGGTGAAATACAAAAGCAATACTCTATTATAAGTAAATGAATACTTTTAATTATTAACATCTAGCGACCCGCCCTCGCTTCGTTTCGGTTTATGTCAGGTTTCTGTAACACTCGTACATAATTTAGAATTTATTTATACATAAAACCTTGAATCACTCTATCTATTGATGAAAACCGCATCAAAATCCGTTGCGTAGTTTGAAAGATCTAAGCGTACATACAGGGGGACAGACAGCGGGAAGCGACTTTGTTTTATACTACGTAAAGATTAATTAATTACTTAATAAGGGCGTAGTCAAGAGTCATTATTATAGTTAGCTATATTCTTAAATCGATAATGTAATTTACGTAAGCTCATTGCAAAAGGATAAAAGATAAAAGATGTTTATTCAGTAAGTAGGCCGCACGGGCACTTTTACAAGTGAAAAATCTATCTGGGACACGTTTTATAAAGCTACAAGTTACAATTTTACAGGTCTAAACTGGCAACACTGCTCAAATGGCTGGTCGTCATTGGGCGAGGTTGTGTCAAATGGAAACTTGTAACCTGTAAATTGTTATTTGTAGCTTTATAAAACAGGCCCCTGCGCTTCCCAAAAGGAGACCATTGCTGAGAAGAAACGCCGCAAGAAACTCAGTAGCCAGTTTTTTTTTTAATTTCTTCATATTTTAATCAACTTTTTTTTATTTACGGATTTATCCGTCATAGAACCTGTGGTACTGATATATCCGTCATGGTTAACATGTGGTACGGTTATAACCGTCATGGTTAACCTGTGGTACGGATATATCCGTCTTGATTAACCTGTGGCATGGATATATCCGTCATTGGCGTTGAAAGGTTTACACATGGGCAATATTTGCTACATTTAATTAGTCAGCCAAATTGTTATATATTATGTTTATTGATTATGTAAAGAATTAAAAATGTAATAAATATTAGTAATATTAAGATGTCTGACGTTTTATTTATTATTATTATGTGGCTGTGGAATATAGGCTTGTAGTACTGTTAGGCGATGGGCTTGCAACCTGTCACTAATAGGCTGGTAAACATCTTGGCCGATTGTGCAAAATGTGGTTACTGAATTATCAACAAGTTTTTAGAGTTGTAGGTAATCCTGTAGCCCTGCCTACCCCACTCTGGGAATGAAGGCGTGAGTTTATGTATGTGTGTATGTATTATGTGTGGCTTTAGACAAGATGCATTCAGCTATCTTTAACCAAAATGTATTGGATTGACGGTCGCGTCGAGCACTTTGTCAATT
Source organism: Acleris cristana (assembly GCA_948252455.1). Taxonomy (NCBI): domain Eukaryota; kingdom Metazoa; phylum Arthropoda; class Insecta; order Lepidoptera; family Tortricidae; genus Acleris; species Acleris cristana. Next base: position 6,712,103 of record OX411801.1, on the reverse strand, counting down.
CCATGCATTTTGACAGTTTCGAAAATCATTTTTTAGCGATAAGCCGATCAGATACATCTTATGACCATGCAATAAGAGCGAAAAAGACAGCTCGGCTAGTCTAGGATATACAAAACTGATTGTCGGCTGTTTATGTTGTTAACTCATCACTTCAGCCGAAAGACGTCCACTACTGGACATGGGTCTCCCCCAAAGTTTGCCACAATCGGTCCTGCGTCGCTTGCATCTAACGGTTTCAAACCCATAGGTACTCATTAGAACAACACAACAGACAAGGAAAAAAAACAACATTAGAGCAGAATTAGAATCGTTGCACTGTAGTGTGATTTCAAATAGGACTCGGCTCAGCATGTGCTGCAGCCCGAGCCACGTCGTCTGTCCGTCCACCTTGCAGGCCTACCCACGCTGCGTATTCCGATACGCGGACGCCACTCGAGAAGACTTCGACCTCATCGGCCATCTGTTCTGTGAGCGTGAGAGCGATGCTGTTAACTGTGACGGATTAATCCGTCGCTAAAACTAGTGTGAAATGTCGTCAGTGGTGGTGAAAGGGTTGAAGTAGAAAGAAAGAAATTAAGAGGGAGGTAGCTCACACACTAAATGAGTCGAGCCGCATCTGGTTTTACATGGCACTAGGTATCATCGCATGCGTTCGCGTTGTTCCACTTGAAAAAATTAAATGCATTCTATTGGCCAGTGCGGCCGTGTGATCTCTTTTGCGCCATTTTTGAGCACGAGATACATTCAAACGATGCGACGCGAAATCGCGAACGCAGGCGATGGTATTATGGCAGGAACTCGTAGGCGAGCCGTCGAGGTAAGTCGAGCTGCAGAAGGCTGGAAGAAGCAAGGTTATGACGTGATGTGATCGCGCCACAACGCCGCCGCCATTTTGTTATTTCGTTTTAACTAGAAACCGATAAGTCACTCAAAATAGTGTGACTGATAGGTGCGTTAGGCGAACGCTACACGTCAATAAATATTGTGATAATTATCATGATATTTACTTATGTATCTTGGGCCGGATCACAGCACACCCTACACCATCAATACGGATCGCGTCAGTACTGAAGCGTTCTTTTTACGAGGCAAACGTGATGGACCCTAGACGGAGGAAAATTAAATATTGACGCGCGACAAGCAAGATAAATGTCATGATCCAGGATCTGAGATCAGTTTACAAGGATTTCCAGAAATCCAGCGATAAATATTGTGATCCGTCAATACACTATACCCTATACGTCAATAAATATCGTAATCCGGTATCGTAACGGTTTATATTGACGGATCACAATATGGATCTTGCGTGTAGCATTCGCCTAAAGTGTTACTGCAACCAAAATGTGCCTAAATTGGCGTAGTGGAGTAATCTTGAGGTTAGGGCGCATAACGTCCCACTCGCAGAATGTCCCTTCGTCCCTTTCGCGAAATGTCCCTTTCCTAAATGTCCCTTACGCAAAATGACCCTTCTGCAGAAGGTCCCGTTCGCAAAACGTCCCTTCACATAAATAAAGTCCCGTTCGCAAAACGTCCCTTTCGCAAAATGACCCGTTCGCAAAACGTCCCTTTCGCAAAATGACCCGTTCACAAAACGTTCCTTTCCATAAGAAGACTCTACTTAAACAAGCTTTTTCCAGGCGGGACATTTTGCGAATGGGTCATTTCGCAGACGGGACGTTTTGCGATAGGGGCGTTATGCAATAGGGACGTTTTGCGAAAGGGGTGGGACCTTTTAAGCAAGGGACGTTTTGCGAATGGGGTATTTTACATAAGGGACCAATTGCAGAGAAGACGTTTTGCGAATGGGACGTAATTTTGCTGGAGGGACGTTTTGCGAATGGGACGTTATGCGCCCTAACCAATCTTGAGTTTTATTATAATAAATCTATAGTTTGGAGGAAGTGAGGGCGCTATTTCGATTGAAATTGGCATTGTGATTCAGGTTTTCCACAAGAGCTAAGCAAATATTATAATTTGTTGAATCATTTGTATTTTTTCGGCTTCATTTGTTTACTTAACATCTTTATTTTAATCCTAGCGCCATCTGTTTTCGAATAGAAGTATTAGCATTTCCTTACTTATTCTACTGCATAATAGATGGCGCTATCTTGAAGTCCGTCTAAATTAACAGCAATGTAAGCGTATGATAACCTAACCTAATTAATTAATTTACACTAGAACTATCTCCAAAATTATTCGCGAATAAACAACCACATATTAAAGTTGTGAACATAATTTAATTTTATCAGTTTTGCCAACATTACCATCAAAAATTATAATCTGTGTTGATGAAACTACTAGAACCATAGACTAGTAAAACTGTCAAACTGTCACAAAAAAGTTGTCCGTGGTCTATTTTGGCGCACGCGGCCAGTAGATAGACGGAAGTGAACAATTCGAGCAATTTCCTTTTCCTATTTAGATTTTGAAATTATCAAATACAACTTTATCGTGAAAGTTTATTTTATCCGCACATTCTGCTTCATTGTTGGTCGCACAAAGTTTATCTGAACCTAATGGAGGTAACAGATTTGAACGATATTTTAAATGCTCGTTCAATAAAGATGGAAACGATGGAAACGATGGAAAGCGTGGAAAATGCTTTTGAGGAAGCAGCCAACGCCGTGGATACTTCAGACCCTCTATCTGGAATACCTCAGTATGTTACTGAGTCTGATTTAGGTATGGAACGAACATTTATTAGCTTAAGCTTAAGATAAGATTCACAGGCGGTGAAGGTCAAATTTTGTTTTATCAATATAGCTTGCGGGAATCTTAAATTGTTAGTAAATACTGCGGAAATATTGTCATAAATTGTACTTTCAGTCACCGTTCCTTGTAATTATAGTGTTTTTTTGCCATATTGTAACATTCAAAAGGTTAAGGACTAGAAAAAGTATTTTGTTTTTGTTTTGTTTACTATCTAAACATTTTTAAAGTGAGTTATATTTCTAATTGATCAGTCGCATCCTTTACTTGTTTACTATTTGTTTAAAAGTCTACATTCGATTGTGTACAAACTCGCAAAGCAACTAAAAATGTAAAACAGTTTATATAAACCATATTGTAAACATTATTTAAATATATTAATTATTATTTGTTATCTTACTTTGAATTATTAATTTATTTTATGATTAGAAAAAATTACCTGCTCAATTAATTAAACGTAAACGATTAATTATAAGGCAGACCATACCTAAAGTAAAGGCTTAGTATAGCGGGATCATATAATATAAAAGTTAAAAATACATAATGGATCATAATACGTAATTGACAATATATCATGGTTTTATTTCTGAAACCGTGCACTCATTAGGACTAATCCTTGGTATTTACAAGATTAAAACAGCATTGTATATATAGTATTAGGTTAGGTTAGGTTTGTTTTATAACAATCCCGGTAAGTTATGGTTTCAGAAAGAAAACATTTTATTATTTTGTGACCGATTATTAAGTATTTTGAATTTATTATGATCCCTAGTTTGACACTGCCAGTCTTGGTCATTTTTTTATGGTATGCAGAATGCAATGATGAAGTTATTCTCTTAATATTTATTAATTTATTCATTTCAGGCCTCATGCAAACTGAAGTTGAAGGAGTAGAGATCCTGCAGGCTCCGCTTGCTGTATTCTCCGACAATCCAGATGATGATGACACCATGCAAAGCAATGAATCCAGCGGTGAGGCACTCTCATATTTTATTTTGTTATTTTTATTTATGTATGATGGATAGAGAGCAAAGAAATACTTCATATAATAATTAATATTATTAATAAATAAATATAATAATATTTATTATTATTATTATATGATGGATAGAGAGCAAAGAAATACTTAGGAAATCGTTCACACTGCTTTCAATTATGCTAAAAAAAAATACAACTCATTTTTCATTTTCCAGTGAAGCCAGTAAATAGAAGTGTACAAGTTTTTGTTGCTGACTATACATCTTGATTGATTGATTGATTGATTGATACTTCTAATAGTCCAGTCTGTAAGGGTTTCTGCTTTACAAAAGGTGGAACAAGGATTTTGCTGGATCAATATTGTATAGTACCCCATTAGTCTGTAGTTTAGTCTGTTTTTGCATGTGGTATTCAATAAACAGTATTTGTATCATATTGGTAAAGCAACGTCTCTTTCACACAGAAGAGGTGATAGTGCAACTAATGGACATCCGTACAAGGCTGTCCAAGCTGAGAGACATGTTGGAGCGGAGGCTGGGGCTGGACCTGACAGACTACACCTTCTGGTTGCAGGACGCTAAGATGGTAATTATTATAGTAGGAGAGAGAGGTCTAATGAATGGCTTTTACACCTTTTATTAGGGAATTATACACTTACTAAGAAAGTGTAGTATAATAAACAGAGCTCGAAAAGAGTGAGCCATTTTGAGAGTTTGCATAGCGTGGACATACCCTGACATTTGATGGTAGTTGCTCACGTGTAATTTAAGGAACGGATGTGGACAGTATTTTAATGTACAATTTCGCTCCACTCACTTCAGTAGATGTAGAAACATTTTTTTCTATCTATAAGTAGATGTTAAAGGCAAGAAAAAATGCATTAAAATTATAAAATATAGAAAAACTGACAGTCCTTTATGACAATTATACAGAAACCTTAGAATAAATAATAAAACTTAGAAAGTACTCGTTTCGCCATGCATTGCCATTTTAGTTTATTGAATGTATGTATGTAAATTACTTTATTGTACAAACAGGAAAACAAAATTCACAGAAACATAATAATAACGAGTAAAGTTTTTTTGTTTTGTTTTAATATTTATTTTCAAGGTGTATCCACATTAATATCTACAAATTATATTAATGACATATGAATAGCTCACCCTCTCCAAGCTCTGATAAAAACATTGAACAAAATCTGACATCAACACTTGTCTGGACAAAGACCTTACTCCTAACCTGGTACCCTCAGCTGGAGAGCCACAAGACCCTGGTGGAGCAGTGCATCCGCGGCTCGGGCGTGGTGCAGGTGAACGTGCAGGTCCGCGCGCCCGAGCGTAAGATCAACATCCTGGACGTGCTCAAGCCGGACGAGGAGCTGGTCGCGCTGCCTGGCGCGCCCGAGTCCTGTCAGTATCCATCACAGGTTTACCGTTGTTGAAATCATTGAAGACTTCCTTCCTAGCATCATTGTTAGCAGCTACATTCTTATTGGCATAATTTTCTTCATCGTCTATATCAATATCGCTAGCATCTATTATTATTGTCAATATTATTATTGTCATAATCAATATCAGTATCATTAGCATTATTATTATGACTATTAGTATCATTATTACCATCAATATCAGTATCGTTAGGATCATTATATTTACCATCAATTTTATAATCCTGTCCGTATCTATCATAGCTTCGACGTTATTGAAATCTTTAATTTCAACATTCTTGTTAGAATCTTAATCACCTTACTATGATCATCATCAATAGTCTCATTGTTGTCATCATTAGCATCATGTTTATCACTATCATTATTACCATTATTACCATAAATATCAGTATCGTTAGCATCATTATTATCACTATCAATATTATCATTATCATCATCAATATCATTATCGTTTGCATCATTATTATCACCATCAACATTATAATTATTATCGTTAATATCCGTATCGTTACCATCATTATTATCATTATCCAAATCATCATTATCATCATGTAAAATAAAAACACCATTATCATTAATATCATTTATCAATTCGTTTGTCAAATGTACTTTTGGTCAAATTAACGGACCCCATTAACATGAGTAAGATAAGTATTATAAGTGAGGTATTTGTTTCAGTCCCGGAACCGGAAGAAGTGGAAGAGGAGGTGCCTCCGCCGGGTGTGGGGCTGCACGCGGCCGCCGTCAAGTGGGTGGTGGACGCCGCCTTCAAGCAGCACCACAGCCGGGCCAGCGTGCCCGCCGACCCGCAGCAGTGGTAACCTCATTATAATTACCCATTGGATACTTACCCATTGGATACTTAGCCATTGTATACTTACCCATTGGGTACTCAGTCATCAGTTACATACCCATTGGATACTTGCCCATTGGATACTTAGCCATTGTATACTCACCCATTGGATACTCAGTCATCAGTTACATACCCATTGTATACTTGCCCATTGGATACTAAGCCATTGTATACTTACCATTGGGTACTTAGTCATCAGTTACATACCCATTGGATACTTGCCCATTGGATACTTAGCCATTGTTTACTCACCCATTGGGTACTCGGTCATCAGTTATATACCCATTGGATACTTGCCCATTGGATACTTAGCCATTGTATACTCACCCATTGGATACTCAGTCATCAGTTACATACCCATTGGATACTTGCCCATTGGATACTTAACCATTGTATACTCACCCATTGGGTACTCAGTAATCAGTTACATACCCATTGGATACTTAACCATTGTATACTCACCCATTGGGTTCTCAGTCATCAGTTACATACCCATTGGATACTTGCCCATTGGATACTTAGCCATTGTATACTCACCCATTGGATACTTAGTCATGGGTTACTTACTCATTCGGTACTTGACTTACCCATTGAATACTTACCCCGTAGGATATTTGTTTATTTATTTAGCTTTTATTGCACAAAAAAAGTACAAATGGCGGACTCAACGCCTAATGGCATTCTCTACCTGTCAACCAAATAATCATACAGAAATTCGTCATCTGCGCAGGCGCATCGGTAAGCCATATCAGTTGTTTTACTGTACAACGCTGTTGTTGACAGGTCAGTGCAGCACGTGAAGCTGTGGATACAGTGGGCGGTGCGTCAGTTCAATCTGATCGGAGTCAAGTTGTCAGATTGGCATATTAGCGGGTGGACGCTTTGCTCGCTCACCAACGTGGATTTCAAGTGAGTAAAAATGCTTTAAAAAAACTCGTCTGTTTCCTAAGTCAAACTAGGAACCCTAAAGCGCTCGGTTGTTTTATGAGATACTAGCGACCCGCCCTCGCTTCGCTTCGGTTAATTTGAGTTTTCTGTAACACCCGTACAATAATTTAGCATTTATTATACATAAAAACCTTCCTCTTGAATCACTCTATATATTAAAACAAACCGCATCAAAATCCGTTGCGTAGTTTTAAAGATCTAAGCATACATAGGGACAGACAGACAGCGGGAAGCGACTTTGTTTTATACTATGTGATAGTGAAGCACTAAAGTCGCCATCAATAGAACTTGTGAATTTAACATTGTTTTACGCGGTGAAAACGCAGCGGAAACCGCTGTAATATCTGACGAACGAAAGATGTGCGTCAAAAAGCAAAAAAAAAACAGAAGACGTGTGACGCCAATGACAGCAAACCAGAGCGAACGTTAACCTTGCCCCATAGACAATTAATTGTATTTTGCGCTGGCAACCATAATGGATATATTGGGTTGTTGTACCTTTGTTTCGGCGAAATATGTTTGCCAAATGTATTGTTTTCCAACCGTTTCATTTGTCAACCCGGTTTGTTTTCTGTAACCGTAAATGTTTCAGCATTTTATAAAAACTAACCTAACGTAACATATAGGGTTCTACACGATGGTACAGTAGAACACAATTTATATGTCGTGAATCTTCGTTCGCGCAGACACGAACAACGATCCGATGATGTCCGAAAGCACGATTAAAACCCACGATCAGACTTGTACGTAATGGTTATAAGGTGCAAATTAAATTGCATCTATTTTATCCATCTCACTCACGGCCGACTGAATGACACGCGGGCGCGGGTCAACATGGCGTCACTAGACTAACCAATAATAGCACAGAAAACAGACGCGCAACGCGTGGATCATGCTGATTGGTTCCCGCGCTTCGAAAATTCGTCATCTGCGCAGGAACATCGGTAAGCCATATCAGTTGTTTTACTGTACTGAAATGAATTCTGAAAAAATTATATAACATTGGGTTGGCAATTGAAAAAGTTGGGAAATGACACATTTGGCAAACATATTTTTGCCAAACGGCAGGCTCCCGGATATATTTTTTGGTTTGAACGTGTGGCGCGGAGATATCCCTCGATATCAAAAGTGCGATAGAAAATATCCTTTTTTGTTTCAGAGAAAAAGTCCCGTCGGACCCGGGTGATCTATTCTGGACGCATTTCGAGCTTTTAAGGAAATGTAAATTTATCGGTGAGTCGACCGATATTTTTGTTGCGTAAATTAAGACTGCGCCAGCGACCAGTGGTGGCCCTCATTATAAGGGTTCCGTACCCATAGGGTAAAAACGGGACCCTATTACTAAGACTTCACTGTCCGTCCGTCCGTCTGTTTGTCTGTCACCAGGCTGTATCTCATGAACCGTGATAGCTAGACAGTTATTTTTTTTAAACTTGATGTATTTATGTTGCCGCTATAACAACAAATACTAAAACCATACCTAATAGAATAAATATTAAAGGGGCTCCCATATAACAAACGTGATTTTTTTGCCGTTTTTTTTCTAATGTTGCATAGATAATGGTACGGAACCCTTCGTGCGTGAGGCCGACTCTCACTTGACTGATTGATTCAAATATTAATACACTGAAATATTTCCGCAGCGGTAGTACAGAGCCCTACGCAGGCGGCGCAGAAGGATCCCCTAGAGTTGTCACAGTCTGCCATCAAGAAACGACCCAAAATGGTAAGCTTTAAAATGTAATAATTATATCAAACTAGAGGACGTCCGCGACTTCGTACGCGTAGAATTAGTTTCCCGCTACTCCCCCTATTTCTTCCCGTTGGGGGTCGATTTTCGGAAAATCCTTTCTTAGTGCTCACTTACATCATGAAAGGAACCCCTGAACCAAATTTCAAGTTTCTAGGTACAGTAGTTTCGGCTGTGCATTGATACATCAGTCAGTCAGTTTAGCCTTTTATATATATAGATAGATAACAAATAAATTGATATTTCCCCCCGAAATAATGGCCACAGATACTTATAGTCCATACCAATTGACTTGTCTTAATTAATGAACAGTTTTATAACCTCAAAATGCATAATTTTTGGCTAAAATGGCCGTTTTCTGCTGAATAAAGCAGCTAGAGGCCACATTTTGCTCACCATTTTCCTGATTTTACATCATGGATGGTTTTTTATGACAGAATTGTTATTTTAGGCGAACAGGGAGCTAAGGGTGTTATCAGACCAATCGATCGATCGTCGATCGACGGCATCGATCGATGATAGAATTGATTAGTCGACGTCGATCGATAGTTCCTACCAGACCAATCGATCGATCGTCGATCGATGGCAGAATGTATTAGTCGATCGATAGTTCCTTCATCAATTAAAGCTATCAGACCAGTCGGTCAACGTCGACCGGCAATCGATCGATTGGTTAGTCGAACGATATCCGTCGATCGATAGTTCCTACCAGACCAATCGATCGACTTCGATCGACATCAATCGATGCCGTCAATCGATTGGTCTGATAACACCCTAAGGCCCGGTTTTATAAAGCTCCGTTAGTAAATATGTCAGATCAAATTTTAGTAACTTCATACAAGTTTTGACATTCCTGACCGAAATTTGATCTAACGGATCTTTATAAAACCCAGCATAAGTAAGACAAGTTAACTGGTATGGACTTTACATCGACCCTAGTGGTTAGGTAGCGTATAGCTAAGTTTTGACTTGGTCAATCTAGGCACGATTGTCCCTTGATATGAATTTCAAACATATTTCGTCGTCTTTCCAGCAAGTGATCAACACGTATACGTCAGAGGAAGCTTGCTCCCTGTCTAACACGCGAAACGGCAACAACGGGCAGGTGCAACTGTGGCAGTTCCTGCTGGAGCTGCTCACGAGCGCCGAGCACGTCAATGTTATACGTTGGCACGGTGAGCATTATATTATTATGGGCGGACGACGGATGCAATATGGTGACGAAAGCACAAGATGGATAAGACTTTTATTAAATTTCGAGTACTATTTATGTGTGAAAATATGTGCAGTTATTGTTATAAATCAGTACATATTTTGTATATTAAGAAAGTACTGAAGTATCACTTTACGAATACGCCCCTCTGACGTCTGTAAATGTGGAGAGGTCATTTTCCCTACATAAGTAGATAGTGAACTATAAAAGAAATGCACGGAAAATACCAAAAAAAATATGATTATTTACTTTAACGATAAAATTCTATAACTTTTTTTTGCTGTTGTTCTCTTCTTTTTAAAATCAATTGTAGTCATATCCATATCACGGATATCGTTGGACATTATTTTTCATCAGTCACCCGCCCATTAATTATTATCATAATCATAAGTATTAGAGTCAATCAACTTTTCGTTGTAGCTCGTTGCCATGGTGACGTCTCCTTAGTCACTCTTTACTATGATTTCAAAGGATAATAAGTCCTAAAACACAGTTTTATCGACAATTACAAACGCTTTCTTTTATGGCTTAGCTATAGCAGTATATATTATAATATTATTTCTAAGAAACTCTATCACTGTTGTCTCCTGGCTTACTGGTCAGAATAACAACAAAAAAAAGTTGATCCACCCATTATCATTATTAACTTTATTTATCATCTTTATCATCTTACAGGTCCCTCTCCTCTTTTATCTCCTTATGTTTACTATCACCATGGTTTTTACTATTATTGTCATGGTTACTATCATACTCATTGTCATCATCCTCTTTCTTCTCGTTATCATCGTCATTTCTGTCATCATCATCATCACTAATATTTTCATCACTGTTCATTAACCGTTTTCAAGACGTTTTGGTCATTTTCTTTGTATTTCATTATGTGTTTCTCTATATAAGTATGTTTATCGTTGTCTAGTACCCATAGGACAAGCCTAGTGCTTAGTTTGAGACTAGGTCAATTTGTGTGAAATTGTCCCCTGATATTTTTCGTTTTTATTAGGGTTCCGTACCAAAATAGTAATAAAGGAACCGTTATGGCGAGACTCTCTGACAGTCTGTATGTTTGTCACAGCAGTACTGATTTAAAAATAGTAATTTATTTTTTACGAAATAAATAAAAAGTTGTTAAATTACCTATACAGTTTTGTAAAACATATCAAAAAACTAAAAATCTGTATTAAAAGCGACGCTTAGTCGCAATGGACCTTATTGCATAGAAAATAAAGTTCATTACAATACGTGCGAGCAAGTGCGAGTCCGACTCGCACTTGACCGATTTATTGATTTATTTCCCTCCACACAGGGACGGAAGGAGAGTTCAAGCTGCTGGAGCCGGAGCGCGTGGCGCGGCTGTGGGGCGCGCGCAAGCACAAGCCCGCCATGAACTACGAGAAGCTGTCGCGCGCGCTGCGCTACTACTACGACGGGGACATGATCGCCAAGGTGGCCGGCAAACGGTAACTTTCCACCTAAATCTTAACAACAACAACATACTTGGGTCTAAGAGTGGTATTCCACCTATCCAATTCTTTGTCCAATTTCTATATCCAATATTAGATCAAATTTCTTTGATGTAGGCCCATTCCACTGATCCAATATCTTGGTCCAAGTTTTTATACTATTTGCATAGCCATTTTGATTTAAATGTCATTCGTAACATTTGATCAAATGTAGGCGTTTCTAGAAAATTTGATGGAGTCATCCAATTTCTTTGATCAAATGCACATTGAACAAAGAATTGGATAGGTGGAATACCACCCTAAGACAATGCCCTGTGGTACGCCATTCAATTTTAACCTAACAAATAGGTGTATACATATTTTAATGTCTTGGGAACGTATTTATGACTGATGGTCAAATGACTTAAATAGTTATCTCTATACGCACGAAAATTGGATGCTCCGATTTGACTCAATGTCTGTGGTAATTTTACCGCCAAATTACTACAGGGCGATCCCATTGAGAAGATTACCACTAAATACGACTTGTAACTCGTGCAGAAGCACATACAAACTCTCACACACTCATTCACGTCTCTCTTATAAAACAAGAACATACTTGGGCCTAGGAGACTGCCCTGTGGTACGCTGTAGCAACTATAGCGTCCGAACTGACACATCAGCAGCAGTTCTCTCGTCTGCGGTAACTGTGTCCGTCTCCCTTGCTCCTCATAACGAGCCCTTTCATTTGATATATGACACAGTAAGGATTGCAAAACTTTTTTTTTAATTTCCTAATTTGGTCCCCCGATATGAACCTTATTTCAAAAAAATATTTACTTTGCACATATTCTGTGTTTGGGTCATAGGATTACACCATCCTAGCAAATTTCACCTGATTTGGTCCAGTAGATTCGGAGCAAATTGGCTGTGTCAGACGGACGGACAGACAGACGCACGAGTGATCCTATAATGGTTCCGTTGTTATTTTTTTTTCATTTTTTGAACGGAACCCTAAAAAAAAGAGAAATTCGCCAAATAAATAGAAGATATCTATTTATATTGACGACATTATCCAAACAGCAGTCAGATTAAGGGTGCGGCTTCATTAAGCAGGAGACGCGAGCTGTGCCATTATTAACCAATAGAAGGCGCATGCGGTCACGTCGAGCGCGCCTTGCGCACGTTAGTTTAGATTCTATTGGTTAATATTGGCACAGCTCCGCTCCACTCCGCTCATCTCCGCCTCACTGGAGCCGCACCCTTAAGCTTGCTTCTCCCTGCAGCTTCGTGTACAAGTTCGTGTGCGACCTGCAGCAGCTGCTCGGCTACGGCGCCGCCGAGCTGGCCGAGCTGGTGCAGGAGGTGCACGAGCACCGCGAGCCCAGCGACGGGGACGCGCTCTACGAGGGGAGCTGAGGGGGTTATGTTGGGGGAAGATGGGGGGGGGGGGACATTTTGAACTACCAAGTTAGCCCTTCTCGTTACCTTTATTTAGAGTTATGGTCCGTCTTAAGCTGAATTGCCGGATTGGGGGGGGGGGGGGGGCACTCCCATTACTCCTAGAACCCGCCAGTAACTACAACTAATACATTTTTATAAATCTATCCACCTCCCCACTCCCCCCACACAATTAGACGATCGCGTGGGGGGGGGGGGGGAATGGTAAGGGTGGGTCAGATTTCGTGTTCTTTATTTTGTGTTAATCTAGCCCCCCCACGGCCACGGTGCACGACCACCGCGAGGGGGCGCTCTACGAGGGGAGCTGAGGGGGTTCGGGGTAGAAGGGGGGGGGGAGATTTGAACTACCAAGTTAGCCCTTCTCGTTACCTTTATTTAGAGTTATGATCTGTCTTAAGCAGATTTGGCTAATTTGGGGGGAGTCGAAGGGGGGAGCCCACTCCCCTTCCTCCTAAACCCCCTACAAACTGCAGATACCTTTTTATAGATATATCCAACTCTCCCGCTCCCCGCAACCAATTAGGGGATCGCTGGGGGGAGGGTTGGGGGGGTCAAGTTTCGTTTCCTTTATTTTGTGATAGTCTAGGCTCTCCCATAGATCCACCACTACAGATACTGCAGATTTTTTATAGCTCTGTCCAATCCCCCCTTTAGTGATTTAGGAGGGTTGAAAATATTAAAAAAAATTGAGGTGTCAAGATTCGTCACGTTCGTATTGGTTAGTTGGATGGGGGAGGGAGGGATGAAAAGTGTTTCATGACAGATTTCGTTGCCTTTTTTGTGTTATTGTAGGTAGATCTCGTTTTTTTTTAGTGTTAATTCTAGACGTGATGCACATGTCCTGAGGGTTGGGGCGGATACTTTTTATTCCCCCTCTTCTCTTAAAACTGTTTTTGTTGATTAATGAAGTAGATGAAATACTTAATTTGTAAGCATTTGAAATGTTATGTCATGAATTAATGAGATTCTGCCCTACTAAGACGAATGGCGCTATCTCGAACAAAATTCCTGCAGCATCTGCAACCATATTATCAACGGAATAAGATTGAATCTGCTTTGTCTTGAATTTGAGATACCACCTTTTGGCTTGTGACGGCAGAATTGTATATACGCACAATAAAAATAACTTTGTAATAATTAAAAATAATCCACAAAAAAACAGCAGGACTACATTTTGTTATCACTCTTCGGTTCCCAAAGGGTGCCCTATTAGACTGTTGAAATTAGGGTATGCCAATAACCGGTTATAGTCGGTTTTAACCGGTTATTTTCTCACAAAAACGTGTAATAAATAACCGGTTAAATTGCATTCCCTAGTGTAAATATTTGATAACATGTCAATAGCAATAAAGTTTTACCGAGTGGAATAAATCATTTGAAGGCCTTTTTAAGAGTATCGCACTGTATTTTTATATGTCCCTACTATAGGCAGAGTATTACCTAGACAAGTTGCTAGCATACCCATTTGAGACAGCAATACTGACAACTCGACCAAATCACATATCACCTTTAGCAGACAAAGCTTCTGTCATTGAGTACTTACCTTATTAAGGCGGTTAATCATAAGAAATGCAAGATTAAATGGGAATGTTGGAAGGGGAAGGCCAAGGCGAACGTTCCACGATCAGATCGGGGATGTATTGGGTCCTTACCTATGAAATTGGCGTTATGTTTACGTGTTTTATTTCGTACGGAATTTATACATTTCAATTTTAACTTCCAAATTATTTTGAAATTCCATTAATACAGTATGTTACAAAGGTTTTAGATACAAATAATATGGTTCAATTTCTTACTTAATGTTTAAAATTAAAGTGTGAACTCAACTCTTTTCATGTGCTGTGAGTTCAAGTGTTTCAATTACACAGAGTTTTATGAAGCTAACTATTTTTAAGTAATTAAGATATGTATAATATAGCTTAGAAGTGTCCAATATTCCTGACAGAATTTTGTTTAGTTTGCATTTGACGTTACTAAATAATCCGCAAAATTAAATGTATGAAAACCACCGTTTTCATAAAATTCTCCATATAAAACGCCAATTTCATAGGTAAGGACCTAATATTAATAAAGGGCTAGGTCAGGAGACTCTGGGGTACCCTAAACCGACTCGCGTGTATGAAGAGACTTATGAGTGTGGAGGAAGCGAGGAAAGTTTGTCTGGATCGTAGCAAATGGAAGGAAGTGGTCTCTGCCTACCCCTACGGGAAAGAGGCGTGATTGTATGTATGTATATATCATGATAAATTATTACCGGTGAAAGGTTATGTTTTCATCTTTCCGAGCACTGCGGCTTTTGCAGCCTAAAATACAAAAGTTCACATCACAGATGTCTATGAAAACTCACATAAATTCAAACAACAATAGGGAATATTCATGTTTTTTTACAGTTCAATAAAAGCTTTAATTTTATGTACAACAATATTAAAATAGATGTAGTTAACCATTTTACCTTATTAGGAATAGATATTGACACCCACATTAATTGGAAAGTACACATAAAAAAAATTCATTCAAAAGTGTCTAAATTTGTTTACGCACTCCGTGAAATTAAAAAAACTACTGACCTCGCGACTGCCCTAGCTACTTACTACGCATACGCCTACTCGTGGCTCAACTACGGCATCATTCTGTGGGGAAATAGTACAGACGCGCCATCACTATTTACCCTACAGAAAAAACTGATCCGGATATTAGTGAATATAAAACGAACCGACAGCTGCCGACCCTACTTCCTGGAATACAAACTGCTTACACTTCCAAGCATCTACATATTGGAAGCATGTAAGTTCGTACATAAACATAATCATTTCTACAAAAAACGCGAGGATATGCCTCCTACACGCCCAATACGACATAAATATAAAATCATCTTGCCACTTTCCCGCCTTAAAATCATCTCATCCGGCCCTTACGTAATGACTATAAAAATATACAACAATTTACCTGAAATATTAAGACAAGAAACAAATGAACGTAAATTTTTAAATAATCTCAAACAGTTACTAATAACTAAAGCTTACTACACAATAAATGAATACTTAGACGACAAGTTATAATAATACAAATTACTTAAATTAAACTTTAAAGGTAAATTAGATAAATACCTATTACTGTAGTCTTTTCATGTTATTTAAAGGATAAGTCTCCCTCTCTCTAAATATGCTTGCAGTGC
This sequence comes from Acleris cristana, assembly GCA_948252455.1. Taxonomy (NCBI): domain Eukaryota; kingdom Metazoa; phylum Arthropoda; class Insecta; order Lepidoptera; family Tortricidae; genus Acleris; species Acleris cristana. Next base: position 6,696,130 of record OX411801.1, on the reverse strand, counting down.
CCAACAGGGTTCATAATTGAGACATTTATTATTTATTATATTTCCATCTTTTTGTAAACATTATGATTGCAATAAAATATTGAGTATTGAGTATTGAGCTGATTCATGTAACGAACAGTTGAGGAAAAACATTTTTTGAATAGCTTTAAAAATAACCAAGATATAAGCCAACAAAGATTTGTTCCTATCTCTTTTTAACGAAACAGAATTTAACATGGAGTTTATATGTCTTACATGACTTCACAGTGAATATAGGATCTCTCTGTCTTATTAGCAGTTTAAAACGCTTGTATCATCCGTATTTATTGGCCGATTTTAATTTTAATTTCACTATTGGACTATTTTCATATTTTGTTGATAAATGCGATTTAAAAAACCATTTATATTCCCTATTCACTCCATTGTTTGGTACCTGTCACTAATACACTGAATAACATCTTAGCCTGGTTGTGCAAAATGTGGTCACAGAATTATCAACAAGTTTTTGGAGTTGTTGGTGAGTCTGTGTGGCTCTGCCTACCCCACTCTGGGAATGAAGGCGTGAGTTTATGTTGTTGTTGTTGTTGTTTGGTACCAGTCGTGGTGCCAAATAAAACTGGCCTTGTAAAAAATGTACGAAGAGTGAAATATAAAGTTAATGCCTTCTTTTTTTAATTTTCGTTTAAATGCTGCTTTTACTCGTAGTATTTTTTTTTGTGTCCCGTCTAGGTAATACTCTTGTCTTTGGTCCCCACAGACTAAAATAAGGAGGTAAAGGTACAGTGTGACCCCCTTACTAATAAACGTTGAGTAACGGTGGTATAGCTAACCCATGCTTTGTCCTTATCTGTCAAATTCAAATGTCACAATGACAGATAAAGACAAAGCATGGTTGAATAGTTGGATCGGTGCTCCAAACTGATTAATTCCGCTTTTTAATTTTTCTCCGATCGCATTGTTTCCCATATAGAATTTTTAGCAATCGCATATTTTCCATTTTTAATTTTCCCCACTCGCAAAATTTCCCATTGTAATTTAATCGAAATAGATCGAAATAGGTAGATAGGTTTAATTTATGTTAGTTTTGTAGAAGGCCCGAAGAGCCATACCACCCAGAAAAAGGTGCTCCGCTATAGCGGAGCTCCGTCGACTCAGTGAAATTGATTTTAAATTGAGAAAACATGCAAGTGGGGAAAATTGGTTAAAAAAAACAAAGGAAAGAAATGCGTTTGGAGAAAAAATAAAATGAGGAAAAATGCGAGCAAGTTTGCTACGCGGAACTAGTCATTTCGGGTAACCGATCTATGTTCTCATAAATATATCCTCGCAATGTCATACAAGGTGGATCAAACGAGGTTATTATAGTGTATTTTAAGAACAAAATATTTAAAATTCAAAGCGCATAAAACTTGCTTGATGTTTATTAAAAAAAGATGGTTACTTTAAGAATGGCCGGTCATCAAAAAAAATCTGTTACAAAATGAGTAAAGACACTTCTACCCAAACCCTTTTCATACATATCTGGCAAAACTATCTGTCAATCAACTCCGTCGAATTGTTTATAATAAATCTAGTGTAAACCGTAGTACAGTCACGGACGTTAATTGATATGCCACTTGCCACTGTTCGTATTTTAGCCGTGTAATACAAATCGGGTTCAGTCGGTTTTACTCGTATATCGAGATAAGGAAATTCGCACGTCTTCGTATGATAGAAGAACAAAATGACATGCAACATTAACGATTGGCTAACCCCATGACTACCAATCAGACCACAGAGTGACTTCACCCAAAGTCAAATTGCATGTCTAGTTGCTATGGTTATACATTTAAACAACAGCTACTATTGGTGATTACAACGCCCAATCAGCTATTCTACTGAACACAATCATTTTTGTCGTTTAATAGGGTTGCTACGACAACGTTTAAACAACGTCTACTATTGGTGATAACATAGACAAAAAAAATAAAAAAATAAAAATTAAAAACATCCATGACAATGTCATAACTGTTGCAAATATCTTAATATAAATAAGACATCGGTTACACGCTCAGTATTTCATCAGTCTGGCGTCAGTTCAATCATGATCGAGGGGGACGCAGCTATTATGTTAATATAGCTGCGTCCCTTTCGAGCACGGACTGAACTGACGCCAAACTGATCGTGTAACCCTTGTCTAACACGTCAAACCCCGCCATCTTGAAAATGGGTAACGGCGAATATTTTCAAATCACCCATAGCAACCATCGAAATATAATAAGTATGGAAGAGTAATCGACGCTCAAAATCTGCCCCACTGACTTAGTGCCGGCGGGGGTGGAGCTATTAATGAGTGCCGAACTGTCTATCAGTCGACTTTCTGACGTAGTGTCAAACAGTTGTTTACAATCACAAAAGAAAAAAATCGATATTAATGATTACCGGATTTAAATGACGCTGCAACCATGCCAAGTTGCATTGTAAATTGGTGCAGGACCCACACAGATGCAAAACAAAGCGATATTTATTTTCATTAGTAAGTTATTGAATTTTTAATATTCCATACCAAAATGTCATGGCCGATGTTATGCAATATATCTTTGAAAAATGTGAATTACAAGCAACTACTTTGAATGAATAGGAAATTAAATTTTATGTCATCTTTACTATCGTTAGGGTATGTACATAATAAAAAAACGAAATATGACCTTTTTAAGTTTTCCAAAAAATTAAGAACGCCGTCTGGCTTGGGTGGATGCAGTTCGTCGCGAATTGCGAAACGAGAATTGGATGCCTAGCAAACATTGCAGGATTTGCAGCATCCATTTTGATGAATCGGATTATTTACTTGTCGATTGTGAAACAGGCGGTTAATATAAATTATACTCTATTGTATATGATCTAACTTAAGAGTTGGCTTCACATCTCTAACTGTAGAATAGAAACAGTGCCAAATGGATTATTTGTGATGTTTTCGTCTTACTACTTACTCGTATAAAGTTAATTTTTGTCATGTTTTTTCGGCAGCATCAAATAGGCTGTACCATCCAAAGCGACTATATACCTATATATAGGTATTGTACTGTCACGTATCTTTATGCCTATAAGAATAAAAAAGGGGTTGCAATATATTTGGCACTTTAGATGCTAAAGACTATTTGACGCTGACTACTCTTACAACATAATATCTTCTGATATACTATTTTACAACTTTATAATAGTGTAACATAAGTAAGTATGTTAAATGATTCAAGGGGAACAATCATTCAATCATATAAAAAAATATTAATAAAATTCGTTATTCAATTACTGTGCTGTTTTTGTATTAAACCATCCACGTCAAATGTTGAAAGACATGGCCGCGTTCAAATAACCCTTATGAAAAAAAATATTGACAAATGGAAATCTTGTGTCAGAGAGCTTGTAACCAATTGCAGATTTTTGTCTTTCAAACGGTATAAAACCTTACTGAAATTACTGTCTACTCAAACGTTATACCAGCATCTGACATAAATGACTTCATACCTTAACTCAATTAATATTTAGTTGATTATTGAAACCACTCGATACATAAGATCTTTTCATTTCAAAAAGTGGGCGTTTTGGAGCGGATTTGTCAGTCGTTTTTGTTAGACGTTACTCTTCCATACTTATTATATTTCGATGATAGCAACAGCCAATAACGTTCGTCATGGTTTTGACCAATGAATAGGTTGATTCATTCGTTGCTAATCGGATTAACTCTGCTATATTCGATTGTGGTAAGAAAGAAATGCTACTACTGTCTTTGTTATATGCCATGCAAAATTTTCGAAAGATGTCAAACTGTGACATGAGCTCGGAAAAGCGCGGTAAATAAACATGTCATACTGCGGCACAAACGTCATGTTCGCGTTGCTAAGAAAGATAACAACAACAATGTCATCAGCAATTTAGACTTAAGATGCCGAATCAATTTCCCGCGGTATGTCATGTATTCGTGATTAATCGAGTAATCTCGTAAATGCTCGTGAATGCCATAATACTGCAAATTTAAATAACTTCACAATGGAATAGCAATTAACGTCCGTGACTGTATGTAAGGAGTGTGTAAATATTTAATGTAAATATAAGTTAATGTGATGTACAAATAAAGTCTATTATCGTTTACCTTTGGTTTTATTTCTAAGGCTGGGTTTTATAAAGATCCGTTAGATCAAATTTCGGTCAGAAATGTCAAAACTTGTATGAAGTTACTAAAATTTGATCTGACATATTTACCTTTATAAAACCGGCCATAAACCCCGTTATCTCACGCTCAGTTTGGTGGCAAGTGATGGGGCAATTTCGATAATTTGAATCGATAGAAATGAAGTTGACTCACTAACTAACATATCAAAAGATTTGATACATACTCAACAGAGCTCTGCTATAGTGATTTTAACCTTTTGAACGCCTTTGACTTGATACAAACGTCGTCCTCACACGCCAATGACGGCTGAAAACCACAGCGAATGTCAACCTTACGTCACAAATACTCGGGTCAATTTTGCATTGTATCTGTGACCACTATATAGGTCGATGGCGTGGTAGGCACGACAGCACACGACCATTATATAGGCTCTTGGCGTTCAAAGGGTTAAAAATGATTATGAAATTTGAGTGTTTTTATTATCATTTGTTTATGATTGTATGGTTCACAATAAATTAACAATATTTTTTCCAAATTATATGAAGCCAAACCAGGCGGGTGACACTCGCGCTTATTGCCTACAAAATTTTCGGCCGCCTCGAAGATTCTAATCAGTTGAGTGTCATGCGCGCGCTCGTCTTGACGCGCGCCGCCGTACGCTGCCAAAGCTCCTAATTCCGGTTTTTGTAGAATATGGCTACTCGAAAAGCCAAACGATACTGCGCAGCATACGGGTGCTTGAATAGTGATAGGAACGTCGACCTGTCATTTTTTACACTGCCGAAGGATATCGAAAGTTAAGATTATTATTAATATTATTTTATTTATAACTTCGATCTAGGTAGGTAATTACGAGTAACTGTACTTAGTTACTGACCCAATCATTACAGTTTTGAATCCTCGACGCAAAAAGAGAGATATAATTATTATTTATTTTGTTAACGACCCGTCCGTAGTTTCGCAGCTTTCAATAACCCACCTACCTTAAAGAGCGTTCAGTGTAAGTAGATCTCCCAGTAATAGTTGCTGCCTACTAAAGCAAGGTCAGCATATACTTGTTTTTAGTTAAACACTTAAAAATATTAAAAATTGGCAGCATTTCTCTTTGCCTCTCGTTTATTAGGTACTTATTAATGTCGTCGCGTGTCGCATGTTTGTATTGTAAACGCCAAAAATGTTAAACGGAAAATACCTAGTAGATAAGTTAGCTAAGTTTCCAAGATGTTCAACATTTTTCTCGACTTTACATCTTGCAAAATGTTAATTATTACCTAAAATAGGTAGTTTATTATTTCAGTACGTCGGTCTTACGTACAGTCGAGTTCATAAATATGTATAATTGTTAAACCCCTCTTTCAAGACAACATTACAAAGGTGGTTACTGGACAAAACTTTTTACACTGTGCGTGAATTTTTAGATTTTAGAGGTTAGCTATACAGTATATATCTGTAATATTGAACTAGACTTAATAAAAATATTTGCATGCCTATACCTAAGGTTAACCATGTGATACTTTAAAACTACTATTTGACATCTGAATTGTACCTACCATGTTTAAGCAAATAAATGATTATTATTATTATTATTATTATTATTATAGGTACACTTTAGTACCTTGTCACTTTAATCGTTGTGACAATTTATATATGGCAGTTTAAACATGACATTAAACAGACAAGGTACTAAAGTGTATACATATTTATAAACTCGACACTCGGGATCAATAAAACTAAAAACTAGGCATTTATCACATTACAGAAAAAAGACCAAGAAAATATAAAAATAGAATTAACAAACATTTTGAAGTTTAAAACAGCACAAAACTACGATGAAACTAGTCTACGTCTTATTACGTACCTAGATAGAAAGGGAGATCCGAGCAAACAACAAACAAGTCACGAACAACATTTGGGATGTACTATTTTTTCTCGTCATTTAACTTAAGCGAACTACATAAGAAAACTACAATTAATAATAAATTATTTTTTTTTTCTTACAACTGCCACAGAACAAGTCATAATACAAGAACTGCCAACCCTGCGAAGTGGGCGGAGTCAGTTAAGCTCATGACGGGCGAAATAATACAGATTCTCGCGGCGCAGATTTAAGGTGCATTTTGCCTCGTTATGAGCGCCCCCACTATCGATCGCAGAAATGTAACCAAGGTCACTTCGTGCCGTGCACTTATATTATTATCGTTAACGCGTTCTGAGTAGGTTTAAATTAGCATGTTTGCTGTCACAGAGAGTCGCTTCTGTACTTGTACTATTACTTATTCTGTGGCCAAACTTCGTCGCCTGCTTGTAATATTCCATTTAAAAAAATGATTTTTCGATATCTACAGATATAACTGGCAAAAACTGTAGTTTTTTATAATGCTCTATGCACTTTTTGTTTACAATACTGCTATCAATTTGAACTACTTTATTTTCTATCAACTGATTAATATTTTTTAGAGAATTAAATCCTGGATTTTTATTAAATATTTTTGTTAAGCAACGTAACTATTTTAGCGTGCCCCCAAACTATTTATTACAAATGCCAGGATACAAGCTTTAAGTCCGCATCTCATTAGGATGGGGTAGCAAATACGACTAGGGGCCTGTTTCACGAAGCTACAAGTTACAAATTACAAGCGGAAGTCTCTTTCTAACTCCTTTTGCTAGAAAGAGAGTTCCGCTTGTAATTTGTAACTTGTAGCTTCGTGAAACGAGCCATAGATCGCTTTGCGAGTACATCTCGATCTGACGAGCTAATCCCAGGGGCTCTACTTTGAAATCAATAATTAGAACTTCGGATCGCCCCGTCACTTTCTTGCGAATTAGTGACGTATCGAGAGCAAAAGGGATATCAATAGACGAAGTTCGAATTTTGTACGGGTTTCAAAGTAGAGCCTCAGTTGTCCACACCCTCCAAAACTACATGTGGACAACTGGGAATTTTTATTCCCAGCTGTTCGCACTCTTTAATTTGACTCAACTGTGTTAGTTTAATATCTACTTAAGTACATTAATAAAAACTAACACAGTTGAGTCAAGGGTGATTCTTCGAGCGTTTGAACCGCCTCATTTATCTGGACATATTTTTTAAGAATTCCGCGTATTTTTTGTGCCGTTTTTAGATCTACAAAAACTTCTGTGTCCAGATGGTCTAAGATCCGAATAGGAGACGATTTGCACCGGGCGGGCTGCTTATTCGATCAAAAGTATTTTATATCAAATTTGATACGCTAAATAATATGTGGCGAATAGGTTGCCTGAAAAATTTCAGTCGAATAAGCAGCCCGGCACAAATCGTCTCCTATTCGTATCTCCTACTAAGATAAAAGAGGCGGTTGAAACACTCGAAGAATCACCCTCAAATTAACTCGGCTAATACATTTCGGCGGTTTAGCTCCGCCGTACGTTACAAAGCTGTTTTTTTTTTCGCGATTTGGATGTTGGTCCCGTAATAAAAGCTGATGAGTGTGACCTACAGAGTTAGTCCCTGAAGTTTGTCCAACCTTCTGCCTAACACCCTGTATAAGTATTTAAATCGTTGTCTAGTACCCATAGTACCTACAAGCCTAGAGCTCAGTTTGGGACTAGGTCAATTGGTGTGAGATCGTCCCCCCAATATTTATTTTATTTTAATAATCATTGACCTATGAGATATGAGTAACTTAACGGAAAATAATGGCCACCTTTTCCCTTTACACTACACGAAGGTCAAATATTATTGGACTTGGTCATATACGCTATACCAACATCATCATTTGTATATACCACGGCCGTTATCATCTGAGCTCTGGGGCTATAAAACCCTTTTTCGTCCATCTCGCTCGCTCTAGTGTGGTTAGCAGATCTCTCGCTCGCACTTTGCAGCGACTTTAGTGATGTGCATTACTTAACTTACTGCCGCACTCAGAGACGTCAATTTAATTTAATGCTTGATCAAATTTGCTGCTGTCACTTTCTTTGCTACAGCAATAGAGTAAGACAACACGTCACTAAACAATCATTAAATTAAATTGACGTCTCTGAGTGCGGCAGTTAGTATAAAGTCGCCGTAAATACAATTTGCGAACTATGTAAAAAAAATAGTACTTATTGTTTGACACATAACCTCAAATATTCACCAAGCGTGTTTTTATAAAAAATAACGTATAATGAATAGTTATTTCATCTTAAACTTAATATGAAAATAATGATTTAGTGTATAAATCGTTGCAAAGACCTCACTTAATCTTTAAAAGTACGTGATTATCGAGTAATCATGGTGAATTGGTTCGTTTGGTTTTGTTTACATAGTTCGCAAATTCTATTGACGGCGACTATAGTAAATGTTTCATCGATTTCACCTAAGTTATAGTCACAGTAAGAAAAATTTCGACAGTTTTGGACCTTAATAGCGTTGAAATGGTCGAAAAGTTACAAATCTTATCTTACCGTGACTATACAACAAAAAACACTTCGATTTCAAGATAATACTGTAGATTATTAGAAAACACAATAATAGTAATGAATGTGCCACTGGACTCATAAAAGTGAATCAACCAGTTTAAGTTCTCGTCCGGGGCATTCCCATTTCAAGGGCATATGGCACGTGACGCCAAAAAGGTTACCTAAAGGAAAATTCTTAGTAGGGTTCCGTTTTATGCAATATTTTTTTCATAATTAATTTTATTAATGACTTTCACTCCAGCGGGCCTACTATGGTTGCGTTTTTCGCGTGACAAAATGTGGATAAAGCATCCGTCACTCTCGGAAAAAATAAATGGGGGTAGGTACATGAGATGAAAATGGGGGTCCACGATAGTGGTTCCCATTTAAGCTGGTCGTGACTTTACTATTGGTGTCTTTCAGTTCTCTAACATACGAGTAAGAGAGAAACACCAATAGTTGCCGGGCACATATTGCAGTGAAAATATGGCCCGTTTAGAAGCCCCTTTAATGGAATAATCCATATTCATACACAGTATGAATACAACCTATAACAATACCATAACGTCAACCACGATATCGCAGGGCCTCTATTCCCGACGGTTATAACGATATCGTATTTGACCTGTTACGGTATTGTTTTCACGTCAGCCGCCATTACTGTCAAGGAAATAAGAGCTATCAAAACGTTGACAATACGATAACAGATCAAAGACGGTATGGTTTTTAGCGCCTAGAATACGGCCCTGAGGGTTTATTGTCTAACGCACTCGCAATCGCAACAGGCTTCAAAATGGAGCAATTGTTTTCATTTTGTATGCAGACAAGCCTTCGATTTTCAAAATGAAAACGATCGTGATTGCGAGTGCGTTAGACAATAAGTCTTATGGTCAGACGATATGGTTGGCCCAGTGCCTTTTTATCGACGAAGTTGTTAGCGAGTTACTTGAATCAACAGTGGAAAGATATATTTTTTTAATAGGTAGTTGTTGATCAATATCTCACGTTTTGATGGATGAATCAATTAAACGAAATCTCCATCCGGCTTGCTTGACGTCATCGTAAATTCAAGATGGCGGTAACTTAGCGGAAAGTTTATAATTTCGATAATTACAGCATACGATGTATTTTTTGTTTATAAATCATTCTGACGGGTCCATATTGGCTCATTTAAAAATGTGTAGTCCGACTGTATTGTTATTCATAATCATCGCAAGTCATAAAGTGTTTTTTTAGTTTTTACTGAAACTGTTTTTATTTCAGTGTTGTTATAAAACAAACCTAACCTAACCTAACCTCATTTACCAGCTACATATTTCAATACACTATGGAGCAAGAAAACCGGATCTGAGTGCATTTTTCATACTAAAGATGCTATTTCGAAGCCTTGGTTCCTCGCCAGGGGATGCTTTTAGTAAAATCTGATGATGGATACTCCGAGCACCGATACAGGACGTCCAGAGTGCCTAGGATACCGAACTGATTGAATCTGCGGTTAACGCCGGAATTGTGCATGTTCAGAAAAACATCTAAAATGGCAATAAAATAGTAAGGAATTCCAAATACCTACTGACCCAAACTATCTCGCTGTGGTGTTATCTGATTGTGCGATCAGTTAGGTATCTTAAGATTTTTGACCTCCTCTGTTGAACCTCGGAGTATCCGCCATTAAACCTCACTCAAAACAACGCCTGGCAAGGAAACAAGGCTTCGAAATAGTCTCGTTTGTATGAAAACCACACTCTGACCCGTTATTTTTGCTCCTGAGTGTAATGCTGAAATAAAAACCGTTTCAGTAAAAAACACTTTATGACTTGCGATGATTATGTATAACAATACATTCGACTACAATTTTTTATATGAAACAAAGCGCTCCCCATTTCTAAGAATAGGCTTTATCACCTTAATAATTTTTTTAATGACAAAAAACCTTTTCCTTTCTTTCACTCTTTTCTTCAGTCCAATCTGAGGACTAAGAAGGAATGCCTCTACGCCAGTAATGTCCCCGGTTGTGTTATCCCCGCACCGGGACACAATGCGAATGCTGCTGGCGGCAGGTTGAAGGATAAGATGGTGGCAACGACCCGGACGGACCCTGCACAAGGCCGTCCTACAACGTCTAAAGTAGTAAGATTAAAAAAATATAAGTACCTACTATTCATGTTTTTTTTGTGTTTTGTCCTGACATTTATTTGTGTCTTTTAAGGTTTTGCTTGATTTGGAACCAAAAGAAAACATGCACAACGTTGCATATATTTTATTATGAAGGCAAATAACAATTTAATAGATAAACTCTAATATAATAGGGACCCCTACAATATTAGCTATAGCAATTTGTATAGACTTTTTGGCTTCACAATCGTCTCAATAGTTTTTGATTTATGAACTAATATTTTTCTTTTCCTAGTAGTTCCCCTTTCCCTTCCGCTTTATTAGTTTTGTTATTTTACTTTTATAATGTAAAAAATGTAGTTTACAGAAATGAAAGAAATAAAATAAATACAATAAACATGTAAATAAGCACCACTATGATTAAGACGAATCGAATGACACCTCGTATGTTAAAATCCGTGAAGCCGTTTAGGCTGCAGAGCGTGCCCAGAAATATACATACATACATACATACGCTCGAAAAATACAACCCTCCTTCTGACGTAGTCGGGTAGAAAGAACACCCCCTCTAGCAGGTCCGCTCGCGGCATGGTCCCTATGACCATAGTATAAATAGAATTTCTATTTATACTATGCTATCACACTGGCTGCGTTACCTCTCTGGATAGCTAGCCCTATCCTTTGGGAGAGGTAAGCACCAGCTCTAGGATCTCCGGAGTTGTCTATGAATTATTATTTACATCTTTAATATTTGAGTAGCTTAGTTTTATTTTAATTTAAATAAGTTTAGTTATAACTTTTAATACAATAATAAGGGCAAGATAGCGGTAGATTTCCGAAGGTGTTCAAGGTCGATTCGAATGCAATATGATGATGTAATACAATGAAGCCGACTTTTTACCTTTGCCTAATCTCGTTAGTTGCTAAACAGTAAACAAACAAATGCGTGATTAACAAACATTAGTTAATATTGCATCATTTAGTAAGCAACGTACCTTTGCCCTTCCTGTCTTGTTACTCAAATCACTGAATAAACAATCCAAGGCCTCTATTCTACAACATGAAACCATATTGCCTTCGACCTGTTATGGTATTGTTTTTTCACTTCTCATGTTCTTAAAATGTTACTTTAGTCTCTGCATATCGGGACTAAAGCTTCTCTTATCTCTATGGATGGTGTAATCCTATGACCCAAATACAGATGTGAACAGTCTTTTTTTTTATAAAGATGATTTTCGGGGGAAAAATTAGGTAATTTAAAATAATATTAATTGGAAATCTTACTGTGTCATATATCAAATAAAAGGGCTCGTTATGAGGATCTCAAATATATAATTTTGTTAGTGTTATAAAATAAATAGTTTTGATTTTATTCATGAAAGACGAAAATTGACCATTCCCCCTGCGGGCTTAGCACGCGAGGCGAGATTTACTGTCAGATTTGACGTTTCCCATGAATTAGTGTCAATTAGCAATATCGAAAATGACACATGACATTAAATCCCACTTCAAGATGCTTAGTAATAAAAGGACTCAAGTCACACAAATTACACTTTTATTTAAAACCTTAAACGTTTACTCTTACGTTAGAATATGGAATAGACATATTTGACACTAAATCTCGTTTGACGAATTTTGACGTATAATCCTCACCTCGCATGCTAAGCCCGCTGATCTCCGAAACTACTGAGCCTAAATTTTTTTTTTTTTTTTACTAAATATTGTTCTACCAAAAAGAAAGTTAAACTCGCACTAGGCCGGTTTTTTTTAATAATTGTACTTAATGTATGTTACCTACATTAAATTCGATATGAATTTTATACAAAATGTTGTTATGATAACTAATATGATAGCTCACCCAACGAAGATCAAAAACTGTGAAATATAGGGGAAATAATTCGTGTTGAAAACGAATTTTGGCATAGTTGTAGGGAATGGTGTTTTAAACAACATACAGAAAGTATTGACAGGTGGGGATGAAGCTATTGGGGGGGAGGGGGTTAAAAAGCTAGACCTTGGTACATCTGTATCTACTTATGCGACATTCGACCTTTCATACGATAATAATGCATAATCAAGGTAAATAAAGTACGTACTTTATAAATTTTTCCAAACCAGTTAAAAATGTTAAATCATCCATATTTAAAGCTATGAATTAAAACAACATAACTCCACAATGTTGCTTAAGAAATAACAACGCTAAAATCATTAGCTTAAGTATTATTTTGAGGGGTAAGTTTATAGGCGCTTAATTTGTTTAAAGCAAATGCTGGTTTGCTTATAAATAATGTAAGAGGTTAATAAGTCGAAGTACTTTGTAATTTTAATGATTTTACTAGCTCTTTGTATACACAGAATTTGATGACGGTCATTATTGCTTCGGAAACTTAAATCTATCTATCTATATATATCAAAGGCAAACCTGACTGACTTATATATCAACGCACAGCCGAAACTACTATACCCATAAACTTGAAATTTGGTATAGGGGTTCCTTCCATGATGTAAGTGAGCACTAAGAAAGGATTTTCCGAAAATCGACCCCCAACGGGAAGAAATGGGGGGAGTAGCGGGAAACTAACTCTACGCGTACGAAGTCGCCGGCGTCCTCTAGTTCATTTATAAATGTACACGTGACATCGAACAAGTGATAAGACACCTGCAGTTTTTCAGAATCTGTAATTGATGGCAAGCAATATTAAACATTTTTTACTTTCAACAGAAACGTCTGTTACGAAATTCAAACTATAGCGAAAAAATTTCGTCGATCTTAGGCAGGATTCGAACCTACATCTCCGCTGGCAAACCGGGCCAATGCAGGCGCATTACCACTTATGCCACCAAGACCCTGCTTAAGATCCACGAAATTTGTGATCGCTTGCTTTTTCATACTCGGAGGGTATGCTGACGCCATCTATCGTTGTTTATTAACAAACGACACCCATGTTTCAAGTTCGTTGAAATAAGCATGAGTACAAAATGTGCCATCTTAAAAATGTTTAGAATAAGATGGCAGATTATACTCATGCTAATTTCAACGAACTTGAAACATGGGTGTCGTTTGTTAATAAACAACGATAGATGGCGTCAGTATACCCTAAGCTGGGTCCACATTTGTATCATTTTGCCGATCACGATCACGCGTATCGTATCGAGCTCGCGTATCCTAAGTATGGACGCTGACTTTGGGCACACCGTATCACTACCATCGTCGCGTGAGAAAATGCGTCCATACTAACCGTAGCACAGCAGCGTACCGTATCATAACGCCGTGTCATTAAGTGTAGACGCGTGTCCGTATCCTCTTTGATGACTAGGGAAAAACCGCCTCGAGAGCGAACACGGCGTATCGCATATCAAATCATAACTTTGTATCATGATACAGTATCAAAACACGTCCATACTTGCCGATCTTGATACGCGTATCCGATCGCGAGTGTGCGGGGTATATAATAAACGCGTGTCAACATCGATCCCGAGCGATCTGATACGGGGCGCCGCATGATCGCGCTGTTTTTGCGTCCACACTAGCGATCTGGATACGCGTCGGTGCAACGCGACGGAGATACGATACGACGAAATGATACAAATGTGGACCCAGCTTTAGATACTCATACGCACACTCCATGACTTCCCGTGGAAGTCGTAATAGGCGACTAAGGGAATAAAGGCTTGTAGTAGGTACTGTTAGGCGATGGGCTTGCAACCTGTCACTAAAGTACACTGGTAAACATTATACTGCCGCACTCAAAGACGTCAATTAAATTTAAAGCTTGATTAAAGTTGCTGCTGTCACTTCCTTTGCTACAGCAAAATAAGAAGACACACGTACTAAACAAGCATTAAATTTAATTGACGTCTCTGAGTGCGGCAGCATGATTGTGCAAAATGTGGTTACAGAATTAACAACAACTACCTACAATATTAATTGAATTTCCGGTCAAAAAGTACGAAGTTACATTGAGATCGTCAACATAGGTAAGTACCTACCTACTAATTAAAGAATACTTAAATAACAAATAATAATTTAAAAAAAGAAGTAAACATCATATTCAAAGATTAAAAAATGTCAATACAAGAATAATTTTACAATTTCAGTTCCATTTATTCATCTACGGAGTACCTATAATGGATACTGTCAAGAATGTCAAGTAAATTTGAAATATCGTGACGTTGACAATATTATGACTTGTCAAAAACAACAGTTTTACCGAGAATAACTTAACAAAAAGCAATTAAGCTTTAAAAACCTGACTTTTGTCAAACAACTTTAAATCGTTATAAATCCTAAATGATCATTCAAAATTTAAATATGGTGAAAGAAACCTGAAAATTATTTTTAAATACCTATTCAAAGATATGCCACTTGTCATAATTCGTCGACTTTTTTTTTTCTTTTTTACAATATGGCGTCTGGTTGCAGCCATTTTGAATTTTGATTACTGTCATATCTTTAGTGCCGCTCGCAAGATTAAGACAAATCGATTGACATAAGAATCATCAAATTGGTCCACGCGTTTAGTTTCTAGAGCGCCACAAAGGAACAAACATACATATATAATGGCTTACTGTGCAAGCATTTTATTCACTAGATGACTACTATAATTCATAATGTGTATTTTGTTATTTAAACTAATGAATAATTACCTTTTATTATAATGTAATTTTAATTGTAACTGTAAGTTGATATATATATCCACCTACATCTAATTAATCTATAAATTAATGTAACCTTTGACGTGTAATTTTATCAAAAATTATGAATAAATGAGTATGAGTATGAGTATGAGTATAGGCTGATAAACACATTACCCTCCTCCTTCGGCAGTTGGATAAAAATAGAGCTCCCAAGCCCATATTCCACTCAGCAAAACCATATATTGCGTAGATAAAGCTGGGCATTCACGGACGCGCCGTTTGTCTCGGCGACAGATGGAATGTATATGTTATGGGCCAAGTGATTAATGCGGGCATTATTGATAATGCCCGGGCATTATCAATAATGTCTAGCTCTATCGAGCAAAATGATTAATTTCTATCTAAACTTCATTGTTCATCATATTGCCTGGTCATTATTATATTGCTACGTGACAAAAGGGCAATTTGATAACTGGGGTATACCGCCCAGAAGTGACCCGTCGACATATTGCTTTAACCATGGATATCATCTTAACCATATATGGGTAACAAAAACCCATAAATCGATGGTCAAATTGCCCTCTCATATTGGGCATTTTTCATAGTGCCCGGTCATTATGAAATTTTTTAATATGTTTGTATTACTCCGCCCAAAAGGTAATGGGCATTAAGTATAATGCCCAGTCAATTTGATTATTTGAATAATTATTATCAAATTGTCCTCTCATATTGGGCATTTTTCATGGTCCATAACATATACAACTGGATGGGCGTATTTTGATCACATTCACGGGCACGCCTCAACGGTGCGACATCACGGAGCAGACTGACTAAGGTCGCCGTCAATAGAACTTGCGAACTATGTAAACAAATTAGTATTGTTTGACACATAACCTCAAATATTCACCAAGTGTGTTAAAAATAACGTATAATGAATAGTTATTTCATCTTAAACTTAATATGAAAATAATTATTTAATGTATAAATCATTGCAAAGACCTCACTTGATCTTTAAAAGTACGTGATTATCGAGTAATCATGGTGAATTGGTTCGTTTGGTTTTGTTTACATCTTTTGCAAGTTCTATTGACGGCGATTTTAGACAATGGCAATGGTAGCCGGAGAACGCATTCACGACGACGCTATTTGGCTTGGCGCGAAGGCGTGGCGTGTTCCAACGTTGAATTTCGACATTCACGATATATCCATTCGGATTGCGCGTTGGCGCGTCTCGCTTTCTTTCCGTCCATTTGGAAATCCAACGGACCGCGCCAAGTACTTTTAATCGCTACAGTTTTGACATTCATGGATCGATTAGCGGCCTGCACACGTAAAGTTCGGACCGCGGGAGACGCCACGCGCATATCCAATCTTCGTTCCGAACCGTACGTGTAAATGCAACTGTAATAGTAAAATAGCAAAAAAAATACGGTTCGGAACGAAGATTGGAACGGCGCGCTTGGCGTTTCCCGCGGTCCGAACTTTACGTGTAAAGGCCGCTATTGTGTTGTGGCGCGGCGCTCTATTCGGCTTGTTGGAGCGGTCGTGAATGCACAGCTTAAGTGACACGCACGAAAACGCAATTGCCTCATTAAAATATTAGTTAACGCATTAAAATATAATGGCCGACTAACCGACGCTGACCCCGTTTATGTCAAATAAAATACCGTTGCAATAACAAAACATTACGCAAATGAAACACATTTATTCTGATGTCAAATAAAAGATTCCGACAATAGAATCGTCACTAAAAAAACCGGTCAAGTGCGAGTCGGACTCGCGCACCGAGGGTTCCGTATTGAAGATAATATGCTTGGTAACCGCAAAAGAAAATACTCATTTTGTTATAAGCTTTATTTTCCAGGTAATAAGGTCGACTTTGACTAGCCCAAATTTTAAAACAGATTTTTTTGTTATTTCTCAAAAACTGTAAATAATGAACACTTTACTTTTCCCAGAAAATATAAGTAATTATCTATACTTTAGGATTTTTTCAGATTTTTTGATTCATAAACTTCGGAGATAAGGGGGGGGAACGGTCATTTTTTGTACATTTTTGGCTATAAATCAAAAAGTACAAAGCAGAAAATTAAAAAAAAAATAGTTTTGAAATGTGCAGATTAAGCCCTTTCATATGATACCCCATTTGCTATAATCAAACCACTTTTATTTTTCAACCCCCCATTATAGACACCTTTTTAATTATTTATGAAATTATTTTCATTTTTTTTTTACTATAAACAGATGCGGGCAAGCAAGTTGTATAACTATGCCTAATTTCAAGTTGATAGCATTTGTAGTTGCTGAGAAAACCTGCTGTGACATACAGACAGACAGACAGACAACGAAGTCTCACCATAAGGGTTCCTTTTGTACCATTTTGGTACGGAACCCTAAAAAATCAGGCAAGGACGAGTCGGACCTTTTTTATTATTAGACTGGATCAATTAAAATTAGTCAAGCAGTTGTATTTGTATTTGTATATAAGCGGGTTGGTTTCCGCAACTACGTCTAGCGCCTATTTTGCGTGTGGGTGGGATCACCACATATGTTCACTCAAGCCACCCCAACTCCTCGAGGAAGCCCACCAAACCTTTAATGTCGGTGGTTACCTCGGGGAGACACCTCTGCCAACCGAGGTGTTTAGCTGGGTACTGGGTATTGATTCTCTCAAACGCAAAGGTGAGCGAACGCAGGAGTGAAGTCCAAGCGGCGAGTTTAAGTCCTGTCAGAGCGAGCAAAACACATTTCAGCGCGTGTATTCAATTTGGCAGTATGGCTTCTCGAACGTATAAGGCTGCCTAATTGAGAATGCACGCTCTGACGGGACTACCTACTTAAACTCGCCGCTTGCACATCACTCCTCACATCCGCTTGCTTTTGAAAGAATCACTACCCTGCGCTGCGCCACTAATTATATTCTAAGGTCCTTACCAAGATGCATTACGCTACTAGCGTGTTCAAAACGTCCGGGTTCGATTCCCGATCTGAGTACAAGTTTTTTTAAAATGTATGAATGCAGTTATCCTTGTTACTAAAATCGATGACATGGTTCCTAAGAAAAGATCTTCGTATGTTATAGTTTCAGACTTTCAAATTCAAATTCAAATTCAAATTTAGGTATTTATTGCATGTCACATTACAGGTTTAAAGATGGAATTACATGGAAGGTATACATATGACACCCTGCAAGGGCTTAGCAACTTAGGACAGTTGGGCTAGTACCTAATTATTAGAACTACGAATATTGCACATATCAATAATTCTTACATAACTTACTTTTAATTACCTACGTGTAGTTTTATATAATTTATTTATTTATTTTTATTTATATTACTTGTACATTATAAAGAATTATACTTGCATTCATTTATCCCTAAATTCGGTATTTAAAAATTCACTTAGACTATAAAAGCAGTTATCACTTAAAAATATTTTTAACTTACTTATAAATAAAGGGAATTTATTTTCACATTTGATGGAATTTGGTACATGGTTGTATATTTTGATCATCATTTGGTGTGGACTGGACGCAACTAATTTTAATTTGGTAAACGGTAGTTTAAGTTTATTAAGATTTCTATTATTTCTCTTTGTTTCTGTGAGAGTCTGGAATAAGTCTGGATGCTTTCTGATGAATTTACATGATTCTAAAATATACATGGATGTAAGGGTAAGTATTTCCATGTTTCCATGTTTCCCATACCTACTGACCGATTTAAATGTTACACCCTGTATATATATTTGCAGGCAATTGTATAAAAAAAACGCAAGCGCTTTTATATGACCACCTACGTATATATTTACGTGTCTTTAATTGCATAATAAACTAAGCACGATACATATTTGTATGTCACGTCGATTGCTTAGGACAGCTATAAGTCAATAACATATATACACGTTCAAGCCCCAGTTGGAAAAAAACCTTCGCGAAAGTCACACGTGTATGATAAATATATGTGTATATAACACTACAGTGCTTTGTGTTAAAACATAAGAAATATGATGTCTTTGTAGATAAAGTGTGATGTGAATTTAATTCAATTTGGTGTCAAATTTTTTAGTGTGTAATTGAATTATTGAAAGTGTTCGTAGTGAATTTTTAGTGTGTATATTTTGTGATTTTTAAAGTTATTCGGTGAGTTTTTAATAATTATGATATTTTATTGTTTTTTATTGTCTGTTTATCTGATATTTATGATGCGGAAAAATAATCAACTCATGAAGTCGTGATTGAGATTATGTTAAGTATAAACCTAATAATAAAAAATATAATAAAAACTGAAAAAAAAATTAAACGTATGGTTATATATGGTTATATATGGTTAATTATTAATATTGTATGGTAATATTGTATTTTATGGTATGGTTGAAGAATATAATACGGATGAAACTCTTTCATCAAATCCACAAGTCCCGGGATGCATGTCTATATTTTCATTAAGACCCACAAAAAGAAAAAATACCTATTTTAGCAGAAAATTTTTGTTAATGAAAAAAAACCGGTCGAGTGCGAGTCAGAATCGCGCACCGAGGGTTCCGTATTTAAGATAATATGCTTGGTAACCGCAAAAGAAAATACTCATTTTGGTATGAACTTTGTTCTATGCAATAAAGTCCTTTTCGAGTAGCCTAAATTTTAATACAGATTTTTAAAGTATTTTTGTTTTTTCTCAAAAGCTGTAAATAATGAAACATTTCATTTTATTTTTCCAATAAAATACACAGAATTTACACCACGGAAAATTAAAAAAAAATGCGCAGATTAAGCCCTTTCATAAAACACCCCATTTGCTATAGTCAATTCACTTTAATTTTTCAACCCCCCCTGCTATATACCACTTTTCAATTATTTATAAAACAGATGCGGGCAAGCAAGTTGTACAACTATGCCATATTTCAAGTTGATAGCATTTGTAGTTGCTGAGAAAACCTGCTGTGACATACAGACAGATAGAGCAAGCAAGGCAAGAATGTGTTTATTTTTAATCCAGTTCCATAATACGATACGAGTATGATTTTCTAAGAAAACCCCATATATGGGGTGATCGTCGTCATAGTAGAATACCTACATCATGTTGCCAAGATTGAGTCATGTTTCACTTCTGTTGTGGTCGGTGGGGACATTTTTGACCATGGGACTTTGGCTTTTATACAAAATAAATAGGTTGTTTATGTTAAAATGATAGATCTATTTAAAATACGCATATTTTAGTAACTATAACCAATAAAACATTAAATTCTTGCACAAAAGAATAAACTTAATATACAAAGGGCGAACTTAATGCCTAAAGGCATTTTCTACCAGTTAACCTTTGGGCAAAAAGCAGAGATTGGCGGTGCAACATAGGGTCTAAGTTTTTATACATAATATTAGTATATACCTACATATTAATATATTAAATTAACATAAATACATACATATTTATTTCAATTAAGGTAACAGGCACCTACATTTAAAATACTAAAATACTTAAATAATAATTTATTAATTTGACATGGTCAAATCCAGCTATTATTTATTACAAGCTATTAAAAAAACAACAAGCAACTTAAAGTCTTGTATTAAAACTCACAAGTTCTTTATTAAATTAAATTTAATAAAATCTTTTTGTATCTATGTCTTTCTGTGACATGGCATCATAGCTTACAAACGGATGAACTGACTCAAATGTGGTTTTTAGGGTTCCGTAGTCACCAAGGAACTATCTGTCCGTCTGTCCGAGGTCACAGAATAAGTAATAGTACAAGTACAGAAGCGACTCTCTGTGATAGCAAACATGCTAATTTAAACCTACTCAGAACGCGTTAACGATAATAATATAAGTGCACGGCACGAAGTGACCTTGGTTACATTTCTGCGATCGATAGTGGGGGCGCTCATAACGAGGCAAAATGCACCTTAAATCTGCGCCGCGAGAATCTGTATTATTTCGCCCGTCATGAGCTTAACTGACTCCGCCCACTTCGCAGGGTTGGCAGTTCTTGTATTATGACTTGTTCTGTGGCAGTTGTAAGAAAAAAATAATAATTTATTATTAATTGTAGTTTTCTTATGTAGTTCGCTTAAGTTAAATGACGAGAAAAAATAGTACATCCCAAATGTTGTTCGTGACTTGTTTGTTGTTTGCTCGGATCTCCCTTTCTATCTAGGTACGTAATAAGACGTAGACTAGTTTCATCGTAGTTTTGTGCTGTTTTAAACTTCAAAATGTTTGTTAATTCTATTTTTATATTTTCTTGGTCTTTTTTCTGTAATGTGATAAATGCCTAGTTTTTAGTTTTATTGATCCCGAGTGTCGAGTTTATAAATATGTATACACTTTAGTACCTTGTCTCTGTTTAATGTCATGTTTAAACTGCCATATATAAATTGTCACAACGATTAAAGTGACAAGGTACTAAAGTGTACCTATAATAATAATAATAATAATAATAATAATCATTTATTTGCTTAAACATGGTAGGTACAATTCAGATGTCAAATAGTAGTTTTAAAGTATCACATGGTTAACCTTAGGTATAGGCATGCAAATATTTTTATTAAGTCTAGTTCAATATTACAGATATATACTGTATAGCTAACCTCTAAAATCTAAAAATTCACGCACAGTGTAAAAAGTTTTGTCCAGTAACCACCTTTGTAATGTTGTCTTGAAAGAGGGGTTTAACAATTATACATATTTATGAACTCGACTGTACGTAAGACCGACGTACTGAAATAATAAACTACCTATTTTAGGTAATAATTAACATTTTGCAAGATGTAAAGTCGAGAAAAATGTTGAACATCTTGGAAACTTAGCTAACTTATCTACTAGGTATTTTCCGTTTAACATTTTTGGCGTTTACAATACAAACATGCGACACGCGACGACATTAATAAGTACCTAATAAACGAGAGGCAAAGAGAAATGCTGCCAATTTTTAATATTTTTAAGTGTTTAACTAAAAACAAGTATATGCTGACCTTGCTTTAGTAGGCAGCAACTATTACTGGGAGATCTACTTACACTGAACGCTCTTTAAGGTAGGTGGGTTATTGAAAGCTGCGAAACTACGGACGGGTCGTTAACAAAATAAATAATAATTATATCTCTCTTTTTGCGTCGAGGATTCAAAACTGTAATGATTGGGTCAGTAACTAAGTACAGTTACTCGTAATTACCTACCTAGATCGAAGTTATAAATAAAATAATATTAATAATAATCTTAACTTTCGATATCCTTCGGCAGTGTAAAAAATGACAGGTCGACGTTCCTATCACTATTCAAGCACCCGTATGCTGCGCAGTATCGTTTGGCTTTTCGAGTAGCCATATTCTACAAAAACCGGAATTAGGAGCTTTGGCAGCGTACGGCGGCGCGCGTCAAGACGAGCGCGCGCATGACACTCAACTGATTAGCATCTTCGAGGCGGCCGAAAATTTTGTAGGCAATAAGCGCGAGTGTCACCCGCCTGCCGAGGTTGAACTCAGACACTCTCTATACTACAAAGCTGTAATTTGGCATATAACTATGCCAAACATTAAAATTACGACGACAAAGTTGTAAAACAAAATCAAGGTTTTTTTTTTAGTAATTCCGTACGTCCCACTTAATTTTAAAAACTTAAACTTAACTATATTTTTTTAGCAGTGGGACATTTCGGGCTAATAAAAAAATAAATAAATCCGTACGTGTCAAAAGAAAAGGTATTTTTTTATATAATAACATCGAGTGAGGTATCATTGGAAATTAAAAAAACAAGATGTATATTTTATAATGGCCCTATATAGTACTTGTAGTGTTGGAGCCGAACTCTAACGAAAATTACACTTTTCACGTTCAATATTCTCTAAACTATGCCCCAAATCTAAAAATGTATTATAACGGGTCTCCCACGGAATTCCTAATAACTTTTGTCCTAACGCATCGTTTGTCCGAATTATCATTAGTCCGACTCGCACTTGACCGGTTATTTTTAGTCTCGAATGTATACTCATTACTTAGTCTGTGTATTCTGTACAAAGGTTGACACATTCTTTATTATTTGCTTACTTTGTAAGTTTTATAACGTAACAACTTCAACGAACAGCTAACATCGCAGAAAACGTTCATTTATGCAATATTTTATGCGTACGCGCATCTCGGTGATCTAGGTCATAAGAGGTCTCTATCAGCCTAAATGAGCCGTTATATTAATATGTGTTTTTGTAGAATTTTCTCTTGATTTTTATTTATATATTCAAAAATAAAAGTCGAGAGAAATCTCTACATAAATTTTATTGGCCTAGTTTCAGACTTTAAGCTATAAGCTTAAACGATAAAAATAGATTAAAAAACGGTCATCGTACCGAATTTGAAGCGCGTATGTTTTTCCGTTTTACAATACAACAAAAATAAAAATACTTACAAAAAACGTTTAATATATGTAGAGCCCCATTACAAAATACATCTGATAAAAAATACAACCAGCTATGTATTACGGTTCAATAGATACAGCTCTTTAAAGTTCGGACGGACGGATGGACGGACGGACGGGCAGCGGAGGCATATTAATAGGGTCCCGTTGGGCTACATTTCGGGTACGGAACCCTAAATATGTGTTTTTATAGAGATTTATCACGATTTACAAAAAAAAACGAGTGCAAACTCTACACAAATTGACCTAGCCTCAGATCTAAGCTACTCTCAGTTCATACTACTAGACAACGATAAACATACATAAAAAAAACTTCTAAAACTCAGAAACAACTCGTGCTCATCACACAAATGTTTGCCTTTACCGGGCATCGAACCCAGGACCGCTAGCTTCGTAAGCAGGGTCACTACCAACTGGCCTAACGCGTCCTCTACATATAACGGTATTATGTAACGGTTGAAGCACAAATAACTTTTCCGAATTATAAAATGATACGTTTGCCCAGCTTTAAAAAAAAAAATGTTTTTACTAAAAACAAATCAAATTTGAAGTTGATAGCTTCTATAGTTTCAGTGAAAGACAGACACCGAAGTCTCACCATAGGGGTTCCTTTTTTACCATTTTGGTACGGAACCCAAAAAAATATAATTAGAGTTTTACTATACGTGTAACTCTATAAGGTGCTAGCGTGATATAATTAATTAAATTACTAGGGCCACGCTTAGTTTTTAAAAGCACAGCTACGTGAAATTATGCCAACTAAGTAAATTAAATTAAAATGACACGCAAAAAGAACGTGTTTCTGTGTTAATATTACCTACGTACGTTTATTATAATATTTGTCTGTCACTGTTATTTAAAAAACCGGCCGAGTGCGACTCGGACTCGCGCACAAAGGGTTCCAACATTAGCAAAAAAACGGCAAAAAAATCACGTTTTTTGTTTGGGAGCCCCCGTTAAATATTTATTTTATTTTTATTTTATTTTTAAGTGAATATGCTACCAAATATTTTATGAATACTTCAAGTATCTACCAGTTGCTGTAATTAATATCGAGCAAAAAACGGCAAAAACTTCACGTTTTTCGTATGGGAGCCCCCCTTAAATGTTTAATTTATTCTGTTTTTAGTATTTGTTGTTATAGCGGCAACAGAAATACCTCTTCTGTGAAAATTTCAACTGTCTAGCTATCACGGTTCGTGAGATACAGCCTGGTGACAGACAAACGGACAGACGGACAGCGGAGTCTTAGTAATTGGGTCCCGTTTTTACCCTTTTGGCACGGAACCCTGAAAAAAAGGCATTGGATGGTTTTATTTATTATTTATTTAGGTATTTAAACTTTTTTGCACTGTACAAATGTAAAAAGTACAAATAGCGGACTTAATGGCTAAAAGCCATCCTCTACCAGTCAACCACATGGTTAACAGAGAATACCTGGTACCAGTAGAGATCTAAACAGTGTTTAAATTAAAACTGCTTGCTGCTTGAACTTGTTTTTAGAACATGTTTTTTTTTCTCAAGTATTAATTAAAAACAAGTTCCTATCATAAATTTCATTTTTGCGACAAGTTTTTATTGCCAATCGAATGCGTCCCAACCCGCTAGGTCTACGTTATGTATAGCGGAGATCCGGTCGCCACCGACTCCATCATCAGCAGCTCGATAGTGTCATATCATATTATTGTATTGTCATCGAAGTTGTCATTTTGAGGTTATTTCCACGACACAAACACGTTAATGATTACGAATATTTATCTATTTAAATATATTAAGGATAATTTTATTTTACTAGGCATGGTCCAAATAGTTTTAAAGTTTATATCTGTTGACTAAATATGCAAGCATTTGTGTCACTTTGTAAAGTGTCACTTACCGCAATGATTAAAGAAAGAAACAACCGCGAAACAAATTTGTCAGAAACTTTGTTACCTACATATTTACTAAACGCTCGCTGGCTCGCTCGCGTGGCTAAACATCTCATTATGGCTTTTTTTAGTCTCTTGTTGAACAATCTACTAATTAATTTTGAAATAATAACACCATATGTTATTATGACTTTGACCTTTTATAGGTTATGATTATTGACCTTTTATGTCTTTCTTATAATAACTACTAGCGACCCGCCCTCGCTTCACTTCGGTTCCGTAATTCAAAAGGAAAAAACGGAACCCTTATAGGATCACTTTGTTGTCCGTCCGTCCGTCCGTCCGTCCGTCCGTCTGTCTGTTAAGACCCTTTATCTCGGGAACGCGTAGAGGTATCGAGTTGAAATTAAAACTATATAGTTAGGTCTACAGTCCTTTGAAGCTGTGAAAGAATCAAACTTCTAACTTAACGTAAAAAAAACATACGGCGGTTTATGCCCCAAAAAACGCATATTTCGACACTCCCAAGGAAATCGTTTATAGGGTATTTTCCGTTGACCTAGAACTATGAAATTTTGCAAGTAACGGTCTTTATACTACAAGTATAGGGAAAAATCTGAAAACTATAAATTTTTAATTAAATCACAAAAAAAATGGTCTTTATGCAAGGAACGGTGGTCTAAATTTTGAATTGAGTTAGATAACCGTGTCATGTGGGGTATCGTATGAAAGTTCATTGGCACAAGCCTTAAACACTTTTTTTATGATGTATAGAAAGTACGGAACTCTCAGTGGGCAAGTCCGACTCGCCTTGTCCGGTTTTTTAAACGTATTTCTTGTTACAGCAATGGACCCCGCGGTAGCTATGGAAGTCGCAGCGTTGTCGCGGCGTCGCGCGATCGACGACGCGTCGAAACGCGGCGACTCCGACGTGCAGGAGTTCTATAGGAACGCGACCATATTTGTGACGGGAGGCTCTGGGTTCGTCGGGAAGCACCTTGTGGAGAAACTGTTCAGGTTTGTTGGCAAACAATAGGGAATACGCATGTTTTTTTTGAGCTGGGATAGAAGCTTTCCGTCCACATCTCGATATGACTAGGTAGCAAATACGACCAGATCGCTTTGCGACTACATCTCAGTCTGACTACATCGCTTTGTGCCTAGATCGCAATACGACTAAATCGCTTTGCGACTACATCTCAATAGGTCTGAGTCGCTAAATTACCACTTTGTTTTTTCATGTTATGTCTGTGTTAGCAATATCGACGGAGCCCCGCATGGCGGGGCTCCTATTCCTGGGCAATTTGCCCTTCGGGCATTTGAAGTTACCTAACGAACCTAACCTACCTAGTAACGCAAGCGAAGTGGTCAATTTGCAACTCGGCCTTTTGAGATGTAGTCGCAAAGCGATCTGGTTGTATTGCGAATTAGGCACAAAGCGATGTAGTCAGATCGAGATGTAGTCGCAAAGCGATCTGGGGCGTATTGCATAAAAAATAATAGCTTATATTATAAGCGGAACTCTCTTTCCAACAGTATGTATTAAAAAGAGACTTCCACTTGTATTACAAGTTAGAAGCTTTTATGAAACGGGCCCCTGGTCGTATTTGCTACCTAGTCCTAACGAGATGAAGACCTAAAGCTTCTATACCCAACGCTGATTCATGTAACAATGAGGAGAAAAAAAATTTGGTTTTTGTATAAGTATGTAGCTATAAAAATAACCAAGATTTATGCCAACAAAGATTTGTTCCTATCTCTTTCTAGCAAAACAGGATTTTACGTGGAGTTTATATTGCCGAACTGCACAATGACGTCACCGGTGCACTTCGGATCTCTGTCTGATTAGCAGTTTAAAATGCTTGTATCATGCGTATTTCTTGACCGATTTTAATTTTAATTTCACTTTTGGTGATGTCTTTTACGGTATTTTTATATTTTGTTGACAAATGCGATTTAAAAAATCCATGCATATGCTATGCGAGTATGGCAGCATGAGTACGCGACGACACACTGGCCTAGTTGGTGACCCTGCGTACGAAGCTAGCGGTCCTGGGTTCAAATCTCGGTAAGGGCAGATATTCGAGTGATGAGAGCGAATATTTGTTCCTGAGTTATGGATGTTTTCTATGTATTTAAGTATACATTTATCTTAAGTATTTATATGATTGTCTATCAGTACTTATAGTACAAGCCTAGAGCTTAGTTTGGGACTAGGCCAATTGGTGTGTCTTTGTCCCCTGATATTTATTTATTTATTTATTTATGAGAATGCCATGCTAACTTAAAGGTCTTAAAATATTCGTTGGAAAAGTATTATATTTGTAAATAAAAACGTCAAAATGTATATTTAGTCTGTAAGAATGCATGCTGCATGGTAATTGCAGCTATTTGTATGCCTAACGGCAAAACATAGTGATCCTAATAAAGCCGATGTTAAATCTATGTTTACACCTATGTTTTACAAAGAAATTATTTGAATTTGAATTTTTTGTTCCGTCCAGGGACCCAATTCTCGTGAATTCGAGATGATTTTTCATGCGAGATAGGTATGCCAAAAAAATGTACGCAGTTGACAGTGCATATCGCATGAAAAATCATCTCGAAGTCACGAGAATAGGGTCCCAGCTAATTATTTCCATTGAGACTAAGACTATTGTTAACAGGTCATGCGACATCAAGCGCGTGTTTCTGCTGGTCCGCGGCAAGAAAGGACACACTCCTCAGGAGCGGCTGACGAAGATCTTCCAGGACCCGGTGAGTCGCACCCTAATACCCTTGATACCTACCGAGTACAGAGCAGGGACCGGAAAACCCGTTCGTTTGCTTAAGCCGTTCGAATCGATATCCCCTTCATACGATAACCCAAACGTTTCGGTAAGCCTTTCATCGGCTTAGGTACCCGTTCATTACGATAGCCCGTTCAATCCGGGTAACCCGATCCGTTACAACCGGTAACCATTGCACTTACCGAATCAGATATGTTTTCGAACTAACCGCTTATCGTTCGGGTTACGGTAACCTGTTCCATCCCCTCTTTTCTCGCACCCGCACGCGACGTGGTATGTGTAAGAACTAAAATATCTTAATAGGTTCAATCAGCGCAACAAGGGGTAACCCCTTCGCGGCTTATTGATACCGGTAAGCGGTAAGCCGAATTAATTCAATCGAAGCGATAGCCTTTATAGCGGGTAAGCTGATTAGAGGGTTACCGAAACAGGGGGGTTTTTAAAAACCAGCTTAATAAAAACCCGTTCAAAAACCCAGGTTACGGTAAGCGGGTCCGGTCCCTGGACTACAGAGAGAGAGTGCTCTTTCTCTCAGGCCGAGTGCTCGGTTCATGTGTACGGTCACGAGCGTTAATTTGGGACCCATTTCAAGTAAAATATGCTTGAAGTCGTCAATGTCATTAAGATGTGAAGTCATTTGTAACTTTTAGGAAACTCAACCTTATTGTTGTAGAATGTCAGGTTGACTTTGGACCTAAGGTGGGTCACAAATTAAAGTCCGCGACTGTACAGTATGTACAGTAGACTTTAATTGTTATGCCACTAAGGACCCCTGTCATAATGACAGCGTCAAACCACATGTAAGAAATTACGCCAAAATTAATTACATATTAACGTTATGCGACAGGGTTCCATACTGGCATAACAATTAAGGTCCTTGACTGTACATAACTTGTGACGACTTGACGAGTTCTCGGCCTAATACTTGGCCCAGCAGAATAGCGAGCGAGTCACTTAAATTGGACCTTGTCTCGTTTACTAGTGCCCACCACAGCTCACCGAGGGGGAATCATTATGGGGAAGTTACAGTTGTTTCCCACTTTTTTATATTTATGGTTATCAAAAGCACAAAACCACATTTTATAGACTGGCCAAAACTTCAAAATCATTCTTAGGGAATTGTATATATAAAATTCTAAGATAGAATAAAAAAAAAATTGAGCTTACCAACTCTAAATTTAAATCTGTCATAAAACAAATACTAATTTCCTGAGCATATTATAAAGTAAACGATTATAAATCCTGGATATGGATAGGGTTTTTTGGCAGTGAGCCGTGCATCCTGCATGTATCTACGCTTAAATCTACCTACGCTTAAAAAGGTGCACTGTGCAAAAATACTGCGATATTGTAAACTTATGTATGACGAAAACTTTTTTTGAGGTATATACTTTGCCGAGTTTTTTACGCCGGTTCTTCTCGGGGCAAAGGTTTTATTTTTCGAACCGGTGGTAATGCTTTTTGACATTCATAGGTGCATTATATTATGCAAATTGAAAGAATATTTCATTCATTCAAAAATGTTTCATTCATTCATTCATTCATTCATTCATTCAAAGAATAAAGATCTTTGACTTTGACTTTGACTTTATGTTCTCCGGGAATGACCTAAGATCCTGTATTTTGGCCAATTCTAGGAGGAACGTACTTACTATACTATACTATTACTAACTCCCGACAATCGGCAGGTATACGACTCTCTCCACAAACAAAAGCCGGAGTTCACGAAGCAGGTGACTCCAGTGGAAGGAGACATCACCAAGATCCGGCTCGGCATCAGCGACCAGGACTGGCATATGCTGTCCAACGAGGTAACTCCAGGATCCATATTATTATTATTGGGGGGTTGAGATGGGCCTTGTGTGCCGCTTCGACCATTGCTGATCTTTTGTAGCAGCAGCCCTTTGTTAAATGCTCCACGAAAAGGCTCGTTGCGTCCATTAATTTCCAATGCTTTTGGGCCGTGAGTTGTATCTCTTGTAGGTCCATGATATATCGCCTTATGTAGATGCTTCTGTTGCGCATTAGTGGTCCGCATGAGCAGAGGAAGTACATTGCTGTCTCTTTTGTTTTCAAACAGAACCTGCATATCGCGTCTTGTTTCACACCCATCCAACCAAGTAACTGCAGGATCCGTGATACGGGACCAGCAAACTAGTTCATTTATGAATTTTACTTCGCACGCTCTAAAATGACTCATAATAGCCATGTATACGCGGGCTAAAGTGATGCATTTAATCCCTAGGGACTAAAGTGACACTTTACTCCCTAGGGCACTAATTTTCTTTATATCTTTCTTATAATTATAAACCTTGGAAAACCACGTAGTTTCCCGCTCAGGGCGACCTACTTTTATAACGAGTCTAGATTTAACGAGACGGTCTTGTAGGTGGACGTAATATTCCATGTGGCAGCCACCACCACGTTCGACGAGCCGCTCCGGAAGGCCACCCTCACCAACGTGAGGGGCACCACGCAGGCGCTGTTGCTGGGCAAGGACTGTAGCCATCTCAGGTAAAGAGTTCGACACTTTCAGTGGTGGTACCTTCAAATAACGTTATTTTTCGATAACGTTTTTTTTATAACGTTATAAATCTCGGGTCCTTCCGCTATGGTTCCGAGATTTATAACGTTCATCATAGCAATATAAACTTCACATCGATATATAATAACGCCCTTTTAGGCTTGATTTCCTTCTACGCTGTCGTCGGTCGCAGACGTCGGTCGAGCGTACCGTCGTATGATAAATCTGCCGCGGACGTCAACGTCGCTGTGCGGGGTACCTCATAGAACTAGGGATTGCAAATAACCGGTTGTTACTGGTTTTAACAGTTTATTTTCATACAAAAACGGTTAATAACCGGTTAAATTGCATTCCCTACATAGAACATGGTGTACCTATATTCGTACGCTCGACCGACGTCAGCGACCGACATCAGCGTAGGAAGAAATAAAGCCTTATTGGCCTTATTGCACTTAATTTTGTTGGTTCGTACAATACCTACCGCGGTCTAATTTGCACACTCACCATAATACAATCTTGTAAAATAAAGAATCGTAAGATACATACATACCTGAACCCTGAAAACATTACACTCCTTTTTTTGGGCAGTCGCGTAAAAACCATCGAAATATAATAAGTATGGAAGAGTAACGTCTAACAAAAACGACTGACAAATCCGCTCCAAAACGCCCACTTTTTGAAATGAAAAGATCTTATGTATCGAGTGGTTTCAATAATCAACTAAATATTAATTGAGTTAAGGTATGAAGTCATTTATGTCAGATGCTGGTATAACGTTTGAGTAGACAGTAATTTCAGTAAGGTTTTATACCGTTTGAAAGACAAAAATCTGCAATTGGTTACAAGCTCTCTGACACAAGATTTCCATTTGTCAATATTTTTTTTCATAAGGGTTATTTGAACGCGGCCATGTCTTTCAACATTTGACGTGGATGGTTTAATACAAAAACAGCACAGTAATTGAATAACGAATTTTATTAATATTTTTTTATATGATTGAATGATTGTTCCCCTTGAATCATTTAACATACTTACTTATGTTACACTATTATAAAGTTGTAAAATAGTATATCAGAAGATATTATGTTGTAAGAGTAGTCAGCGTCAAATAGTCTTTAGCATCTAAAGTGCCAAATATATTGCAACCCCTTTTTTATTCTTATAGGCATAAAGATACGTGACAGTACAATACCTATATATAGGTATATAGTCGCTTTGGATGGTACAGCCTATTTGATGCTGCCGAAAAAACATGACAAAAATTAACTTTATACGAGTAAGTAGTAAGACGAAAACATCACAAATAATCCATTTGGCACTGTTTCTATTCTACAGTTAGAGATGTGAAGCCAACTCTTAAGTTAGATCATATACAATAGAGTATAATTTATATTAACCGCCTGTTTCACAATCGACAAGTAAAGCGTATTTGACAGAAAAATTTAGCCCTTTCTCTTTCTTACACTTGAAAATAGACAAGGAGAGAGCCAACTTTAAATGGCAGATAAATTTACTTGTCGATTGTGAAACAGGCCCTTACAATCTTAGCTTTACCAACTCAGTTATTGTACAAGTATCAATTAATATTAAGCCTATTGCTTTTTAGGGTTCCGCACTTCGAAAGGAAAAGGTCATATTTCGTTTTTTTTATTATGTACATAAACTAACGATAGTAAAGATGACATAAAATTTAATTTCCTATTCATTCGAAGTAGTTGCTTGTAATTCACATTTTTCAAAGATATATTGCATAACATCGGCCATGACATTTTGGTATGAAATATTAAAAATTAAATAACTTACTAATGAAAATAAATATCGCTTTGTTTTGCATCTGTGTGGGTACTGCACCAATTTACAATGCAACTTGGCATGGTTGCAGCGTCATTTAAATCCGGTAATCATTAATATCGATTTTTTCTTTTGTGATTGTAAACAACTGTTTGACACTACGTCAGAAAGTCGACTGATAGACAGTTCGGCACTCATTAATAGCTCCACCCCCGCCGGCACTAAGTCAGTGGGGCAGATTTTGAGCGTCGATTACTCTTCCATACTTATTATATTTCGATGGTAAAAACAGATAAACAAGGGTAGTGATTCTCTCATAAGCAAAGGTGAGCGAATGCAGGAGTGAAGTCCAAGCGGCGAGTTTAAGTAGTCCCGTCAGAGCGAACAAAACACATATTAGCGCGTGCATTCTTAATTAGGCAGCCTTATACGTTCAAGAAGACATGCTGCCAAATTGAATACACGCGCTAAAATGTGTTTTGCTCGCTTCGACGGGACTACTTAAACTAGCAGCTTGGACGTCACTCCTGCGTTCGCTCACCTTTGCTTTTGACAGAATCACTATACCCAGCGACTTTACGCCGATGTTCTTTGTTGTTTGTCACGAATAAATGTTGTTCATTCTTCTTTCTTTCCCTCTAAGTCTCAGGTCGTACTTACTTGGCCTTTATCCTAGGCGGTAAAAACCATATTAACCTTATGGTATTGTTTTGAATCCGGCCGCCATTACTGTCAAGTAAATAAGAGCTATGCAAACGTTGACAATACGGAAACAAGTCAAAGACGATATAGTTTTTACCGCTGATTCTCTCAAAAACGGTGGTCGGTCGGACGAAAGAGCGAAATCGCAGCGGCGAGTTTAAGTAGTCCTGTCCGAGCGAACAAAACACATTTTAGCGCGTGCATTTTCAATTTGGCAGCATGGTTCGGTCGATAAGATCGAACGTATAAGGCTGCCTAATTGAGAATGCACGCGCTAAAATGTGTTTTTTTCGCTCCGACGGGACTACTTACTTAAATTTCGCCGGTGCGATTTCGCTCGATCGTCTGACCGACCGCCGTTTTTGACAGAATAACACCCCTGAGGGGCTAGACAAGGTGCATTACGCTAGCTAGCGTTTCTATTCGTTTCTTGTTTAAACCAATCGCGTCACTAGTAGATGACGTGATACGATAAGTCACGTGATCTATCAGTGACGCGATTGGTTAAAAACGAAACGAATAGAAACGCTAGTTAGCGTAGTGCATCTTGGCAGGGCCCCCTGGAGGCATGAGTGCTCGTTCTTCTCCATGCCATAAAAAAATCCTCTTCAGCGTTTTCCTCATGCTGTGACTCCTCAGGTCTTTCGTCCACGTGTCGACCGCATACTCCCATGCCACGCATGGACGCATCGGAACGGAGGTACGGGAGGAGTTCTATCAGAGCCCCGCCTCCCCCCACACCATCATTAAACTTGTGGAGGAGCTGAGTGAAGAGAAATTAGCTGCTATCAAGCCTAAGTAAGTATTTTAGGGGGAATGAAATGAATCAAGAAAGGTTGGATTGTATTTTTTTACCGTTATGAGTAACTAGAGGACGCCCGCGACTTCGTACGCGTAGAATTAGTTGCTACTCCCCCCATTTCTTCCCGTTGGGGGTCGATTTTCGGAAAATCCTTTCTTAGTGCTCATTTACATCATGAAAGGAACCCCTGTACCAAATTTCAAGTTTCTAGGTACAGTAGTTTCGGCTGTGCGTTGATATATAAGTCAGTAGGTCAGGTTTGCCTTTTATCGATTTCACCTACCACTTAACAGATAATTACAGCTGTCAAAATGTATGATCTAAGAGTCGATTAACATTGATTAACAAATAACATCGTTTGGTGAAATTGGTACTTAGATACTTATTATGTTCTCGCTGCTCAGTGGAAAGGTTGTATGTAGACGGAGAGACAGACAGACGGACAGCGAAGTCTTAGTAATAGGGTCCCGTTTTTACCCTTTGGGTACAGAACCCTAAAAATGAAAAATGATGAGAGAAACCTGCGGCGTCTGGTAGCCGCCATATTGAATTTTGATTACCGTCATACCTATTTTTAGAGACACTCGCAAGATTAAAACAAATCGATTGACATAAGAATCATCGCATCAACGCATTTAGTTTCTAAAGCGCCACAGAGAAACAAACATACATACACATAAGAAGAAGAAGAAGCAATACATTTATTCACCAACCAAAAGACACACATTATCATTACAGAGATAAAGAAAACAGTGAAGATAACAGAGAAGGCACGCAATGTGTGTCCTCGCGGCGGTGAAACGGACACTGGCTCAGCAAAATGCTGAGGTGTCAGACACCTACAGCGCTGATTTTCAGCCAGTACCGGCAGTGACTCACGGAACGCTGTACAAACATACTATATTACACGTGTAAACTACTTACATAATACTAATATAGCGGAAAAATAAATAGGAAACATAATAATAAAAATAAACGCACACATAAATACCGATATACAGCCTTGATAAAACTAAAAATAAATTAAACACATACATAAGAGTTTACTTACTTAATTACTTACTTACTTTACATATCATAAATTAAATTATTTTAAAAATAGTAAACCCGACTGCAATAAAAAAAAACTGAAATGCGAAAAACAAGCTCTATAATTTATAAAAAATTGTAAAAGCAATGTAGGTACTTATTGATATTTTTAACAATTTAAATTTAACTTGAATATTGGAAAAGGCATTACAGGCAGGAAAAAGCAAGTCCAAATGTTAAATTATATCAAGAAATAGGATTTGTAATTCATTGCTTGTCCCCGCTTGCAATAACTTTTCCAATATTCAAGTTAAATTGTTATAAATATCAATAAGTAGGTACATTGCTCTTACAATTTTTTATAAATTATAGAGCTTGTTTTTCGCTTTTCAGTTTGTTTTTATTGCAGTCGGGTTTTTGTTTTTTAAATAATTTATTTTATTTCACCCTTTTTAGTTTTATAAAAAAGAACGGGACGTTTTCCCGGGATAAAATGTAGCCTATGACACTCTCGCTGCGAAGACGAATTCAATGATACCTCATTTGTCAAAATCGTCCAAGCCATTTTTGTTGTAGCGGGGAATATAGAACTGGACATACATACATACATACATACATACATGACGATGAAAAACATAACCCTCCTTTTGGGCTCCGCCGCAGTCGGGTAAAAACAACTTTGCTCTATTTGTTGTACAAATAACTATTCTACTATACTAATTGTAACTGCTTCACCTATTCTATTTACTACTCATTATTATGTGTATAAGTAGGTATATAAATAAAACATGAGTGGGTTTGTACACTAGTTACGTTTTAGCTCGGTTACTTAGAATTCATAAGTTACTGTGTATATGATTGCGTCAATCTGCATATTATTTACTTCTTTTAAATGTTTCTACGAACTGTTTATTATACGAGTATTGTAGACCTATTATTGGTAATTAGAGCTAGATTATTACATTGTTGGGCAGGCAATGGGTTAGTTGACCTGATTGACAAGTAAATCAGTTACTTTTTACGTTTCTGGAAGGGGTGGAGGAAGCATTGGAAGCTCTAAAAAGAGGGCTGATTACACAAAAGATCCTATAGAGCCGAAGTGTATCCGGAAGGACCCCACCTATAAGATAATATAAGATACTTTTTACGCGTCCAAACGATTGCTATTTATTACCCGACTGCGGCGGAGCCCAAAAGGAGGGTTATGTTTTTCACCGTCATGTATGTATGTATGTATTTATTTATTTATTTATTATTCTACGAACATATCTGACTAACAGCTTGATGCTAAAGCGTCAGACATGATATTATATTACACACAAACAAAGTACTTAAAATAAGCAAACCAAAATTATTATACCTATGTATACACGTCCCAAACAAAGAGGCAAAAACTTAATTACAAAATAATTTAAAAAACAAAAAGCAGACTTCGAAAACGTAAAAAATAACTTCTTTAATGGTACGGAATAGGTCATACAAAAGAAGTCGGCTTTTGGTTAAAAATATTGTGTCACCGACTTCAGTTGGACTTACCTGTTACCTGCCATTTTAAAAGAAGTCTTTTTTTTCGTTTTTGAGACCGGTTTTTTGTTTTTTAAAACATTTATTTTCTTTTATACCTAGTTTTTACCTCTTATGTAGGCCCACTTCTTGTTGATATGAAACTTTAAGAAATTTTAACTTGTAAAAAACAAAAAGTTGGACATATTTTTAACAACTTACAAAACAAAAGAACTTCAGTTTCAGGAGTAGAAACGATCCATGCATTTAAAGCCCCTATGTCAGAGGCACCCTGTATGTTCACCGATTTCTCTGGCAATTATTGTAAATCGATTTAAAAAATATATGAGTTTATTGTTTGATAGAGTATACTTCCGAGGTGGTCCCAGTGTCACCAAATCTGAATCTGATGAGGGGATTAGTGAGGAATTGAGGGATCTTCTCAAATAGATGCATACATAATAGCGATTTTAGTTCCTCCTTTTTTGAAGTCGGTTGAAAATTATTTATTTATTTATTTACTTATTGCATTTTGTACAAAATAAACTTACTTCTAAGTACAACCCTGTAGGAGTATTGCAACGCGTAATTTAAATATAACATTAACATTTTAAAATTTCTCTTTTATAATATACCTAACTAATATACCATGAATATAGGTACCTATGCTAGGGTAGTAACTTACACAAAATAAGCTGTATCTATAGTTTTTAATAAGTTAAACATTCCCTATAGGTACTTTTATTTTATTTTATTTTATTCGGAAAATTACTAGCATACGTCTTCCATCTTAGTCCCATTAGACGACTAAGGCTGGGTTTTATAAAGATCCGTTAGATCAAATTTCTGTCAGGAATGTCAAAACTTGTATGAAGTTACTAAAATTTGATCTGACATATTTACTAACGGACCTTTATAAAACCGGCCATAAAGGCACTACATACATACATACATACATTAAATCACGCCTGTTTCCCAGAGGGGTAGGCAGAGACCACTTCTTTCCACCTGCTACGATCTTGACAAATCTCTTTCGCTTCTTCCACATTCATACATCGAGTCATGCACGCACGTCGGTACCCGAAAGGCACTACATAAACTATTTAAATTATAATCGTCGATGACTCGGTTCTTGTGGTGATTTAATTAATATACTTACATATGCTAATTCAAGATTAAGGTCAGTCTAGTTTGTACTGGTCGTGACCCTGCCTGCAAAGCCAGTAGTTCCGGTTTCGAGGACATTTGAATTTGATTATGGGGAAATATTTGTGTGATGAGCAGGGTAGTGATTCTTTCAAAAGCAAAGATGAGCGAACGCAAGAGTGAATGTCCAAGCGGCGAGTTTAAGTAGTCCAGCCAAAGCGAACAAAACACATTTCAGCGCGTGTATTCAATTTGGCAGGGTATTGATTCTCTCAAAAGCAAAGGTGAGCGAATGCAGGAGTGATGTCCAAGCGGCGAGTTTAAGTAGTCCCGTCAAAGTGAAAAAAACACATTTCAGCGCGAGTATTCAATTTGGCAGCATGGCTTCTCGAACGTATAAGGCTGCCTAATTGAGAATGCACGCGCTAAAATGTGTTTTGCTCGCTCTGACAGGACTACTTAAACTTGCCGCTTGGACATTCACTCCTGCGTTCGCTCAATGAATGAATGAATGAATGAATGAATGAATCACTACCCTGAACTACTGGGGTCCTAGTGAATAAGGCTATAAGTTTTCTGAAGATCAAGTGAAAAAGGGTTTAAGTCTAATAGGTACTCCGTTCGTGTATATACCCTTTTTTATTACGAGTTAAGTCGACTTGTACACTTTTTCACTAGGGACCTTAGTTGTTGTCTTGAACAATTTTAAGACTTCAAAAAAAGGACGACTTTCTATGTTTCGGTTTTTTTATATACTGTTCTCCGTCAGTTGTAGACAGCTATAGAAAATTATTTTGTTGTTTTATAGGGTATACTTTCAAGGTGGTTAAATTATCACCAGATAGGTATCAAAATTCAAATTCAAAATTCAAAATAGGGTCTATTTCGTTAGGCCAAAATATTTTTGGTCAAATGTTTCATTTCCCAAACTTTCATTGGCCAACCCGCTTTGTTTACTGTTACCGTAAATATTTCAGGGTTTTATAAAAACTAACCTAACGGCAGCGCCGGATAAAGGCGCCTTCTGAGGGGCTAGACAAGATGCATTACGCTAACCAGCGTTTCTATTCGTTACGTTTTTAAACCAATCGCATCCCTTGTAGATGACGTGATACGAAAAGTCACGTGATCTACCAGTGACGTGATTGGTTTAAAAACGAAACGAATAGAAACGATAGTTAAGCGTAGTGCATCTTGTCTAGCCCCTCTGGAGTATGGATAAGGCTAGACTATGACTTTTCTGCGGCTTGCGGCGAGCTTCAAATGTCCTATAGTTTTATTAATTGAGGAGCGGGACTACATAATATAATTGTGTCAGACGATCGACCCCTATTTATATTTATTTATGCTTCTTTTCTGCTTAGACTGATTGAAGACTGGCCGAATACATATGCATTTACAAAAGCCATCGCCGAAGAAGCAGTCAGAACCATGGCTGGAGAGATTCCGATATGTATCGTCAGACCTGCAATTGGTAAGTTCTAATAGCCAGGCGCCCTGCCCTAGCCAATATGCATTACGCTAACTATCGTTTCTATTCGTTTCGTTTTATAACCACAGAGGGCCCTGCCATGATGCACTACGCTAACTATCGTTTCTATTCGTTTCATTTTTAAACCAACCGCGTCACTGGTAGATCACGTGACTTTTCGTATCACGTCATCTACCAGTGACGCGATTGGTTTAAAAACGAAACGAATAGAAACGCTAGCTACCGTAGTGCATCTTGGCAGGGCCCTCTGGTGATACGAAGAGTCACGTGATCTACCAGTGACGCTTTGGCTTAAAAACAAAATGACTACCTAGAAACGCTAGTTAGCGTAAAGCAGTTGCTTGGCTAGTGCCTCTGGGATGGACATTGAACTCTCCCCTCCCTGGGCAAAGACCTCCTTCTCATCTTTCCACGTATCTGTTATTAGTGGAATGGATATATATGCTTAATAGCTATTGGTGGCCCAGTGGTCTGTTTTAAAAAGCTACAGTTTCCATTTGACACAACTTCGACCAATGATGACCAGCCATTTGAGCAGTGTTGCCTGTTTAGACCTGTAAAATTGTTACTTGTAGCTTTATAAAACGTGCCCCTAGGGCCTGTTTTATAAAGCTAAAAATTACAATTTACAGGTTACAAGTTTCCATTTGACACAACCTCGACCAATGACGACCAGCCATTTGAGCAGTGTGGCCAGT
Organism: Acleris cristana; assembly: GCA_948252455.1. Taxonomy (NCBI): domain Eukaryota; kingdom Metazoa; phylum Arthropoda; class Insecta; order Lepidoptera; family Tortricidae; genus Acleris; species Acleris cristana. The sequence continues at coordinate 6,656,081 of OX411801.1, read as the reverse complement.
TTAGACCTAAAATTGTTACTTGTAGCTTTATAAAACGTGCCCCTAGGGCCTGTTTTATAAAGCTACCAATTACAATTTACAGGTTACAAGTTTCCATTTGACACAACCTCGACCAATGACGACCAGCCATTTGAGAAGTGTTACCTGTTTAGACCTGTAAAATTGATACTTGTAGCTTTATAAAACGTGCCCCTAGGGCCTGTTTTATAAAGCTACAAATTACAATTTACAGGTTACAAGTTTCCATTTGACACCACCTCGACCAAAGACGACCAGCCATTTGAGCAGTGTTGCCAGTTTAGATCTGTAAAATTGTTACTTGTAGCTTTATAAAACGTGCCTCTAGGGCCGTTTTATAAAGCTAAAAATTACAATTTACAGGTTACAAGTTTCCATTTGACACAACCTCGACCAATGACGACCAGCCATTTGAGCAGTGTGGCTAGTTTAGACCTAAAGTTGTTACTTGTAGCTTTATAAAACGTGCCCCTAGGGCCTGTTTTATAAAGCTACCAATTACAATTTACAGGTTACAAGTTTCCATTTGACACAACCTCGACCAATGACGACCAGCCATTTGAGCAGTGTTGCCTGTTTAGACCTAAAAATTGTTACTTGTAGCTTTATAAAACGTAAGTGGGATAAAGACTTATAATATTTTCAATCTCAAAATTGTAATCTCAAGACTGCTACTGACGTAAAGGACCGAAGACCGATTATGATCGTTTACGAGGACCTAGTTCCTTTCGGTCCGTGACGGAAATTCATTCCTTTTAGTTCTTAATTCCTGACCGACTCAAGCCTGGTTGTCGCCTGATGGCCAAAGTCTTAAGTCCTTGCTTTGTTAGCAGGATATTGAAAATTACATTTGAAAGGGGCAGAGATGAAAATCCCTTCCGGAGACCTGGGAATGGAGGGCCCAGGTACTGCCGCGCTCGCACCGGCTAAAAACACCAATGCCCCTTATTGTGAATGAAGTTAAAAACTCCCGCGGATACTATCCCAGCCAGTGCTGAAAGGCCGGAGAAGTTCATTCCTCCGTTTGTTGCCGGTGAAATATGTTAGTGAACCATATGATCATCGTGTGCTTGTTTCCAGTGATCGGGTCGAACCTGGAGCCCACTCCTGGCTGGGTGGACATCAGCAGTGCCTATGGACCTAGTGGAGTGAGTAATTCGTATTATAAAAAAACCAGGCCAGAGCTTTTCGGACCATGCTCAGTGTAAGGTTACGAAGGCGTTACAACAAACACACAAATCTTTGTCTCAAATCAACATAATGTATGGTCTGTTCCTATTCGGACTGCCAATGAAAATAACAAGTATGGGTACCTAACTGTAATTGTCTTTAGATAGAGGTTAGAGGATGAAATAGCGATGAGAATAATGTTAACTCTAATTAGTTTATTAAAAAGGTTGAACATATATTAGAGATGGGCCGACTAATCGGTTTTCGATTTGCCGATTAATCGGCCAACTATATTGCCGATCGTAGGATTTTGCTAAGTTCGGGTGAACTCGGAAACGTTCGTTTCGCTTCGTCCGTCGCGCTATTTGTTACCTACCCCTACCATGCGTTCATGTTTTGACCAATTTTCTAGTTCTACCTACCTACGGCGGTATGTGGATGTAACTGATTTTTTATTTGAGTTCCTAAATATATATGTTAATTGTTCTATAAGAATATTAATATTTCAAGGATTAAAAAGTGGTTTAATTTCTATTTCCTATAGGCAATAAGGTGCCGAATATTCGGCATTTTTCGCCGACTAGTCGCCGACTAATCACCAACTAGAAATGATGCCGAATAGTCGGCTTTCCCGACTAATCGTCGACTAGTCGGCCCATCTCTAAAAAATATACTTCCTTGTTGCAGTTGGTACTAGGCTGCGGTTTAGGCGTCGTCCATACGTTCATGGCTAACAACGACTCCCAAATCGACCTCATTCCCGTCGACTACGTGAACAACGCCATCATCGCCGCGGGCTACGCCACGGCCGAGCGCCACGCGCGTGGCCATCGCGACGCCAAAATATACGTCGTGGCACCCATGCGGAACCCGCTCAATTGGCGTAAGTATATCCACAGAAGGTATAATATTTATTTATAATACATACTTACATGCATACATACTTACATACATGCATACATACATACATACATACATACATACATATATAAATACATACATACATACATACATAAATACATACATACATGCATACATACATACATTAAATCACGCCTGTTTTCCAGAGGGGTAGGCAGAGACCACTTCTTTCCACCTGCTACGATATTGACAAATCTCTTTCGCTTCTTCCACATTCATACATCGAGTCAGTGGCGTAGCTAGTGGGGGGCGGCAGGGGCGGCCCGCACCGGGTGTCACCCGCTTAGGGGTGACACCCGACCTGAGGCTCTACTTTGAAATCAGTAATTCGAACTTCGGATCGCCCCGTCACTTTCTTGCAAATTAGTGACGCTTCGAGAGCAAAAGGGATAGCAATAGACGAAGTTCGAATTACGGATTTCAAAGTAGAGCCTCTGACCGTGGACATCAGTAGTGAGTGCCATTGCCATCTATAACAATTCATAAAACTGTGGCAGATTTCATAACCGCCACCAATGAAATAATGTAATTGAGTTTTAGGGTGACACCTACATTATCCGCACCGGGTGCCACTCATGCTAGCTACGCCACTGCATCGAGTCATGCACGCATGTCGGTTTCGGGTACTTAAGATACGGCCCTTTTCCAGTATTTCTCCGATTTGATTCGAAAAAGTACGCCTAGGGCGGCCCCTTCCGACTTTTCCACTCACTTTCGCTCTGTATATCTCTTTCGTCAATGTTCTAATTATTTATTCCTAAATAAAACAGAGTTTTGCATGTCAAATTACACTAATTCTACAATCATTTCTAAATATTGTATTAAATAAGTAGCATGCAGGTTGGTCAGGCAGGTATAATAAAATTTATGTTTATTCACATTGGTTAACGATAAAATAATCTATAGTATGTCAAAATAATTATCAAACTTTTTTCTTGTATGAGGATCGATAGTATCAACGATTTAGAGTAAGAAAAACAAAAAAAAAACGAATTCCGAATAAAAAAAAAAGTTCATGTACTTACTTACGTTTACTGAAAGTACTGCCACTTAGGCCCGGTTTTATAAAAGCCCGTTAGTAAATATGTCAGATCAAATTTTAGTAACTTCATACAAGTTTTGACATTCCTGACAGAAATTTGATCTAACGGATATTTATAAAACCCGGCCTTAAAATGGCACGATGAACTTGTAGTTATCATCGACTCGTATTTTCTAAGTGTGACGGAAACCTCAACGAGGCCAAGTCCATTACACTGGTTTGTTTAAATAAATTTAAAAAAACCGTATCTTACTAGATCCTGACTGTGACTAGTCAAAAACCGTTATTAAACCTCATTTAAAGACCTACTTAATTGAATAAATAAATATCAGCGGATACATACATACATACATTAAATCACGCCTGTTTCCCAGAGGGGTAGGCAGAGACCACTTCTTTCCACCTGCTACGATCTTGACAAATCTCTTTCGTTTCTTCCACATTCATACATCAGCGGATAATTTCACACAAATTGACCTAGTCCCAAACTAAGTTCTAGGCTTGTACTCTACTATACTCGAAAATCTAATTCAAGACCAAAATTTAACAGTTCCCATCTTGATTATTTCGTTATTTTAACATTATTTCATAAAAACATGAATGAGAACTCGTGTAACCAGTAATATTAGGGTAAGTTTTATTGATAAAAATACCTACACTTAAACCAAAATGCAGTAATCACAGCGAATGTGCGCCCGTTGAGGTTAGGATTTTGGTCTTGAATTAGATTTTCGAGTTTAAACAACGATATAAATACTTATATAGATAAATACATACGTAAATATATAATATCACCATCATGACTCAAATATCTGCCCTTACCGGGATTTGAACCCGGGTTCGTTAGTTTCGCAGGCAAAGTCACTACCAACTAACAACAACCTGTCGTCAACCGGACTTCTAACCTGATTATTTAAATCATTGTGATATTTTGCATAAAATATACAAATAGCCTAAAAGTGGAAAGTGAGACGTCTTCACTATACTACATTCATTTCATCGAAAGGCATTTCTCGCCACATGTTTTTTTTTGTCACAAATCTAACCTAATCTAACCTTCGTGATTAAGTTATTCTGAAAGCAATATCGTTTCAGCAGAATATAGCGTTAGATGAAATTAATTTTGATTGGGTTACCCTTTATCATCATCACCATCATCACCATCATCATCATCATCATCATCATCATCATCATCATCATCATCATCATCATCATCATCATCATCATCATCATCATCATCATCATCATCATCATCATCATGATCATCATTATCATCATCATAATCATGAAAATAAAATCAAAATAAAAATATTTATTGCATAAATGAAACCTTACAAGAGGTAGAGACAATACTGTGGGTCCTGTGCTAGGGATCCCTGAGTTACAGGACCCGATCATCATCATCATCATCATCATCATCATTCCAGCCGTAAGACGTCCACTGCTGGACATAGGCCTCCCCCAAGGGTTGGCACGAGGACCGGTCTTGAGCTTGCATCCATCGGATTCCCACAACCTTACCCACGTCGTTGGTCCACCTTGTTGGAGGCCTACCCCGCCTTCTCTGTACATACATACATACATACATACATACATACCTTCACGCCAGGGACACGTTTTATAAAGCTACAAGTAACAATTTTACAGGTCTAAACTGGCAACACTGCTAATATCTAGCTGTAACCTGTAAATTGTAATTTGTAGTTTTATAAAACAGGCCCCAGGTGCACCGGTCTAAACATACAACTTTTGCTTCCTCTACATTAATCAATCTCTTCATGCACGTACTCTATAACATGAAAAAATTACGTATCTATTACAATGTAATAGATTCTTCGGAGGTCAAGTTGATTCGGCAGTTATTGACCTTGTAATTATTTTTATTGACCTTTGTATCTTGTGGGTTAAGGTTATGCGAACGTACAAAATCCAAGGTCACGTGATTTGAATTGTGTTTTATCATTTGGAATGTAATAAAACCAGTTTATACTAGAGAATAGAATGAAATAAGTAGCATTTGAGGAGTATAATCGATACTCGATACCTAGATTTAAGACCTCGAGCAGATATCACACAGTTTGATGACGCGCTGGCCTAGTTGGTAGTGACCCTGCCTACGAAGCTAGTTGTCCTGGGTTCAAATCCAGCTAAGGGCAGATATTTGTGCGATGAGCGCGAATATTTGTTCCTGAGCCATGGATGTTTTATATGTATTTAAGTATATATTTCTCTATGTAAGTATAGAAGTGGTCTCTGCCTACCCCTCTGGGAAACAGGCGTGATTTAATGTATGTATGTATGTATGTATGTAAGTATTTATGTCGTTGTCTAGTACCCATAGTACAAGCCTAGAGCTTAGTTTCGGACTAGGTCAATGGGTATGACATTGTCCCCTGGTATTATAGGCACGGAATAGAAAAAAAAGTGGAAGTGGCATGAGCTTCGCTTAGTATTGTTGTCGCCAATACTCACACTATCATAAAAACTACACGCCACTATTTCTGTTTTGTGACGCCACTATGGAAAATGTTTTTTGTGCGGATATCATATTTACATTCCAAAATAGCACAATAAAGCATGCTTTCCTATTTTAAAAATATCCAAATATCGAAATAAGCGATCACGGCAAAAGTATGGTAGGTTGCGCGGAACTCCGCATAACCATGCCACGCGTAACTCGCCCACTTGACACTTCTACTGTTTTTTTTTTGTTCTGTGATTATAGGCATCTTATATATCGTATGACAGAGGCCCTAGAAAAGATGCATTCGGCGTTCGGTATCTTTATCCAAAATAGGATTCACGTAAGCTGTCAGGCGGTCGTGCCGAGCGCATACGTCAATTGGGAATATGCAAGGATTTTTTAAATCTCATTTCTCAACAAATTATGAAAATACCGTAAAAGAGATCACCAAAAGTGAAATTAAAATTAAAATCGTCCAAGAAATACGGATGATACTGTATCATCCGTATTTCACATTTATAATATTACTAGGATTAGGATTTTTGATTTTATTTATACACCTGCCATACTTAAAGAAATGTAAGTTTGTTTTTTATTGTCCATCTTCTTCCTTCCATATCTCATTAAATGTTGATCCCAGTAAAAAAGTGTACATACCTTTTTTGTAGATAATTTTATGCAGATTAATTATGTGATGGAACATTTTTTGCTATGGGCCACCGTTTACGAGTTATTTAAGAAAAACTAAAAAAGGGACCTTTACACCCCCCCCTACCCGTTAGCTTCTACCCCACCCATCAGTACTTTTAGTATGTGGCTTAAAACACCATCCCCTATAACTATGTCAAAATTCGCTTATTCACGAGTTTATAGAATACAGAAAAAAAAATGCATCTTTTTTATTTGGTCTTCATTTTCTTTTTTTTATACCATAACTAGTATTTGTTTTTTGGGAGGCGATGCAAATCTATAAAAAGAACATCATCCCAAAGTTTGAACCAAATCGCTTGAATACATCCCGAAGAACAGGAAATATAAAAAAAATCTTAAAAAAATCATAAGTCGAGAACTGTCACAATTAAGATGTTGATACTCAGCATAAATAATCTTCACTATAAGAGGCACTCACAAAAAAAACCCGAGCTCATTTGATATAAGGGCCGACTTATAGCAATAAAGTATTGAGTATTGAGTATTGAGTACAATGGAAACCCGATTACGGCCTTTCGGGAATCATTCTTCCCTCCATATCTCATTAAATATTGATCCCAGAGAAACAATGTCTAAAACTTTTTTGTAGAGAATTTTATGCAGATTAATCATGTAATGGAAAACTTTTTGCTATGGGCCACCATTTACGAGTTATTTACGAAAAACTAAAAAAAGGGACCTTTAGACCCCCCCCCACCCGTTAGCTCCACCCCCACCCGTCAGTACTTTTAGTATGTGGTTTAAACGGCCATTCTCACGATTGGGTGTTCTCCGCCTAATTACCGGAGCCATTTTATTTTCTCATTTAATTGACTTAATAACCTAAGAATATGAACAACAGGAAGCTAAATAATCAATATGTCGAAATGGCATCAGAATATACAAAGAAGTTTTCGAGTTATACAGATTTAAATATTTCATAAGAACGGTAGTTAGATTTTTTTGTTTGAGATGGATATGGTAATTAGAAAATACATTTGACTAAAGAAATTATGAGGTAATAATTTATAAATCAACAACTAAAAACATGAATTTTGATGTTTTATTATATTCAAATGATTTCTATCGACGAATTTTTATTGTTATTAATTTATGAACATATAGGTAGTTAAAATTTACTTTTTTTTGGCAAAAATCGGTTATACATAATGATAAATATAAATTGATTAAATATAATATAATATAAAATAAATTGGTTATGAAAATCTGGGTTATATACCATATCGTGTTTTTTAGGCACAATATTTTTCAACATTGATTGTATTTTTGAAAGTCCTTCAATATTTTCATACTACGGTGATTAGTAAATCTACGGCAATTAGCACTACGGTACTTAGAATACTTAACATTTTCCTAAAAATAGTCAAAAACATGAAGTTGTAAAAATACTGCAAAATTGTTGTAAACAGAGGCTTTAGAGTTCTTTTGTTGTAATAATTGACAGCGAATTTCCCTTTAAGACCAAATTTAAAACACGGGGTACGGGAATTAGAACAATTATAAACCAAAGTTACGGTACTTAGACACTTTCTTGCACTGTGGCAAAATACGACAAACCTGATGGGTTTACATACTTTGAGTACCAAGGCACAACCCTCAGCTCGCGACTCATGCAATTTTAATGAAAAAATATTTTGTTACTTGGGGATGAGACCTTCGAAAAGCAATGGCTATGGTAATTATATGTTCGGGCCGGACAGACAGTTTTTTAATAAAAAAAAAATAAGGAATGGTCCTAGAGAATTATAAAAAAATCTGATTATACGGGCGGTATTTAGCCTACCAGGATTTAAAAGGGCACACATAGAAACCGTTCCTAATTGAAATTAGAAGCAATTTTGAAGACCAAGGTAGCGTGCGGACAGGCTACGGTAATTGGAGAATAGGGTTTTGAAAAATAAAATAAGTATGATAATTAAATAACAGAGCTAATATATTTCTAATACCTTTAGATAAAACTATATTCTATATAAGAAAAATATATGCAGTTATTTCAGACCACGTTTAGGGATAAATATTGGACCGGACATGCAAAAATCCTCTATTCTGAGAATGGCCGTAAAACACCATTCCCTACAACTATGCCAAAATTCGCTTATACACGAATTATTTCCCCTGAGTTTGCTTCGTTGCTTGGGCTATGATTGTGTTGTATGTAATAGTGATTGCTCAATGTTTTTTAAATTGTGGTTCAATGATCCTGTCAAAACAACTAAACGCTACTATTCAAAATAAATAATGGCGGAAAATTGCGGCGGGAATTGTTTTTCTAGTGATGTAGCCTGATAACTCTAGTTTCAATTTTTAATAGATAAATCGTACTTACCATTGCCATAACCATATATCATTGATCATAGACCATAGATCATAATGACTGATGATTGACTCAATCAATCGACACGTGTAAGGGCAGAACATATGTTTCCATCTGATGATAGTACAAAAATACGATTACGCAAACATTTTGTAGATCTGTGGGCTGAGCAACTTGTCTAGCCTCGCATATTCTAGGTTAATAAGTAATACATTTCTTTACAGGATCCCTCCTCAGCATTATGTACAGTGAAGCTACAAAGATTTCTACTCCGCGCGCCATCTGGTACAACTTCGACTTCCGCACTAAATACCGCTCCCTCTTTCTCCTTCTAACTTGGCTGCTTCACTACATACCTGGCTACTTGGCAGACGGGGCACTGGTTCTGCTGGGGAAGAAACCTAAGTAAGTGCCTCCCTTAAAAGTTATCTGACTCAGCTGAAAACCAGTTTATGACAAACGATAATTCGGACAAACGTTGCGTTAGAAGAAACATTATTAGGGATTTCGAGGGTCACCAATTAATACAATATTTCAAAAACTTAATAATGCAGAACGGCTTTAAAACCCCATTCCTGTGTTTTTCGAATTAGAGTTATTGTAAAAATATGAACAATCCCAATTGTATTTACCTGTAACACACAATAAAGACATACATAAATTAAAGAAGAAACCCTTCTGCTTTTTCAGAGTAATGAAAATCTACGCAACGGCATACAACCTCTCATCCGTCCTCTCTTTCTACACGTGCAACCAGTTCGATTTCCACGACGAGAACCTGGAGAGCCTCCACAGCAGTCTCTCTCCCACAGACAAGATAATTTACAACTTCGATATACCCAAGATAGAGTGGAAAGAGATGCTTGTGCTTTGGGCTATCGGTCTACGTAAATATATAGTCAAAGACGGGCTAAAGGATACAGAGTATGCTGTGAAAAAGCAGGCTGTGTTTAGAGTTCTTAATTATATAGTTTTAGCTTTGTATGTGTATTCGCTTTATAAGTTGTGCTCGTATGCGTTATGGTTTGTTAGTTCGTTGCGTTAAGTAATAAAGGTTTTGTGTGTGTGTGTTCGTTTTGCTTCAGGCTCTCTGACACCTATGTAGATATAAATAAAATTATCAGATAATACTTTAAAAATTCTAATAAAAAGGAAGCTTTAAAAACCAGTTCGCATTTTTTGATGGCATCGTCTACATAATATGTATATTCAGGGACTGAAACCGTTCAATCAATCATTTATTGCCTTTCATGTTGTTGACAAACCCCAAGGATGCGCTAAGCTTATCGTCGACTTAGTTCAATGAAAGGGCAACCAAACGATACAGTTTATTCAACTACGCGCTAACCCTATCCCAATACCCCATCGTCTGTTAGCCTATTCAAACTTAATCGAACGGTTTCAAGCTGATTTAATGTCTATGCGCAAGTGTTTCGACTTATTATTGCATTACCTAATAATTGATAGGGTAGCAGCAGCAGCAGGTAGTAGCCGCTTAAGCGAAACGGCCAGAATTCGCCCGAATGAACAAAAAATAGAGGCGATCAATAGGGTAGTCAATGCTAGGTGCTTAAATATTAAACTATTGAATCTCTAATGAAGTTGGTAAGCTCTATGAATGCGGGTAACTAATTCAAAGGGGTTCGCCCTAACGTTGAGGTAACTCAATCATAGGGTAACCGCACCGATTGTGTAACCAAATGATAGGGTTAGCCTATCGATAGGGTTAACCAAATGAAGGGGTTTTCCGGTCCCTGTATGTATTGTTAAAAAAAACTTCCTCAATTTGGTTAAAATATAGCCTATGTCACTCCCACAACCAAGAAGAATCTAACGACACCTGTCTGTTAATAAAATCATAAATTGTATATGGATTTGCGTTACCCCAACTTTTATGTTTAATTGCATATTTCGGTTTCAAATCTACCCAAAGGTTATCTGCGCCTCTATCTAGGTGGTAAAATCTTTGTTGGTTTAGGTATATCTTGGATATTTTTATAGCTGTTCAAAAAATGTTTTTTCTCAACTGGTTGTTACGAATCAGCTTTTATTGAAGCTGTGACAAAAAAGTCATAAATATTCTCTATTTCGCGTCACCTCACCGTTGGAAAAGCACCTTAACCCTAAAAGTTATTTTATATAGTATACCATACATTTCTTAAGGCGTACTTTTTGTATTATTTATTTAAATAAAATTGTTTAAATAGGTGAATTCCGATGAGGCTAGATTTTCAGTTTCTTTTTTAATTTTGCAACTTTTTTGTCGGAAACTATATTCACGTAGGTAATATAGCTGTCAAAGGGATCATCCTATATCGAGAGAAACATAGTAATCATAGTAATCATCTAGGTCATTCAAGCATCTAGATCAACAAGGATACGTAAGTAAGGTCATCACTTGGCCCACTTTTGTAATTATTTCAAACATAGCATAAACCGGTTATAAGTTATTATAATTACTATAGGAAAACAGCAACCACATAACCTCGAAACAAATAGCCATCGATGTTTCCTATATAATTTTAGTATTTAGACGACGCGTTAAACCTATTTGGTATAATATTTACATATATACATACATACATACCTTCACGTCTGTCTCCCAATGGGGTAGGCAGAGACTATGGAACGCCAGGTGCACCGGTCCAAACATACAACTTTCGCTTCCTCTACATTCATCAATCTCTTCATGCACGTACATCGGTTTCGGGTGCTTTTGATTTGGCCCTTATTCAGTAAATCACGAATCTGATCACCGTACGTCCGTCTAGGACGTCCCCTACCGACATCTCCGCTCACTCTCGCTAGCCATATCTCTTTCGTAACTCTGCTTTCATCCATCCTTTCTAAATGACCAATCCTTACACTATAGCCTTTTCGATTTTAGTCACCACATCTTCTTTCAATCCACATCGTTCTCGGATCCCAAATGTAGTCGATTTAGTATTCTGTTATAAATTAATTCAATTCTTTATTAAATGGCTTCTGTCCATTGGGACAATTCTGCCAGTTTCAAGGTTAGGAGTTACATATACATATAAAAAAAAACATAATTCGACGTTGTACGGTGATCCTCTAGCCTCCGTGAAGCGATGTAGGTAGAACTTTACGAAGACCAGATGGGATTTTCTTGGAACAATCCTTCCAAAGGCGATGCGTGTTCAAACTTGAATTCTTCGTTATACTGCACATTTGAATGTTAATTACTGCATATTAATACATCATTACTATTCATTAAACAACAAAATATGCAAAAAATTAAAAACAATTAAGAAAGCGACGCCATCTTGTCAAAAACCCAAAGAAAATTCCTGTTATAAATGTGTTATCATAAATCGTCTATCATCACGCTAGAACTATTGCCATTGTATGGTAAAGTCTAGATAAAATAAAACGAAATGACATTAAATGATTAAAATCGTATCGACGAATCGATTCGGTCGAAAAACGAGGTTTTTGTGAAACAAGTGTGGCGATAAATTCCAAAAATCTTTTGTTTTTCTGGTAGCAATCTTTCCATTCGTAAAATTTACCTGTCTTTATTTTTGCCAGCAGCTTATTTTGCTAAAGCAGAAATAATTCCATTATCATAATTTGCCAATCTGTATTTATCAGAAAAGTTATATCATTTTCACGGATTCGACGTAGCTCCTAATTCTGGGTGTTTTGGCCCTTCGGGCCTCCTGCAAATCTAACATAACCTACACCTACCTGCCTATTTCGGCCTAATTACAATGGTGAAAAAATCCAGAATGGTAAATATGCGACCAGGAAAAATTAAGAATGGGAAAAAAGGCATTCGGTAAAATTACGGATCGGAAAAATCGCCACTGGAAAAATTGCTACAAAAAAAAAAGTTTTTGTAAATTTTCTGAAAAATGCTAAATTATTCAGCGGTGCAATTATTTGAGAACGACCCTAAACAGCTTAGTAATTATAAATACCTGTTTCAATTATAAGAATCTGACAAAGGCGTTGAAGCGACCAGCGGGCCTAGCGCGCATCGCGTGACAAAATCTGGATAAAGCATCCGTCACTCTCGTACTTATCAGAGTGTCAGAAAGTGACGGATGTTTTATCCAGATTTTTTCACACGATAAACGCAGCCATATTAGGGCCCTAGGTACTGAAACGTGAAGCTCCCTTATACTTCGATGTATGCAACTTAAATGTAAATAAATTATTAATTACCAAGTGATATCGTCAACTGTACGCATGCGTATTAATTAGTATAAATAAATAATGCGTTGGCATCGATAAAATAAAATTGACTTCTTTTGCCCTCTAGTGAGACGAATGTAAAATAATTTAAATAAATTAAAATGCGTGGAAAGTTCATGAATTTTCTTGTATTAATAAATTATGTTTTGCCGGTCTTTGCCCTGCAATGGCACAGGCTAAAAAAAATATTTTATTATAGTACAATCTGTTGGGACTTAGAAGAAAGGCCCTTGCTTTACAAAAGGTTTAGCATAGTTTTTTTATTGATATGGTTAAGGCATGGGGTACTATTAAAAACCGGCCAAGTGCGAGTCGGACTCTCGCACGAAGGGTTCCGTACCATTATCTATACTTACAACGTTAGCAAAGAACGGCAAAAAATCACGTTTGTTGTATGGGCCCCCCTTAAATATTTATTTTATTCTGTTTTTAGTATTTGTTGTTATAGCGGCAACAGAAATACATCTTCTGTGAAAATTTCAACTGCCTAGCTATCACGGTTCATGAGATACAGCCTGGTGACAGACAGACAGACAGACGGACAGCGGAGTCTTAGTAATAGGGTCCCGTTTTTACCCTTTGGGTACGGAACCCTAAAAATCAAGTTCTCGACCTTAGGGGAGAGGTGTGAGCTGCCATTATTAAAAAACAACACCTTCAAAAATGAAAAAAAAACTTTTAAAATGGTAAGTTGGCTTTTGGGTAAAATATTGTGAGACCCCGACTTCCCTGACCTATAGGTATAGTACCCCAACGAAAATGTTAAGCACTTTAGTGCGTTGTCATAGTAAACTTCAAACAGAACATCAAATGACACACATGACAATGACAATGACATTCACAATGACAAGGTTCTAAGTATGCTCAACATTTTTATTGGGTGACTGTACCTATTACCTACCATTTTAAAAGAAGTCAACGTTTAACAAGTTACGGTTATTTGGAACGGGCGATTTGGAATGGTTCACTAATGTTTTACCAAATCATCATTTGGCAAACAATGTCATTTTACAAACTTTCATTTCGCAAAGATGTATTTTCCACCACATAATTTTATATTTATTGTGTTCAAAAGTCTAATAGTAGGGGAGCCCAAGAGGGGATTTCGGGATTTACTCGAGCGCGGCAGATTAACATAGGGGGGCATCCTTGTACCCTGTTGAGTACCTCCAGCAAATATGAGCACTTTATCCTGGAACGTGCGTCCAGGATAACCGATCAGCGTAGATAGTAAAAAAAAAACAATAGCGTAACGCAAGGGGGTGGGAGGGTCACGAATTTCCCACCCCTCCCACCCCCTTGCGTTACGCTTAAATCGTCAGATTATTGAAATATAGACTTTTTGGCATGTAATTAACCTACCTTACCTTAATCTGACGCGCTGGAGTATTTCAAGCTATTGATTTTTTTTTACTATCTACGCTGATCGGTTATCCTGGACGCACGTTCCAGGATAAAGTGCTCATATTTGCTGGAGGTACTCAACAGGGTACAAGGATGCCCCCCTATGTTAATCTGCCGCGCTCGAGTAAATCCCGAAATCCCCTCTTGGGCTCCCCTACTATAACCTAACGTATTTATTTAACCCATGTAGCCTATGTAATATGTTGGTTAAAGCACAATTAAATTTTTGCGAAATGAAAGTTTGTAAAATGACATTGTTTGCCAAATGATGATTTGGTAAAAGTCAGGATACTATTTGGAATACAAATATAAACCCGGTAACAATGACATATTATCGTTTCTTATTGATCTGATGATGGAGTCGGAAGGTGGCGACAGGATCTCCGCTATAGGTACTTGACGTAGACCCACCAAGTATGGATTCGTTAGCATGGTCAAGATACGTCGATGATATCATAACAAGTAAAGTTGGCAGTCGGCAACAAAAACTTGTATCTTTTTTTGTCCATCCACATGTTCCTTCCCGGTTTTTTTTTGAACTAAAGCTTTTTTAATCAATATGGTTATTAAACAACTTGACGCATGTGTATTAATCTATATATATAAAAGGCAAAACTGACTGACTGACATATCAACGCACAGCCGAAACTACTGTACCTAGAAACTTGAAATTTGGTACATGGGTTCCTTTCATGATGTAAGTGAGCACTAAGAAAGGATTTTCCGAAAAACGACCCCCAACGGGAAGAAATGGGGGGGAGTAGCGGGAAACTAATTCTACGCGTACGAAGTCGCGGGCGTCCTCTAGTTACTTATAAATAATGCGTTGGCAGTTGGCATCGATAAATACTTCTTGTTTGACCTCGAACGCCCTCTGGCGGGGAGAATTTAAAATATGAAAATTGTGGAAATTTTCACGTTTCCTTTTTTGTTCTGAAGTGTTCTGCGATCTAGATCTCAATAACCAAAACGCCTTTTTTGTATCTTTTCTTTGAATATATTAAAGATCGGTTTTCCAAGACTTCCTGCGCCTCTATTGCCGACGGTATAAACGATATTGTAGGTTGACCTGTTATGGTATTGTTATGACGTCAGCACGGCTAGCACAAGATGCCCGCGACTTGTTTGTCGCTCGAATCTCCCTTTATATCTAGTCAGTAACGATATACACTGAGCGACAAGCGAGAAAATACAACTTGTGCTACCCGTGCAGACGCCATTACTGTCAAATAAATAAAAGCTATCAAAACGGTGACAATGCGATAAAAGATCAAAAACGATATTGTTTTTACTGTGTTGAAAACGGGTACCCTTTGGATGCGGAACCATAATAAATGAGGTATATTGTAACACACGGAAAATCCCCAAGTTCACGGTCGATCTCAAACCACTGATAGGTCAAGGGCCCATCGAATTAATGAATGTATTTACGCCAATGATTAGGTAATAGGCACTCAAGTAGTTGTGATTGGATGATTAAGACAGTTTTTTTGGGCGAACGTATCGTGTTTTGTATTTTTTATCCTTAAAGAGGAATGGATAGATTATGAGCTGACGCTTGAATCGTGTAGCTGTCAAAAAATTTCCATAAAAATTTAGCTCCGGCGATAACGTTTTTTACCCTCCAAATCACGTCCGATTTCAACGTTTTTTTTAATATTAGGTGACCTATGAAATTGGCGTTTTATATGGAGAATTTTATGAAAACGGTGGTTTTCATATAAGTATTTAATTTTGCGGATTATTTAGTAACGTCAAATGCAAACCAAACAAAATTCTGTCAGGAATATTGGACACTTCTAAGCTATATTATAAATATCTTAATTACTTAAAAATAGTTAGCTTCATAAAACTCTGCGTAATTAAAACACTTGAACTCACAGCACATGAAAAGAGTTGAGTTCACACTTTAATTTTAAACACTAAGTAAGAAATTGAACCATATTATTTGTATCTAAAACCTTTGTAACATACTGTATTAATGAAAATTAAAAATAATTTGGAAGTTAAAATTGAAATGAATAAATTCCGTACGAAATAAAACACGTAAAAATAACGCCAATTTCATAGGTAAGGACCCAATATGTCGTAGTACATACATACATTAAGTCACGCCTGTTTCCCAGAGGGGTAGGCAGAGACCACTTTCCACCTGCTACTATGTTGTAGTTATTATGAAAAAGTAGCTTTGTACGTTTATTTTTTACAAGCTTTTATTTAACTTGCAATGTATTCAAGTATGTATGTATGTAAGGGTCAAATCTTGCAAATTAAATTTGTACCATTTCCCGTTAACGGAATGGGCTGAAATTTGGACCACGTTATGTAAACCCGATGACAATGCAATATTATGGTATCTAAGAAGTGCTGATGATTTATTTTTTCTGCAAACGTGCAGACCCAGTTTTTCATACTAACGACAACATATTCAAAAATTGTAATTATTGGAATACTTAGGTTTAGGAAACTTAAGAGGCCGTATACGAAATTTTGCCGATTTCGCTGATTTACGTGATTTTACAGACGTGATTTTGCAGTTGAAATACTGTATTTCTACAAGTTTTAATGCACAAAACGATTTCTAATTTTAACGAATGTATGAGCTACTTTTTAGTTTTTATTATTTATTCTGATTAATCGACCTGACACCGGCGACTGTTATGTGAATTTTGCTGGAAGAGGATTAGAATGTCACATATTTATGAATCGTTTTAACGTCCTAACGGTATGAACAATTTATAATGTATTGCTGTGAAAGTCGTCTAAAAAATGTATGAATTACTTTTTACCACTTTCATATAAATTTTTTGCAGTCAAAAAAATAATAAAGTTGGTATTTTATTATAGAAAACGGGAAAAAAATATTTTTGGTACCGGCAAATCGGAACGCTCGTTCATAAAATAACAACAGAAATAAACATTAGTTCAAAATCACACCAATACAAAAAAAATCCTAAAAGTTCAAAAGAATTGGCAATAAATAATGTTTTAAAACAACCTAAATCTCGCATTATAATACTTGACAAAAATAGAAGAGTGGCTCATTTATTCGTAGCTCATTTATTCGATCAAACTAAAATGACATTTAATGTAGAGCATTAAAACTTATAGAAAAGCAGTATTTTAACGGTAAAATCACAAAAATAAGCAAAACCGGCAAAATTTCGTATACGGGTGTGTAATGTTTACTAAGTATAAAAACAAATGGTCTAATGATCATTTTACATAACACTAATTGCATAATTTCAATCAGCGGGCCGATTATGGTGACACTTATCCACGCAATAAAACGTTTTTATCTCAAGATCATAGACATATTATCATTGTCGACGTTGGCTAACATGGTGGCATCGGTTACATTGTATTATCCACTTTTGACAACGATAAATGACAATCGTCATCTTTTATCGATTTTGCTTAATATGGGTGGCCACTTTGGATCGACTTTTGACATCTCAATTCGATAAGTTTATACGAGTGCCATCTTGGTGACGATAAGACTTGGATACGACATTAATCTTGAAAAAAACTAAAATTTAAGCGTGAGTATTGGTTTTGTAATGTTTCACTTATCAAAAAAGGCTTCGATACTTACAAGAAAGGTGTTTATCATTATATTACAATTGGTAATCATTATTTGCAGAATGTCAAGTGCGTCTTTGTCGCCTCCCGCTTCAAGCCAAAAAAGAAAGAATAAACTGCTGTGCAGGGCTATAAGGGCTGCTCCCAACCCCTTCGAGCTTCAGGATGGAGAATTTCGACATAATATATAGAGGTGCAAGGAGATAGCACACCGTTTATGTGCCGAATTCGAATAAGACCTCCAGCCGCACAATAATGACGAATTACCCAAGTAAATAACATTAAGGTAAGTAATATTTATTATTTACTAGCTGTTCGTGCTTGGTATCACTCGGGCGATTTATTGTTTCATACAAACCTTGTCCTGACAATTACGAAAACAACGAAAAAACAGCCAACTCGGTCGAGCCGTTCTCAAGTGATGCTCCGTCATAGATGTGGCAATTAAATTTTATATACATATATATAATAGACTATTATGAGTACCTATACCTACTAACTTGAATACTTAATGTTAGTTATGTCACTATTAGGGCTTAGGAAATAATTTTCAAAGTAAAATAACTCATAACTAAAAGTAAAAAAAACAACACGCATTATTGCCGACTATACTTCAAACACCGTTAGTAAACTCACTATCAAAATTCCTATGGCTACCTTCCATCTCCATCATCATACCAGCTTGATGGTTCCATTTTATATTGTCATCGGAACTGTAAAAGTATGCTAAATTTCAAATCAATCCAAAAATTAAAAGTAGGTTAAAATTGGCACGTAAGATTTGATTGCATTGTTACTTTGTCCACAGACACATAACACAGGTACTAGCTTCACTGCACAAACTCATTTATAACATTCAACTTCATCCGCATGACTACCCTACGGGAACAATGATTGTTTTCTGAGATATAAGGTGTATCCTATATGTTAGTTCAGGGTAAAAGCTATGTACATTCCAAATTTCATCCATTTCCATTCAGTACTTACAGTGTAAAATAGTAACCAACATACACACACACTTTCGCATTTGTAATATTAGTGTGATTAGTAAGGAAAAGGTTATAAGGACACAAAGATGAAATAAAAGAAAATAAGAAAATGTTTAAATTTAAATAACCTTAAGCTATGATGATGCATGTTCATTCAATAATGTATTCCCATCTCACTCACGCATGAATGAATATGCGTCAAGTTTAGGTAAATTAGCTCATCTGTTTCCAATCACTGCTGATAACCCTCAAACAACCCAACCGATATTCATCAAATCACCCTATATTCTAATTAAAAAAACCACATTAACATCCTTCCATCCTTTTGAAAGTTATGTATCTACTGACAATTATAGTTTAGTTTTGCCTATGTCTCTATTAGAGACAGCTTTCAACATACATACAAACAAACAAACAAACAAACAATTAATTAAATATAATAGTATAAAAGAGTAGATGTGGGTGTTTCAACTTAATAACTTATGTTTAGTAGATAGCTTATGTGAATTGCAAAGTATTAGCAGTGAATGCATGACTCCTTTATATTTCATATCTCTGTTCTTAAAAGGGTGTTTAACTTGCACATTGGAAAGTAGTTTCTACTGTGCATGTTAAACAAAATCTAGTAGAGTCAGGCAGACCAAGCTCTATTTAATAAACTTGTATAATAATCGTTTGGGATATGCTTTTATTAACATTAAAAGATCTTATTGTAATTGCAATTTTTAATATAAACATAGATAAAACTGTAATTAACCTATATACATATTATATAGTTTTGGAACTCCACCTCGGTAACAATTTTCGTGGCCTCTAACCTGGAAAAAAAAGAACATTATTTTATATTTGTATATTGTAATTTATATAGGTGACTCGGGTACTCTCTTGAGCCATGGATCATGGTGCCTATTTTGAATGCTAGGCCGAATATTCCAGATGGAAAATACACCCAATGGCATTTTTAGCCTATGAACATACTCATTTAATGAATGTAGTCATTTCATACGCTGAATTGTGTCATGTAAAAAGGTATTCAGTGCTTAGGGCACAATCAGGGGTAAAACTATAGAGCGTTCAAAATAATTAAAACCTGTAGTGTGTTATATAATATGATGCAATAAGGTTTATTATAATTTTAAGTACCTTTTGTAATTTACTATGTTATAAGAGTTCAGAATATTTTACTAATTTACACATTATTTTTCAGAATACAGCTGGACACTACCGCAGATAGCAATGATGTTGTTGCCACCCAGAAGTTTTCAGCAATAGGGCATTAATTAAAAGTAACTCAAAAAAATGGTCACTGTAATAAATTTTTATTTTACTTAACACTGTTTTTTATTTCATTTTCATACTAGAAGTAATCACACTAACCAGGTTTTTTATAATAGAATGTATTACAAAATAGAGCAGGTAATCTGATTCTTTCTTGGATGAAAAATAGCCTGAGCTCAAGCTATCTATATACTAAGTTTAATCAGTTCAGCGGTTTATTATTGATCTATTATTGAGTAAATGTATACAGTCACACTGGGTAATTTTACTTCCGCTACATCTTAGTATTACTTTAAAGGCCGGTATTCAAACTTACCCGGTGTGAATAAGTGTAAAACAAATTAAATAGGTACTTACGGCTTTCCAAGCTTCCACAGATTTGTCTAGCTCAAGTCTCCTAAAATAGAAGGGAGATTTTGCCTCTTTTGTTTCTCTGAACCCGAGTGACCCACTAAATTCACCATTGGCAAATGGGGGTGGTTTACCATGTACTCAAAGCTTGTTTTGCATTGCTGTACAGCAACTGTAACACAATATAATTTTTAAAGAGTAACAATAATAAAGAAATCGACTAGATTCATATTAGTTCACTATATTAAACTTACACATTTCTTTTTTGATTTATTGTTGATGTGTCAACTTTCTCTTGAAATTTTCTTTCTTTATGGAGGTTTCTTCTCTTTAGCGTAACGTGGGCGTAACACTCCTGTCAGAGTGGTCGTGGTCGTCACGTTGATTTTGTGGCCTGCTTCACAATGCGACGCCATTCTTCGCGAACTGCGGCCATTCGTGTAGAGGACCGT
Source organism: Acleris cristana (assembly GCA_948252455.1). Taxonomy (NCBI): domain Eukaryota; kingdom Metazoa; phylum Arthropoda; class Insecta; order Lepidoptera; family Tortricidae; genus Acleris; species Acleris cristana. The sequence continues at coordinate 6,635,164 of OX411801.1, read as the reverse complement.
CGACGGCGGTTTTTATTTGGTTCGTCCACCTCATCAGCTATCTTTCGCGTGGTCTGATGCCCTCGACCGTGCCTTGCACTACCACACTACCAGGCGTTCGATAGATTCGCATCCGCGCCGCGATACGTGTCCAAAGAAAGTGAGGAGACGAGCTTTTACTATGCTTGATAGTCTCTTCTTGATGTCTAGCTCTCGAAGAATGGACTCATTTGTTCGGAATTCCAATCACAAGATATCGAGCATTCTCCTTTAACACCACATCTCTAGAGCATTAATTCGTTTCTGTATATAAATTCCTAAAACTAACAATCGTAGTTCTTGCAAAAATAAACATTCGAATTTCCGATCAGTTCGGACCACAGATCCTAGAACTCGAATCGAGCTGTCAAGATAACCTAAACATTTTAAAGAGTATGCCTAGTCCGCTCCTTTCAATGACTACTTGATAACAACTCATTTTAGAAGCATTATATAAAGTCCGCCACTCAACATCCAACATGTACAAAAATAGATTGATTACGTGACTCTAGCAACTTTTTTCCAAAATGGTAGTAATCTTGCGTGATTCTTGTCACACTGGGCTTAAACACAATTGTCGTCGCTATATCGGCGCAATAACTTAATCGACACTGTCAACCATATTAGGGATTTAGATAAAATAGACGACTTAGTTAAAAATTTAGACATATCCACTCGATAAAAAGGTGTCACGCATAATTGGCCCGCTGCATAATAAACCATCGATATAATAGTCATGATGCATAAAACGAAATGCATAATTCCAAAAACTATAATGTTTATAAATTAAAAAAATAATATTTCTAACTGCTTTCATTACTATTAATGTGGTCACAGTTCTAACCTAACCTAACCTAGTTAGAAGAAATTGTCTTAAAATGCATTATAAAAAGAAAATAACACTTATGCTAAATGAGTGTTATGTTATTCGATCGTATGCCAGATAAAATTATACAATTGGTTTTTATGCTAAACGTTCATTATGCTTTTCTTGGTTAGTTAAATGAAATTATGCAAAATGTTTTTATACTGATTGAAGCGCACCCAACTTGAACAATACTTGGATGATGCCGATTTAAGGGAGGAAATCCGTGGCATTTAAAAATCAAATCAATAAAAATAGTTATACTAGTTAATATTTTTTTAATAATTTTTGATTATTTTATTATTTACTGAGAAAAAAAAGTTGAGGTTAGGTTAGGTTAGGTTAGGTTAGGACACTAGTGGTTGAAATGCCGCCATTTTGTTTGCGACCGCGTTTTTTTTTTAAGTCTAGCACTAGCACGTAGCTTAAACGCCACAAGGTACGTCACCTTATTTAGCCATTAGCAGAAAGTTTATTTATTTTCTCAGTATACATATAATCACCGTAAACTAAAAAAAAACACAATATTCCTCTGAGACAAACCTATGTAAGCATGTTTTTTCTTAATATTTCTGCTGTTTATTGAATAAGTAGAAAAAAAACTGCTGATATGAGGAAGCAATTGTGGTAGATTCTGATTCAGAATGTCTGTGGTCTGTCTCCAAAGGGCGGCAAGCCAAACAATTCCGGCTTGAAGTGATGTAGAGACCTGCAAGCAAAATACCTTTTCTCAAAAATGTCCAGAAATGTTGACATTACTGTCTACATATTGACACGCCAAGTACATAGCTTACTGACAGTCCTCAAATTAAAAAAAAAACATTGCGTGCTCGCTACACAAGCCTGCAATGTTGCATACAAATTCCATTATTATCTAGCTAGTATCTTTTTAAAAAGTGACGAGGTCCATAATAAAATGAGAGCACAAGTCTTATACATCCATATTTTATTCGAAACATAACTTTTTTAGCTGTGTCTGGAATAGCTTGTATTTTTTTTAAACAAAACTTGCGTTTCTCCTTGTCATAATCAAAAAGGCGGTAAAGAGTGATGGTTTTTTCATGTGAAGTTTCTGTTTGTATGCAATTCAAAAAATGAGTTCAAGCGATGAAGATTTTACTCCAACACAATTTTTTTCTTGCGATTTTTGAGAAAAACACTATATTTGCCGTGGCGGGAACAGCAATTGCGGGTTTCGTATTTTTAATTTTTGCCTAGGCAATAATGTACTATTTTTTACTATTAAATTACAGCTTTACATCGCAACGTATTCCCGATTTATGTCCCCAAAAAAATGTCCCCTATTGTCCAGTCTCGTTACCAAAATCCAATAGACTTCTTGGTAACAAAACGGACAATTTCGTACATATTTTTGGGGATATATCAGGAATAGGTACTATTTTGCTTATAACTATGGTCCCAACAAACGTGCAATTTTTTTCCAAATTCAAAAGAAAATAATAATCAAGTGGCATTTTTTTAACTCCCAACGACACTAGCGACATCTAGTGGCGAGTAGCAGACAACCATCTAAAGTGCCAAAAATGTTTCACAGACGGACGCGGCCTGCGATGGCGGCTGCGGCGGTCAGTTTTTTTCGCTTACAATGCTGCAATGTAAGCGAGTTTTCAAATATGCTACCATACGCGGCCTACATTGCAAGCGAAAACAACTGGCCGCCAGGCGCCAGCGCAGGCCATACGTCTGTGTGTGAAACGCTTAAAGACGCGTCTGTTAGCGCAAAATAAAATAAGTGCGCTATCGAAGTTTTTCCAGTTGAAAAACTCATATTAATGCTTGAGTAGCGTATTTTTTTTGAAACTATTATACGTGAAAACACATAGATTAACTTTTTCTCATGTTTTTGGTTGAATCTTCGAAACCCTACGATCTTTAACGATAATTTTTGATTCATTCGTTGAGTACTTATAACTTCTTAATTCTGGTAAAACATTTTTTTAATAAATGTTGTGGTTATAAAGTAAACAGCAATTATTCGAATCAAGACCCGCTCAAACAATCTCCATCTCACGTTCTTTGTGCGGAATTACATAAAGCCTTTTTCAATCTTTGTGTGGCCGTGGCACCGTGGCATCATGGTAGCTTCTTAAGGAAATGGTAATTAATTAATTAGGGTTCCTTACCTCAAAAGGAAAAAACGGAACCCTTATAGGATCACTTTGTTGTCCGTCTGTACGTCTGTCTGCCTGTCAAGACCCTTTATCTGGGGAACGCGTGGAGGTGTCGACATGAAATTTAAACCGTATACTCAAGTCTAGTCCCTTGAAGCTGTGCCAAAATCAAACTTCTAAGTTAACGTAAAAAAAAGATACGGCCGTTTATGCCGCTAAAAACGTATATTTCGACACACTCAAGGGAATCAAATTTTATAGGATAAGTATTTTCCGTTAACCTAGAACTATGAAATTTGGCAAGTAATACCGTCTCATACTACAAATATCACGAAAAAATCAGGGTCTTTATGCAAGGAACGACGGCGGTGCAAATTTTGAATTGAGTTAACCGTGTCATGTGCGGAACCCTCGGTGGGCAAGTCCGACTCGCCTTGTCCGGTTTTTTTTAATTTATTTATTTATGATGATGAAGTATTAAGTAAGTAAGTGTGTTTAAACGTCACCTTATCACTATTGTTGCCTCAGGCGTACTCGTCGCCATCCTGGGATCCGGAATCATGACCACCTGCAAAAAAGCATTGAGGTATAGTTCGTTCGTTCTAAAATGCACACTGCAACCCTTTGAAGTCGCCGACTCCCCGCTTTGTGCGCGCCGTAATTTCCAAAAAAATATACATAATTTAATTTAAAATAAAGTGAAATATGTTGTTTTACGCTATGATCTAATAGGATGACCACAATTTGTAGTATATTTTCAATGTTGTCAAATAGCCTATTGCACAGAACAGAAAAAACAGTAGAAGTGTCAAGTGGGCGTGTAGCATGTGGCATGGTTATGCGGAGTTCCGCGCGACCTACCATACCATACATTTGCCGCGATCGCTTATTTCGATATTTCTAAAATAGGAAATAAATCCAGAAGCATGCCTTATTGTGCTATTTTGGAGTGTAAAAACGATAGTTGCACCAAAAACAGTTTCCATCGTGGCGTGTTGTTTTTATGATAGTTTGAGTATTGGCGACAACAGGTCTGATACTAATCGAAGCTCATGCCACTTCCACTGTTTTTTCTATTCCGTGATAGATACGTACGGAGATAGAAGGCCACGTGCGAGGCGTCCGCGTCTGCGTCTTACGTCTCTTCTGTCTGGCCCGCGCCTAATGGCCCCTCTACAGCGTAAGGGACGGAGCAATACGTAAGAGTGATATGCAAGAATATGTTGCTCACTCTAAGGTGTAAATGCGTCCCTTACGCACGCCCATGATCCGCCGACGTGTAGGGGGCCTTAATATCCTTCTCCTATATATATTTTCTCCTAATGAGGGCAGTATTAGGGAATGAAAATAACCGGTTTTAACCGGTTATTTTCATACAAAAACGGTTAATAACCGGTTAAATTGCATTCCCTAGGCAGTATATGTACCTGCATGCCCGCCGATATGCCAGCTTTGACACCAACCTCGGAGTCCTCGAATACGAGACACTGGGAAAGAAATAAACAAGTATCAATCTATTAAAACAAAACCCGACTGCGTAAAAAACTGAGTAACTTAATCACGCGTTTTGTAGAACACGGGCACAATGTACAATATGACAAGAAGTGCAATTGTGCCCGGACGCATCCGAAAAAACTCGGACGGTTGTAACCCTAGTAGATCCCTGATTTCTGTTGTATACCTTGTTTGGTTTAGGCTTTTCCGGAAACCGGCTGGCGGCTACCAGGTAGATGTCCGGGAACGGCTTGCCCCTGTCCACTTCCAGGTCCGACACCGTCACCTGTCCGGACACGATAAGTAAAACTAATTTGCGAGTTATAAGTAACACATTGAACTAACAATTTTAGTGCGCAACACCAAAGAAGGCGGCTTTTTCATTATTTAAAATTTGCAAATTTTAGTAATAATCACGAACATTAAATAATGCCACATAAAAACATAGCTACATGACAAAATGAACAATAAATTATGAGAAACGATCTAACAAACTCGTTAATCTTAGAGCCAAACGCCATCTACCGGTAATACGCCGAACTCGCTACAAGGAGAACGAGCTCTCAGAGCCTAACGCCATCTATCGGTGAGTAGTCGAACTAGTTACCAAATGGTCAAACAAGGCGAAGAGCTTCGGATGCGCGGCAACGTGTAACCGAACGGTTTGCTCGGAGCTGTTCGTGGCCAGCGCCATGGGTATATTGTTGACACGAAGATGTTGGAGGAGACGCTCCGCACCTGTTGGATGGTTATTTTTTAACCCCATGGAGAAGGCAAACTAGCAATCTAGGCCAGTTGATCTAAAGTAGGAGCCCATAGATATTTCCAATCACAAAACTTCAAATGCGTTACCAACCCTAAGGATTTAGATGTCTATGCTGCAGGCAAATGAATTTCGACAAGACCAGCTAATAGTCTGTGTGATCTGAGACTCTACTTTGAAATCCGTTATTCGAACTTCGTCTATTGCTATCCCTTTTGCTCTCGACGCGTCACTAATTCGCAAGAAAGTGACGGGGCGATCCGAAGTTCGAATTATTGATTTCAAAGTAGAGCCCCTGATATCTAAGAACTGAGGTGGAATGCGTCTATCTATGCTGGTAATTTTACCGGTTGTCTTATTCCCACACCAGAACAACAATGCGAATACTGCTACTTGGTAGGTTAAAGGGAAGGTTAAAAATTAAGGATAAGCGAAGACTAACCGGATACCACGGGTGATGAGACCAGCGACTGCCCAACTAAATAAAGCAGTTCCCTCTCGAACTGGTCCACGGACACCGGGATGTTCAGACGGGCCACCACCGTCTCTGAGATCTCACGATCTGTCACCCCATTGCACTGAAACAGATACACGTGGGTACAGTAGAACACAATTTATATGGCGTGCAGCGACTGGGTAGTGATTCTCTCAAAAGCAAAGGTGAGCGAATGCAGGAGTGAAGTCCGAGCGGCGTGTTTAAGTAGTCCCGTCAGAGCGAGCAAAACACATTTTAGCGCGTGCATTCTCAATTAGGCAGCCTTATACGTTCGAGAAGCCATGCTGCCAAATTGAAACACGCGCTGAAATGTGTTTTGTTAGGGCGGTCAGAACTCTTGATCAGGGTAGAGATTCTTTCAAAAGCAAAAGTGAGCGAACGCAGGAGTGATGTCCAAGCGGCGAGTTTAAGTAGTCCCGTCAAAGCGAACAAAACACATTTCAGCGCGTGTTTTCAATTTGGCAGCATGGCTTCTCGAACGCATGGCCTGTCAGCCCGACTTATCATCTGTGGCAGCCATTAATTTTCACGCCAAGAGCGGGACGCGTCCCGCAACCGTCGCGTCACGCGGCGCCGGCGCCGGCTGTTTGACGGGGCCTTTCAATTTAGCTCAAAGTTGGTACCTTCACTTGCATGTCCTTGGAGTAGGGTTTCCCGTAGCGGTGACAGATCCTCCCTATAACCTTATGGTATATGTGCTCTGTATCTATAACAAAAAACAAGCTTTAAACAAGTTTAACAAAAAGCATAGCTTTAAATAAGTTTCTGTCAAAAATTTCGTTTTTGGGACAAGCTTTTGTTGCCGACTGTACTTTTTTTTGCAAAATCTTTAACTGCTTAAAAGACCGAACTAATGAGTCCCAACACGTTGGATCTACGTCAAGTATAGCGGAGATCCAGTCGCCACCCTCCGACTCCCTCATCAGATCAGCTCTTAGATACCCTAATATTGCATTGTCGTCGGGTTTACATATGTGGTCCAAATTTCAGCCCATTCCGTTGACGGGAAGTGGGTTAAATTTAACTTGCAAGATTTGACCCTTACTTAAGTAAAAGCTTGTAAAAACCCAATTGTTGCTAACCAACTTTAATATAACCTAATTCATAATGAAAAATGATGAAAGGAATCTAAATATGATTAAATGAGAATGATGAGTTAATACCTATTCAATAATTCTGCATTTTTTTTTTATTAATGTAATATCTTTAGTGACACACAAGATTAAAGGGGCTTCTAAACGGGCCATATTTTCACTGCAATATGTGGCCGACAACTATTGGTGTCTTTCTCTAACATAAGAGTAGGTAAGAGGGGGACACCAATAGTTGCCGGCCACATATTGCAGTGAAAATATGGCCCGTTTAGAAGCCCCTTAAGACAAATCGATTGACATAAGAATCATCAAAATCGGCCCATTTGTTTAGTTTCTAGAGCGCCACAACGATGCAAACTTACATACGCACTTAGTAAGATTTTTAGGGTTCCGTACCAAAATGGTACAAAAGGAACCCTTATGGTGAGACTTCGTTGTCTGTCTGTCTGTCTGTCTGTCCGTCTGTATGTCTGTATGTCACAGCAGGTTATCTCAGCAACTACAAATGCTATCAACTTGAAATTTGGCATAGTTGTACAACTTGCTTGCCCGCATCTATTTGTAGTAAAAAAAAAATGAAATTAATTTTATTAATAACTGAAAAGGGGTCTAGAATGGGGGGTTCAAAAATGAAAGTGGTTCGATTATAGCAAATGGGGTGTCATATGAAAGGTCTTAATCTGTACATTTCAAAACTATTTTTTTGAAAATTTTCTGTGATGTTTTTTTTGATTTATAGCCAAAAATGTACAAAAAATTACCGTTCCCCCCCCCTTATCTCCGAAGTTTATTAATCAAAAATTCTGAAAAAATCCTGACGTATAGATAATTACTTATATTTTCTGGGAAAAATAAAATAAAGTGTTCATTATTTACAGTTTTTGAGAAATAACAAAAAAACTAAGAAAATATCTATATTAAAATTTAGGCTAGTCAAAATCGACCTTATTGCCTGGAAAATAAAGCGTATAACAAAATGAGTATTTTCTTTTGCGGTTACCAAGCATATTATCTTTAATACGGAACCCTCGGTGCGCGAGTCTGACTCGCACTTGACCGGTTTTTAAATATCGTTATGTAGATACAAGTAGTTATATGCTTTCCTTCACTTCGCTGTGGTCGCCGCTAGCGGCCTAATGCGGCAGCTCTATACACTGTGTACACGATCTAATCTAATATCGTTTAAAGATTGTAAAATCCGTTCCGATCCGATGCGAGTTAGGTGGAAATCATAAACTCATCCTTTATTCTACGTGTTTCTATTCGTTATTTACCTAGAATGGTCCCGTCCATATCAAACAAGCAATGGGTGACTTTCTTATAGTATCTATGACAATTTTGTCTGCCCCCAGGGACAGGCACTGAAAGCATCTCTCTGAGGACGCCACGGAAAGAGCAAATAGTTCCTAATACACATTTTTATTAATTTTGTAACGTCTTTAGTTATATATCATTTTCTATTATGAAAACAGTGTCAATTTTGACAGATTTGATAATTATCGCGTCAGCTAAGCCCAAAGACTTTATACCTTAGTACTAGACTGTGCACTATGGCGCAAAACCCGGTCCGCGCGAGATCGCTTCTCGGTAGTGTGTCCCTTTTCTAACGAAATAAATGCGTCGTCAGACGTATCGTGTGGTCAACACCGTGCGCTCGCGCTTAAGCGCAATTCACACTGCGGGCGGGAGCGGGTCGGGCGCCGAGCATGTCGTTTTAATCGCGGGAGCCGCGCGGGTCGTCGTATTCACACAGCGCGTCGCCGAAACGCGGCGGGCCCGCCGCGGGTGCGCAGGCGGCCATTCAGGATCGAATGGTAATGGCGAGTATATAGAGTTGAATTTACAACGCGCTCTGTGAGAATACCTATCGGACAATGCATGTTATTACGACCAAGGACGCCCGCGACGGACCCGCCGCACCCGCGCGCTGTTTGTAGTGGCGGGCGGCGGGTGCGGGTCCCGACCCGTCCCGCCTCGTGTGTGAATGCCGCTCTAGGCAATTGTTACAGCCGCCGTATCCCGTTGCGCCATGCGGAGCGACGAATTCGCATCACTGTACGGATTTTCTCCGTCCGGAACCACGGTGCATGACAAACCGCATTGACTATGGAGCGGAGCGGATTTACTATGGAGCTTGGTGTGGCATATATACCCTGCGTCCCGCACCGCATCGGCGTACGGAAATGCGAACCGTCGTGCGATTCGCACCTCCGCACGGAGAGGGAGCCAGTGTGACATACCGTGCGGTTTTTGCGTACAAATCAAGATTCTACAGTACAAAGTAAAAACCGCAGCACCGGACGCCGCTGCGATTGCGGAGCAGTGTGACAACCGCCTTAACCTTTCGAAACCCAACTTTTATTTAAACGTAATATGTGACCACTTCCCATCAAGTAGGCCGTCTTCCTGTTTGCCAGATGATGGCAATAAAACAATTAAAAAAAAACCGGTCATGTGAGAGTCGGACTCGCGCACCGAGGGTTCCGTATATAATATAATAATATGCTTGGGGGATAATATGTAGGGCATGCAGTACCGGGCCCGGTACCAAGAATTCCATTCCATTCCATTCCAAGAATGGATATTTAAGACATAAAACAATTAAAAATAATTATGAATATTTTTTTTTTGTAAATATGCAATAAAATCATGCATGTTTTCTTCAAAAAAAACGTATCTTATCTTATATTATTTTATTTTATTTGTGGCGTCCTTACGGATACACTTCGACCCTATGGGATCTTTTGTCTAATTACCCCTCTTTTAGAGCTTAAATGCAGCCTCGACCCCTTCCAAAAAGCGGATAGTGGAGTGCGATGTTCCTGCTTGTGCCGGAGTCGTCGCTCAGCTGTGAATTGTGATATTTGTGATACTCATGGAAAGAACCGGGAGAACCGGGATGTAACCTTCAGTACCGGTTCTTTAGGCACTATGAAATTCCCGGGATTTCCCGGGAATTACAGAACCGGGATTTCCCGGGAGGATGCCCTAATAATATGCTTGGTAACCGCAAAAGAAAATACTCATTTTGTTATGAGCTTTATTTTGTACATTTCTGGCTATAAATCAAAAAGTACATCACAGATTTTTTTCAAAAAAAGTAGTTTTGAAATGTGCAAATTAAGACCTTTCATATGACACCCCATTTGCTATAATCGAACCACTTTCATTTTTCAACCCCCCATTCTAGACCCCTTTTCAATTATTAATAAAATTAATTTCATATTTTTTTTACTAAAAATAGATGCGGGCAAGCAAGTTGTACAACTATGCCAAATTTCAAGTTGATAGCATTTGTAGTTGCTGAGAAAACCTGCTGTGACATACAGACAGACAGACAGACAACAAGTCTCACCATAAGGATTCCTTTTGTACCATTTTGGTACGGAACCCTAAAAAAACATCTTAAGATGCCAGTGGGTTCAGAGAGGTTAAACCCTTTATTCCGTGCCGGAGGCGGAGACGAGCGGAGCGGAGCTGTGCCAATATTAACCAATAGAAGGCGCATGCTGCGGTCACGTCGAGCGCGCCTTGCCCACGTTAGTTTAGATTCTATTGGTTAATATTGGCACAGCTCCGCTCCACTCCGCTCATCTCCGCCTCAGTGGAGCTGCACCCTAATCCTTGCTTTTCATTAGTTTGAAGTCTGTTAATAAAACAAAATATTGTGTGTAAGTTTATTTTGCAACAAAACGTTTCGCCTCAATTAACATCAAACCGAACATTATACAAAATCGACAGTTGTCTTAATGATTCTTTTTTATTTCTAGAAGGTACCATGTTTTTCTTACTGATTTGGAGGGGGGTAATTCTATTTAAAACTCTCATTTAGGATTTTTATATTTATAATATATACGTACAGTCGAATTCATAAAAATGTGTACACTTCAGTACCTTGTCTATTTAATGTCATGTTTAAACTGCCATATATGAATTGTCACAGCGATTAAAGTGACAAGGTACTAAAGTGTACACATATTAACTCGACTGTACCTATAGCGGCATCTATCGAGTTTGAAACAAAACTACCCCCCTTAAACATAAAACTACATAAAAATTAAACTAAAATGATGAACAACAAAATATAATTCTGTTAAAACTAAAATCACATTTTTTTCGTGATTTTCAACTAATATAACAAATATCTATGGAAATTAACACAATGAATTTTAAGTAATTAACAATAACCATAGAATAAAAAGGCATTTTTTACGGCACGGAGAAGACCCAAAGCAAAACTAAGATGGAATGCCTCCATGCTAGTAATTTTACCCTCACACCGGAGCACAACAACCCGAACACTGCTGCCTGGCTGCAGGTTATGCTATGGGAAAGGTAAACGAGCACACAAGCGACTTTGTATATGAGCTTCTTCTATACTAGCTGTCTTGCTCACACCGCATGATAAAATATTGGAAAGAAATGCCTTTTCATTCTAAAACTATGGTTTTTGGACTTTTTGAAGCCTTTTAGAGGTACCACGAGTCAAAGGGACAGAGATATAGCAGTTACAGCTATCTCCTTCTGACAATCAATTAATTTTTAATGGGAGGTCATAGTATCTCTGAATGGCCTATTATATTTGGATATAATATACATTATTTTTTGGAAAAATAGTAGATTTACCGCCTGTTTCACAATCGACACGTAAAGCGTATTTGACAGATAAATTTAGCCCTTTCTCTTTCTTACACTTGAAAATAGACAAGGAGAGAAACAACTTTAAATGGCAGATAAATTTACTTGTCGACTGTGAAACAGGCCCTGACTCTTATATGTATAATCGAAATAAATATCGAACGTTTTTTTGCGTAAAGCATTTCAAATATCTATAGCAAAAGTCACTTCTTTATTTCTATACATCGTTCTTTCAAAGCTAGTATACACATAAATATATATTATACTTTCATTTTATGTACATGTTTATACAAAATTACACTTTTAAAATTACATTTTTAATTTAAAAAAAAGCAATGCGAGTAAATAATGCTTTAATTGCGTAAAAAAACACACAATGCACATTTGACCTTCATATTTATACTAGTCAATTTCAAGGTCAGACGTGTACTAAATACTTTGACGCAATTAAACTTATAAAATATTCCCGTCTCACTCTAACCTATGTGAACCAATATAATATCACTATAAATTTAAACCTAAAGGAGCTCGAAGCTAAGTTATATTAATTTTTAGGCACTTTTAGCATCCTTGCATATTTATATATTAAAAGTTTAAAACTGTTGGGCAAAAAAAAAAATAGATTGACAAAAAAAAAACTGTTTACATTTGACTTTTTGATATGTACATTATGCTCAAGAGAAATGGTTTAAATTATACTAAGATTTCTCAAGCACGATTTACAGCAAAATTAATCCCCAACTTAAGTATAACTAATAATTCAGAATTATAACAGTATTCTTACCGCCTGTTTCACAATCGACAAGTAAAGCATATTTGACAGATAAATTTAACCCTTTCTCTGTCTTACACTTGAAAATAGACAAGGAGAAAGCCAACTTTACTTGTCAATTGTGAAACAGGTTCTTAGCTTTTAAAACTTGTCAAAATCATGTAATCCATTTTATTGGCTGCAATATGCCAGTTTTTCGGAAATTCCTAGTACGAAAAAACATAACGGTTTTCTCTTTTAACAACTAAAATATAATGATTTAAATTGTTAAAGTTTTATTGTAAAGTTGTGCCCGCTCGGTCCTTGAAGGGAGCGATCCGATCTCGGTCAATCGGTCCAACGAACTAGTTCGGGCTTTTAGTTCCTTTAGGTCCTTTAGCTCCGGAACAAATTTTGAAATCTGAGCAGGACACGCTTTGAAATAGGTACTATTTGTCTCGTTCACATCGAATGCCGTGCCGTCTGCTCTTTACTCATTCGCTCTGTTTCACTCATACGTTCAACAATTGCTTCTGACCTATGGACCGAAGACCGATTAAGATCGTTTACGAGGAACTAGTTCCTTTCGGTCCGTGACGGGAATTCATTCCTTTTAGTTCTTAGTTCCTGACCGACACAAGCCAATTTTATTGACAAAGTCCCCTGACTTGACCCATACATGTTTTCAAATACTTCAATCGTTTAAATTCATTGTTGTGGCTACTGACTGACTTGGAAGGTACTTCCCAAAAGTTGTTTATTAATTCGTGTGAGTATTCGGACAGCAATCTTAAGATTTTCGTGAGGATTTCTAGCAGAGATTTCAGCAGCCAAACCGTTTCATAGCTAGTTACGATCTAAACACTCAAACCTTTGTCAGAATATAACCATAGAAAATATAAAGATTGTTGATGTTCAGAACGCATATATACTAACCTAAGTTGGAAATTCGTTGGCCAAATACAAAGTTGAACATGTCTATAGTCTATATATCAATAACTATGGCGTCACGTTTGCTTGTGTGCTACTGTCATTTTCACCTGCAAGAAAACTTCTGCGAGAACCATCTCTCATCTTTATTCACAAACAATACTTAAGGGATCCTTCACTAAGTAAACGCACTGCGTTCAATACAGCTTTGTGATTGGTCCTTTTGACCGACCTTTTGTTTATGAGACGATTTGAACCACCCTGTGCGTTCGTCAGCACTGCGAGACCTCATAGTGACGTTTGTGAATACGGGTGTAAGGCACGACAATGGTGTCAATGATGGAGCTAACTGACCCATAAGGTACCTATTCATCATCATCATCATCATCACCAGCAGCAAGACGTCCACAGCTGGACAAAGGTCTTCCCCAAGGTTTTCCACAACCATCGGTCCTCTGTTGCTACTTCTACTGCTGATTCTACTTATTTTAAAGTAGTAGTAACCCCAGTAGATATTTTATTTTCTTGTTTAAAAAAGAACATAAGTATGTAGGTAATCTTCTCATTACTTGAACGCATATTGAGCTATATATATGATGTGATGTCACATTCTTTCACCGTAATGCATACGAAGCCATATTATGTGGATTTATTCTGTAATTTCTTATATATAAATAAATAAAATTAAAAAATCTTTTTTTTTTCTCCTTAATAATTCATGTGGTAAGGGGTGCGGTCACAGTAGAGATTCAGCCTTAGGTAACATTTAAGGTACAATTGAATAGATTTACCCCTTCGAGTGGCAAGCAACCGTATAACGGCTGCTGTCAAAAAACAATAAATACTTTATGACAATATCTCAAAGTTCAAATTTAAACTAACTATAGTTTTCTTGCCGCTTGAAGGGTTAAGGGTGTCATTCGGGTTCGCAAAGTCGGTTAGACTAGCATAGGATTGTATGAGAGCGAGAGAGAGATAAATACAAACCCGAACGTGGCTTCATGTACTATTGCAGTGTACGAAAGATGGCATTAGCAACTGACATTACCACACAAGCGACGCAACAAATTTTGTAACTCATCATTATATCGAATTTCCCTTCATGATTGTATCATTTCATAGAATTTAATTTTATAGAACGCTATTTTCTGCTGAAACCACGATGTTCTCAGGTTATTTTTAACATTAATTACGTAGGTTAGGTTAGGTTAGACTTGTGACTACCAAAAAGTTAACACATGCGGAGAGAAATTCCTTTCGATGAAACGAAAATTCTGCATAATGATACATTTGTTGAAAGTTGTTTCGATAAAATAATAGGTAGCTTGTATTATAAAATAAGCCCAAGATTAGGAAGGTTCAAAACTAAAGAAATAAATAATTAAAACATAATAAACCAATCTTAAGTAAGATCCCGGTTTCAAGACACCTCAGAAATGACAGTTATCTATGATTTTGAGGTTTCTTGAGACAGGCATATAACTTGAGATCAGTTTCTTTAACTTCCACACAATGTAAAAAACGAAGTTACAAAATCGTTCACCTATTTATGTCTATAAGTGTTTGGCCAACAAATAACCGAAACCGTGTCAGGTATTTTTCACTTTAGTTGGAACGACTATGGAATTTCCCTTATTAACCGACTTTAAAAGAGTTTTTTTGGACTTGTCATAAAAATCGCACTTAGCGAGAACCTTTACGCCTTTCGCATGTGTAACGTTTTCTTTTACTTTAGTGTCACTATTTACATTAACAACTTTTACATCTACCTGTTTTACACTTGCAGCTTCTTCTATTTCCTGTTTCTCTTCAACTGTATCTAGTTCTTCTACAGCTATTATTTCATCTTCCTTATCTTCAGGTTCTTTAATTCCTTCTTCCTCAATCCTTGCTTCTTCCTTAACCCTTTCCTCTTCCCTAACTCTTTCTTCTTCCTTGACTCTTTCAGCCTCTTTCTTTTTCGCGGCGATTTCGAGTCGTCTCTGAGCGTTCCACCAGGGCATGAACCGTTGGAACATCACCCTGGAGCGATGCTGCGGCTTCAGGACCCATGAGACAGCCATGTCCACGTCTGCGATCCTGGAATGAGCAAAGTGATGATTAGGTGGAGGGTGAATATTCGGGCGTTTCAACCGCCGTCATTGTTGTCTTCAATAGATTGACGAAAATAATTGTAACTACCAGCAACTTTCGATGTCAAAATCAGCGGGCCCGGGGGTAGTATCCATTCCATTTAAAATAACAAGAAATTTATAAAGTTTATTTTGAATAATATGCGAAGACAACAATGACGGCGGTTAAAACGCCGAAGAATCACCCTGGAGAGCTGGAGTCCATCATAGACTTAATATATTACTTCGTATGGACTGGCCTCTAGTACAAAAAAACGGGCGATTAAATTGGTGCTAAATCTAAGAATCTAGCACCAAATCGTGACAGTGACGTTTCAACCTCGCACCAAGTCGTACGTACTAGTAAAAATCAAAAATGCCATGTTGCGTCATAAGCAAGTGCAATAATTGTACCTCAAAAGTATCGAAAACCAAGGATGGAGTTTCTTTTTTCCCGTAAGCATATATTAAGTAATGTATTACTCGAGTTAAACCATTTTTTCAAGCATTCTTAATATTATTGTAATAAAAACAGCTGTTGTTTGGTTACCCGGCCACGTTTAGTAGTTCTATGTAGTTTGACGTAGTTTATAAGCAATCTGATAGATGTCGCTACTGTTTCTTGGCCAAACATATGTGACATTTTTGTTCGGAAGACCCTATCTAGTTGTTTAAATCAATGGAGTCTATACACACTTTCAAGTGCCTGATGAAATTTTGAAGGAGGTGGGGGTTTTGAAATACAAATACAAAATGGTCAATGTGGGATACAGTACCCTTACCATGAGTTACAATTACCGTACTCGCTAGCGACTCGAATGCTCTGTCCCTGTGCTGTGTCAAGCTGCGACCACACCGGTGCTTAAAATACGGTGACGGTACGGAATCGCAGTGACGCGTCGTATCAGCACCGTATTTGACGCAAGCTCCACACACCAATGCTTAAAAAACGGCGACGGTACGGAATCGCAGTGACGCGTCGTTACCGTACCGTTTTTGACGCATGCCCTCCACACCAATGCTTAACGGTGCGAATATTACGGTACGTCAAAAACGGCGCCATGTTGTTACTATGACCCCGTCGTTTGTTTAAGCAACGACACCGTTTTTTAAGCATTGGTGTGTGGAGCTTGCGTCAAAAACGGTGCTGATACGACGCGTCACTGCGATTCCGTACCGTCACCGTATTTTAAGCACCGGTGTGGGCGTAACTATACTCTGTAAGAATACTGCGAGGTCTGCGAGGGTGAGAGCATTCGACTCACTAGCGATTACGTTAATTGTAACTCATGGTTAGACCCCGTTATCTTGTAGCACTGACGTCACTTTTTTATAGGGATTGAATGTTAATTTTATCGACTATTTAAATGTCGATGGTATTGTACTTAGAGGTATATGGCATTTCACTGACAATGAGTCAAAGACAATCACTGCTAAAAAAATTATAAAAAAGATTGGGATCAATAATAAATAAATAGTTGCAAATAGGCAAATTATTTATATAAGTTTATCGCATCTTGTTAGAATAATGAGGTTATCTTCTAATTTTTAATCAAGTTTCAATACCTACGCCATATTCAGATTTAGCAGAGACTTAAAAGGCAAAAAATCAGTCGAATTGTTGCATTATAAATACTAAAATATAAACTACAAACATCGATATAGAGAGGGTCGATAAAATAAACATCCAATCCCTACAGCGGGCCAATTATGGCGACACTTATCCACGCAATAAAACGTTTTTATCTCAAGATCATCGACATATTATCATTGTCGACGTAGGCTAACATGGTGGCATCGGTTACATTGTATTATCCATTTTTGAAAACGATAAATGACAATCGTCATATTTTATCGACAGAACGATGTCAATGCGACAAGATAACGGGGTCTACTCATGGTAAGGGTGCTGGAATAAACGCCCTGCCGTTGGCACCACTTCCTGCCTAACCGCATCTCTCAATGAGCTATCACTGCTGTCAGTACGTCGGTCGCCGCGTGGCCGTGTGGGGCAAAAGCAATATTGTTGTTTTGTTTTATTATCCAATTACTTAACCCTAAAGGCTCCGGCAAACCAAACGCGTGGCAGCAGCAGCGCGTAGCGTTGCGTGGCGTCAGGGAGTTGTAAAACAACAAAAGAAATGGAACCCCGGCACACCGAGACGCGCGTCTCGCGCGCTACAGACGCGCCACACACGCGCGTCTCGGTGTGCCGGAGTTCCATTTGTTTTGTTGTTTTACAACTCCCTGACGCCACGCGACGCTACGCGCTGCTGCTGCCACGCGTTTGGTGTGCCGAAGCCTTTAATCTTAGCACACCACAGTTAAGAAACCCTGACATATCATACATGTGGCATTCAATTAATATGTTGATAGTTTTAATCAAGAAAGACACATACATACGTAAACTCACACCTATCTCTTTTACGGTGTTTTCATATTTTGTTAACAAATGCGATTTAACAAATCCATGCATATTCCAATAAACCCTATTACTGACGTAGTTAAGACTATAAAATAAAAAATAAATATCAGGGGACAATGTCACACCAATGGACCTAGTCCCAAAATAAGCACTAGGCTTGTACTATGGGTACTAGACAACGATATAAACACTTATATAGAGAAATATAATACTTAAATACATAGAAAACATCCATGACTCAGGAACAAATATTCGCGCTCATCACACAAATATCTGCCCTTACCCGGATTTGAACCCAGAACCGCTGGCTTCGTAGGCAGAGTCACTACCAACTATCGCTAGTTAACTATAGCGCGTCGTCAGTTAAGACTATGGCAATGAGAACTTTGTAAAATACTAGAGGACGCCCGCGACTTCGTACGCGTATAATTAGTTTCCCGCTACTCCCCCCATTTCTTCCCGTTGGGGGTCGATTTTCGGAAAATCCTTTCTTAGTGCTCACTTACATCATGAAAGGAACCCCTGTACCAAATTTCAAGTTTCTAGATACAGTAGTTTCGGCTGTGCGTTGATATATAAGTCAGTCAGGTTTGCCTTTTATATATATAGATAGTAACGACACAAATACCCTATGACATACTCGTAAAAGATCGAGGAAAGGGTTTCGTTTTTCGGCATTTCCGGAGCCATATGATACCATGTGCGTCATACAGTCTACGTAGCCGACTAAACGAGTTAAAGTGAGGCCAACGAGACGAGATACAGAATGTTAACAAGCATTCAGGAGTTCAAAACATTTATTTGAAGAAATTATCCCTTATATTCAACCTAAGACGACGCGCTGGCCTAGTTGGTAGTGACTCTGCCTACGAAGTTAGCGGTCCTGGGTTCAAATCCCGGTAAGGGCAGATATTTGTGTGATGAGCGCGAATATTTGTTTCTGAGTCATGGATGTTTTCTATGTATTTAAGTATATATTTACCTATATAAGTATGTTTATCGTTGTCTAGTACCCATAGTACAAGCCTAGAGCTTAGTTTGGGACTAGGTCAATTGGTGTGACATTGTCTCCTGATATTTATTTATTATTTATTTATTTTTAATAAACTAACTAGAGGTAACATTATTCTCATCGCTCATCATTATTTCATCCTCTATCTAAAGACAATCACAGTCAGGTATACTTGTTATTGTCATTGACAGTCTGAATAGAAACAGACTTCACAGACAATAGGTACATAATACAGATACAATACAAATATAAATAGTAAACACAATAGGCTATTTGACTAATTTTAGAAAACCTTTTTAAATGATTCTTTATTACATAAGAAGCACACTACATTGATATTTCCGTGACATTCTACTGTATTATCAATAAAAATCTATGTTAAAGTTTAAATTTTCAAAACCGCGCTTAAAACGCTGTTTCTATCATGGCACTGGCCATATGACAAGTGTGACGTCACACGCAAGTAAACAATAAAAAATCATTTGAAGAGATATGCACTTATGATCTGTGGTTACTTGCGTTTGACGTCACCAGCGAGTAACCACAGCTACAAAGCAATCACATAGCGTTTCTGCCACAGATAAAATTTCAAAAAAATTACTTTTTTTTTGTGTAATTTCCAAAAAAATATACATAATTTAGTTTAAAATAAAGTGAAATATGTTGTTTTACGCTATTATCTAATAGGATGACCACAATTTGTAGTGTATTTTCAATGTTGTCAAATAGCCTATTTAGCGTGTAAAGCAACTCTGTACTAACTTCCTCTTGAACCGGTCCCGATCCAGAGCATGCTGCTCCCAGTTCCCAGCGCGCGCCTGCCGCGCCGCGAACGCCCAGACCCTGAGGACGTGCACCTTCGGCGGCTTCGAGGAGAACTGCACCTGGAATAGAAGAGGAGCAGGTGTGAGGAATATCGTGTGACAAATTCTCCCAAGGAGGAAGGTTTTGTAGGTGTATATCGTGCGGGAAATTGGATTTTTCGCACTAGTGTTTTTTTACTTTTCCATTTTTTACCCTTAATTGTTCAAATTACGCTAATTAAATTAAATTGTCTCTTTTAACTAGGTACTTTTTTTTTTCACAAATTGCTATAAAACGTCGTTTTATACACGTGTCATTTTAAAATTGTAATTAGTAAAATGACATTCCTACTTTCTTCACTTGCATCAAAATGTATTATGTATGTATGACGATATTATCGTAAAATTACGATTCTACTGACTATGCAACGCACAATTTTGTCATTTTCAATATGAAATAAGTCATCTACTTACTATCCTATCGATCATAGATAAACTTGAGCGATGCAATAGCTTTGTATGTATTGAATTGAATTGACGAACACCATTTTATCGAATTTCACTTAATCGTTTGTATGACTTTTATCGAATTTAATTTTATCGAACGCTACTTTAAGCTGGAACCTATACTATGGTTTTTCACCGTGTATATTTTTAAAAGCTTACCACGAACATATATGTGACCGGATGACGTATGATTCGAGTGATATTATTAGCGTCGCGTCATTCCCATCCTGAGGTCAGTATCAAGATTGTTTGTTAGTCGTGAGTCATCAGTGACGTCACAGTTTTGATTTGATGCTTTAGTTGATTCGGAGAACAGCCCTGGATGTGGACTTTACTGTTTAATGATTCAAATTCGGACTGTTTGTATCGAGACTAGGGAATGCAAATAACCGGTTATAACCGGTTTTAACCTGTTATTTTCATACAAAAACGGTTAATAACCGGTTAAATTGCATACCCTAATCGAGACTTTAGGGAAGTTACAAAAACACCACTTCTTTTCTATGGATTTAGGACAAAATATACCTTGTCCCCAAAGAAATGTATCTAATAAAGATGTATATTTTGCTTTATTATGCTATCGCAATATGAATTGAATATTGGTAACCACACAGACCTGTCCATGCATTTTTTGGGAACAGATCGGGATTTATTTTTACCATTTTTCGTAATGTATTGTCTCGATGAAATCGCACTGCTAGATCAAAATGGTATCAACTCAAAATCCTTGCTAGTTTTGTTCCAAGACTCCAAGTTCATAGAAGTTGTATTAAAGTTGATTTTAAAATAAAACTTACTACTGTCTTGATCTAGCAGTGCGAAATCATGTCGGTGATTTAAGGAGATCCCTGTTATCTTATTAGCCCTAATCTTATCTTATCTTATCTTATCTTACAGATGGGCCCTTTTGGATACACTTCGACCCTTTAGGATCTTTTGTACAATTTCCTTCTTACACAGTCAGCCGTTCGACTGTGCAGATTTATTCACGATGTTTTTCCTTCACCGTAAGAGCATCGGGTAATGTACTTAAATTAGAAGAACTCATTGGTACACGGTGACCGCGGGGGTTCGAACTCGGTAGCTTACGATCACGAGTCGACCCCCATGGGTAGCGACTGATGCGACAGACGCGTGCGGCTGACGTGCGCGACTGTAGCGCGCGTTTCGCGACATTAGTAAACAGTATGAAAACGTATGGCACCGCTTCCATAGTAAGCGGCTCAGCCGCGCACGGCTCGCAGATTCGTCAGCCGTTAACCACGGAAGCGGTGCCATACGTTTTCATAGTGTTTACTACTGTCGCGAGACGCGCGCTACGATCGCGCACGTCAGCCGCACGCGTCTGTCGCATCAGCCGCTACCCATGGAAGTCAACCTAGCCACTAGGCCACCGACGCTCTTTATCTTATTAGCCTTACTCTAAAATAGTATTTTACGTAACTGATACATAAAGAGGGTCCTTAAAATACGAGTGTGGTTTTATGAAACGAGCCGAAGGCGAGTTTCATAATAAGATCACACGAGTGTTTTAAGGCCTAATTATGTACAGTTGCATACATTACTTTATCTATACACATATTATAAGTACTCTAAGATGCGTTCAGTAGGCGGCAAAACCAACAAATGGCGACAAAGCTAACCTGTGTCACGAATATGAATGTTTTTTTTTTTAATCTTAGACAAACTAACAAAGTCCCTATTCTAATGTCATTCGAAATCAAAATGGCGTACGACACTTTACTTAAAATATACCGAGTTGACGTTTAATTGATACTAGAATTGGCCCCCTGTTTGAATTGTGTTGGTTTTGGAAGATGTTCCAAATTTGAACAACATTACTTTATCAAAAGTTGTATCGTAATTTGAACTTTTCATTACAGCTACAGATAAGAAAACATATCATAGTAAAATTGTATCTTGTAATGCTGGTCATTGTCTACGGATTCTGAACGCATTATAGAGGACTTATGATATGAGTGTAGATAAAGTCCGTATGATCACCATTGCATGAATGAATGTAGGTATTGTCTAACAGGTTCATCGAACTGAGTACCGC
This sequence comes from Acleris cristana, assembly GCA_948252455.1. Lineage (NCBI taxonomy): Eukaryota > Metazoa > Arthropoda > Insecta > Lepidoptera > Tortricidae > Acleris > Acleris cristana. The sequence continues at coordinate 6,613,066 of OX411801.1, read as the reverse complement.
TCGCTATATAAACGATACGATACGCGATAAACGAGAGATCCTAATAGTGCCAAGTCTGATAAATTTCGCATCCGCAACCATCCGTAGCAGCATCGCATGATAATCAAAATAAATATATTATATTTAGGTTGGCAGGGATATAACAATTCTAATTCTTCCGTGTTGTGAATGGAAGATTTGGGCAGGATTTGATACTATATAATAGGGAGCCATCATTTTAGATTAAGTATTAAAAAGCCGCAAAAAACTATCTCTAAAAATATTCATTAAAAATTACTAATCTATATATTTGACGACGCGATGGCCTAGTTGGTAGTGACCCTGCCTACGAAGCTAGCGGTCATGGGTTCAAATCCCGGTAAGGGAAGATATTTGTGTGACGAGCGCGAATATTTTTTCCTGAGTCTTGGATGTTTTCTATGTATTTAAGTATATATTTCTCTATATAAGTATTTATATCGTTGTCTAGTACCCATAGAACAAGCCTAGAGCTTAGTTTGGGACTAGGTCAATTGGGGTGACATTGTCCCCTGATATTTATTATTTATGATTTTATATATAAAAGGCAAACCTGACTTACTGACTTATATATCGACGCCGAAACTACCGTACCTAGAAACTTGAAATTTGGTACAGGGATTCCTTTCATGATGTAACTGAGCACTAAGAAAGGACTTTCCGAAAATCGACCCCCAACGGGAAGAAATGGGGGGAGTAGCGGGAAACTAATTCTACGCGTACGAAGTCGCGGGCGTCCTCTAGTTATAGAATATAATGGAATAGAAAAACATTTATATCGCTTAATTATAAATTATTAGTGTGTGAAAAGTAGTGCTACGAAAATGGTATACACTCAGCTATGTGTCGTACGACCTATTAGAAGTGCGACGCTGGTTTTCTGTGGACCCACGGACTGGTTTTGCTAGATAGCTAACCAATTACCATTTTTCTGGCCAAACTACAGAACAGTAAAAACAATAGAAGTGTGAAGTGGGCGTGTAACGTGTGGCATAGTTATGCGGAGTTCCGCATAACCTACCATATTTTTGCCGCGATAGTTTATTTCGATATTTTGATATTTCGATATTTCTAAAATAGGAAATAAATCCAGAAGCATGCCTTATTGTGCCATTTTGGAGTGTAAAAACGATAGCCGCACCATAAACATTTTCCATCGTGGCGTGTTGTTTTTATGATAGTTTGAGTATTGGCGACAACAGGTCTGATACTTAGCGAAGCTCATGCCACTTCCACTGTTTTTTCTATTCCGTGGGCCAAACTAAACAACTATCATTATAAACAAAATCAGCAACGCGTTACGTAACGTAAACGTGTTTGTGCTAAGTTTTCTTGTTGCCACACCAATGACGACGAATGTCGTCATTTGTACACAAGCCTAGAAGGATGATGTACCTATGTCGAATGTATAATAAAAATGTTATGAGACCATGTTTTTATGCTCTCAAAACAATATCGGGATTAACGAGTCAGCTGATGACCTGATGTGAATAAATGGTTTCTGAGGATAAATTATACAGACAAGTTTGACAAACCGGTCAAGTGGGAGTCACAATCGCGCGCTGAGGGTTCCATACCGCCGCGCACGGTAGAAATTATAATATTCCGATTTGAATTCGATTTCTGATCGAATCAGCGACAACCCAAGTCATACTTGAATTTTTTGAATTAGAACTATAATCATACCTATGACGCTGACTGTACGGATGTTACAGAAAACTCAAACTGAAGCGAAGCGAGGGCGGGTCGCTAGTCTTATATAAACACAAGGCCAATTCAGTTACCTGTGCACTGCGATGCGATATAAACCGACATCAAATATTAATTAACTGCGTTGTAACGTAAATAGGTACTTTATCGCAACGTTAACAGTTATTTCATCACCTAACCGGTATTGAAAGTTGATAACGATATTCCCTTGACAACGCTTTGAATGTAGACATTTAAAATTTCGACCGAGTTGAATAATATACAGGGTGACAGGAAGGTCGATACAATCCTTTTAAGTAGGCATAGTAGAGCTCATTTGGAACAAATTAGGTCATGTCGTACCCTGGCTGAAAATTATTATTTATTAACAGCGCGGTGTATTTGGAGTAGGTAAAGACTCGTTTCACCGGGCGAAGAAAGAATTGTGTATGGATCATTTGAACCCAATTCAATCGGTGTGTGTGGACCATTTTTTGCAACCGCCATAATATTGACACAAAACATAATATTGGATTATGCTGAAACTTCTGTCAATTCAATACTGATGTCTTACTTTTATAAGTTTTCGAGTTATTATATTATGAAATATATATTAAATATGTACTCTCAAACTCTCAGTCACTAAAACCCGGGTCGGACGTCAGCGTCCGCGTACCGAGAAAAACCTCTTAATACTTAAGACTCGCAACACTTGCAACTCGGAAAGACTCGGAATCAAATATTTTACTCATAAGCCGCGTACTTCTAAATACTCGTGGACTAGTCTTTGGACCTAAGTCTTTTTGTGGACGCGTACTCGAAAGACTCAGTACGTGATTTGCCTAGTACGTCTCATCTCTACCGAGTTGAATAATATACAGGGTGACAGGAAGGTCGATACAATCCTTTTAAGGACGCATAGTAGAGCTCATTTGGAACAAATTAGGTCATGTCGTACCCTGGCCGAAAATTATTAGTATCTGAGATATTCATGAGATATCATCTGAATCAGTCAAGTTTTTAAACGCATTTGCCCATTTTTTTATAATCAAGTTTTTAAGTAAGTACAAGTTTTTTTCAAGTGAAAAACAAACACGGGAACACCTAGCATGGAGAAACGAACTTTATGTTATCACAAGAAGAGAAACAAAATGTATGTTTATGTTATAACAATAGTACCTTGTATGTTATCACCTAAGGCTCCTCTACTGTGACGTGTGATCTGTCAGCCTGGGTAAGGGTTAAGTACCCGATGCTCTAACGGTGAAGGAAAAACATCGTGAGGAAACCTGCCCATTCGAACAGCTGAGTGTGTAAGAGGGTAATTGCACAGAAGATCCTAAAGGGGTCGAAGTGTATAAAAGAGGGCAAGGAGAGGGCACATCTGTAAAATATAAGGGTGTATCGACTTTTTGTTGTTGTATATATTCTGTCCCGTAAGACAGGAGACAAGTGATAGTTTCTTAGAAAAAATGTTATAATGTACTTTTAGTACATTCAGGAGAAAGGCCATAAAATAATGGGTTTGTAATTACCAATAAAACCGATTTTTAGTGGACTTATATCCTTTGAAGTCATAGTTTTAAAGAGTGACCCAGGAGACGTCACCATGGCAACGAGCTACAACAAAACGTTGATTGATCCATAAGATAAATCGAGATTTGACGTACGTCACCCCCGCACCGCACCTCATAGGTATTTACCACGGCTCTCGATTAAATTGTAGGTACATCATTTTTTATTTACATTAAATAGTAAATAAACAAACATATGCAACAAATGACGCATAGTGATCATTTCTGTTTAAAACGGGGTAACGACCCTGACTGTGATGCGTCATCGCCACGTCATTCTGTAAATCAACAGTTTGTTGTGCAAGGGATGACGGGCCAGTCGTAGCGGAGGGGGGGTTCTAGTTTCATGGAAAAACATGATGATTGTGTCTATACGAGTAGGGGAAGACCGAAGAAACGATGGATGGACTGTGTGAAAGATGAAATGGCTAGATCAATCAATTCTGTGCTATAAGTTTGACCGCTTACCTTGCCAACAAGCTGAATAACAGTTTGGCGAGCGTGTAATTAAATAATGTACCTTTTTTTTATACACGAAAAAATAAGGTAATGACTACCGAGATGACGACTAATAGAGAAGTATGGAAGATGAAGTAGGAATGATGATGATGATGATGATGAATGAATGAATGAATGAATGAATGAATGAATAAATGAATGAATGAATGAATGAATTTGCTAGTATTTTTGGTTACCTACATAAATGATTGTGTCTATAGCGACTTCGTTCAAGCTGAAGTGGTTTATAGATATACAGCAAGACACAATTAATATGGCGTGCGGATTAAGCAATAATAGACTCTAGGTCAACGGCGTAAGTTTTGACGCACGCCATATTAATTGTGTCCTACTATACTTTTAATTTAGAGTAAAAAGTACCCTAAACAAACAACACGGCTACACTATAAAAGAAAAAATGGGCAAACGAGCACACATGCCAATACCACCTGTGGCCTGTTTTATAAAGCTACAAATTACAATTTACAGGTTACAAGTTTCCATTTGACAGAACCTCGACCAATGACGACCAGCCATTTGAGCAGTGTTGCCAGTTTATACCTGTAAAATTGTAACTTGTAGCTTTATAAAACGTGCCCCTGGTGGTAAGTGGGATCTGGTAACCCATCAACACTTGCAATCTCAAGACTACAATCTTAAGACTGCAATCCTAAGACCGCAAATGCGTTGCCAACCCTGAGCACTAAGATGGAATGCCTCTACGCCAGTAATGTCCCCGGTTGTGTTATCCCCGCACCGGGACAACAATGCGAATGCGAACAAAACACATTTTAGCGCGTGCATTCTCAATTAGGCAGCCCTATACGTTCGAGAAGCCATGCTGCCAAATTGAATACGCGCGCTGAAATGTGTTTTGTTCGCTTTGACGGGACAACTTAAACTCGCCGGCGTCGCTTGGACATTCACTCCTGCGTTCGCTCACCTTTGCTTTTGAAAGAATCACTACCCTGTACAGTCAACCAATTTGATTTCTAGGCCACTTTGGACTATGTTAAAGTGACGTTGACAACCAAACGTTACAGACTTCTTATGATTTGGTTTACAACGTCACATTGACAAAGTAAATAGTGGCCTAGGAATCAAATTGGTTGACTGTACCTAGCCAAACCAAAATGCAAGTAACTATGTTAATGATTTGCGTCATTTCGTAAAACGTATGTTTGTTGTGCAACGAATGATGCATGCGGATGATTGGAAGGTAATTTAGAGCATCAATCTGTTTTCAGAACTGCGTAGCAAATTTTCCACCCGCATCTCTCCTTAATCATCATTTTATCCAATAACACACTGAAAAAACAAGATTGTGATTGTTGTGCATAAGCGTCTCGATTCCACACGAGCCTAACAAGACGTTAGATACATCAACTAAGATGTTAGTTTAATCAATAAAGAAATTGCTTTTGTTACTATCAGCTTTGGTTAATATAACTAATATCATAGGAATTGTATTCATTTTTTGTCAACTAAGAGAAAATCTGGCTCTCGGTGCATTTTTCCCAGTTGTGACTTTACCATGTAATGATCACTTTAATACCCAGTCGCATATTTTCCTATTGTTATTTTATTATTATTACAATGGAATAGGTAGGGCCAAAGTACCCAGAAATAGGAGCTCTTCTAGCGGAGCTCCTTCGACTCGGTGAAAAATATTGGAAAATAAATAATTATGGGCAATTGATCTATACAGTCCAACGACGAATTACAGTCATATTGGACCGACTACGACAAAAATGGTTTATTCGAATTCAAATTAAAGAAATCGGGTCACCGCTCTTTTGTTATGCATCGTTGCATAGTGATTTCAATGCACGACGTCGGACACTACTTAATTTTTCATACACTGACGCAACCTTGCATCTTTCTTTTGACCTGGGCGTTGCTCGTCAGGGCCCATCGTCTTGTCTCGAAACTCACTTGCACTTTTGTACTCTTTTTCTTTCCAGGTGGGAATCGAATATAAGACCAAAGACTAAACGAAAAAACTAAACACCGGTCAATCATTCAATCACGCTGTTCAAAAACCCCCGCAGAAGGAAAAAGATCGCGAGACATTGAAATGTGAGCTTTGATCTGTGTTAGTAAGATACATTTTTAAAAGTTATAAAGTGAAAACAATAATAGCCAGGCGCGGGCCTCGCGTCGTCCACTGAAAAAAAACCCGCCAAGTGCGGACTCGCGCATAATGAATTCCGTACCATCTATACAACATTAGAAAAACGGCAAAAAAAAAAAACGTTTGTTGTATGGGAGCCCCCTGAAACATTTAATTTATTCTGTTTTTAGTACCTATTTGTTGTTGTAGCGGCAACAAAAATACATCTTCTGCGAAAATTTCAACTGTCTAGCTATCACGGTTCGTGAGATACAGCCTGGTGACAGACAGACGGATGGACAGAGGGGTCTTAGTAATAGGGTCCCGTTTTTATCCTTTGGGTACGGAACCCTAAAAAGTATCGCACTATTCGCACTAACACAAATCAAAGCTCACTCTTCAATGTTACACTTTGAGCTCATCCGGTGGCGAGCGGTTGTCGGCGCCAACCGCCATTCATAAGGAAATTACACCGGTTAATTTTATTAAGAGCTCGTTCCCACTATGTCGTGTGTCGGATTCCGATTTTAATCGGGTGTCGGCGCCTCTGTCCGATGTTTTTCCGATCGGGAACAAAACACATGATAAGTATTTTTGGTCGGATCCGACACAAAATCGTTGTCGGACGAGTGTGAATAGCTTCATATAAAACGTTCTGCCACTGGAACGACCGATTAAAAATCGGACCGACACACGACATAGTGGGAACGAGCTCTTAGTCATACGCGAAGACAACAAAAAAGGAGGTTAATACGCTGAAAAATCCCTACGAATGACAATGGCGCAACGACGAGGCGTTTATGGGACAGCCCGCGATCATTTTCCTGTGGGGGTTCCCCATTCCCTATCCCTCCCCCCATCCTACTTAATTTTACATCAGAAGCAGCTGATACCACAATATAAACAGTAGTTAGTCTTCAAAGGAATACCGCTCGCTTGCATGTGTGCGTGCCTCGACCGTACGCGACGCGAGCCGCCACAAGCAAGTTCAACAGGACGGACCAAGCCGGTTTACGACCGAACCCTATATTCAAACCGCGGATAGATAAGGCTTACTTCGGGTTAAAATTTGACATTTGCCCATACAAAATGTGTCAAATGTCCGCGGTTTGAATATAGGGTTCGGCCATTAGTCTGAACCGCGCCGTCGCCGCATTGGTTGCGTATTAAGTACCGAGCGACGTGAATCGACGTAACCCTAGCGCCCGAGCAGCAATAGTTAACAGAAACTCCTAAAGAGACAGAGACGAACGACTTTTCTATAAATACTATTTTTGACAATATATTGAAGACAATTGGCTAGTTGGATAGAAAAGAAGATGAATGAGGAAGTAGATACTTTCGAGGACGCGTTAGCCTAGTTGGTAGTGACCCTGCCTACAAAGCTAACGGTGCCGGGTTCAAATCCCGGTAAGGGCAGATATTTGTGTGATGAGCATCGAGTATTTGTTTCTGAGTCTTGGCTGTTTTTAATGTATTTAAGTATATATACTTTCTCTATATAAATATTTATATCGTTGTCTAGTATCCATAGTACAAGGCTAGAGCTTAGTTTGGGACTAGGTCAATTGGTGTCAGATAGTACCCTGATATTTATTTGACAACTAGACGACGCCCGCGACTTCGTACGCGTAGAATTAGTTTCCCGCTACTCCCCCTATTTCTTCCCGTTTAGGGTCGATTTTCGGAAAATCCTTTCTTAGTGCTCACTTACATCATGAAAGGAACCCCTGTGCCAAATTTCAAGTTTCTAGGTACAGTAGTTCCGGCTGTGCGTTGATATATATATATATGACGACGGTTAATCCAGAATATTCGCAGTGTAACAGTTTTGTTGTCCAAGGATGACGCATGACGCACCAAGTCCAATAGTTGTGTTGTGAAGTAGGCAATGACTTTTAAACCCCTCGTATCTAAATGGGTTAGGTACATAATGTTAATCATTATCGCGGTACTGAGAACTGGATGAGAGGTCAATATTACATGTGAACCAGGGACTCTAGAGTCCGACCAGCGAGTGGTGACAAAATAATAACAACAAAAAGCAAGCTTTAAAAAACCCGACTGTTGGTTGTTGCTAACCATTTTAACTGCCTATACGTACAAAAGCTAGTTATAAATGTGAAAGTGTGTTTGTCTGTCTGTCTGTCTGTTACCTCTTCACGCTTAAACCGCTGAACCGATTTAGATGAAATTTGGTATGGAGATAGCTTGAGTCCCGGGGAAGGACTTAGGCTACTTTTTATCCCGGAAAATTAGACAGATCCCGAGGGAACAGCGATAAACGACTTCTACGCGGACGGAGTCACGGGCAAAAGCTAGTATACCTATATACACAGCTGAATATTTCTCTTGACCGTTATTACACGGTAGTACACGTGCAAGATAACAGTTTCGCCATGTTCGTTTCCAATCGGAAATAAGTTACGCTTCTACTATCGAAAATAACGTTCGACACGTACAGTTGCGTTTTTAGAATTATTTACGAAATTTAACTGCTGCCAAAAAGCAGTGGCCACATTTTTAAGGCGGTACTTCACTTGGTAGTATTTGGCAAATTAATAAATAAATAACAGCAGACAATATCACACTAATTGACCTAGTCCCAAACTAAGCTCTAGGGTACTAACGATAATCTTATTTATATAGAGAAATACATACTTAAATACTTAGAAAACATCCAAGACAGGCAAACCTGACTGACTTATATATCAACGCACACTACGCACAGCCGAAACTACTGTACCTAGAAACTTGAAATTTGGTACAGGGGTTCCTTTCATGATGTAAGTGAGCACTAAGAAAGGATTTTCCGAAAATCGACCCCCAACGGGAAGAAATGGGGGGATTAGCGGGAAACTAGTTCTACGCGTACGAAGTCGCGGGCGACCTCTTGTTGGCTCATATAAAAAATTGTAGTCCGATTGCATTGTTATTCATAATCATCGCAAGTCATAGTGTTTTTTTACCGGTTTTTATTTCAAGGTTTATATAAAACAAACCTAACCTAACCTAACCTCATTTACCAGCTTAGATATTTCAAAAATCCTGAAATAAAAACCGTTTCAAAACATTCGGACTACATTTTTTATATGAAACAAGGCGCTTCCCTTACATTTAACATATCAAATGAAAGAGACACATCTAAAACATTCGACAAATGGGAGCCATTACATTGTCGAATAGCAGCGGATCGTAGCCGAATCTTGCACCGATATGCTCTTTCATAAGACCGTATGTTAATCACTACATAGTATAAAACAAAGTCGCTTCCCGCTGTCTGTCTGTCTGTCCCTATGTATGCTTAGATCTTTAAAACTACGCAACGGATTTTGATGCGGTTTTTTTAATGGATAGAGTGATTCAAGAGGAAGGTTTGAGGAGGTGGTTTTTGAACGGGTGTTACAGAAAACTCAATTAAACCGAAGCGAAGCGAGGGCGGCTCGCTAGTTAAGGATAAAGCAGGATAGAGCATAAGGAAACTAATTACGTGTGAAGATTGATTTGACCTTCCTTTTAGTTTCCTTGTAAAACAAAAGCGAGATACAACAATAAGTTTACTTTGAACTAATAATAGTTAAACATATCTGAGAATGTTTCCAAATGATCTTGTTTAAATAAGTAATTGTTAGTTAATTGATGAAAACAAAGACATCATACATACATACATACATTAAATCACGCCTGTTTCCCAGAGGGGTAGGCAGAGACCACTTCTTTCCACCTGTTACGATCTTGACAAATCTCTTTCGCTTTTTCCACATTCATACATCGAGTCATGCACGCACGTCGGTTTCGGGTACTTAAAATTCGGCCCTTTTCCAGTATTTCTCCGATTTGATTCGAAAAAGTACGCCTAGGGCGGCCGCCCCCTTCCGACCCTTCCACTCACTTTCGTTCTGTATATCTCTTTCGTCAATCTTTTTTCATCCATCCTTTCCAAATGACCGAACCATCGAAGCATCCCCTTTTCAATCAAGTTTACTTTGAACTAATAATAGTTAAACATATCTGAGAATGTTTCCAAATGATCTTGTTTAAATAAGTAATTGTTAGTTGATTGATGAAAACAAAGACGTCATTGTTATGATATATAAAACAATAACAACTAATCTTCAATAATAAAACTAACAGGCTGTCTGTACATTGAATTTTTGGGTATATATCGTCTGCCTATTTATTTTTAGTCATAGGTAGGTAGTTTGTTTTAGGCCATATTTATCGCAAGTCATAATCATACACGTTAAATATGTTGGAATTCTGAAAAGTTTACGGTTCCAGCGATATAAAATGATATTATGATTTAAAAAAACATGAGATTGAGGGCTCCCTTTTTTATTTATTTAGTACAAACTAAAGAATTTTACAAAAAAAAACTGCCGAACTGCAGCGCGTCGCCTGGGTACTTTTTTACAAACAAACCTTGTCCTGACATTAACGCACACAACTTTTTTTTTAAATTCAAATCCGTTGACCCATTCTCAAGTTTTAGCTAGACTTACGCATGGCAAATATATAGTTATTGTTAAAACGGGACTTTATCGCGTTAAGGGATATATAATTAATTGTATTAATTAATTATTACCTCGACGTTTCGGACGTGACGCTACGCCCATGGTCTCGAGACAATAACAATAACAATGTGTAAAAATCGTGTGAGTTTAAATCAATAAATATATAGTATAAGTACCTATATGAAGTAAATTCTCATTCTACTGGACTCTAACTTAAAACATTGAAATTAAGTAAAATTGTTTATTGGGAAGTATTTTAAAATTATTTTACATCTGGAACGATCGCTTCTTGCCAATGCAATGACTTTAACATCTCAATCATTCACAATTTAAAACTGTATGATTTATAAGAGCAATGTTCGACCCAACAGCAATCCAATCAATCAAAAATCCCATACAAATTAGGCTCCATATCGTGTCACGGGGCACTGAACTACAATTGCGATAAAATGCGTGAAACACCTGACAGATGGCAGCAACTGCGCTCAAGGTCGATTGCGCTCGCGCAGGGTAACGCGTAGAGGACATAACATAACCTCAAATACTTTCAAACAGGACAAACAACTGTTACTGCGTTTCCTCTAAAGATTGTTAGAATTTAAATTACTGAGCTTAGAGATATTTTAGTATATTTTAAGTTTTTTTTTTGTGAGTGGGCTTTGAATTGTATTCTTTTGTTTTAAAGGCGAGGTCATATGTTTAAATTCAGCACCATAACCTACTTTACACGCGTCGGTAAACAATATTTTTGCTTCATTATTTGTATTGTGATTCAAGATGGTTCACTGTATCGATAATGCGATCGATAACCTCGAAAATAAATCGATCAAACAAAAAAATAATCAAAATCGATCCACAATAGACAGCGAAATCGGTGAACATACATAAAAGAAAAACATAACCTCCACCTTTGTTGAAGTCTGTTAAAATCGGTCGTTAGTTCGAGTCTACACAAAATGTTATCTTAATGAGTACTGAGTAATACTAAAAAATATGTTAATGACATAAACAAGCATAAATATTTTCCATTGTTATCGTATAACAGTTTGTTAATATTGGCTTGGCATAATAAATCTTGGAAAAAATGTGGCGAGTGCTCGGAGTGAAATTGGCATTATGATCCAATTTTTGATACTAACCGATTACTCAGAAATCATGCTTATAGTATAGAGGTGTGTCTCAAAAGCATACCAATATTTTGATTACTATTAAAATCCCGCGGCCCGCCCGCCGCTTTGGTCGGAATGACGTATTCCTAGGGTTCCGTACCCAAAGGGTAAAAACGGGACCCTATTACTAAGACTCCGCTGTGACCCTATTAGGTACTAAGACTAAGCTAGACAGTTGAAGTTTTCACAGAAGATGTATTTCTGTTGCCGCTATAACAACAAATACTAAAAACAAAATAAAATAAATATTTTAGGGGGCTCCCATACATCAAACGTGATTTTTTTTGCCGTTTTTTGCTTATTTTGTATAGATAATGGTACAGCACCCTGCGTGCGCGAGTCCGACTCGCACTTGGCCGTTTTTTTTTTAGTAACCGCGTTTAATTTTTTTCAAGTCTAGCACTAACTGTGACGTACAAAATACCGTGTGGCGTTTAAGCTCTTTAGCTATTAGCAGAAATTTATTTATTTTCTCAGTAAATAATGAACGTCTCATTAATAAATAGTTATTATATAATGAAGTCGTTTGGTTCCACTCTAAAAATGATAAAGGTTTAGGTGACCTTTCATAAACTAAGGCGATACTAAACTGGTTATTGTAATAGCTAAACGTTAATCTTTATTAATATTAAGAACTCGTTATTAAGTCCAATTTGTGTGGAATCCAAGAAGCCTAGTAGGTACTTAATATGTTATCATTGGCACAGTTACACTACTGTTTATACTGTGCTAAAGATAGCATATATAAAGTGGAAGTGGTGACAGATATCCTACAGATGGCAAAAGAACCCCGGGAAGACCACGAAAAAGATGGGAAGATGAGCTGAAACTCCAGCAAAACCTAACTGGAAACGGGTTGCAAAGACAGAAACTAAAGATAATGTTAGAGGAGGCCTTTGCCAAGAGGCACACAAAGTTAAGAGACATAGGTTCTATAAAAACAAATGCAAAACAAATATAGAAACAATTGAAAAGTCATATTTATAGGCTAATTATGTGGCACTGTAATAAAGTGGAGCAAAGTGGTGACAGATTGTTACGCTAAAGATGGCAAAAGAACTCTGGGAAGACCAAGATAAGCTGAAACTCACAGCAGAGGGGCTAGACAAGATGCATTACGCTAACCAGCGTTTCTATTCGTTTCTTTTGTAAACCAATCGCGTCACTGGTAGATCACGTGACTTTTCGTATCACGTCATCTACAAGTGACGCGATTGGCTTAAAAACTTAACGAATAGAAACGCTAGCTAGCGTAATGCACCTTGTCTTGTCCCTCAGGTCCTAACTGGAGACGGGTAGCTAAAGACAGAAACCAATGGAAAATGTTAGAGAAGCCCTTTGCCAAAAGGCACACTGAGCTAAGAGACATATTATAGAAACAAATGCATTAGATACAAATTAGACTCAGGAAGGGAGGCTCATTGATTGATTGATTGATTATTAAGTCCAATTTTCGTGCAATCCAAGAAGCCTAGAACTTAATATGTAAAAAATATCAGTATCTTCCCTTTACTTTCTCAACCTCGTATCTGATTGAATAGTTAGACAGGAAAGTAGTCTTTATTCTTTAGGAAACGAGTGCTTTTCCTATCTTGTTCGATCGGATACGAGGTTGAGAAAGTAAAGGGACGATATGTATCTTTTGGTTTTTGCATTTTATGGCAATCTAGAGGACGCCCGCGACTTCGTACGCGTAGAATTAGTTTCCCGCTACTCCCCCCATTTCTTCCTGTTGGGGGTCGATTTTCGGAAAATCCTTTCTTAGTGCTCACTTACATCATGAAAGGAACCCCTGTACCAAATTTCAAGTTTCTAAGTACAGTAGTTACGGCTGTGCGTTGATATGTCAGTCAGTCAGTTTTGCCTTTTATATATATAGATAGATGGCATGCGGCGCTTGTCTGCGATGATGGTCTTGTCTTGTCCAAACCGCTAGTAGATTCACTCTACTGACGTGTAAAAGAGCCCGCTGATATCGCCAAATACTCAATAAATCATTTAATTGAGCGCCCATCTATGAATTTACGACCAAGTTTGAGCCATAAATAGTGAATGAACGCATTAAGGGCCACTGACACTAGTGTCGTATTGAGTTAGCTTACAATCGTTATTTGACGGCAGCGAGTGATTAAAGAATGTTCATTGTGACGTTTCGAGTCCGAAATAGATTTAGATCGACGCGCGCACGCAAGTTTCCGAACAGATATTGAAATGTACACTTGAGTTTCTTTTATACGTAATTTTAGATCAATATTAAATAAAAATACGGTCAAGTGCGAGTCGGACTAGCGCAGCGAGTGTTACGTACAAAGAGATTTAATATTATAGGTAATAGAGTGGGCATCGGAGACATTTTCATAGAAAAACTTTGATCATAAACATCATGAATGCCATCTATGACGGGCGTGTCAAAGTAGACTAAACGACGCACGACTTGTTACCTCGAGGTAACAAGTTTTGCATCACTTTCTTGTTCGCTATGCCCCGTCTATTACTACTATACATTTACCCCCTTACTAATGAACGTTGAGTAACGGTGGTATAGCTATACAATGTTTTGTCCTTATCTGTCAAATTCAAATGTCACAATGACAGATAAGGACAAAACATTGTATAGCTATACCACCGTTACTCAACGTTTATTAGTAAGGGGGTTTATGTCTTTCTTCCGTACTAAGTACCACACATTATAGACGTAAGTGAATGTTTTGCCATCGTTTTTTGTCGGATAAGTTCGTATTGATCTTGCTTTCTCAATTAGCTTATCGGTGGGTACTAAAGTTGAATAATAAAGTTGAGTACTTGAGAGTGTCAAAACGAAATATAAGTCTTTTGCGGCATAAACGGCCGTATCTTTTTTTTAAGTTAACTTAGAAGTTTGATTTTCTCACAGCTTCAAGGGACTGTTAGATCTGAGTATATTGTTTTAATTTCAACTCGATACCTGCACGCGTTCCCGAGATAAAAAGTCTTGACATACGGACGGACGGACAACAAAGTGATCCTTAAAGGTTCCGTTTTTTACTTTTGAGTTACGGAACCCTTAAAAATAAACCCGCTATTCTATCTATTACGGTTCAATAGATACAGCTCTTTAAAGTTAAGACGGACGGACAGAATAGGCGTATGAATAGGGTCCCGTGGGGAAAACCTTCGGGCACGGAACCCTTTAAAACCCCGATATACCATGTTTCATTTCGATATCTCACAGTGCCTCAGATCACGGAATAGAAAAAACAGTGGAAGTGGCATGAGCTTCGCTTAGTATCAGACCTGTTGTCGCCAATACTCAAACTATCATAAAAACAACACGCCACCATGGATAATGTTTTCGCTGCGGCTATCGTGTTTACACTCCAAAATAGCACAATAAGGCATGCTTCTGGATTTATTCCTATTTTATAAATATCGAAATATCTAAATATCTAAATAAGCGATCGCGGCAAAAGTATGGTAGGTTATGCGGAACTCCGCATAACTATTGCCACACGTTACCCGCCCACTTGACACTTCTACTGTTTTTTCTGTTCTGTGGCTCAGACCCTCCGTCCACTAGGATCCATTGATAAGATCCATTAAGGGGCACAGTGTACTTTTTATACATTCAAATCCATTGATGGAGTAGATGTACACTTAAATCCAATTGGAGTCGTTTACACTTTTTAATACGCTGGAATCCATCAATGGATTCTGTTGCACTCTTAATTACACTTTGATCCATCATTGGATTTTAGTACACTACTATGTACTACAGTCATATTAGTAATATGAAATTGTCTCAGTGAATGAAAGTGACAAGGTACTAAAGTGTAAACATGTTTATGAAGTCGACTGTACATGAGTATCCAATAATGGTTTTTTTAAACTTTTAATACACTTGGATCCATCAATTGATGGATACTCGTGGACATTGTAGTATACTAAAATCCATTGATGGATCCCGGTATATAAAAAGTTCAATAGAATCCATTCATGGATCTTTGTAGAAGTCATAGTATATTTAAATCCATTGATGTATCTCAGCGTATTAAAAAGTGTAAATGACTCCAAACGGATTTAAGTGTACATTAAAGCCCACTCTACTCCATTAATGGATTTGAATGTACAAAAAGTCCACTTGACCCTTTAATGGATCCTACCAATGGATCCTACACTGAAAAAACAAAGGGGTTGATTTTTCTAAATTTTAGGACCTACCCATGAGTTTGGTTGCTCTTGACGCATGATGCCCTAAATCTGGAAAATGTTTAAAACGCAGAATGACCTAAACGCAAAATGACCTAAACGCATTATGTCCTAAACGACACAATATGTAGATTAACGGAATCGACGGAGCTCTGCTATCGCGGAGCTCCTATTTCTGGGTGGTTTGGCCCTCCGGGCCTGCTGCAAAACTAACATAACCTAAACCTACCTCATATTTATCCCGTTCGACTGTAGTTTGTGTTATTTAACCGGATATGCATGTGTGTCATTTTGCGGCTAGGACATTTTGCGTCTAAGGCGTTTTGCGGCTAGGACATTTTGCGTCTAGGACATTTTGCGTCTAAGGCGTTTTGCGACTAGGACATTTTGCGTCTAGGGCGTTTTGCGCCCATAAAATAGGGCATTATGCGTCTGACCTGTTTGGTTGAGGTAACACCTAACCTTAGTCAAAACAAAACATTGAAGCGGTTGATTCAACCTTTTTAATGGTTAACTCAACCAAACTCACGTGTAGGTCCTATTATAACCATAAAATCAAATAAAATCAACCTAGTTGTTTTTTTAGGGGAGTGGGCGGAGGGTGCTCAGAAGATGTCATGAATATAAATATTTGTAATGCTATTAATCACTACCGAAGCGAAGCGAAGCGATGTGAGGGCGGGTCGCTGTCGCACATAAGAATGTGGGCACATAGTTGCCTTTGAATTACGATAATTATTCCTGGCAACCTAAAGAACTGAGATAATTCTGAAGCAGACCTGAAGACACTGCCAAAAACATACTGAAGAGTAACCCTTTTATTCATAAACACACAATAGCTAAACTATGCTTATAATAATTATGCTTTGTCCTTATCCTTTATTGTATCATTTGAATTTGACAGAAAAAGATAAAGACGGAAGCCGCTGTGTGTGTGTGTGTTAGCTAGGTTTTTCACAAAAATCGGTGAACTTTTTTTAGCAAATGATAGTGAATCAGAAAAAATGACTTCACGCGACACCCGTATATTTACCTGTATTTTTTTGCAAATTAATTAATACCTACTTAGTGGGGAAATCCTTGAATTAAAAATATGCAACATCATTGAGATATCACGCACGAAGCGTATCAAAGTCGCGAAAATTCACTTTCAAGTGCTAAATGATATGATAACTAGAAGTTAATCACCAGGGCAGCTTCAAAGAAAGAAGGCTACGATACCACTTTGAAACTGCCCTAATGCCTAATGGCAAACAGTTTACGGTTACCGTCTGCCCTTCCATATTGAACAGTAGGGTGTTTATTAGGGTTCTTTATTAGGGGTAGGTAATGGGGAGTTGAAATATGAAAGTGGTTTGATTATATTATAGCAAATGGGGTGTCATATGAAAGGGCTCAATCTGCACATTTCAAAACAATTTTTTTTCTGTTTAATGATTTGATCGAATTCTTGGTCCTACTTATCTAAAAGACCAGTATTCAAAAACATAAAACAATTAGTTGGTATTTAGGGGTCGCACTACACTTTGACAACTTTTTGAATCTTTTTTCATAATTTACGCAATTCCTCAAGGCTACAACGAAAGTTTGCTGTTTTTGGTAAAATAATAAGCATTGAAAATCTTTTGGACTAACCTATTAGGTACCTATCATTTTAATACAAGTTATTTTTTGCGGTTGTGAAGGCGGTTTTTTGTTTTTTAAAACATTTATTGTTTGAATTTGTTGTAGGTAGTTATTGTGTAAAACTATGTTTGTAAGTTTCCTTTTTTTTCAAGAAAGTAGATATGTTTTTGTAAAGGAAAACTTACAGACCTAGTTTTTCATATGTGTTAAAAAATAATCAAAACCGGACTGGGTTTAAGGAGAGACAAAACGTTACTGCAACTTGTATTGTTTTTTTTTTTACTTTACTCTAAAGAAAGCAAACCACATGACTCAGCATGCTACTCGATCAAGACAAGCCACAGATACGAAATGAATAGAACAAAGAAAATCTTAATAACCTATCTGTGGTTAGTGTTGATTGGTTAGCATGAGTCACATTTGTTTGTTTACATTTTGTTAACACCTACTATTGACAAAGTACAGAACTCTTGTTATTATCTAGTACAATAATAATTGTACTCTTCCATATTTCTTGCTTTTGTGAGTTATTTATTATGACATGGCTATGCAAGTCATTTTACGGTGAGTGTAAAGGACAGAGCTATAACAGTTATATAGCTTTGTCCTCTTCTCTCAGTTTAAAGTGAACTGCATAGTTAAGTCATAATAACCCCCCAGGTCTACAATATTAAGACTGCAATCCTAAGACTGCAAATGCGTTGCCAACCCTGAGCACTAAGATGGAATGCCTCTACGCTAGTAATGTCCCCGGTTGTGTTATCCCCGCACCGGGACACAATGCGAATGCTGCTGGCGGCAGGTTGAAGGATAAGATGGTGGTCGCGACCCGGACGGACCTTACACAACACTAAAATAACCAATTATTATTGTATTATACGACAGTAAAGTAGGTTTATCAGAGTAAGATAGTTCCAACAAACAAATAACTTTGTTTATCTCAACATAAACAACTTTCTAATGAGGTCTACATTTTATAAACAAGTAAACAAGTTGACTCAGCTTTGAATGTTGAGTTATTTGTAGATACCGAATTATCATTACGATGTAGTAAAGTAATACCATTATAGTAATTTCAAAATTGGATGGAATCATTCTTTGAAAATTACATTAGTAATTCTTTTAAGTCTACACCAGGTACCTAGTGGCGCCCTCATTAATATTATTGTGTTTTCTAATAAACTAAAGTAGGTATTATCTTGAAATCAAAGAGCGGTTTTTTAGTTGTACAGTCAACAGCATAAACTAGTGATCTTTTCTGTACCTTGTCTCTTTTAATCGTTTCACCATTTTGTATAACTTTTCAAACACGACGTTAAACTGACAAGGTACATAAATGATCACTTATTTATGCTGTTGACTGTACAAATTTAATGAACAAACAATGATTATAGTTTAATAACCTTTTACCTTCGTGTAATCAACTTAAGGGAAAATGGTGGTCACTATTTATTATTTATTGAAATCAAACGTAATAATTGCACCTTAAGGTTCATAATAATAATGAACAATAACAAAGGTAGTCTAGTCTCCCAGTGATCGGAATAGGTAGAGTATATTTACCTAAAGTTTGTAAAGGGACATAATATAGAGTGGTTGCAACCAGGTGAAATATTAATTTATTTTATTGAATTCCGGATTTCCGGTATGTTTCTGGTACTAGACGTAATGCTAAATATACGTAATATTATATAAATAATTAATTAGATACAAGAAATGATTTACAGGCCGCTTTTATCACAAACTAACATAAAATATCCCGTACCATCAGTAAATATTATATAAAAAATATTCCGATCACTGGGTCCCCCAAATTAAATTGTATAAAATCCCCAAATAACTAGAAGTAAAATAACTATTTCCTAATGGCAACACCACATTGGATAAAAATGTCCCAATAA
Organism: Acleris cristana; assembly: GCA_948252455.1. Lineage (NCBI taxonomy): Eukaryota > Metazoa > Arthropoda > Insecta > Lepidoptera > Tortricidae > Acleris > Acleris cristana. The sequence goes on along the minus strand of OX411801.1, from coordinate 6,593,779 downwards.
GTCTTTTTAATAGGAAATCATTGAGTTAGCTGCACTTACATTGATAATGTATTTAGATAACAAAATAACTTACCTTTTTAGGCGGTTGTTGTCTCCTAAGCAGTTTCTTAGCCTCGTTCATCAACAGACCCGTACTCTTCACGTCTTCTGCTTTCACATCAATATCCAGATCCTGTACACTGTCACACAATGTCCGCGCACTATCCACCTCGTCTTCACTACTAGCTCGCACCGTTTCATCAAACAAACTATCATCCGTAAGATCACCAATAGTCCGAGACATGGAGTTGGTTAGCTTACAAGTTACTCCACAACCTGAGTCACTAACATCAGATTCAGAGTCACTCTCACCATCAGATATTTCAGAATCACTTTGATCACCAAAGACATCATGAGATGTGTAACAACTGTCCGGAGAATCTTCAAAAACGATAAACGAGTCCTCAGATTCACAGTCAGATACTTTTCTTCTACGGTTGGCTTTGGGACTGTCAGAGAAGACTATTTGGAAGGAATCCTCACTGTCAGTTGTTGATGTTGAACAGAATCGGCCTGTAATTTCATCAAAGTATTCCTTTGTGTGCGCTGGCTTTGGTAAAGGTATTTCTATGCCTTTTTTAGGACTAAGATTGATTATATCACACAATTTGGCAGTGCTCACTACGGGAGAGCTCTCGGGGCTGGAAACTTCGTCAGTGTTTATTTCTTGAGCAAATGACATGTCATCTTGTATGTTCTTTATTATTTGTGACTTTTTCCGCTTGTCTGTATCTCTGCATGGGTTTTTAAAGTGCTTGTCTTGAGGTTTGTCAATGCGCAGGCACTTGATGCGATTGCGCAGTCGTTCCTGTGGTTTATCAACGACTGATTCTGAGTAAGAATCAGCTGATTTGTCTAGTCTAGATTTTCTAGGCGCTCTACATTGAAGCAAGGCTTTTAGCTTGTTTACTTTGTCTTCGCAAGATGCAACAATCACTTGCTTCTCGTCTTCATTAGGTTCTTCAACCGTAATTGGTTTGACTTCTACAGTGTTAGGTTCGACTGCCACAGTACTCACTTTTTCTTCCACATTATTAATATTTACACTTTCCTCAATCTTTCCAGCGTTGTCATCTAAATCTGGCAGTGTTTGTACGATATCCATCGTCTCCTTGACAAGTATCCTTTCAGTCTTTATTTTGGGTGATGCAGTCTCCACCAGTTCTTCCTTCTGATGGTTATACGAGCCAAAACATTCAATATAAGGCTCGTTAGCAAGCCGTGAGAAATCTTCCGGTGAGAAAGCATCTTCAAAGGTCTCCTCCACTGATCCAGGCTCAACAAAGGCTTTGCGGGGTCGTCTGCGGTACTTTGGGGTTGTTGGAACTGGTTTGCTGGTGAGTAGAAGGCGTACACGGTTAAGTTTGTCCTCGCAATGAGCGGCGGCCGTACGACAGTCACCGCTCATAGCGCCACCGTTGCCAGCCGACTGATCGGCCCGTGGCGACTTATTTAGGTCCTCGCGTTTGGACGCTTGCCAATCGGGCTGCGGTTCGTCTGAACGGTCAAAACAATCGTAGTATTGCGGGGCGGGCGACTTCGCGCGAGTTTTAAACATGCCACCGGATAGAGCGCTGAACACACCAGAAAAAAAACTTCCTATCCCAGTAAAGGATGAATAGTAGTTAGTTTCAGGCGGTTTCTCCATTTCTGGTTGAGTAAAAGCGTCCGTAAATGCAGGTTTCTTGGGCTTTTCTTGCGTTATTAAAGTGTCTGCCAAATTCTTTTGAAGGGGATTGGGCATTAAATGCAAGTTGTGGATTAACATTTCGTCCGGGAAACTCATTTCGGATTTTTTCGTGTCCGTGCTGTAGTTGTGAATGGAATACTGCATACCGAAAGACGAAATTGAATTTAAATTAAGCTGGTTGCGCCTGTTGCGCCAGTGATTACTGAATTTTGGATCCATGTTAACGTTTTATTTTTACACTATGTCACTACGTAAATTTGTCCGAAGGATGCTACGCCATTTTAGCACTCAAGCTAACATAAGGTCCAGAAATCTTGTTGGATAAGGGTCCAAGAACGGCTTATGCGTTAATTTACACCACTTTCTTGAAATCTTCAAAGGTACGTCCAGGGAAATCCACTCTGATTCACAAGGAATCTCTTCTTTACGATCAAACACTGTATCTCCACGCAACACGAAGTCTACGACGTCTGAGCAACTTGTAGATTTGATTGTTTCGAGATAACTAACGTTGATGGGCTCCATTGTGGCAAAATAGCAAATACACATTAAACACACATCTTTACGCTTCGGCCATTTTGAGAATAATAAAAGACAAAGATAAGGAAAATATATTTATAGAATCTATAGTCTATGGTACAACCGGCTGATGTAACATTTTTATGGTTCAAGGGAATAACTGGAATAAGTTACCAACTTAACAAAATTTACTGTCTATATCAAAACATTAAACAACGGCATGTAAGATATTCGTGTGCCTTTGGGCTGGATGAAGTGGTACATAATATTAAAATGTAATATCTGTTTTACCTATCTTTAAAAAATGAATTATTTTTTTTTGTTATAAAAATATTGGTAAATTCAAAATTATGTTCGAAGAAAGTTAAAACCGGCAAATACCTAATAATTTAACAGTTTTGAATTATTACTTTAGCATACCGTAATGTATAAAATGCTAGGGTAGGTATAATTTTGTTATGTTGGCTAACTATAATAAATACTGTTTGATGAGAATGATGAGGGTTCGTGTTTGTCTATGGTACAGCCACAGTATTATTATGGTATTATTATTTCTTTATTTATTTTTTCTAATGGACTGTAAAACGTTACAATAAATTGGAATTTATGCAAATTTCTTCTGTTTTTTCCTCAATATTTGTAGTACTGCTTTGTACCTTGTTGCGTTTTGATTTAATAATAGTATCACTACTCGACACAAGATGGCGCTAGTCAATAACGCTACACGAAGCCATTAACATTCTCACTGAGCAAAAATCATTAACGCAAAAGTGATAAACAACCCTTTGGTCATTACAATTACAGTTATATTAATCGTTTTGTAAGATACCTAATTATCTAATGATGAGTAATTAAAGTCAATATATGAGAAACATTGCATTTCAGCTCCTGTTGTTTGTGGCACATTATATTATTTTGTGTGCGTGTGGATTGAGTGAGCACCCTTCCAAAAAAATTGTTTGTGACACCAACGTTTAGTGGTGTCACTGGTGTCGTCAACAATGAATCCTTAATCCGAACCATCAAAATCGGATTCTCCTGCCACTTCTTTGACGATACGAAAGTTACGAAGCTAAGCGGATTCTATTCCCGGTAAGGACAAATATTTGTGTGATAAGCGCGAGTATTTGTTCCTGTGACTTTTGTTTTCTACATAGATATTTAAATATGTTTATCGTTGTCTAGTACTAATAGGTACTTCTGAAATTACTCCTTAACTGAACAATTGACTTAGTTATCTCATAAATCTATGGTGAGTCTTTGAATACTCGACATTGGAGAAATACACCTTAACAGTAGTAAAAACCATTGATTAAGAAAAAGAAATTGATCAGACAGGGCGTATAGACTAAAACCTCATGCTCATTAGGTATACCTAAATAATATCCCCTTTTTCTAGGGGACAAACATAGCCAAAGTAAATGAAAGGTTGGTCAAAAATACATAACATGTTTATTTACCAATAATCTTACACACGAATTAAATACAAAGAATCGTCCCATATCAACAACCCAACAAGATTACTTATAAACTTAATTACAAGATTAAATAAGGATATTAAGTAAAGTAGGTATATTAAAAAGGTCTGGCCACGATTTATGGCGACAGTGGTAGCGGTAGCGGGAGCAGTAGCGGTAAGCGGCAAAATCAAATGCATTGAGATTTATGAAGCATACCAGGGTTTCGTAGTCAAACTAGGAACCCTTATAGTTTCGCCATGTCCGTCCGTCCGTCCGTCGGTCCGCAGTCTAGCTCAGAGACTCTTAGTACTAGAAAACTGTAATTCGGAATGAATATACATATTAATCACGCCAACAAAGTGGTAAAATAAAATCTTAAAAATTTTTTTTTTTCTTTACCTCCCCTTCATGTAACGTGGGGATGTATTTTTTTTTCTCGTCTACCCCGTTGTGTGGGATGTCGTTAGATAGGTCTTTCAAAAATATTGCGGGATTTAACAGGAAAACTATCACGACACGACTAAGTAGACTTCATTGGTTCTTGAGTTACAAACGGTTTAAATTTTTAACCTACCGAAAACTTATTTGCGGTGTGTTGGTAAACTGACCGCGACCAATGTCGATGTATGGTGATAACAGTTTTCCAACGGCAAACTTAAGTTTGTCGCCAGGTCTGCTTCGGGACCCTACACTGAGCATGGTTCGACATGCTCTTGCCCGGTTTGCGGCCTCGTTAATATTAGGAATAAGTAAGTTTCTTTTGTAAGTCTATGTTTCGAGTTCCGTTGACAGATTGCTACAGAGGAATAGGAATATAGCGAATGTAGTGTTTAGTTTATAGACATATTGAATTTTTGTAACGTGTGAATTCCAATTTTTAAATGATTTAATCGTGAAATTTAAGCCCGGTTTTATAAAGGTCCGTTACTAAATATGTCAGATCAAATTTTAGTAACTTCATACAAGTTTTGACATTCCTGACCGAATTTTGATCTAACGGATCTTTATAAAACCCAGCCTTATGGCGGATTTCACCAAGCGAGAATAAGGTCTTATACCTAGATTAAACGCCGAATTTGTATAGACTAATCTCGGAGTAAGTCTTATTCTAGTTTGGTGAAATACGGCCTTAGTCGATTAAAATGACGATTGATCAATCGTTAATCGAAAACTCCGTCGATTAATTTAGTCGCGATTAAATTAATCGTGATTAATTTTGGACGACTGATTGTTTAATCAATTAATTAGTTGATTAAAAAAATAATCGATTAATGCCCATCTCTGTTACCTACTTATAAACTATGTCATACATAATATACATTTTGCAACAAAAAACCACTCTTCGATTTCAAGACGATACTTTAGTTTATTAGAAAACACATTAACAACCACTGGGGCTCTACTTTGAAATCAGTAATTCGAACTTCAGATCGCCCCGTCACTTTCTTGCGAATTAGTGACGCGACGAGAGCAAAAGGGATAGCAATAGACGAAGTTCGAATTACGGATTTCAAAGTAGAGCCTCTGGACGCTCGGTACAATCTTAAAAACGTGACATGACACAGTAGACGCGTTAATGCGTAAATGTTACGTCAAATTCAAATTCAAATTCAAATAATTTATTTGTAAAACATAGGTGTAAACATAGATGTAACATCGGCTTAATTGGGATCGCTCAGGTTCAGTTTGTCCATATTCTCATCTCGTCCACATTCTCATCTCGCTCACATTCCTATCTCGTCTACATTCCCACCTCGTCCACATTCCCATTTCGTCCACTTCTCATTTCATTCACATTCCCATCTCGTCCACATTCCCATCTTGTCCACATTCCCATTTCGTCCACTTCTCATTTCATTCATATTCCCATCTCGTCCACATTCCCATCTTGTCCACATTCCGATTTCGTCCACATTCTTATCTCGTCCACAATCCCATTTCGTTCACATTTCCAACAACTTGTGAACAACCGAGTGATCGAATTGATATCGAACAGCCCTACAATCCAAGTTAGGTTGCAGACGAGTTAGGAATAAGGACGAGTTGGGAATGTGGACTAATTAAGAATGCAGACGAGTTGGGAATTTGGACGAGTTGGAAATATGGCCGAGATAAGAAGAGGACAATTTGGGATTGATATGTATATAATATGGACGAAATGGGAATATGGACAAAGTGAACCTGAGCGATTAGGATCACTATGATTTGCCGTTAGGCATACAAATAGCTACAATTACGATGCAGCATGCATTCTTACAGACTAAATATACATTTTGACGTTCTTATTTACAAATATAATATTTTACGTAACACCTGGCCATAATGTGAGTTTTATCGCACGCTGCGCGCACGGTAAAACTCGCATTGTGGCCAGGTGAAGACGTAAAATTGTGTACTCATCACGGGCAGTAAAAAAGAAAGCCCTCTATCGCATATTTACAACCCTCGCCTACGGCTCGGGTCTCAAATACCTGCGATTTCGGGCTTTCTTTCTTTTACAGCCCTTGTTAAGTAATGTACTATTACGTCAGCGTATTTCAAGCTCCAGTGTGGTTGATCCTAACTCTTTTCAAATAAAGAAACTAAATTTTACTGGTGGCTTTAGCATCCTTAAACATCCTCTTCCGCCTTGACATTGTCTATGGGCGACAAACTTTTCATGGCGCTGTCGAGATAGTCCAGGGCTTTCGGGACCCAGTGCCAGTGGCAGTACAGCACCCACAGTAGCAGTGCAAGCAGGATGCAGCGAGTCACCCGGTCTATGATGTAGCGGCTGTAGAAAATAAAGGTTTTTCTAATACCATTTTCATTCTACCGTCGCTTTCGGAGATCACTTAAGGGGTGATAGACGTGCGATATTAAGAGGGCCTATATTAAGAAACCTGTATCTGTGGTGGTATTTTAATATTAACATTAAAGTATTGCATGTCTGTCGGTGATCGATACTTTAATGTGAACATTAAGATACAGGTACCTACATTAAAATACAGGTTTCTCAAATATTGTAGAAAACTTATGATATGCATGTACATAAAGATACGAATGCGACTGTACACATAAACAGGCATTAAAACACTCGTGTGATTTTATTATGAAACTCCTTTCGGCTCGTTTCATAAAACCACACTCGCGTAATGCCTCTCATTATGCACCAGACACATAAACTACTATTAAGACTACGCCGAGCGTACGCCGGATGTACAGTGGCGCCCTCATCACTATTATTGTGTTTTCTAATAAACTAAAGTATTTTCTTGAAATCGGACGGTGCATTTTTGTACTACAAATGAAAACACAACTTATAGGACATATCACATAGTTTAATAACAATTGACCTTTGAGTTATCAACTTAACGGAAAAAAGTGGCCACCTTTTCCCGTTAAGCTGACTATTCATAGGGTAATTGTTATCAAAGTTTGTTACGTAACCCATAAATTGTGTTTTTACTTGCGCTACAAAAGGAAATTCTTTACTTAATTAGAAAACACAATAATAGTGATGAGGGCGCCACTGGACGGTCGACGTTTGCTCGGCGCAGTCCTAAAGTGCTTTTGCTTTTGACTAGGTAAACGTAGCCTATAAGCAAGTCACTCACATCTTATGCAACTTCCGCGCCCTCTCCAAGTTCTCAGGATCCTCCTTGAGGCAGTACTCCCTCGCTCCGATGATGTAGTCCCTCAAGTAATCACTGACGTTGACGTTTCTCACGTCGGTGAAGAACGTGCGATCATCCTCCTCAGAGATCCGGTTCCGGAGCGAGGTGAAATTGGTGTTCTTAAAATTAAACAAAATGATTTACATCGGGAGCCTGTTGTTTCCCTTTTTTTTGGTAATTTAATTACTTAGTTGACATAATTATTGGTAGTCATAATTTTTATATCGTTGGAACCTTAAAGTTTCGGTATTTCTTATCTTATGTGTTGTAGATGAGGCTAGGTTAGGTTAGGTTCGATTTATAAGAATTCTGGAAAAGTAACAGTTTCTTTAAAAAATACGCCATAACTTGCGATAATTATGACAGACCCATTTACTTCACTAGCTTCTGCCAGCGACTTCGTCCGCGTAGATTTCGATTATCGTTATTTCCTCGGCAACTTTTATTCGTTCCAGGATAAAGCCTATGTATTAATCTAGAATATAAGCTAAATAATATCTCCATTCGGCCTCTTTGTATTTATATTATCATTAAAGAAGTACTGTACAAGTTTCCACGATGCCTCAAAAACCTACTGAAAAATGCTTAACAGCTCTTGGACTTTATTTACATACATACCACAGCACTCAAGCCCGCTTCACATTTGGCTAAATTCAGTGTGCTAAATTTAGACAGGCGGCGTGGAGGGGATAAGCGCGTCCTCTTGACTAACATGCTAACTGCCTTTACACTTGTCTTTTGTTAGTCTTTTTTATTCAGCACACTGAATTTAGCCAAATGTAAAGCGGGCTTCACGCCTTCATTCCCAGAGTGGTGTAGAGCTACAGGGTTACCAACAACTCTAAAAATGTGTTGTTACATACAGGGTGTCCCAGAAACCGACGTCAACCCGCCTAGGGCTAATAGAGCAGCTAAAAAGCAATCGATTTAACCCCTATAGGTATATGTTAAGCGATTTTTGCTAGTTTCGGAGATATTGATCATTTTAATCTGAATTTTTGTCATTTTCCCTTATGTCCATGTTTCGAAAAATCATTAATTTCATGTTTTATTTTGGACTGTATATGTCACCTTGAAATGCCATTCCTTGGTGGTGTAGTACTGCAGGACTCCCAGGCCGTGCCCGATGCGCTTCTGAATGTTGATCATGCTGAGGACGTACAAATACTGTGATACAGTGGTTCTATTTGATAGATATTCAATAAATAGTATTAATTAATACATAAAAAATAAAAAAGTGAGTACACATACATGCGTTAGTCTAGTTAGTACCATGGACCTAGTCCCTAACACCCTAGGCTTGTACTATGTTCACTAGACAACGATTAACATACTCATAGAGAAAATACATTGATGACATCCTAGACTCAGGAACAGGGCTTTTGTCCAGTTGTGGACTAAGGGTGTTACCAGACCAATCGATCGATCGTCGATCGACGGCATCGATCGATGGTAGAGTTGATTAGTCGACGTCGATCGATAGTTCCTACCAGACCAATCAATCGATCGTCGATCGATGGCAGAATGGATTAGTTCCTTCATCAATTAACGGCCAAACCCTATATTCAATCCGCGGATGGATAAGGCTTACCTCGGGATAAAATTTGACATTTGCCCATACAAAATGTGTCAAATTTTAACCAGAAGTAAGCCTATCTATCCGCGGTTTGAATATAGGGTTCGGCCGTAAAGCTATCAGACCAGTCGATCAACGTCGACCGGCAATCGATCGATTGGTTAGTCAAACGATATTCGTATATCGATAGTTCCTACCAGACCAATCGATCGACTTCGATCGACGTCAATCGATGCCGTTGATCGGCGATCGAGCGATTGGTCTAATACGGGCTGATAATGATGATGGCAATGATGATTAAATAAAAAATAAAAACTTACAAGGTCTTCTTTCCCAGTAGGAACAGCAGGAAGTCTATCAAGTATGCTGGGATTAGCTGCTCCGTGATCAGGGAGAACTGGTGCGTCAGCCAATAGGACTTGATGGAGCCGCCAGGATACCAGAGCGCCACGGTGGGGGGGTAATTGTTCAACCAGTACTCTCCTGAAATATGGAGAGTCATAATCATCAGCGGTCTTCTATTGTTATAATCAGGGGCACGTTTTATAAAGCCACAAGTTACAATTATACAGGTCTAAACTGGTCAAATGGCTAGTCGTCATTGGTTGTGGAAACTTGTAACCTGTAAATCGTAATTATAATTGTAGCTTTATAAAACAGGCGCCAGGGGTCTAATTTTTGGTGGCGATGATGTCAAAATGACGAAATTTTGGTGGTGTTCTCATTTAGCAAGTGTTTAGTTATTAACTGGTACATATAAATAAATATAAAACAAAATTATCAGAATTATCTGAGATACTGCCTGGCTTATTAATAATAATCATTTATTTCGAATAAAAGTAGTTACAACTCATATATTGTTAGTGTTTGCTTATCCAGAAATTAAGTTTGAGATAATTTCTTCTTAATTTTAATGTAATTTTCAGGGAAGATAAAAATAAATTGGTTTTTTCCATTTTTTTTAATTAGTGAAAAAGGGGGTGGCGCAAATTTGGAGGTTAATATTAATGTTATTAAAATACACAAATACTAATTATTAAAACTAATTAATTAATTATTAATTATTACATGGAGCACGTAGCCCACGGCAGTGACGCAAATAGGGGCAGTCTACCCTGCTCCCTATCATGCTGAGGATGATGTTGGGGCTGGCCCGCGCGCGGCGCACGCGGCGCACCAGGGACGCGGCTTGCGCATGGTGGTATGAAAGCCGTCGACCCCGGCGGCTGCGAACATCCCGGGCCCTGCCAAGATGCATTGCGCTAACTAGCGTTTCTATTCGTTTCGTTCTTAAACCAATCGCGTCACTGGTAGATTACGTGATACGAAAAGTCACGTGATCTACCAGTGACGCGATTGGTTTAAAAACGAATCGAAAAGAAACGCTAGTTAGCATAATGCATCTTGGCAGGGCCCTCTGATGCGCTACAGAAGCGAGACAGCCCCGCTATCCCCCGGAACGCGTTGTTATACTGGAGCACGTTTTATAAAGCTACAAGTTACAATTTTACAGGTCTAAACTGGGAACACTGCTCAAATGGCTGGTCGTCATTGGTCGAGGTTGTGTCAAATGGAAACTTGTAACCTGTAAATTGTAATTTGTAGCTTTATAAAACAGGGTACAGGGATGCGGCCCGCTTGCGCATAGTGGTATGAAAGCCGTCGATCCCGGCGGCTGCGAACATCCCTGATGCGCTACAGAAGCGTAGTGTTATACTGGACTTAGAGGGCATGAATAGGATTCTAACTTACCTAAATTGATCATCTCTCCCCAAGTGCACTTCAATGCTCCGGACAACGTAATATTAAAGAATTGCGCCTCTTTCTTTCTGTTAAAAAAATACAACTTAGACTTATTGGATTAATGGAAGATGAGTACCTAGGTAGGAGAACTTTATTTAAACTAAGGGATTCCTCAGACCCATCGACGCGCAATCGGCTAAAACCTGTCAAAAAAAACTGAAAATGACGTCGTTCCGTTCCCAACGCCGAATCGAGCCGAGCCGAGCCGAACGACGCCTTTTTAGGGTTCCGTACCCAAAGGGTAAAACGGGACCCTATTACTAAGACTCCGCTGTCCGTCTGTCTGTCTGTCACCAGGCTGTATCTCATGAACCGTGATAGCTAGACAGTTGAAATTTTCACAGAAGATCTATTTCTGTTGCCGCTATAACAACTAAAAACAGAATAAAATAAATATTTAAGGGGGGCTGGCATACAACAAACGTGACTTTCTTGCCAATGTTGTATAGATAATGGTACGGAACCCTTCGTGCGCGAGTCCGACTCGTACTTGGCCGATTATTTTCACTCTTACTGCATTTTTTTTTTCTTACCGCCTCAAGCCGATTCCGCGTCGATAGGTCTGACCTGACGAGACCGAGACGAGAAAAAATGAAGAAAATAAAATCTTTTAAATTCTCAAAAGTACAGTAACACAACTTTCTTGAATATGTATTGCAATAAATCATTGAGGTGTTATTCTCTTACCCCCTTACTAATAAACGTTGAGTAACGGTGGTATAGCTATACAATGTTTTGTCCTTATCTGTCAAATCCAAATGTCACAATGACAGATAAGGACAAACCATTGTATAGCTATACCACCGTTACTCAACGTTTATTAGTAAGGGGGTTAAAAACGGCGTTCAGTTCGGTCGTTCGAACGAGTGAACGAGTGAACGCGGCGCAGCTTACATAAACCGGCGAGTTTAAGTAGGTCCGTCAGAGCGTACTAATCATATTTTAGAGCGTGCATTCTCAATTAGGCAGCGGGGCTACTGTCAGACAATCGAACGTATAAGGCTGTCTAATTGAGAAGAGAATGAACGCTCTAAAATGTGTTTAACAGAGGTTCCTTAACGGCCAGAGATAACCTGCTTTTCCATTTATACTTTGATTATACGGTTCTTGTAACTTACTTGTCAATTGCAGTGGCGTAGGCGAGGAGAATGCAACCGTTTACCACCACGTCAACAGGCATGGCGTCTGCCGAGTATGAGGGCACGCAGTGCATAGTGCGGATGACGCCTGGGCACGACAAAATTAATAATAGATAAAAAATATCTTTTGCTTTAAAAAGGTTATGATTTTGGGTTTGGAGCTCTTGAAAATATCTTTACCGTGCGTGGGTAAGCCGGGCTAAAAAAGACAAGACGAAAAAGAAAATTAGATCGATAAAAATCCCCGATATATTGGTGACCAGTTCTTTCAGAGCTGATTTTCATGAAACCTAGATTAAAACTACTACTAAAAAACCTGCTTTCAAAGAAAAAAAATCGCATCCAAATCGATCCATCCGTTAAGGAGCTACGATGCCACAGATATATACAGATGCACACAAACATCAAACTTAAAACCCCCCTGTTTGCGTCGGGAGTTAAAAATAGTGGGCACTCACGCGCCAATTTAGAATCTTTTCTTTATTGGCGCGGCTTATACTGCCCTCCCATTGCCCTCCTCAATAAAAATGACGCTTGCGGTAAGTACGTCTATAGGGCAAGTGCGTCAAACCAACAATATCTCCTAAAAATATATGGTTTGTCGCACTTACCCTGTTGACGCTCTTGCCCCACCTTGAGGTAAGTACGTCTATAGGGCAAGTGCGTCAAACCAACAATATCTCCTAAAAAATATATGGTTTGTCGCACTTACCCCGTTGACGCTCTTGCCCCACCTTGTGGTAAGTTCGTCTATAAATAGAGCAAGTGCGTCAAACCAACAATTTCTCCTAAAAATATATGGTATGTCGCACTTACCCCGTTGACGCTCTTGCCCCACATTGAGGTAAGTGCGTCTATAGGGCAAGTGCGTCAAACCAACAATTTCTCCTAAAAATATATGGTTTGTCGCACTTACCCCGTTGACGCTCTTGCCCCACATAGAGGTAAGTGCGTCTATAGGGCAAGTGCGTCAAACCAACAATATCTCCTAAAAAATATATGGTTTGTCGCACTTCCCCGGTGATGCACTTGCCCCGACTTACCTTATTTAAAGTGAATTTAACCCCCCTCTTAAGAAATAAGGTCACTAATACATACGCAGTTCTATGATTCGGCCCTTTTCTGTAAGAAGGGCAGTATAATGCTTGTTATTTACTCATAAATCACGCAAATTGAGCCCGTTTTGAATGTAAGTTTTGTCAATTAGGCAATTACATTTGTGTGCATTTATACTCACCCTTGCCGCTACCAAGCATTAATCCAGTAGGTCCATTCATATTGTCAACCCAACCAGGAATAGGTTCTTTCACTGAAGCAGTTACTGTAAAAATAAACAGCGCCATCAAGTATCGAGTAGTAGAACTCTCACAGTTTTTATTAATATACGCGACATCTAACGTTCAATAGCGGAACTAAAACGCAGTTAATATCTACGCCATCTATCATCGAATAGCCGAACTCTTTGCGTAATTAGAAATTAACGCCATCTAGTATCAAGTAGCCAAACTTTTAAAAGTACATTTGACAAATGCACGCTATCTATTGGGTCCGGTCCTTACCTATGAAATTGGCGTTATTTTTACGTGTTGTATTTCGTACGGAATTTATTCATTTCAATTTTAACTTCCAAATTATTTTTAAATTTCATTAATACAGTATGTTACAAAGGTTTTAGATACAAATAATATGGTTTAATTTCTTACTTAGTGTTTAAAATTAAAGTGTGAACTCAACTCTTTTCATGTGCTGCGAGTTCAAGTGTTTCAATTACGCAGAGTTTTATGAAGCTAACTATTTTTAAGTAATTAAGATATGTATAATATAGCTTAGAAGTGTCCAATATTCCTGACAGAATTTTGTTTGGTTTGCATTTGACGTAACTAAATATAATCCGCAAAATTAAATGTATGAAAACCACCGTTTTCATAAAATTCTCCATATAAAACGCCAATTTCATAGGTAAGGACCTAATATTATCGAATAGCTTTTCAAAGACAACATGCGTGCCATCTATGTGCTCTGCCCTTGTTTATCTTGCAAGATGGACGGGTTAGGTACTATCCTACTAATATTATAAATGCGAAAGTTTGTGTGTGTGTGTGTGTGTGTGTTTGTTACCTCTTCACGCTGCAACGGCTGGACGGATTTGGATGAAATTTGGAATGAAGATAGCTTATACCCTGGAATAACACATAGGCTACTTTTCATCGCGTAAAAATTAAAAGTTCCCGAGGGAATCACTATAATTGAAATCTAAGCGGACAAAGACGCGTTCAGAAGCTATTATTCACTAATCCTGCTAATAGGAGGGTGTAGATTTTTTTATGAGTTTCGACATTTTTAACCGACTTCAAAAAAAGAGGAGGCGTATACGTTCTACTGCATGTATTTTCTTTTCACCGATTTCTCCTTCAATTGTGGAACGATTTTGAAATTTCTTTTTTGGTTTGTTAGAGCATACTTTCGAGGTGGTCCCATTGTCACCAAATCTGAATCTGATGAGGGGATCAGTGAAGAATTGAGTGGGAACTCCTCAAATATTTTAGCATTTTTAGTAACAAGTCTAGCACTTGCATTCAGAAAGTATCATTTGGTTAAGGGAAATTGATGATGAAGACCACAGATGGCCACCGGAACTCCTCAACGGTACCTATTTCAAGGGTGGCGATAAGGTATCTCGATTAAGATAGTTGAGCGACTACAACGAAGAACATTTAATTGTTTAAATATGACTATGACTTTCCCGTGGCGTTGCTTGCGGCGAGCTTGAAATGTCTTAAGCTTCGTATCAACTAAGAAGTGGGACTACATAACCTTATTATGATCACTAAAAAGTTAAAAAAAAAATCTTAAAAAAAACAAAAAACCGCATAAAATAAGATCTTTTAAAATGGTAGGTAATAGGTTAGTCCCGCTGAAGTCGCAATATTTTCAACCAAAAGCCGATTTCATTTGGACTAGCTTATTACCTACCATTTTAAAAGAAGTTATTTTTTGCGTCCTTGAAGGCGGTTTTTTGATTTTCAAAAGTGAAAATTGATAAATATGCTACTTTTTACAAATAAAATATATAGCTTTCAGTGATTTTGAAAAACTACCCATAAGGGTTAAAAGGGGATTGTAGAATTTTATATGAGAGTCATTTTCGTCATTTTTGTAGTTAAAAACGTTGAAATTGGTATTACTACTAAGAATAAATAAAACATATTACATCTAGCGATTTTGAAAAAATATTCTTAAGGGGTTGAAATGGGGGGTAGAAGTATGTATCAAAGTTAAATAAACCAATAACTATGAGCTATGATAATAGCTTTAATCGCGCTGGTTTGACCCGGGGTACTCCGAATGCATTTAGTTAGAGTAAAGTAATTTTTTTTGACCATTAAGAATCCGAATAGGCTTGGTTAGGGTAAGTTATTTTTGACCAACCACTACCGAAAATTAAACGTAAAAAATTAAATAAACTAACTATTCTTTATTACCTATTCAACTTTAGAAGTAAAAACTAATTAGGCACATTTAAGTCGTAAAATGCGTTCAGTGTGAAATTGTGCGACTTTAGGTTATACATGAGAGTATAATATACAGCGACATAGTTCTTCGCAGCGTGTCGTGGATGCCGAGAGAGTGAATAGGAGCGGCAAAGCCCGCTCGCGCTCATTGATCGAAGAACTTCGTCCTTCTTGATTTGTTTGGGATATTGTCAGTTTTTATTATACAATACAAATTTAAGATAAAAAAAAAACTTTTTGTTGTACTTATCGTAAAAATGGTAAAATACACAAGCGTCAAATTTGATACGATTATATTATATACATAGTACAAACCCTAAAAATACTGAAAACCGGTCAAGTGCGAGTCGGACTTACGCACCAAAGGTATTTTTATCCACTACGATTTCGGCCAGAGCGATTGTGTGCGCTCAATGTACCTATTTACATCCTATCCTACATAGGTACTATATTATCAATGCGAAAGGTTATGCCTGCGTGATAGTTTGTTACTTCTTCGCTAAAACGGATGGTCGAATTTGGTTAGGTTAGGTTAGGTTAGAGTTTCCTTATACACTGGATTAAAACATAGGCAACCATGAATCCCGAAATAAATCACTGTTCCCGCGGGATGGCAAAATTACTAATTCTACGCGGACAAAGTCGCGGGCAGAAGCTAGTAAAGTTATAAATACCCAACTTCGGATGTCACATCCCTTTCACTGTCATTCGAGACTAAATCTGGAGGACGGGATAAGGAATAACGTAACTTCGAAATTGAAAAATATTTCGACCAAATGCGAACTTCGAAAATACTTATTAATTATAATTCCTTACCAATGGAAGGCCTGGCAATGGCGATAGGGAACTTCTTCGCGTATTGTGCCACCATGTCTTCAGTTATGGCTTTTGTATAGGAGTATGTGTTCGGTTCCGAGGAAATTATCCTGTAACAGGCGTTGTTTGCAGAGGAATTAACGGCAATTCACACGGCGGGCGGGAGCGGGTCGTGCGCCGGGCGGGTCGGTAGTTCGGCGGGTGTTTTAACATGGAGTTATATGGAAGAATTCACACACGCGGCGGGACGGGTCGGGCGCAGGTCGGGCCCCCGCACCCGCGACGGACCCGCCGCGCCCGCCATAAAGCGTAATTCACACAGGGGGCGGGTCGTGCGCGGGAGCGGGCGTATTGCCGTTACATTGTGGCCCAGGGCCCCGCGCGGGTCCCGCGATGAAAACGACTTGCCCGGCGCCCGACCCGCTACCGCCCGCTGTGTGAATTGCCCTTTATGCAGAATAATTTCAGTTTAGTTTTAGAGTTGTTGGTAATTCTGTAGCTCTGCCTACCCCACTGTGGGAATGAAGGCGTCAGTGTATGTATGTCAAACATGCGGTTAATGTAACTATTACAACTAGAACAATTCTATTGCTATAGCAAAGAAAGTGACAGCAGATACTTTAATCAAGCATTAAATTTAATTGACGTCTCTGAGTGCGGCAGTTATTCATCAATGTAATATTACAATATAAATTGCAGTGTATGTCGGAAATACGGAATTAGGTACATTGAGATCGTCAACATAAATAATAATAAAAGAATTCAAAAATAAAAGACTTAAATAATAAAGTGGCGGTAATGGTCGAGGTGTGGTGGAGATATATTTAAATGGCGCGTTTATATTTAGGTAGGTACTAACATATTATAGCCATGAACGTAATATAATTCATATTAAAACTAAATATCTAAAGTAACTTTGCTACTAAAACCAGTTAGGTATCATGTATCTTTGTATCACTTGCTACTGCTGTGTTTCTTTTAAAATCAAAAACAGTTAAGTAACAGATGTGGTGGCATGCCGAATATGCCAAGGTGTTTTGCAAAATAATGATGCCCCATTTAAGAAATAGTTATGTTATTTGACATTTCATTCTGTAAATTATCGCAATTAAAAAAATATACATCAATATTTCTAAGAATCCCTCTCTTTCTTACTTGGGTTCCAAATGATCCAACATGTCGTCGTCCATCCACTCCACGATATCCATGATCCAGGCGGGCTTATGCACCGCCGGGTACAGCTTCTCTTCCAGTTCGTCAAGTTGACAGCGGCAGTACGCCGTGGATAGGTGCACTAACACCTAAAAATACAAACATATATGTCAAGGCAAACGTTCCACGATCAGGGGCTCTACTTTGAAATCAGTAATTCGAACTTCGGATCGCCCCGTCACTTTCTTGCAAATTAGTGACGCGTCGAGAGCAAAAGGGATAGCAATAGACGAAGTTCGAATTACGGATTTCAAAGTAGAGCCTCAGATTGGGGACGTATTAAGAAAGGGCCAGGTCAGGAGACTCTAAACCGACGCACGTGTATGAAGAGACTTATGAGTGTGGAGGAAGCGAGGGAAGTTTGTCTGGATAGCAGCAAAGTGGAAGGAAGTGGTCTCTGCCTACCCCTACAGGAAAGAGGCGTGATTTTATAATATAAGTTGTATGTTTAGACCCGTGCACCTGGCGTTCCATAGTCTCTGCCTACCCCATTGGGAGACAGGCGTGAAAGTATGTATAACTTATATTACATACATACATACATGTAATAAGCCCTGGTCAATTACCTGAAGGTGTTCCATCTTCTCTGCCAGCTTGAGGACCCTCAGGGTCCCAGAGGTATTCATGTTCACTGCGTCCTTCAGCTTTAGGTCAAACCTGGAACCGCCTCCAACATTAGCATTCAAGCATGAATGGGACACACTAGCAATAGGGAATTTTCATGACTTCACAGCTTCAAAAGCTGATTTATGAGAAAACAGTTGAGAAAAATCACTTTTAAATAGCTATAAAAATAACCGAGATATAAGCCAACAAAGATTTGTTCCTATATCTTTCTAGCGAAACAGAAGTTAACATGGAGTTACAGGACGTCACAGTGCATATCGGATCTCTGTCTAATCGCTGTCTAATTATCAGTTTAAAATGCTTGTATCATCCGTATTTCTTGGCCGATTTCAATTTTAATTTCACTTTTGGTGATCTCTTTTACGGTATTTTCATATTTTGTTGAGAAATGCGATTTAAAAAAAGTTAGAACGGACGGACACGGCGTAGACACATTGATACGGACCGTTGGAATCTCTTTTGGGCACAAAACCCTAATCCACTCGGCCGTGTGCCGCGTGTTAAGCTGGGCATTCACGGACGCACCGTTTGTCTCGGGGACAGATGGAGAGTATACAACTGGATGGGCGTAATATTTTGACCACATCCACGGGCGCGCCACGCCACGCTTCAACGATACGACATCACGGAGCAGACTGATTAGAAAATGGCAGCTAGGGAACGCATTCACGTCGGAGCCATTTGGCTTGGCGCGGAGGCGTGGCGTCTTCCTACGTAAAAATTTGTCATTCACGATAGTTCCATTCGGATTGCGCGTTGGCGCGTCGCATTGGCTTTCAGTCCATTTGGAAATCCAACGGACCGCGCCAAGTACTTTTGAACGCTACAGTTTTGACAATCACGGATCGATTTTGGCGCGGCGCTACTCTACTCGGCTCGTTGGAGCGGTCGTGAATGCCCGGCTTTACTCGGCTAAGAGACGGAGAATACTAACCGTACGCAAGCAGCACTGTGGAACACCACGTTGCACTTCCTCTGCAGCTCCTGGCGATCATCGTTGCTCAGCCCCAGTTCATCCTCCAGTATGTCTCCGGCCACCAGGCGGAGCTTGCTGAACACTTCGGGCTGCTTCGCGCGGAGGAGATTGAAGAGCTGCAGATATATACATAAATATAGAATCAGGTTATCAAATTTATACGTAGACAGCTTATTACCTAGACAAACTGCTTACGTATACTTACCCCTAATAGGATAGAGTAGAATAGAAATAATTTATTCAACGATTGTACACACATTTGAAAAAAAACAGAAACTTAAAGAAAAAAACATTTAACATGATAACATGAAGATGAGATCTATACCTTACTGCTGCATAGCTCTCGAAGTCGTTCCTCCCCTGAAACTCCTCTCTTCTGCCTCAGCAACAGATAGATGGTGCCGATCTCTGGGCAGCAACGAAGCAGCTTCTCCACCAAGACCTGAGGGTATTAGAGGATCTTAAAACATAAATACGCCTGAGATACAGTAACATCCTAGTTCATTCACGCGTCTTCCAATGGGGTAGGAAGAGACTATGGAACGCTAGGTGCATCGGTCTAAACTAGGACATCATCATCATCATCATCATCATCATCATCATCATCATCATCATCACCATCATCATTTCTGAAAGCTGAAAGACGTCCACTGATGGGCATAGCCCTCCCCCAAGGTTTGCCTCAAGGACCGCTCTTGCGCTTGCATCAATCGGATTCCCACAACCTTAGCCACGTCGTCATACATACATACATACATACATACATACATACATACATACCTTCACGCCTGTCTCCCAATTGGGTAGGCAGAGACTATGGAACGCCAGGTGCACCGGTCCAAACATACAACTCTCGCTTCCTCTACATTCTTCAACCTCTTCATGCACGTACGTCGGTTTCAGGTGCTTTTGATTTGGCACTTATATAAGTACAGTGCATCGCGAATCTGATCACTGTATGTGCTTCTAGGGCGTCTCCTACCGACATCTCCACTCATTCTCGCTCGCCATACCTCTTTCGTAACTCTTCTTTCATCCGTGCTTTCTAAATGACCAAACCATCTAAGCATACCCTTTTCGATCTTAGACCCGCCATACACGGTCTGCTTTAAGCAGTCGGGAACCGACTGCACTTCGTTCCTATATTGGTCGATTTGCAGTTTCAATGCTCTACAAAGTGCAAACCGACCTATAGCAAAGAAGTAAAGCAGTCCGTGTATGGCTGGTATTAGGCCTATTACATCACTAGGAAGATAAGAAGTCAATCTTTACCCACTCACGTGCTTTTGGCAACCAGAGCGGCCAAATTTTAAAACGTAAAATGCTTCCGGCAACTGTGGTTGCCAAACGGACTTTTAATTTTTATTTTTATTTGATTTTTCTCAAAAATCCTATCATGTGAAACGGCTTTAACACATAATTTAAAAAAATACGAAAAAAAATGTCAGAGCACTTTATGGTACCTTTTTATTGACAGCGAGCACGTGAGTGGATTACACATTGCACGACCATGAAGTTTCTGAATATTGACATTGTTGACAGCAGTAAAACAATGCCAAACTTGTTTGTTGCGTGTGAAGGAATAGTAAAACAGCATTGTTTGACAGCTGTCAACATTATCCATTATTATTCAGAAACTTCATGGTTGTGCAATGTGTCAGAATTGACTTCTTATCGGCCAGGCACTATAGTTAGTTTTATTCTAGTTCAGGAATTTAATTTAGAGAGTCTCTTTTGTTTTTGTTTAAATAGGTAGTTATGCATTGTTAAAAAGTTCTTTATTATTTCACTTCCTTTAATTATTTTTATTTATAAGTAAATTCGCCGTAATAAAAAATATTCTGAAAAAAAATACAACCCGCTATCCATTACGGTTCAAAAGATACAGCTCTTTAAAGTTCGGACGGATGGACGGATAGAGTAGCCATATTAATATGGTCCCATTGGGGCCTTGGGTAACGGAATACTAAAAAAGATGAACGAACAAAAGCGAACTTATCTCCTTAAGGGATCTCGCCCTGTTAACCCTTGGGTCAAGTGAATAAGTATATTATACATATACCTATACATACAATTTACATAAAACGGAACGTCATGCCAATCAAAGTTCATTACCATATAAAGTTGCCCTCAGAAATGCATGGTCACGCCCAAACTCGATGAATTAGGTCAATATTTACTTGCATTTACAAACAATGCATAAACGACCGTTATACGTAAATTATGCATTCAGTTGACAAAACATAACATCTCTTGAGGTATAGGTGTACCAGGAATTCATACATGAAAGCATAATATTAAGGGAAAAGGCAGGTTTCTTTTTTACATTTTGTACCTATAGGAACAATGTAGGGTACCGAAGCCGTTACCACAAACGCAAATAAAAACCAGTCAAGTGCGAGTCGGACTCGCGCACCGAGGGTTCCGTACTTAAGATAGTATGGTTGGAAAACGCAAATCTAACTCAGATTCTTAACATCTTAAAGTACATTTATTTTGTTCTTTTAGTAAATACCTTTACCCGCAACTTCATCCTGGATTAAAACTAGGGAATGCAATTTAACCGGTTATTAACCGTTTTTGTATGAAAATAACCGGTTAAAACCGGTTATAACCGGTTATTTGAATTCCCTAATTAAAACATAATAAAACATAACGAGAATGGTATCATCTATCTAGAAGGTAGTTATTGGGTATTTGCTAAGAAATTAGGTAAGTAAAGGTACTAAGAAAGTTCTGATTTTGTGATAAGGAAGTAGAATTAGATTTCATTAATACTTATTTTGTTATGAACATTACTTTTTTATGGAACTTGACTAGCCTAAAATTTAATACAGATTTTTAAAGTTTTTCTAGTTGTTTTATTAAAACTATTGAGATCGTCCTGTAACAGTATGCAATCGCTATCAAACTAAAAAATCTTTAAAAAAAATGTGCCATCGGCATAATAAAACGAGTGCTTAAAAATGGAACGAACATCGTTGATAAATAGTAGTTTATGTGACTGGTGCATAGTGAGATTAATGAGTAATGTAATGAGAGGCATTAATACACGAGTGTGGTTTTATAAAACGAGCCGAAAGGCTAGTTTCATAATAAGATCACACGAGTGTTTTAATGCCTAATTATATTTACAGTCGCATACATAAATTTATCTACATGCATATCATAAGTTTTCTAAAATGTGTGAGAAACCTGTAAACATCGGTTATTGATGTGGTTGCATCTTAATGTTTAAATTTAATTACATGTAATACTTTAATGTTAACATTAAAGCACTACCACAGATACAGGTTCTTTAATATAGGCCTTTTACTTATCATTCCTGAACATATTGTTAGGAAGTTATGATATGGATGTAGATAAAATAACAAATAGATATGTTGATCAAATCAAAAGCACCCGAAACCGACGTACGTGCATGAAGAGATTGATGAATGTAGAGGAAGCGAAAGTTGTATGTTTGGACCGGTGCACCTGGCGTTCCATAGTCTCTGCCTACCCCATTGGGAGACAGGCGTGAAGGTATGTTTGTATGTATATGTTGATAATAATTAAATGCTGATGGTCACCTTTCCAACGAATCCTGTGGCCCCGGTCACTAGAACGCATTTTCCTGCGTAGAACTCTCCCACAGAAGGAGCCATTGTTTTTATTTCTGTAGACAATAATACATTTCTGTCAGCTATTATATCATCAGACCTTAAGCCGCCTCCACATGTTTGATGTTTGCCACAAACACTGCAGGACGCGACTGTACGTTGGAGTGAGTAAGAATTACATCGTGCTCACTTTAACATTTAGTTGCCTTGCGTCCCGCTACATAGGTTTGCTCCAACGCCCGCACAAGAGTGAAAAGGGATGGCTTTATATGCTCCCGCGCGAAGAACGTGAGATGGATAAAGTTGCGACCACATCGGTGCTTAAAATACGGTGACGGTACGGAATCGCAGTGACGCGTCGTATTAGCACCGTTTTTGACGCACGCTCCCCACACCGCTGCTTAAAAAACTGTGTCGTTGCTTAAACAAACGTCATAGTAACAACATGGCGCCGTGTTTGACGTACCGTAATATACGCACCGTTAAGCATTGGTGTGGAGGGCATGCGTCAAAAACGGTACGGATACGACGCGTCACTGCGATTCCGTACCGTCACCGTTTTTTAAGCATTGGTGTGTGGAGCTTGCGTCAAAAACGGTGCTGATACGACGCGTCACTGCGATTCCGTACCGTCATCGTATTTTAAGCACCTGTGTGGTCGCAGCTTTAGTTGATCAGCGTCAAATTCAAATAATTGCTGTTTTCTTCAAAACCACAACATTTAAAAATTTATCACCGTGATAAGGGCGGAGGGCGGTAATACGGGCCCTGCGGGCCTAGTATGGTTGTGTTTATTCCGTGACAAAATGTGGATAAAGCATCCGTCACTCTCGTACTTATATACGTGTCACAAAGTGACGGAAGTTTTATCCAGATTTTGTCACGCGATAAACTCAGCCATATTAAGCCCCATATTAGGTCTGACGCACTCGCAATCGCAAACGGCTTCAAAGTGGAGCAATTGTTTTCATTTTGTATCCACTCCACGTTGTATTGCTCCACTTTGAAGCCGATTGCGATTGCGAGTGCGTTAGATAATAAGACCTCAGGGCCTCTATTCTTGGCGGTAAAAACTATCGTCTCTGACCTGTTTTTGTATTGTTTTTAACTCGGCCGCCATTACAGTCAAGTAAATAAGAGCTATGAAAACGTTGAGCTGTCAAATCGTTGACAATACGATAACAGAGGGCTTATTGTCTAACGCACTCACAATCGCAACTGGCTTCAAAGTGGAGCAATTGTTTTCATTTTGTATGCAGATAAGCCTTCGATTTTCAAAATGAAAACGATCGTGATTGCGAGCGCGTTAGACACTAAGCCCTCAGCACGGGTAGCACAAGTTGTATTTTCTGGCTTGTCGCTCAGTGCGTCTCTATCGTTACTGAATATATAGAATGGGAGATCCGAGCGACAAACAAGTCGCAGGCAACTTGTGCTAGCCGTGCAGGTCAAAATTATTTGGTTACCGTGTTGATCAGCTTTAAGGTGAGAGAAACGCCGCATTTTGTATGGAATTTTTTCCTTCACAATCCTCTTGCAAGGTCAAAATCGGTCGGCAAAAAAGCCTACCTCAAAGTGTATACAGAGTTAAATCGAAGGTGTTATCAAAAGCAATACGACTTAATTACGTATTAAAGTGGGATCCTAATAATATAGGTATGTATGTGTTTAGATGTCGTATTCAAACTTAATCACGCAATGATCAAAATTAAATAATTTATTGTAAACAGTGCGGTCACCCTACTTGACAGAAAGAGATTTTCTTATTTACACGAAACAACAAAACAAGTAATCTATATCCACACTTATATTATAAATATGAAAGTGTGTGTGTCTGTCTGTCTGTTACCTCTTCACGCTTAAACCGCTGAACCAATTTAGATGAAATTTGGTATGCAGATAGCTTGGGTCCCGGGGAAGGACATAGGCTACTTTTTATCCCGGAAAATTAGACAGATCCCGAGGGAGCAGCGATAAACGACTTCTACGCGGACGGAGTCGCGGGCAAAAGCTATTAAGTACTTATATAAAAGGCAAAACTGAGTGACTTATATATCAACGCCCAGCCGTAACTACTGTACCTAGAAACTTGAATTTTGGTACAGTGTTCCTTTCATGATGTGAGAGAGCACTAAGAAATCAACCCCCAACGGGAAGAAATGGGGAGGGTAGCGGGAAACTAATTCTACGCATACGAAGTCGCGGGCTTCCTCTAGTTGACAATAACTAACTTGAATTGTCACTGTAACTCAACTGTCATTAAAGTAAAATAGTCTGAATAGGATCCATAGAGAATATGATTCTAAAAATAGGTTAACCATGATTTACTTAATCGGTGATTGAATTAGGGGAAAATTAACAAAAAAGAAATAGCTTTCGTTTCTTACAACTAATATCGCTTGGAAATGGCCATCTTACAGATCCTAAAAAACTGGTTTCAGATCACGTCTTCGATGTAACCCTGTATTTTCGGTAGCTAAATAATAAACAATTCAACGAATAATGAGTTAATGACAGAGAGAAAGTGAAATGGTTGATGGTCGCTTACCTCGCGAAACTGCACTGATTTGCGGCGTACGCGCATGGCGGTACCGCCGCCGGGTCGCTGAGGGCGCATATAGATCAGTGAAATGCATAAGGCCGCGTTGAAAAGAAACGCTGCGTTTTTAAAAACGTCATACCGACTTAGGTCGGAACCAGTAGTGGACAAGGACCAATAATGGACACTTGATTCCTTTTTTATAGAAGATAAGGGTTATTCATTTGTTTTGCAACAATGAATTTAGGACCGTATTAAATTTGAATTAAGAGTGAAGTGTCCATTACTGGTGCCTGTCAGCTAAAGGTGTCCATCTAGCTACATGCTACACCGAACCTAAGACGACACTGCCAGCCCAGCTATATACCACCAGCGTACTTTACTGCCCGAAAATTTAGTGTACCTACCTCCCAAGACTTTGGTATTTTCCCAAAAGTTTGGTATTTACCCAATATAGGGTAAGTACTGTTGCCCGTAACTTTTTCCGCGTAGAATTCGTTTATTGCTATTCCCTCAGGAACTATACAATTTTCCGGGATAAAAATATCTCACGTCTTTTCTCGGGACTAAAGTTATCTCCATACCAAACTTCATCGAAATCAGTTTAGCGGTTTAGCTATAAATGCGTAATAAACTATAATATTTACAATATTAGTTTAGGAAGTACAATAACTTACCTCAAATTCAATCCTATTCCAAATTATTTAGCAAAGTCACCACTGATGTTACTGCTATACTGTCAAGTAGCTACATGCTACACCGAACCTAAGACGGCACTGCGAGTCCGGCTAGATGATAGCCCCTAGTGTTATATCACAATAATACGTTACTTTGATCATTCGGTTATTACGTGTAATAGCAATATAATAGCGATATTACACACACACATAACATTTGGTTTATACTTAATTACCCAAAAAAAATATTTACCCAATAATTTAGAATGTATCCAAACTTTGGTATAATTTACCCAAAAAAAAATTAACCCAAAATATTTGGGTATATACCCAATAATTTGGTATTTACCCTAAAAATGTGAAGATAGGGTATTTACCCTATGTCCATATCTAGTTTCAATAAGTAGAGTCACAAGAATTCGTTCATCCGTCCTTTACTTTGACGCAGTCTGTCAAAGCTTTCAAAATCATAGTTTTAAACTAACATTCTCATTTGTTGTTGCTAATTTAGTCCACTTTCAGATTCAGCCCAGATTCAGAAACAATACGCACTGCTAGATCAAAAAAGTATCAACTCAAAATCCTTGCTAGTTTTGTTTCAAGTTTATAGAAGTTGCATTAAAGTTGATTTTAAAATACATTGTATTTTGAGTTACTGTTATTTTGATCTAGCAGTGCGAATTATTCGCGCTCGTCACTCAAATAATTGGCTCCCGTCTACTCGTTAAAACAGTATCTTATTGTTTTTAAGTAGGCCGCCATTACTGCCAAGTAAATATGATAACATGTCAAAAGTAATATGGTTTTACCGAGTAGAATAGAGGCTCTACCCGGGACCGCTGACCTTCGTAGGCAGGGTCACTACCAACTAAACCAACCGCGTCGTTGATTTAACTGTCGTCTTACTTCGTCGACGAATTACTTGAATAGCAATATAAACACGTAATACGACAATCCGTAACCGTCACGCTTTATGCTTGCTTAGTTAACAGCCACAAATACACGATCACTTTAGTACCTTGTCGTTTTGACTTGTAACACACTATCATACGGCTGTGTAGAGCTGAAGTTAAAGCGACAAAGTCGAAAGATGATCAATTACAGGTTAGTAATTACGTTTTTTAATAACCTATGCAACCGTATGTTGACGTTAGCGCTTAATTGTGTGCGTATGGGACTGGGTGTATGTGGATGTACTTATCATGTCGTTCTACGTTCACAGATGTAGTGTACAATCAAATGACAACTTGTTTTGTTTGGATTACCTTATATTTATCTTACAGTAGCTATCCGTAGCGGGCGCCGCACGGTGTTTTTTTTTTCATACAAACCTTGTCCTGGTAGTTATGAACACAACGAAAAAAACCGGCCAAGTGCGAGTCGGACTAGCGCACGAATTCCGTACCATTATCAATACAACATTAGCAAAAAAAACCGGCCAAGTGCGAGTCGGACTCGCGCACGAAGGGTTCCGTACGATCTAAACAACATTCATTAGCAAAAAACGGCAAAAAATCACGTTTCTTGTATTGGAGCCCGCCTCAAATATTTATTTTATTCTGTTTTTAGTATTTGTCGTCATAGTGGCAACAGAAATACATCTTCTGTGAAAATTTCAACTGTCTAGCTATCACGGTTCATGAGATACAGCCTGGTGACAGACAGACAGACGGACAGCGGAGTCTTAGTAATAGGGTCCCGTTTTTACCCTTTGGGTACGGAAACCTAAAAACGGCAAAAAGATCACGTTCGTTGTATGGGAGCCCCCTTAAATATTTACTTTATTCTGTTTTTAGTATTTGTTGTTATAGCGGCAACAGAAATTTCAACTTTCTAGCTATCACGGTTCATGAGATACAGCCTGGTGACAGACAGACGGACAGACGGACAGCGGAGTCTCAGTAATAGGGTCCCGTTTTTAATTGGATCAAAATCGACTTGCAAGATGCCAGGGTAGTGATTCTCTGAAAAGCAAAGGTGAGCGAATGCAGGAGTGAAGTCCAAGCGGCGAGTTTAAGTAGTCCCGTCAGAGCGAGCAAAACACATATTAGCGCGTGCATTCTCAATTAGGCAGCCTTATACGTTCGAGAAGCCATGCTGCCAAATTGAATACACGCGCTGAAATGTGTTTTGTTCGCTTTGACGGGACTACTTAAACTCGCCGCTTGGACATCACTCCTGCGTTCGCTCACCTTTGCTTTTGAAAGAATCACTACCCTGGACATACAAGTGAACGTAAATGGAACCTTGTAAAAACGCAGCGTTTATAACCTTTTCCCGTGCCCACCCTTACACTGCTTATGATGCAAAAGAAAATTATTTAAATTATTAATGACTTGTTGCATTCATTACCACTTTATTCTGTTGAACCAAATCGTTTATCATTGAGAATGCAATGGTTCGTAAACAATTGAGCATTATGGCTATTTTCGTTGGTAAAAGTAACCTACAATCATGATTTATCAGTATTTCTAGGGTTCTGTTGTCACATGGCATGACAACCCTTATATGGTAATGTTTTTAGAGTTCCGTACAAAAATTAAAAAAACGGAACCCTTATAGGATCACTCGTGCGCCTGTCTGTCTGTTCGTCTATCACGGCCAATTTGCTCCGAAACTACTGGACCGATTGAGTTGAAATTTGGTACACATATGTAAATTGATGACCCAAAAACAGAAGTGAAATAAATATTTTTTTTAGGAAATCAAAAAACATTGCAAACCTTACTGTGTCATATATCATATTAGAGGACGCCCGCGACTTCGTACGCGTAGTATTAGTTTCCCGCTACTCCCCCCATTTTTTCCCGTTGAGGGTCGATTTTCGGAAAATCCTTTTTTAATGCTCACTTACATCATGAAAGGAACCCCTGTACCAAATTTCAAGTTTCTAGGTACAGTAGTTTTGGCTGTGCGTTGATATGTCAGTCAGTCAGTTTAGCCTTTTATATATATAGATGAAACGGCTCGTTATGAGGATTTCAAATATAGTTTTGTTATTATTGTAAAATAAATAGTTTTGATTTTATTCATGAAAAAAAGACGAAAATTGACCATTCCCTGATCTCCAAAACTACTGAGTCTAAAATTTTGAAAAAAAAATCGAAATATAGTTCATTGCTTATAGATTAGAAAAAAAATCAAACATATTGCGTATGTACGGTACGGAACCGCCGGAGTTCAACTCTTACTTGGCTTTTTTTTTTAAAGATTGTCTTCCAATTATGGTTACTAGCTTTTTCTTGCAATTTCGTCCGCGTAGAACCCGTTAATCGCTGTTCCCTCGGGATTTCCATATTTTTCTAAGATAAAAGAATGCTATGTCCTTAACCAGCGTTTTTTTGTCTCCTGAAGGGCCAAAAACTTCCTTGCTATTGTTAGCAGGATATTGAAAATTACATTTAAAAGGGGCAGAGATGAAAATCCCTTCCGGAGACCTGGGAATGGAGGGCCCAGGTACTGCCGGGCTCGCACCGGCTAAAAACACCAATGCCCCTTGTTGTGAATGAAGTTAAAAACTCCCGCGGATACTACCCCAGCCAGTGCTGAAAGGCCGGAGAAGTTCGTTCCTCCATTTATTTATCCGCGGGGTTAGAAAAAAGAGGGTGGGAATGGGGAATGCTAAGCATGGTTATATAAAGCAGAGATCCTATCGCCGTCCCACTCCATCATCAGATCAGTTCCTTGTCCCGTACATACATACAGGGTATCCTAAGAACCTAGGGCTGATAGAACTTCGCTGATTCAAAATGATTCTAATTATGTAAGATATCACTGAAAAACTTACGAAATAAAACATGGAATTAATAATTTTTCGTGATAATAATAAAGGAAAATTACAAAAATTAAATGATCAATATCTTCGAAACTAGTACAAACCGCTGAACATACCTACAGGGTTAAACCGATAGCTTTTTAACTGCTCTACCTGCCCTAGGCGGGTTGACGTCGGTTTCTGGGACACCCTGTATGCAAGTTAAATAAAAAGCTTGTAATTAAATCTTATTCAAGTCCCTTTCCAGGCATTATTTGAATTTTATCTGAATTTCCTAAGTTTTTTGCGTGGAATAAGACAATAAAACAAAAGTTAATATTTGTTTTATTTATTATTTTTTCATTAAACAATAAGTCCTTAAGCCATACAATACGATAAATAGCGTCTTAACCTTAGTCAATGTACAGCAGCGCTGCCGGGCAAAAGGTCATAAGTGTATCCAGTGCTAACGTACTTACGCCCTTTTACACCGCAGCCTAAGTCAAATAAAAAAAGCGCAATTGTCGAGACCAATCTTACATATATTACAGTCACAAACACATGAAAATAACTTTTTTTTAAAGACATTTTGCCCGTTTTTTGCCTCCCATTTCAAAACCTCGGCATACATTGCCAAGTTAATATGTTTGCACATCACTGAGATTCATATAAACTGCGCCATGTATATTGAAAATTTGAAACGTCACATAAAATAGGAGGCTGGTGTCCCACCAATAATTCACAGCATAACTAGCGCTGGTGGGATCTTTAGGATATACCATTATATACCATTTCAAAGCATAACAAATTTTCGACATAATATTAGTTATTTTGCACAATTTCAAGCGTTAGAACAGTGTTTTTGTAATGACAACACAAATTGAATTAAATTTAAAACTTAATAACGTATTAATGCATATAGTCTGTTTAATTCATGTTGGCAGACGCCATCTTGATTTTGAAATCATTTGAGTTATGAAGTGTTTTTCTAGTGGTAAAACAAAATTGAAGCAAAAGTCACGGTGTTAGTGTGTTTAGATTTTGATCTATTTGTTATAGTAAATTGATTTTACATTTATGACAATTTAAAAATGCTCCATGATAGTACAAAATGCAAATAATTATTTTTTAATTTTCATAATGAGAACGTTCAGAAAAATTCATGATTTTTTTCTAAATAAGTATACTTAGCTCACACTTCTTAATATTTCTTTGGTATTTACCAAAACATCTATCGAATATTTATATGCGAATTTAATAGGTCGGATTTGACAAGCCATCTTAGTACGTACCTACAGTCAAGTACTTTAATTGTTATGCCACTATGGAACCCTGTCGCATAACGCTAATCGTTAATTTTGGCGTAATTTCTTTCATGTGGTTCGACGCTGTCTTTATAACATTCTCGTAAAGAATACAGAGAAACAAAAGGACGAAATTATGCGTTAGAGTGAGAAACAAGAACACCGTTCGTTGTCTGAAGTTTGACTGACGACCCCTCAGAATCAGTCTGAAAACATTTTGCATAATTTCATTTAACTACTGACGAAAAGCATAGGTACGATCAGATAACATAACACTAATTAATTAATCATAACGACCATTTTCTTGTTTTTATGCATTTTATGTCAATTTCTTCTTACTAGGTTAGGTTACGTTAGAACTGTGACCACATAGTAGTCAAAGACGTTAGAAATATCTATTTTTTAACCTATGAACATATGCATTTTGGTGTTATGCATAAAAATATATCGTTAATTAATATAACTAGATATCAAAATTATGCAGTTTGTGTTATGCAAAGATGCCTCAGAGATGGGATGAGGTCGCACTCACTTTTATGCCGATTACGTCAATTTGCATATAATTTGATTAAATATTAACGACTAATAATTTAACGACTAAAACTTTTCGAGTTCATGAGTGGAGTGGGGAGATAACATTATCATTTAAAAAGATCTGTTGTTATGTGTAATATACAATAGGGAATATGCATCTAAAATATAAAAAATAAAAAATATTACCAAAAGTGAAATTTAAATTTAAATCGGCCAAGAAATACGGATGATACAAGCATTTTAAACTGTTAATTAAACAGCGATTAGACAGACACATCAGATTTGCACTGTGACGTCATGTAACAGGTCGGCCATATAAACTCCATATTAAATTATATTTTTCTAGAAAGAGATATGAACAAATCTTTGTTGGCTTATATCTTGGTTATTTTTATAGCTATTAAAAAATATTTTTTTCTCACCTGTTTTATATTTTAAGATCCCAGGGAATATGCGTGGATTTTTTAAATCGCATTTCTCAACCAAATATGAAAATAAATACCGTAAAAGAGTACCAAAAGTGAAATTGAAATTAAAATTGGCCAATAAATACGGATGATACTAGCATTTTAAACTGCTTAACACTTCGGCCATATAAACTCCACGTCAAATTCTATTTTGCTAGAAAGAGATAGGAAGAAATATTTGATGGCTTATTATTTTTGTCATCTGTTTGTTACATGAATCAGCTTTTATTGAAGCTGTGAAAAAAGTCATAAATATTCCCTATTGTATGATTAAATACTATTCAGATATTGTAATTAATTACTTTAAACAATACTCGCCGAATTGACATTCATAAAAGAATATTGACTCAATATGGCATTTTTAGTAATTATGGAGAAATTATGCTGCTACCGTGATCTGTATTATGATTGCGATTAAGCTGTATTTAATTCAGATAGATTTTTATATTCATTTTTATTTTATTTTATTTTAACTTTCGTCACTTTGACGTCATCAGCAACAAAACATGCGACCCTGGTTATAGGTAAATTCACAATTTACCAAAAAATTGGGTAAATACTCAATTTACCAGATACACATTTTTGTATTCACCCGTTGAGTAAGTATAAATATGTATTTACACAGTAAATACTTAAGGTAAATACCGACTTATGGGTATTTACCTAGTTAATTAGCCACAACGATCCTATAATATCGGGCAAATTGAAAAGGACCATGCTAAGATGAAATGCCAAATCCGAACGTCATCATTCAAAATTGCGTTCCAAAAGAATTTGAATAAAAAAGAGAATTTATTAACGCTACATTTTTGTAAATATTAATCGAGTACAAAATTACAATATTCCAATGTTATTGAACACAAACGCATTTATACACATGGGGTCTGACTTAAAGGCTCTTTTATTATATTAAAACTAAATAATATACAATTTATTTGATGGTCGTGTACACTCACTCATACATACAATCGGTCTGATTTAGCGTAACATATCTCTGCCGACTGTACCAGATTTTTCTTATAAATTTCGGGCTTCGTGTTATGATAATGCCAACATATTAATTCAAACAAAATTGACGTCATGTTTTAATGCTTTTACGTATGTATGTAAGGTTGAATCTATTTAAATATTTTATTATTAATTAGTACATACCCGAGTTAAGTATACAACTTCATATGCAAATAAATAATGACAAGAACGCATCATACCATTACGCAGTTTGCCTACGATCC
This sequence comes from Acleris cristana, assembly GCA_948252455.1. NCBI lineage: Eukaryota > Metazoa > Arthropoda > Insecta > Lepidoptera > Tortricidae > Acleris > Acleris cristana. The sequence goes on along the minus strand of OX411801.1, from coordinate 6,560,645 downwards.
CGGGGTTGAGAGCGACCATTTATTTCTGAGTCCTAGGTGTTTTCTATGTACGTAAGTATTTATTTCTCTATACAGGGTTTCCCGTAAATCGACGTCAACCCGCCTAGGGCTGATAGAGCAGCTAAAACGCTATCGATTTAACTCCTATGTATGTTCAGCGATTTTTACTAGTTTCGGAGATATTGAGCATTATAATCTGTTTTTTTGTAATTTTCCCTTATGTCCTTGTCACGAAGAATCCTTAATTTCATGTCTGATTTCAGAAGTTTTTCATGGTATCTTACATTATTAGAATCATTACAAATCAGCTAAGTTTTTAAACTCTTTTGCTCGTTTTTTTAAATCAACTCAACTTTTTTAAGTAATGACAAAGTTGTTATTTTCATACAAAGTAAAAAACAAACACTGGGACACCTATTATGGAGAAACAAACTTTATGTCATTACTTAAAAGTTAATTATAAAAAAAACGAGCAATAGAATTACATAAATAGGGATTAAATAAATAGATTTTAAGCTGCTGTATCAGCCCTAGACGGCTTAACGTCGATTTATGGGACATATGGGACAAAGGTAACAAGGGATCTGAGAGCCATAGACATATGCATTCTCAAGACTAAAATCTTAAGATTCCAAATTCGTTGCTAAGATGGAATGCCTCTATGCTAATAAGTTACGCGGTGTTCTTATCCCCAAACCGGAACACAACAATTCGATCATTGCTGCTTGGCCCAGCAGTGGACGTCTTTCGGCTAATATAAAAATGATATAATAGGGTTCTATGGTATTTTAAATTGTAATGAGAATAATGGCAGTACGCAATTTATTCCTGGCACAGTTTCAGAGAGATATATTACACATGATTATGATATGTGATTTCAGGTCATGCAATGATATAAGACAGGGGCAATGTGGTGATATATAAGTTTATTTACATGGCAACTTATTTCAAACACTTCAATACACAGAAGTTATTTTTAAATTAATAATGTGACTAGGAATGAGCGATAGGTAAATACTGTTACCCAAGTATTTACCTTACTTTCGAAAAAGCATCCACTCAGTATTTTAAATGAATACCCAAAGTAAACACCCGAATTTATACAAATCTGGATATTTACCTAGGTACTGTTCATATCTAGAAATTATGATTTCGAAATTAATTCTTTACATAGCATTTAGCTAGAATCGTACAACGAATAAAGGCTCGCTGGATTTCAACACGTTTATAACTGAAACAGAATAATACTTTCAAACGCAACAAACCGAGTCAAATTTACCTAATTTCGGGTATTTACCTATACCTAAAATTAAGTAGATTCTAGCCAAATGCCAAAGTAACTTACAAAAAAACTTACACATAACGAGATCATTATTTTAAAACTAGCACCTGAACACAAATTACAAACTATGATAATAAATTACTAACTAGATGTAAGACATGATTCAACAAAATTATTTGTCAAAAATCAATCTAACGAATAGAAAATCAATAATCTATAAACTTAAATCGTATAAGGATAACAAATTGGAATGCTTTTGCATATTCAGGTCCAGTACTCTCAGCTTCTTAATATCATTTGGCTGGCTATATCGCTGTCACACTTGCACTTGCACTCGACAGTATATTTGTCACTTGTGTCTAATAAAAAAACGAAGATTGCCAATCGCTCTTAAGAAGCTCTTAGTACTTTACCTTCACACAGAAAAGGGTTGAGAAATGCAACGCGATAAAGACTAGAAATGGGAGCCATTATCTATGTCAAAATTGTGTTCATATCGACACCAGCAATTAACACTACGCTAACTTGAAAATGACAACTTTTCAACAGAGCCAATAATAGGGAAACATGCGATAACTTTTTAACCTTGTATGCTAAATTTATGATTTTTTCACCGTAAGTTGTTCATTTCGGATTATACAATACGTGATTACTGTTATTTTTATTATCTTCTTAATTTTGAATTTAGATCGACTTAGCTGAGTTTGTCTCAAAAATACAAAAAACATTTCCGAATTAAATTACGCTAACTCATACTTAGCGTATTGTTCTACGGAGCAATTGTTTTAAATTTATTACTTGTTTAATCGATTTGAACAGAAACGGTCACTGGAAAGTTACGTAAAAGTAATATAAATTAGATCAATAAAATTGTTTTAAGAACCTAAATCGGAATACAATAGGAAAAAGTCTATATTCACGAATTTAATAAAGTTAGCGTTGTATAGTCGGGACAAATTTTGATGCGTTGAACATTACTTAATGCTCCTAGACGTGCTTTTATAAACGTTTAGATGAAGTAAAAAAATATTTTGCATTACCAAAAATCAATAATATAACGTTTTTTTTTAAAGAATAACATAACCATTCCATCACCTAATGAAATAGCCAAATTTCTTTAGTTGAAATAAGTTTTTGAAATACATTTCTTTAGCTTTAATTTTACTTTATTACCTTTATAACACTTAGAATAAAATAAAGAAAACAAGCTTTACGTAGGTACATCAAATTATTTATCTATTGTTATGAAGCGTCGTTAACAGATATATTTAACGGCAGATTGTAATGCAAAGTAGGCATTTTCACTATTATGATTGGAAAAAAAATGTTTTTTGTGTTTTATTACGGGATCATTTATACGACTGCTGGTTCAGTTCTTCAAACAAATGCTCAAGTTCGGTTCGCATAGTCACGGATTTTTTTTGCACTACGTTGTGCCTTAACGGCTACTCTTACAGCTTGGTTTATTTATTTTTACTCCTTTTGTTACCCCCCTTAGTACTACTCGTAGTATAAGATTTTGCTCTAATAAAAAGAGTAAAGAGTTTTGTGTTCTAAAACCCACAAAGTTTGGCCATGTCCCTCTGTCCGCGGTTTAACTCTGAAACTCATGGTACTACCAAGCTGGTTATTTAGCATTTAATCACGCCGACAAAGTTGTAAAATAAATAGGTACTTGATTTTTTTTAAACTGTCCAGGTTTCTAATAATACCTTAATACCTTATTTCCAACATCGGTCCTTTTTTTTGGATTTCCCTTATCTTTTGGTGTAGATTGCTCAGTATGTATAATAGTCACCAGCATTAACTGTTGTACCACAAGCATGAGTTATCTCCAGTACAGAAGTTATATGAACTTCCCATTATGGTTAGGGTCAACTTGTTTCATAGATGAACTCAAAATTTCTTAAGCATTTTCAAAAGTCGATGTAATAATTTACGTTTCTAGAAGATGTGGAGAGTATAAATTATAAAATCACAAGAAGGCGAAGGTACCTACTGGAGCAGAGTGCTTTGAATTTTGTTCTTCATCACTAGTGATTACAAAAAACCAAAGTTCAATATTGGGGCCCTTGAAGTTTATCAGTAACAGAAACCATGCTTCTCTCGGCCATTCAGATGCCACCATTGTGTAGGTTTACTTTTTCTGTCACTAAATTACCACTATAAGCAGTTAATATTGCACCCTTAGCACAGCATCAGTTCATCAGTATCAATTGTATGTATTTTTTTTATAAAATTAGGTTTTTCAAACACATGGTCTAACATTGACATTAGCTCGGGAGTACCTACTTAATGTTTTCCACACCGCGAGAAGTGGCGATGAAACTAAAATAAAAACAATTAAAATTGATCTGCTATCGCGATTTCAAATAGGTAACAACATCACACAGATAAATTATTTGTCGAAATACATTTCAATGGACATTGTTTTTTTGTTTGAAGTTTGAAACCACAAAATTACTAATTAAATTATTTCAGCAAAATAAAATGTTTGGTTTGCTAACAATAATAAAATTTATAATTTATACAAATTATTTTTTGAGTCCTTTATTACCATCGTGAAAACCTAAAGGTTTCATATTATTACCAATTTCAATTAGTACTATTAATAAATAACGGTATAAAATCAAAAAAGTAACAATAAACCCATCTTTTTAAAGCTAAGTCATACTCACATAAAAAATAAATCGTTTACAATCGGAACACACTACGCTAACTAGTAAATAGCGTAGTTTTATCCGGGAATGAATTGATAAGTTGCAAATCAACAGAAATCTTTCTTAAATAATAATAAAATAATTTTTGACATTGTATCCACTGATTAAAAATCAGACTTTCCTCTCTCGTAAGTTTCATCCGGTTACTTAACAGTAAATGTCACAATTATCGCCGTCATGGTGTTTTTCTTTTAAACACACATTCCCCCGCGCGCTTCCCGCATGTACCCGGCTAAGTGTATTTAGCGGGGTATAGTTCGGGTGATATTAAAAAGTACGTCTACTTGGCGCTTTATAACTTTCAAAACTTTTTTGTTTTTCAAAATTTTGTACTGAAATTTGGTGAGCATGTTCATATACCCCAATAGAACATTTTGGCATCAAAAACGCAAAATCGTCAAAATTCGACTTAGCGTAGTATTAATTGCTGGTGTCGATATGATAACCCATTCTTGCTTTTAAACAAGTAGCTGACAAATATTTAGTTTTATCCTTCGTTGCCGCATTGACAAAGTGCGTAATTGGTGTTAACTGGTTACATTGAAAAAAATCTGCTGTTTTTTATTATAAACAATTAACTACAAATGGGCATTTTACAAAGATTTAGCTAGTTTAAAATTAACTGCAAATTATAAAGTCACGCCCCTGCATTGTATAATATAATATACAAACATACAAGCATTTATATATATTTATTAACGTGGACACCGGATTTATACACTTTACTATGTGCACACTATTCATAGTATAAATATGTAATACGTCGGCAGAGATTGGGAAAAAACTTGAAAATACTATCATTTCAAATTGTAACCAAATCTATGATGAATTAACATAATAAACAAAACCTAATTTTTTCACATAACATTTGTGTATTTTTTTCCTCTGAATACATCCTCATACAACTGTATTTACCCAATCTCAATTACGCTCATACAACTGTATTTACCCAATCTCAATTACGCTCATACAACTGTATTTACCCAAATAGAGTGATAAATTGTAATTAAATATTACAATTTATCACTCTGACTCAACTCGCGACAATATACTTAATAACCATTTACATTTCTTTCTAACACAGTACCGTGTAGACATTTTAATTTAAGCAAAAATACAATTTACCAATCTCTGCCTTATATAATTTGCCTAAAATTATGGCAGTAGGGATAACCGACGTATAGTCACATCATAAGCTGAAATTGTATAGTCAGATTACGGCTACATTGGACTTATGCTCCAGACACACGACGACACCTGACTGACACCCAGTGTATACATCGACTGTCTGTGTGTCCACTGCCGCGACATTTAGTTGCAGATGTAGATGATAAGCAATGGACACTAGTGTCGACATTTGTGTTGAATGTCAGTGTCGTCGTGTGTCCCGAGCATAAAACTAAAGGAGGCTGAAGGCTGCTGGGAATCAAACTGGGATCTCGGTACCTTTAGCCTACTGGCACTTGGCCACCGAGTTTTCTGGTACAGGTCTTACATAGTCTACACTGTAGATACAAATTAACGCACACCTTTTGAATTGCTATTAGCAGGGGTCGTATTTTTGATGCCGATTACGTCAAAATGACGAAATTTTATACACAGGGTGCTTTGGTTTAATTTGGCAGGTGTTTTAGGTATGTATTAACTGGTACAAATAAAATAAAAAATAAGAAGCGGTAAAATGATTATAGTTAAATACAGCTTAATCGCAATCAAAATACTGATCACGGCAGATTCATTTTTTTTCACCTCTCATTATTAAAATAGCAAATTGAGACAATTTTCTTTTATGAGTGTCATTGCCATAATTGTATTTATGACTATTTAATCACATTATTTTTTATTACAACGTAAACAGTTTTTTTAAATGATAATGTTACTCGATGACTTTTGCCACTGCCCTTCTCAATGAAATAGTACCGTTTTAGGTATGAAGTAGGTATTAATTTTTCTACGCGTCTATAGATTACTCAACTCATTTTTACATGATTAAATGATGGTTAATAATTACAATAAAACCATTTGGAATCATACTCTATGTAGCGTGACGTCATTTTTGCGTCAACGGCATGAAAGTACGGGCCCTGCTTATTAGTATATTTGTTGGATAGGTATACGAGTATCAAACTTTAGATTTAGACACTGACTGTACAAATTCATATGTTAGTGACGTCAGTCATTTTTAGAACACGAAGCATACAAGGTTTAAAAATATGTGAACATTTACGTACCTTTCCACATTCATTTATTTCAACTATCCCTTCGCACTAGAGAACGGGACAGCTTAAACGAAACAGGTTATCTAGGGTTATTTAAAGAATCTTTGCAAAAATACAGCATTAAGTTTACATTATTTTTCAGGCCTTAACTTATGTTTTTTTTTATTATAATTCAGTACATGGATATAGCATTTTAAAATACATGGGCGGTATCAATAATAATACGCATTGAAGTTGGAATTCGGTTTGATTTTACACTGTTTTGTTTTAAATACAGTTTTTTTGCAGTTATTCTGAAAACTGTATTTCATAACAACGAAAAAAAAGGAGGCTCTTCAATATTTTTATTATAGGATCGTTTACGGAAAAGAGGATGATGAATAGTTTCGAAATTTTATTTAAGTATATTACAAAATACTTAAAAACCAAAAGGATGTTGGTTGAAACCTCCACCAAAGGTATTTCAGTTAGTTCAATATCGATTACAAAAGAAGCCGGGCAATAATTCTTTTAAAAATAACTTATATGTATTTTTTCTTATGATACCAATTGACTTATTGGACAATTCATTCAATTTTTAATATAACCTAATGAGAAAAGAAAATCATAAAATGGAATCATTTTTCACATTTTTTCAAAATATTATTAAGTAACAAAAACAAAACAGAATCCAAACCATATTCTAACTGCAACGCGTATACATTTTATTTAACATACATCAATTAAGCCTACTAGATACAGCTATTATATATAATAATAAAAAAATTAGCTATCCTTCATTGGGCGTATTCATTTATGGCTTCAAAACTTTGAAAAACCAACTCCAAAAAATCCCAAAGCTTTTCTACGTTAACCGATTATTTTCATCACCCCGTAAATATATACACCCTTTTTGGAGTCGGTCAAAAATTGGAAGATTGTCGAATTTTCTCGAAAATTGTGTTCGTTAGGGAAGCCTCAGTGAGATTTTTAATCCTATAATGGACAAAGGCGTAACTATAGAGGGGTATTTGCATACAATGTAATTAACCGAACATTTTTAAGTTGTTGCAGAAAGACAAAGTTTATATTCAATCTATTTTTAGCTTTCTGTACCAGCACGGCTAGCACAAGTTGCCCGCGACTTGGTTGTCGCTTGAATCTCCTTTTCCATCTAGTGAGTAACGATAGAGACGCACTGAGCGACCAACGAGAAAATATAACTTGTGCTATCCGTGCAGAAGGGAGCCTAACGGGACCTGGGACGGGATTTTAAAGAACTGTATTATTTGAACTGTAAGCGTAGATAGCGGGTGGTTTTTTCTCCAGAACATTTTTTTAAGAAAATGAAATTACACAGGGGGTACCTACCCATCCACGAAACTTTTTTTTTGTAAATACGGTCAAATACGCAAGCGTCAGATTTCGAATGATTATAGTACAAACTCTGAAGAAAAATAACAAATACCTACTAAAAAATGGTCAACTGTGAGTTGCGCCCGAGCCAATTCGATTCGAAATCGAATTCAAATCAGAATACAATAATACTTACCTACTGTGCGAAAATACGGAACCCTCGGTGCGCGAGTCCGACTCACACTTTTTTTTTTTGCTAGAGGATGCAAAAGATCTAGTGGGTCACTTATTGTGGGTAATTTTAACTTGACAACGATTACTAAACCCATCAAAGGCGAGTAAATGATCATACCTACATTTACACACAAAAAAAAGCTGCGCTCCATCTTTCGAACGGAGTATACGAGACTTAAACCCTTTATCACTTGATCTTCCGAAGACTTATACCCTTTTTCACTAGGACCCCACTGTCACAGAACAAGAAGGAGAGTTTGAACTTTTTATCGCTGGACATTTTAGTTCTCATCATTCAGTTTAATATCTACTTTGTTGTGAAACAATACCACACATAGTTACGCCTCTGTTTTGACGTAACAAGCCGATAAGTCCATCCGTTTACCACTTTGTGCAGAAGCCTAAAGCCACCAGCTATACTACTTAATACTTCAATAACTTTGGCGTAAATAAAAAATTGACTAGACACCGTATGCTGAAAATATCATAATGCTGTAAGAGACATACACACATTTTTGTACATTTACGAGGTCGAAATTGATCGATAACGATCTATAATTGTGGGCATTTTACTTGATCAAGACTAAAAATGCATCACCGTAGAAATGCCAGTTAGGTAAATACCAATTTTACCCATCCAGTATTTACCTTAGCTCATAATACTCAGTTTTACCCACTTTTTTTTAACGTAATGATTAAATACATAGGTATTTACCCAAATGATTTTGGTATTTACCTAAACGATTTTTATGCCCATTTATCTCTTTCAACATACGACATTTACAACATATCACAGCTTTAAAAAACTGTACAAATTTTAAACAATTACCTAATCATCACGCGTATCATGTATTATACTTGTTATAAAAATCAGTTGACATTGTAATAAGCAAAAGGGCATAAGCGGCAGTATCTGCTGCTTAAATTATTTGGAAGCATTTCAATATTTCAATACTGCCGCTTACACTTTTTTGCATCTGTGTTGATATAATGACGTTTATCAGTCGTTTCAAGAAGTATTTTTGGTTTTAGAACCATTTTCGTTTTGCTTAGACTGATTAAATATAATCAACTATTTACTTTTTTATTATGGTCACGTTTTAAACTTTCAAACTTTGCCGTTGCCTAGTGGCATGGAAGCCCAGCGGTGGCCATGTATCATTGAGGTTTTCTAACTTAAGAACATTATCCGATTCTTTTACGAAAAACGGAACAGGGTAGAAAAACATCGTTAGGAAACCTGCACATTTTAACAACAGCCACAGGGTATGTGAGATGGATAATTACATTAATTACACAAAAAGGGTCGAACTGCACCCGAGCGGGAGAGGGCACTTATGTACAGTCAGCATCAAATATATAGACACAGTAAAACTTTCAAAAATATGTAAACACGACTCTGCTGCGAGGGAATAAGGGTGTATATATATTTCTGAAACCTTGTTAACGTATATATATTTATGACGCTGACCAAACAAAAAAAAAATAAAAAAAAATAACTAGATAGTACACTAAATACCTCAAAAACTGACAAATCATAAAAAAAGAAAAAAATAGCATAAGGGTTCTAAGACACATGCAGATTTTCAATCTCAAGACAGTACTCAAGACTTCGTTAAAAACCCTGAGGACTAAGATGGAATTCCGCAAAACGAAAATAGTTCTAAAACTCAAAAACATTTGCATAGTTTTCTAATAACATATTCCTAAACCGCCATATTTTGATCTCCAAATTTAAACAGTTATTATTAAATAGGAGGCCAAGTTAATTTGGCCGTTTGCCTCATACAGCGGTTTAAGTCAAGGCAGACTAGATATACTAAAACAGCTCTTCTTATAAAGTCACTAATAAAAAATTGGTAACAAAGGCTTTTTCACGATTATTTATCTAAGACTGTCAGATTCAAAGTTTCATTTTTTATGACAAGTAGAAGCTAAACAAGTACAAAGGCCACTATGGGTAAGTGGAATAAGACCCATATAGACATTGCAATCTCAAGATCGAAATCATAAGATTCCAAATGCGTTGCCAACCCGGAGGACTAAGATGGAATGCCTCTATGCTAGTAATTTCACCACGTGTCCTAGCCATGCCCTTAACGGTGGTAGGGTCGTATAAGTCCCTCAGAGTCGGGTTCGAAGACCGACATGTGCAGACGGAGTCAGGGAAAAAGGCCTGATATCCGGGAGGCGGAGGAATCGACGGAGGTTGGTAAAGTGGGACACCGTGGGGGTTTTAGTCGGTAGGAGCCCGAAATATCCCACTGCCATCCCTAGGAGGCAGGTATCCACGAGTATTTCCTCACGAAAAAAGTTATGTAAATCATAATTATTAATTAAATACGGACCAGCCACATTATTTACTTTTAATTATCTTAGGAAGCCTTCTCATTAACCTTATGCCTTATATATGCCTTTGTTGAGATTACGCGAACTTTAGCTAAAATAGCTATCCAATCTTTTTGCCAGACATTTATAAGAGTCCTTCATTTTAACATAGCTTGTGTTTCGATGTTATTGGTCCAAAACGTCCTATAATTCTTGACAAGGTTTGACGAGTTTGGGCGGTGAGTTACATTTAGATTATACACATAACTTTTTCTTCTTGTTTTTGATAATAATCGTGATTAAGCTGTTGTTACTACAGTTTCATTAGTAATTCACAGTTTAAGTAATAAGTTACACTTTGTTTCAAGGTAATTCTTATTTACTAGAGATGGGTAACTACCCGGATAAATACTTAAAATCCAGTCTGTATTTATCTATGGTATTTACCCAACTTACCCAGTATTATTTTTATACTCACAATTATTAAACTTTTTATTTTTGCTCTTGCCCTAGCTTTTTATGTATCCAATAAATGTGTGATACACTTAGGCATCTTCGAAGTATTTACCCAATTTACCCAGTATTTTTTTTGTATTTTAACCCATCTTGGCCAACAAATCTGTTGGGTATTTATCCAATTTACCCAAAAAAATATTTTATACACAGTCATATCCCCAAAAACAATGGGTAAATACAGTATTTACCCTACCTTACCCAATAACCGTTGTGTTTGTCTGTGCGATCACGCGATCGGCTCCCCGGGTTCCCGTCGCGAGCGCAGGCTGTTGTTCCGTCGCAGTTCTTCCATCAGGGAGCGAGAGTCGAGGGACTCGCGGTGTTCGGATGAGGAGCGTTTTGTATGAGTGCCTGAAAAAATAAAAATAGTTTCTTTTAAGTGAGAAACGTATTGATATTAGAAGAAGGATCAAAAAAGTCAAATTTCTGGTCTAGGCTTTTTGTTTTTACTTATAAGGTATTGCATTTTTAGTATAAAATGCAGTAAGCCGTATGATTCAATTTTTTTTATTGTAATTTTTCATGTTTTTTTTTTGTGGTTGTAAATAACATGGCACAGTATGTGTTTTGGTCAAGCGTGAGTTGTCCAAAAAAAAGTATTAGTCGATTTTAATTACCACGTATCGACTCATTTCATGTTAGGAATTGTCTGTTTTAAAACATTATTAAACTTATTAAAAAAAAGATTTATATAGTTATAAGAGATATACTAGACGATACAGTCATATATTTATTGTACCAACATCAAATTTAATTAAAATTAATTGCAATAATAAGACCGTTATTTATATCTAATAAAATAAATGACCCAAAATACTGCCTAGGGGAACCCGGTATGAAACAACCACTGTAAGCCGAGCCGCGCCACTTACCGGGCAGTTCGCGCGGGCAGCTCATGATCTCGTGGTCGAGGGAGGCGGAGGCCGGCTCGCGGTCGACCCGCCGCCGCCGAACGCTTTGCTGAAATCGGAAGACTGATCACATACATATTGATACCATTAAAACTAGGAAACAACTTTTTGACAAATAAAAGAAATAAAAACCTACATAAGGGTATTTTTAAAAGGTAAAAGATGACCAGGGTGTAGGTGGGCATCACCCTAGGATTTTGCTAGGTATTTACCCAATTTACCAAGTAGGTTGGGTAAATACCTAGCAAGTATTTACCTTGACTTTGCATCATCATACCTATTGTCCAAAATATATTCATTCAATTTTCTAATTTGATCATTAGTCATAAAAACAGAAGTAATTCCACTTTACTTCCCTTGCACTAGATCTTTATTTCAATGGCCGTATTATGAACTACTTTTACTTCATGGGACATTGGGAGCACGGAATAGAAAAAACAGTGGAAGTGGCATGAGCTTCGTTTAGTATCAGACATAAGCAGTGATCGGAATAGGTAGAGTATATTTACCTAAAGTTAGCAAAGGGACATAATGTAGAGTGGTTGCGGGTGAAATGTTAATTTATTTTATTGAATTCCGGATTTCCTGTATTTTTCTGGTACTAGTCGTAATGCTAAATATAATAATATGTAATATTTTAAGTCGCCGTCAATAGAATTTGCTAACTATGTAAACAAAACCAAACGAACCAATTCACCATGATTACTCGATAATCACGTACTTTTAAAGATCAAGTGAGGTCTTTGCAACGATTTATGCACTAAATCATTATTTTCATATTAAGTTTAAGATGAAATAACTATTCATTATACTTTATTTTTAATAAAAACACGCTTGGTGAATATATGAGGTTATGTGTCAAACAGTACTAATTTGTTTACATAGTTAGCAAATTCTATTGACGGCGACTTCAGTCACGGTACGGGATATTTTATGTTAGTTTGTGATAAAAGCGGCCTGTGAATCATTTCTTGTATTCAATTAATAGGTGTCTAATTAATTATTTATATAACATTACGTATATTTAGCATTACGACTAGTATCAGAAAAATACCGAAAATCCGGAACTCAATAAAATAAATTAATATTTCACCCGGTTGCAACCACTCTATATTATGTCCCTTTGCGAACTTTAGGTAAATATACTCTACCTATTCCGATCACTGGACATAAGGTAAGATAACCATTTAAATCCCAGGTCCCTTTCCATAAACATTAGTGGATGCTGGGAGTACACTCGTGCCTTGTTAGTTTAATGCCTTTGACAGAATAGTGCAGCAGTTCAAACATGACGTTAAAATGACAAAGAACCAAAATGTGCAGCTATTATAAGCTGGGATCGGATATTCGGATAGATATTTACCTAAACTTTCGCGGCGGCGTTGTTATTCAGTTGTATGGAGGCGGACTCAATCATATAATTCATTAATAAAATTCCTGGGATTTCTAAATAAATAATTTAAGCCCACATAAATTCATAATTAAGTATTTATATTAACTATTTGAAGTTATTTTCCATGTATAGATTTACCAAACGTTATTTAATTTACCTGTAACTCATTAACCTAACGAATATATGGGAGCAAAATGGAACGTTTTGTCCTACATGTAAAATAATAATTATTAACGTTTTGTAGAAACCCGGAATCCCAGAACTTATATAAAATAATATTTTTAAGAAGCCGACGCCATGTTTGCCTGTCTTTTTCCGGGATTTTGCCAACTTTAGGTAAATATCTATCCGAATTTACGATCCCTGAATTTATATGGTTGGCCGTACAACATCAAAATACACTTCAGAGCAATCGTAGAAAAAGTTTTGAGATTTTTTTAGAAATATTTTTTTTTGTGTGAAAGCGTAAATACTTACTTTGTATCCACTCGATCCGCTAGTGACTGAAGAACTGGAGCCCAAGGTATGCGATCCGTTCTACGAAAAAAAAGTTTAGTTTAGTGCGAAGTTTCTTTATTCTAAAATCCATGGAGTCGCTATTTCTTTATTATAACATACAAACAAAGCTCTTTGATTTTGACTTTCAGTATTGTCATATTTCAAAATTCATTCATTCATTAAACCGCCGTTGGAGCAACTGTAACAGAACTGCAATACGACTGCAATAGAACTGCATTGCAGATGCAATGCCCCCTCTCCGCTGAACACATAATATGCAGTTCTATCGCCGTCTTATTGAAGTCGTTAACCGTGCAGCTAGCTTGCAGTCGGTGTGCGGTCGACAGGACTGTTACGTCAATTGCATCAGAACTGCCTTCGAACTGCCATTTTCATTGGCGTATCTAAAGTTTTTTTTTCATAAGGTCTAAAATTTTGGTTCACGCAGTTTCTGTAAACTTTGTTTTGTACTTATGTCTACCACATTCTTCTTTTCTTATTTTCCTCAATCACCCAAAGGTTAGCTGGAAGAGATCCATTAAAGGGATAAGTTCGTTCTTTGTACATTTCAATTCTATAAATATTGTATTAGATTTTCTGTTTTTTTGTACAATAAAGTGTTTACATACATACATAAGGTGAGGCTATTGTAACATTTCATACTAAAACGTGTTCTTCTTTTAAAATTAGTATGAAAAGGTACAATAGCCCCTCACATGCAATAGCCCCCCCCCCCCCCCCCTTATATACGCCTATGGCCATTTTGCAGTTCAAATGCTGTCCATCTGGACAGGCCCTTAGATAAGATAAGATATAAGTACAGTACCTGGTCGAGCTGGTCGATGGAGTTGTGACTGGTGGTGGCCGGACTCTTGCCGGCGTCGAACGGCGAGTCGTGCTCCTGGTGCTGCGGCGTCTCCGGGCTGTCCGGGATCTCCGTGGCTGCCCGACAATCAGGCCGGGGTTAGGAAAGACCAGACCAACGCGAGTTAGGGCCGCAACATACATAACGGAATTCCGTAAGGCAGCTAAGAGCCGGCCAAATACATTCGGAAAAAAAATCGAACGGACGTGTGTGGTAGGGTCATAGATTTTGTATGGATTGGCTGCGTTCGAAATTCCGAATCGGAATTTTGAAACGGAATTCCGAATGTATGTGGCCGCCCTTAAACGTACTTAAAGGGGGCGCTTTGTTTCATATAAAAAATTGTAGTCCGAATGAATTCTTATTCATAATCATCGTAAGTCATAAGTGTTTTTTACTGACACGGTTTTTATTTCAGGATTATTGAAATATAAAGCTGGTAAATGAGGTTAGGTTTGTTATATAAAAACCCTGAAATAAAAACCTACATAACATTAATATGAATATGAATACAAGTATTTACTCAGGGTGGCTAAGTATTTAAATATGAGTATGAGTATATACTCACGGTGGCTAAGTATATAAAAATGAGTATGTGTATAAGTATATATTCACGGTAGCTAGGTATATGAAAATGAATATGAATATAAGTATTCACTACGGTGAGACAGGGTGGCTAAGTATATTAATATGAATACGAGTATGAGTAAATAAATACTCACGGTGGCTAGGTATATTAATATGAATATGAATACGAGTATTTACTCACTGTAGCTAATTATATTAATATAAATATAAGTATGAGTATGAGTATGAGTATGAGTATATACTCACGGTGGCTGGGTATGTTCCGGCGCGAGGCGCGCGGCGAGGGCGGGTGGTGCGGCGCGGCGCGCGAGGCGCCGGGCGCGCGGCACACGGCCGCCTGCACCACCTCGCACACGCGCCGGAAACGACGGATGTTACCTGGACACAAAAAAAAACCGGTTAGGACGCATAACGTCCCACTCGCAAAACGTCCCTCCAGCAAAATTACGTTCCATTCGCAAATGGTCCCTTATGTAAAATACCCCATTCGCAAAACGTCCCTTTCTTAAAAGGTCCCACCCCTTTCGCAAAACGTCCCTATTGCATAACGCCCCTATCGCAAAACGTCCCGTCTGCGAAATGACCCATTCGCAAATGTCCCGTCTGGAAAAAGCTTGTTTAAGTAGAGTCTTCTCATGGAACGCGAGCGCACGCGTTTGCGAACGGGACATTTAGGAAAGGGACATTTCGCGAAAGGGACGTAGGGACATTCTGCGAGTGGGACGTTATACGCCCTAACCGTCAACCGACATGGAGTTCCTTGAGACGCGGGGGATGTAGAAAGGTCGCAGCATCACTGGATGTATTTGGGTAAGGCTGCGGAGCGGTCGAGCCCCCCCCGCCACCCCGCCCCCCCCCCCCTACCTTCTCACAAACTTTACCTTTTTATAATATCAAGTATCCTATCCTACTAATATTATAAATGCGAAAGTTTGTGTGTGTGTGTGTGTGTGTGTGTGTTTGTCACTTCTTCACGCTGCAACGGCTGGACGGATTTGGATGAAATTTGGAATGGAGATAGCTTATACCCTGGATTAACGCATAGGCTACTTTTCATCCCGGAAAATTCCCGAGGGAATAACTATAATCGAAATCTACGTGGACGAAGTCGCGGGCAAAAGTAGTAGATTATAATATTAAGTATAGATACATCACGAACACTAGAAATTATGCAAAATAGACGGCGCCCGAGAATAAACTTATTCACCATTTTGTTGCGGAACCCTACAAAACTCATAATTTCAAATAACGTACCTGATTGTAACGTGAATGTGATAGCGTATAAGTACTCCTTCCCGTTTTCTCCCGGTGCTTTCGTGATAGTAGAAATGTCAACCTGTAAAGAAAATAACTGATTAAAAAAAAGTTTTTAAAACAGCATTTTAGGCATTAAACCTATGCGAAAGTTCCACGATCAGATCGGGGACGTATTAAGAAAGGGCCAGGTCAGGAGACTCTAAACAGACGGACCGATGAAGCGAGGGAAGTTTGTCTGGATCGTAGCAAGTGGAAGGAAGTGGTTTCTACCTACACCTACGGGAAAGAGGCGTGATTATAATTGAAGGGAAAATAGAAGGAAAAAGGAAAAAAGAGAGACCAAGAAGAACGTACCTAGACCAATTAAAAGACAAAGTAGGCGTCGTGCCGTCTCAGTGTGTTAGAGAAAGAATAGAAATTACTCACCGACAAGAGCATAGCTCTTAAGTAAATGAGGATGATGACATACATACATACAAATACACATACATACTCTCGAAAAACTCCTAACGCAATTGGCAAAAAAAGGAAAACAAGGCAAACACGGTGGCAAATAGGAGAATTATATTTCCTAAGCATTTCTAATAGAAAGCTCAGTTTAATTAAGCGATAGGCGGCACGCTTTTCGTGATACTTTCATCATCATCATCATCATCATCATCATCATCGTCATCGTCGTCGTCGTCGTCGTCGTCGTCGTCATCATCATCATCATCATCATCATCATCATCATCATCATCATCATCATCATCATCATCATCATCATCATCAAGCCTTTACTAGTCCACTGCTGGGCGTAGGCCTCTCCCATTGCACGCCACCGAGCACGATCTGCGGCCACTCTCATCCAGCTCTTGCCAGCCACCTTGCGAAGATCGTCGCTCCACCTAGTCTGAGGGCATCCTACACTGCGTGTGCCGATGCGCGGTCTCTACTCAAGAACACGATAACTCCAGCGGTTATCCGTTCTGCGGCATGTGGCCGGCCCACTGCCACTTCAAGCTGCTCATTCAATCCTTTTTTTGATACTTTGCGTTGCTGCAATAGCTCTCGGCTCAAAAATGTTAAACCAACCCGTCAATGGATTGCTACTATCCACCAATGAAACTGAGTCTGAAGAACTCACTTGAAATCGGACGTGCCGCTGAAACATGGCAGGCGCGTTGGTGCCCCGCTTATACTCCACGCGGAAGGACATGGGGCTTAGAACGCTGTGGGACAGCTCAGCTATCTGAAATAAAAAAATAAAAAATTCAATACTGAGTCCAGCTGTCTCTAAACCTATGTTAAACTCCGGTTTTAAATGTTCCAACGGTCATTTAAACCATCAATCAATCTATTCATATTCACACATCAATCAACTATACAATTTATAAAAATACAAATCACTCAAACATCAATCATTCATTGACTGACTGAATGAGTTAATATCTTATAAATCACTCAACCATTCCATCATTAATTTAATGCAGGGCCGCAGTGTTTAATTCGTCTTAATAAGGAAGTAAGAATTCCGTGGGATCCGAACTGCAAGCTAAGCTACCTTTATCTGAAAATAATTTATAATATAAATCACTCGATCAATAAATAAATCCATCAATCTATGCCAAAATCCTTCTATTACGGAAGCAAAAAGCCCATGGAACCTAAAAATATCATATCCCCTAGCTAAGCTACCATGACCCCTAATACTCACGCTCAGGAACGCGTGTATAAACAAACAATGCATCAATCATGTTAGATGGCTTGTCAATAAATTAATTAATTCAACCATCAATATTTAATAATCATTCATTTATTATATTAATCACTCAACCAATACATCAGTCATTCATTCAATAAATCTATCAATCATTCAATTATTGTAGTTCAGAAGTGTCCACAAGTGTGTTGTTGTCCAAGTGTGGACCTAAACACCTAGGTAACGGACCTCAAGCCCTGCTACTCAAGTACTCACGCTCAGGAACGCGTGTATGAGATCAGCCTTAACGGTAGCCAGCGGCTTACCCTTCACCAGCCGTAAAGGTCTCCTCCGTGTAGGCCGCCAGCAAGAGGGAGCCGAGCCAGGAGAGCTTGGGCAGTTCTGGCTACCACTTCATTCGTTCATACATCAATCATCTACTCAATTGTAATTTAATGAAGAAAACATTCAATCAATCCGTGCATCAATAATGTTAGATGGATTGACAATCAAAAATCATTCATTCTTTAAATTAATCAATCAGTCAGCTCTTTCATCAATCATTAATTCAACTATCAATCATTGAGTTAATCATCAATTAATCATCAAACGATACATCAATCATTCATTTATTAAATTTGTCACTCAATCAATCAGTTCATCAATTAATAATTTATTGTAGTGCAGAATTGCTAAACTGCTCCTATTATATAGAAAAGGTAACCTGTGGGACCTCAATTACTAGCTAACGGACCTAAAGCCTACTCTAGTACTCACGCTCAGGAACGCGTGTATGAGGTCAGCTTTGACGGTGGCCAGCGGCTTGCCCTTCACCAGCGCCGTGAAGGTCTCCTCCTTGTCGGCCGCCAGCAGGAGGGAGCCGAACCAGGACCGCTTGGGCAGTTCCGGAGACGATGAGGGCGTTAGGTGAACCTCTTCTGAAGAAGCTGTTGAAAAAAAAAACTAGCTTTTGTTTCTGACTGTTTTTATTTGCCAGTCATTTATTGAGACCAAACTTGGTGGGGATACGTTAAATACAGCTGAGCTCATGTTGCCACCTTCCAGCTCCATCATCAGATAATCCCCGAAGTCGCGCCCCTCTACTTCATAATATGTATGGCGGAGTGGAACTCTGTCCCATTTAATTATAGAACTGTGACGTGACCAACACTGGAATACACTAGAAACGTACAAAAAAAAATACACTATGACACAGTTCTAAAGTGGGTCAGTATTCCGTTTTGTACGTTTCCAGTGTACACGGATGCAACATTGCAATGTCAATTTTAGTGGCAAAGTATCTTTGAAATCACTATATACTATTATCGCAACTAACTGGCAGACAACAAGGACTAATTTCAGATCAATCGTACCTAATCATATTGTGGACGCTATAATAGCTCTTATTTTCTTAACAATAAAAACTGTCATGACGTCCACAATTTGATTCCGACATAAACATATCGAAGAAAGATTGGGTAATATAATGTGGTATAGGGACCCGGGTCGATAATAGACTTTAATAAAGCTTTCGATACAGTCAACCATGTGTAACTCCTCGACAAGTTGTCGAAATGCATTATAGGTGGTTCCTTGCTATAAAGGCTCGAATCCTATATAAAAAACCGCAGCTTCTGTGTCGCCGTTAACCTAGAACTATCTTACTCTTTTATAGGAATATCAGGTGTACCACAAGGTTCACACTTGGGACCCATACTGTTTTAAGTGCAAATGCTAGAAGGTATTTAGGAGTAACGTTAGATATTGTGTTTTAATTTACGTCAGCACACCCTAGCAGTCAAATTGACAGAACGGTGGCGTCAATGTTTCAAAAATGAAGTAGGGGGGTGGGACGATGTACATTGCAAACATTATAACCAGTTTGTTTTTAATAAGCACTCGGACAACATAGTTACAAGTTAGAAAAATCGTAGTACATAAAAAAAAAAGACAAAGAGGTACGCAGAGACATTTTAGAGACATATAATAGGTTCCTTTTGTGTTTGAAAAATTATCACTAACGAACGACTTAATGCGACTGTAGGACATAACATAAGTCATGATTGTGTGTATACACACACACACACATACACTCACGCCTTCATTCCCAGAGTGGGGTAGGCAGAGCTACAGAATTACCAACAACTCTTAAAACTTGTTGTTAATTCTGTAACCACATTTTGCACAAGTAGGCTAAGATGTTTACAGTAGAACACGATTTATATGGCGTGTCGTGAATCTCCGTTCGCGCAGACACGAACAACGACTCCGATGATTTCCGAAAGTACGATTAAAACCCACGATCAGACTTGTACGTAATGGTTATAAGGTGCAAATTAAATTGCATCTATTATTTCCATCTCACTCACGGCTGACTGAATGACATGGCGTCACTAGTAACCAATAATAGCACAGAATACAGACGCGCTGATTGGATCATGCTGATTGGTTCCCGCGCTTCGAAAATTCGTCATCTGCGCAGGAACATCGGTAAGCCATATCAGTTGTGTTCTAATGTACCAGATGTTTATTGCGCGCACTGACCCTGCATTTTCCGGCGGTGGAAGCGCGGCGAGCCGAGGAAGTTGTTCTTGATGGTGGCCAGCCGCGCGCGCCACGGCGCCGCCGCGCCGCTGCCGCCCGCCACGCCTGCAGCCAAACCAATTGCATATTCCAACCCACGGAATAGAAAAAACAGTGGAAGTGGCATGAGCTTCGCTTAGTATCAGACCTGTTGTCGCCAATACTCAAACTATTATAAAAACAACACGCCACCATGGAATTTTTTTTCGATGCGCCTTTCGTTTTACACTCCAAAATAGCACAATAAGGCATGCTTCTGGATTTATTACCTATTTTAGAAATATCGAAATATCGAAATATGCGATTGCGACAAAAGTATGGTAGGTTATGCGGAACTCCGCATAACTATGCCACACGTTACACGCCCACTTGACACTTCTACTGTTTTTTCTGTTCTGTGGTTACACCAGAGTACAACGAATAACTACAAAGTAACAATTACGTTTTTAATAAACCAACCTGCTTGCTTATTGTCTAACGCACTCGCAATCATGATCGTTTTCATTTTGAAATTCCCAACTAAGACTAGGAATTGAACGCCAGGAGGGTGGTCGTTCAATACCTACTCAACGACCTTAAAGATTACATGAATAAGTGTGTATGTGAGGGTATGGTTGATGCACCTACCTGTGATGGAGCCGAGGGCGGGGAACAGGGCGGGCGGGGAGGCGGGCGGCCCGGGCAGCGACGACCTCTCTCGCACTGCAGGAGATACTACATTATACATACAGTGACTCCGGTTGCCTCTCACACAGGCTACAAGGACTGACAGGCCGAAAGGGACGCATTTTACGTTGTACACGTCTCTCTTTAAGACTACGCCGAGCGTACGCCGGATGTACAGTGGCGCCCTCATCACTATTATTGTGTTTTCTAATAAAATGAAGTATTTTCTTGAAATCGGACGGTGCATTTTTGTACTACAAATGAAAACACAACTTATAGGACATATCACATAGTTTAATAACAATTGACCTTTGAGTTATCAACTTAACGGAAAAAAGTGGCCACCTTTTCCCGTTAAGCTGGCTACTCATAGGGTAATTGTTATCAAAGTTTGTTACGTATCCCATAAATTGTGTTTTTACTTGCGCTACAAAAAAGCATCGTCCGATTGCAAGGAAATTCTTTAGTTAATTAGAAAACACAATAATAGTGATGAGGGCGCCACTGGACGGTCGACGTTTGCTCGGCGCAGTCTTAACGCGTAAAGTTTTCAACCTTCGAATACCAGTGTCACTCACACGCCAAAAATGTTGCATGCAATTTTATCTACGCTACGCGCTGGCCTAGTTGGTAATGACCCTTCCTACGAAGCTAGCGGTCATGGACCAAAAACCCAGTAATGGCAATGGGACTCCGAAAACATGTCGAGCGTTTTTCGACATTATTTACATGAGCTACCCGCAGTGATATCTTTTTCACAACACTGCTCGGAAATATGGCCATAGATGGTCTTGTTTGGTGTCACAAAACGTCACTTATAAGGTCACACCAAAAATGTTTTTCTCGGCGTGTTTGCTGATTGGTCGAGAACATAGTTGTCCAACTTTAAGAACCAATGAAAATCAATCAATAAATTTTCGTGTCAGCTCCTTAAAATTAAAAATTGAAATCGATCAATCAGAACACACCATTTTGTGTCGTAAAATATTAGGTGTATTTTTGCTAAAAGATACACAGACTAAAAACAATGTCACTGCTTTTTTTAAAATGTAATTCATACTTGGCCCCTAATCTCGAACCACTAGAGATGAAATTACACGGGAGATATGGCGAGACAAATACAATTTTATATGGAGTTGACATCTTCATCTCGAATGTACGTATATTACTCATCCAAAAATCGCGTACTTTCTATCCTCTGCAACAATGTACTATAACATGTCTGAGTCTCACAGAAGTATTATGTTTATACAGGGTGGAAAGTTTGGTCTGATATGGGGCTGTAAGGGCAGCTACTAGGAGGCCTTTAGTAACTTTTTAAGTAAAGAAAATCGACATTCACAGATTTTTGATAAAATGTACAGTCAGTGAGAAAATCATCAAAAGTAATATTAGGTACTTACCTATGAAATTGGCGTTTTATATGGAGAATTTTATGAAAACGGTGGTTTTCATACATTTAATTTTGCGGATTATTAAGTAACGTCAAATGCAAACCAAACAAAATTCTGTCAGGAATATTGGATACTTTTAAGCTATATTATTCATGTCTTAATTTCTTAAAAATAGTTAGCTTCATAAAACTCTGCGTAATTGAAACACTTGAACTGACAGCACATGAAAAGAGTTGAGTTCACACTTTAATTTTAAAGACTAAGTAAGAAATTGAACCATATTATTTGTATCTAAAACCTTTGTAACATACTGTATTAATGAAATTTTGGAAGTTAAAATTGAAATGAATAAATTCCGTACGAAATAAAACACGTAAAAATAACGCCAATTTCATAGGTAAGGACCCAATATTTTTTTAATGCCAATCGTT
Organism: Acleris cristana; assembly: GCA_948252455.1. Lineage (NCBI taxonomy): Eukaryota > Metazoa > Arthropoda > Insecta > Lepidoptera > Tortricidae > Acleris > Acleris cristana. The sequence goes on along the minus strand of OX411801.1, from coordinate 6,537,744 downwards.
CACATTTCTATCAAGGATTAAAAGACTCTTTGGGACCAAGTAAGGTTAGTACTAGAAAACCCACAAAACCCAAGATTAGTAAACTCAATAATAGTGTTGAGGGCGCCACTGGACGCTCGGTGCAGTCTAACCCCGTTACTAATAAACGTTGAGTGACGGTGGTATAGCTATACAATGTTTTGTCCTTATCTGTCGTTGTGACATTTGGATTTGACAGATAAGGACAAAACATTGTATAGCTATACCACCGTTACTCAACGTTTATTAGTAAGGGGGTTAAAATGGATCATATAACACGTACCTCTGTGCGACTGGGACGGGCTGTGCGGCCGCACGGGCACCGGGGACCCGAGCATCGGAGACTCGTTGATGATGATCACCGCTTCTCCGGGCTCGCCACCTGCCGAACATACGTCATCATCATCATTATCATCCTTATCACCATCATCATCATCAATATCATCATCAACTTCATAATTATCGTCAACATCATCATCATTTCTATCACGACCATCATACGTCGTCGTCGTCATCGTCATCGTCATCCTCATCATCATCATCGTCATCATCATCATCATCATCATCATCATCATCATCATCATCATCATCATCATCATCATCATCATCATCCATCATCATCATCATCATCGTCGTCGTCGTCGTCGTCATCATCATCATCATCATCGTCGTCATCATCATCACCATCATCATCATCATCATCATCATCATCATCATCATCATCATCATCACGACTATCATAATATAGCACCGAAAACTCGTTGATAATGATCACCGCTTCTCCTGGCTCACAGGTGAACAGACATTATCACCATCATTTCAGTTTCTAGTATAATAATTGGGGTTAGGATTTTGAGGGCACGCCATGGTTATAGAATCCACGGAGTTGCTATTTCCCAATTATTATAGCACATGCCACATGCCACTTTGATTTTGACCTTCTGAAAGTAAAATACGTTATGATTTGCTATTATAACTATGACTTAAAACATATTCTGATTAAAAATAATTATGGATCATGAAAATGCTTTATTGAAATGATTCTGCTCACTATTGAATACAAACAAACAAACATATCAACTTACTTATGTTCAGACTTATCGTGGGCCCCGTGGAGTTGGCTCGTTGATGGTGATGCTCGCGCACTGAGGGTGACGCTGGAAAAATATAAATTAATAACTAGTTACGCTTTTAAAAACACTTGTAGCATTAAGTGCATATAAATATAATTTAAGCTTTTGATCTGCTAATATTTTCAATGCGAAAGATTGGATGTTTGTTAGTCAATTACGCCACAACGGCTGAACGGTTCTGGAGGAAATTTGGCACACTTTATACTTTATATACCGGAAAATTGGTCAGCAGAAAACGAATTCTACGCGGACGGAGTCGGACGTAAAAGCTATTTTCAACATATTTAATATCAAAATTGGTTCGTTACAGAATGGCACCTCTTTGCCGTCATATTTAACGATAATTTAGTAATTTTTCAAGAAAAAATAATAAATAAATATCACGGGACAATGTCACACCAATTGACCTAGTCCCAAACTAAACTGGCTTGTGCTATGACACTTTACTATACTAGACAACGATATAAATACTTATATACAGAAAATAAAACCCATATCGACTGTGATTTGTTATGGTCAGAGATCAGACAAGTTGGCGTCATTACTCGCAATAATGTGGATATAACTCGAAATATTTAAATTAAACAAATTTAAATTAAATTGATTGATTTCTTACCCGAAATTTAATTTTGATTCTTTGCAAGACAGTAATAAATAATACAAAGACTGGTTCTTGTGTAAACTTATAAAAGAAAATAAAAAGTAATTTTTCTAAAAAAAATGCGGTATTTTGTTCCTTTTCACGTTTAAAATAAACTTAGGTGGGTAACTCTTTTCGCAATCCACCGATGTTAATGGAGCAAAATTAAGTAGCTTAATAAGAATGGCCATTCTTCACGTCTTTGTATTATTTATCTATTACAGTCTTACAAACGAGCAAAATTCAATTTCTGGTAAGAAATCAATTAATTTAATTTAATTAATTTGATTAAAATCGTTGGAGTCTTGTCCACATTATTGCGAGTAATGACACCAAGTTGTCCGATCTCTGGTTTTAATATTGATTCTAACTCGGCCGCCTTTACTGTCTAGTAAATAAGAGCTATCAAAACGTTGACAATACGATAGCAGGTCAAAAACGATATGGTTTTTACCAACTAGAATAGAGGCCCAGATTAATTGGTACTTACCTAGCGGTGACCCCGGGGTGGCTGGTGTGCCCCCTAACGACGAGACCCGGTGCGGTGTGTGTTGACCTGATATTAAAATATTATATTAGATCAGTAAATCACATTCAATAATGTATTTATATTAGGATAATTTATTTACAGTATTATTTGTTTATTTACTATTCATAATGTTTTGTTTATTAATTATCGTTTATTTGTTACAGCGTACTTCTTTTAGAATAAGAATGTTTATTAACCAAAAAGGTGTAACAAAATCATGCAGTTTATAGTCCATTCGCTTCGATAGTGTCGCTACATCACAAATAGGCTAAGATGTTTACCAGCGTATTAGTGACAGGTTGCAAACCCATCGCCTAACAGTACTACAAGCCTTTATTCCCTTTGTCGCCTCTTACGACATCCACGCGAAGACATGGAGTGCTATTCTAACCCAGCACCCACACGGGCAAAGGAAATTCTTTAGTTAATTAGAATTCACAATAATAGTAATGAGCTAATGAGGGCGCTACTGGACGCTCGACTTATGCTCGGTGCAGTCTTAAGGCTGCGGCTCCACTGAGGCGGAGCTGAGCGGAGTAGAGCGGAGCTGTGCCAATATTAGCCAATAGAATCTAAACTAACGTGCGGAAGGGCCGCTCGACGTAACCGCATGCGCCTTCTATTGGTTAATATTGGCACAGCTCCGCTCCGCCTCAGTGGAGCCGCACCCTTTGAGGTAGTTATGGTTTAATTTTCAACTGTACAGATTTCAGATTTTTCCTATACTTTTTTTTTATATCAGCTGGGCAATTACACACCAATTGACCTAGTCCCAAACTAAGCTCTAAGCTTGTACTATGGGAACTAGACAACGATATAAATACTTACAAAGAGAAATATATACTTAAATACATAGAAAACATCCATGACTCAGGAACAAATATTCGCGCTCATCACACAAAGATCTGCCCTTACCGGGATTTGAACCCAGGACCGCTAGCTTCGTAGGCAGAGTCACTACCAACTAGGCCAGCGCGTCGTCAATGATATCATATCAAAATGATAACTTACTTGGTGACGCGCAGAGCTGAGGCGAGCTCCTCCCCTCCCGCCGGCCGGTAGACCTGCTGCGACCAATCCTGTCTCAAATGACTTGTTACGACGCCACACGTCAACAGAGGTCGGAGGTTTCACGACAAAACATAACACTGTCGCAATATCTAGTGTTAGACGTGTCTTTTATTGATATCGAGGATTATTGTACAGGGTGTTAGGCGGAAGGTTTGACAAACTTCAGGGACTAACTCTGTAGGACATACTCATCAACTTTTAATATGGGACCGACATGCAAATCGCGATAAAAACAGCTGCTCCATACAAACTTTGAGAGCTAAACAGCCGAAATTTGGAACAGCTGATATTTTTTTTCGCGATTTGGATGTTGGTCCCATAATAAAAGTTGATGCGTATGACCTACGGAGTTAGCCCCTGAAGTTTGTCCAACCTTCTGCCTAACACCCTGTATAAAAAAAAATGCTCAGGTTCACTTTGTTCATATTCCCATCTCGTCCACATTCATAGCTCGGCCACATTCCTAACTCATCCACATACCAATCCAAAATTCTCCACTTCCTATCTCGTTCATATTCCCAACTCGGCCTCATTCCCAACTCGTCCGCATTCCCAATTAGTCCACATTCCCAACTCGTCTTCATTCCTAACTCGTCTAAATGTGAACGAAATGGGAATGTTGACAAAAGGGGAATGTGGACGAGATAAGAATGAGGACGAGATGAGAATATGGACATCACTTTGTCCATTTTCCCATCCTGAGCGAAAAGTCATGCTGATATATCTGTGGCTCTAGTGAAAAAGGGTTACAAGTCTTGTGTCATTCAAGTGAAAAAGGGTTTAAGTCAAGCAGACTTTTCATATCATTTATGCCTTTTTAAAACGAGCTAAGTCGGCTTATATCCATTTTCACTGGAGCTATAGATATTTACATTATTATCAACTCCTATCACAATCACAAACCAAATAATATCATGTGCTGCTGTGTAGGTACTAACGAGGACTTCAAAGAAGAAACTGCATCTGTCTCTATATAATTTTATACAAACGTCAAGTAAAATTTTGTATTTTTATTTGGTGATTCTTTTTTTTCTTCTATTACACAACTATCGATATCGATAAAAAACTAACACTAGTTTGATTGCAAATTCAAATTCAAATTCAAATTCAAATAATTTATTCAGTAAGTAGGCCCTGCAGGCACTTTTACATGTCTGAGTCTACCAGCGCTTCCAAAGAGACCACTGTTGAGAAGAAGCGCCGCAAGAAACGTTGCGACAGTCTTATGTTTTGCAGTGAAAATTCAGACCTCTGCTTTTTATAGAAAGTTATAATCTCGCGCCGTTCTACATATAATGAGCGGACGATGGATGCAAATTACGTCAAAATAATGTCAAACGATATTGATTTAAGAAAAAGAGAAGATCACAGCAAAAAAAGTTATATAATTTTTTGTTGAAATAAATAATCATATTTTTTTTCTTTATCAGGTACTTTCAGTAGGTACACTCCTTTTATAGTTCGTTCACTATCTACTTATATAGGGAAAATAACCTCTCCACATCTACAGACGTAAGAGGGGCGTATTTGTAAAGTGATACTTCATTATTTTCTTAATATACAAAATATGTACTGATTAATAAAAAACTACCAATATTTTCACACATAATTAGTACTCCAAATTTAATAAAAGTCTTATCCATGTTGTGCTTTCGTCACCATATTGCATCCGTCCATTATACATAAGGTTCGTATTAATTAACTATTAATTAATTCAAAGTAAACTTCAAGCCATAAGGAACTGTCATATTTGACGCATCTTGATACTATTGTGCGGCGGTACGGAACCCTCGGTGCGCGAGTCCGACTCGCACTTGACCGTTTTTTTTTTTAATATTGCAACACTATTCCGTACCTGAACTGTGATCGTCGCGGCGTGATGGGCGACCCTTCGCTAATCTGTCCAAAATGTGTGGATTGTCCGTTTACCTGAAAATATCAATAATATACAAATAAGAAAACTGATTTAAGAGTACATAGATAAATAATACTTATATACATAACAGTCAAAACTCAAAAACAAATAATCGTGCTCATCACACAAATAATTTCTCATACCGGGAATCGAACCCGGGACCGCCAGCTTCGTAGGCAGGGTCACTACCTAGGCCTACTGCGTCATCACAAATCAGTATCAATCGTATTAACACAATCAGTCCTTGTAATTGACAACGTCAGTCTTTATAGTTGACAACGTCAGTCTTTATAATTGACAACGTCAGTCTTTATAATTGACAACGACAGTCTCAATAATTAACATAGAAAGTCTTTGTAATTGACAACTTCAGTCTTTGTAATTGACAACGTCAGTCTTTATAATTAACAATTATAGTTTAAATAATTGACACAGTCAAGTCTTAATAATTGACGTTAGTTTTAATAATTGATAGTCAGATTTTATAATTAACAACGTCAATCTTTATAATTGACAACGTCATTCTTTATAATTTACAACGTTAGTCTTTATAATTGTTAACGTCAGTCTTTGTAATTGACGTAATTCTATATAATTGACAATGTCAGTCTTTATAATTGACAACGTCATTCTTTATAATTGACAACGTCATTGTATATAAATTGACAACGTCAGTCCGTGTAATTGTCATCGTCAGTCCGTGTACTAGTGCGTCAGTCTAGTGTGTCCGCGAGTACCCGGCAGGTGTCGAGGCGCTTGCGCGGCGGGTCGGCGGGCGGCGGCGGCGCGGGCGGGCGCGGCTCGTCGTCGCGCGCGGGCCGGCGCCGCTTGCGCTCCAGCAGCAGGAAGTAGATCACCTTCTCCGTGTTGTGGCTGCAGGGAGGAGTCACCACAATAAGCCCCAGCCTATGCACATGGCTAGCATATTTTGGGGTTCCCCTATGGAATCCCTAATCATTTGTCCTAATGCATCGTTTTTCCGAATTATTTTCGTTTATCCTAAAGCCATTTCCGCTTAAATTTTAAAACTTTTTAGTGATGTTACAATAAAACCCTAACCTAACCGAACCGCAGATATAATTGGAAAACTTAAAAAGTTGCCTGACTCCTCGGAAAACCAGTTTAGGGCAAATGAAAATTCGGACAAACGTTATTAGGAATTCCGAGGCACACCCATAAATAACTTAACAAGGAATTTATTAAACTAATAAAATAATAAGCGATGTTTGAATAAAAAAAAACATAATTTTGGGATTTGTATATTGGCAGTATCAAAGTCGATACCAGAAAAAAATAATCTGAAATTCCACAGTTTTATAATTACAGAACATAGAAAGAAGTAGATATTTATGCACAACCATGAAGTTTCTGATTATTGATAGCTGACAGCAGTAAAACAATGTTATACTTATTTGTTGCGTGTGAAGGAACAGTAATAACAGCATTGTTTGACTGCTGTCAACATTATGCTGCTGTCTATAGTCAGAAACTTCATGGTTGTGCAATGTGTCATGATTGACTTCTCATCTGCCTAGTAATGTGTACTTAATACGTTCTGTTTGGAAAATCACGGTTTTTTTTAATTGAAAGTTTTTATAACTTACTGGGGACTTAGGAGGTCTTGGATTAACTTGTCGCGCTGTTTGAAACATCCCAAACTGCATATAGCCTGAAACAACATTAATATTAAGCATTATCTCTTAATGGTCAAGGAACAATGTCACACTAATTGACCTAGTCCCAAAATAAGCTCTAGGCTTGTACTATTGTTACTAGACAACGAAACCATAAAATTAAGATTTAAAAATTGTACAAAAGAAAAGTTATCACTTTAAGGGGATCTTTATAATTTTAAACCTTGCTTAGGTAAGGAAATCGTGAAGAAATTCACGAGGTCTCTGTTTTAGCGAGCTACTGGTATACAATACCTGCAGCACGTCTGCACCATCTCCATCATGGGCAGCTCCTGCTGCAGCTAATTGACATAGTCAGTCTTTATGATAAACAACATCCTTGTAATTGACAACGTCAGTCTTGGTAATTGACATAGTCAGTCTTTAAAACAGACACCAGTCAGTCATTATAATAGACAACAGTGAGTCTTGGTCATTGACATAGTCAGTCTTTATGATAGACAACGCCAGTCTGTAATTGACAACGTCAGTCTTTATAGTCATCTCCAGTTCGCATCGTCTTTATAGTCACACAGGAATCCACAAGTTCTCTAATTAACTACTAGTATATACCTGCCCTGAAGTACGTCAGGATCTGCAGTCACCGCATTGGCCAGCATTCTAATCTGCATCATTGGCAAATTGGAAAATTGGAAACACCAGAGCTCTCATGATAATTTCGAACCTTGCTTGCTTAGGGAATTCACGATAATATATTCAAGGAAACTACTAGTATATACCTGAAGCACGTCAGGGTCTACAGCCTCCGCGTTGGCCAGCACCCTGGTCTGCACCACCTCCATCATAGGCAGCTCCTGCTCCAGCTCGCCTCGTCCTCCCGCTGTCACCCAGCTGTTCCTGGTTATTTCTGCCAACTGGAATGAAGGGAAGAAATTATAAAATCTCTATATTATTATGAAAGAACAATGGCGGTTCGATCAACGCACAGCCAAAACCGCTAGACCTAGGGACTTGAAATTTGGAGGGAATATTCCTTGGATATCGTAGGGATGCACTAAGAAGGGATTTCTGGAAATTCATCCCCTAAAGCGTTAAAATAGATGGTGTAGCGGGCGTCCTATAGTATTTTTATCCGACTGCCGAAGGCGGCAACCAGACGCCATATTGAAAAAAAAGAAAAAAAAAGTCAACGAACTATGAAACGTGGGGTATCATTGAATAGGTATCAACGTTAGGTTTCTTTCATCATTTTTCATTTTGAATGATCATTAAGGATTTATAACGATTTAAAGTTAGTATTCTTTTTAAATTATGACATCGTGTGTGATATCATTGGATAGCCCTTAATAAATCCATTATCCATTTTTAGATTTCGGGGACCATTTAGGAAATATTGAACTTGAAGTGTGTAATTTTCGCTGGAGTTACGTTCCCCACAGCCCAAACTACAAGTATCTCATATATGAATATCGGAAAAATATCTTCAATGAAACCTGAGATACAGGCGGATAAAGTGTTTATACCAACTAAAAATCATCTAAAACAGCACCAAATAACTTTAAATAGAAAATTAGTTCATACCTGTTGTTTTTGAACCCTACACTGAGCATGGTCCTTCATGGTATTGGCCAGATTTTTTTGTGAAATTTGACCAGATGTTACATGTAATGCTATAAGAAGCTCCCTGAAAGGACTGAAAAAATTAATTTAAATACATATACAAATGATACGTACTGTCATCCTTTTCTCCGGGTTGACTTCAATCATGCCTCGTAAAATCAGCTGGCATTCAGGAGGCACAAATTGAGGCACAAGGAACGTTCCGCGTTTAACCTGAAAAAAACAACCATAACAATTTCATTGAAATTTGGTATGGAGATAATTTGAGTCCGAGAAAAGGACATAGAGGACTTTTACACACAGACAGAGTCATGGGAAACACCGAGTAATAAGTAAAACTTAAAAGTAACACATGAAATTTACACTTCGTGGTGTCAGCCGGTGCCAAGAAATTGCCAATACAACACACTGCAGCCAGGATTTCCCTCTTAAAAAGGTTGACAGGTCTTTAGTATTAATATGACCCCATGTAGGATTACCATCTGTTCGGATTAGTCCGGACATGTACGGACTTTTAGACTCTAGTCCCGACTTTGTCAGGCTCTTTAATTTGTCCGTTTTTTTTTTAATTAGATGTAATATGAGTAATAAAACTAAATATTAAATGCCTCCCACACCACTGTAACTAAGTGAGTAATGTTTCTATTTTGTGACTAAAAAGTCTGGATTTTTATGATTTTATCGAAATGTAAGCCTTTTTGTCAGGACTTTTCAAATTCCTAAATGGTAACCCTAACCCCGTGTGACGAGACCTCAAGTATACATGGTATACGATCGGATTCTAGAACTGTTTATCAGAAAACAATTAAAGCGCGAATACACAATGATTAAGGGCAATTTATAGCCGACAACGATCGGCAATGATAGTTGTCTTACTGTAATGTCGTGTAGAAAAAGATGCGAGACTCCATAGAGTTTCGTCGGGAATAAGTTCACCATAGTAACTAAAAAGTCTCCTGCACGCGTACGCTCTTCAAGTCTAATCGAGTGTTAAGTATATCTTTCTAAGGTTTTGTCTTATTTATGTCACCGAGTTTACCCGAACCTAAAAGACTCTTTGAGTCCTCTTGCAATGTAGCAAGTTTTTCTCCTCAATATCAACAAAATTCACTTATTTTTGCGATGTTTTGTGAGTACCTTTTCAAGCAATTGTCTTAAGTTGTCGTCATCGAACGGTAGGGCGCCGACGAGCAAGGCGTACAGGATAACACCGCAGGACCACACGTCGGCTCGCCGCCCATCGTATTTCTCACCCTGCAATTAAATATTTCAATTTTTGTTAAACACATTTTGTTTGTAAACAAATAAACCCCAGCCCAGATATTTGTTCAAATTTTGACAGGAGATTTAGTGCTGCCATTTTAAGAAACAAATATACCCCAGAATATTTTATTGTTTCGAATCATTTCTTTCCGGTTCTTTGAAAACAGCTACCTAAGGCCCGTTTCACGAAGCTACAAGTTACAAATTACAAGCGGAAGTCTCTTTCTAACTCCATTTGGTAGAAAGAGAGTTCCGCTTGCCATTTGTAACTTGTAGCTTCGTGAAACGGGCCGCTAATAGAATAAACAAGTATTTTTTTATGAAATACGGCAAGAATTTAATTTAAACTGCATCACTTTGGTTTGAAATTTTGAATGTACTTGATTATAACAATTATACGCCTATGGGTAAAATTCTTCCGTTGCAAAAGTAATATTTTGCAGTTGGCAACTTTCTGCTTATCCATTTTACATTTTAAATTATTATCATAGATATATAATAAACATTGTTTTCCTACCGCTATGATTATTAATATTGTTTTTTTTACGTCGATTTCGAAAGTTTTCATTTTAACTATAAAGTATGTTAAGAATTAATTTAAATAATTTAAAAAACCGTATTAAATAAAGATAAAAAATCACAATGTCTGTCAAAACGGAACGCTTAAAGTGTGACCACATTATATGTAACTACAATTATGAGGAAACTCAAGTAGGTAAGTAAAAAGAGTTATGTTAAATACAATAAAAATCTATTTACTCCCTTTAACTGGTTGCAATTGATTTTTAAGTAAGTAAAAACATCAATATCTTATCGTGCTTTCAATACACTTGGACGCAGCAACTACATTATTTAACATACAATTGCTACATGAAATTAATAGCTGACGCGCGTCACGTAACCAAAATCGCGTTACATATTGAAATATTATATTTAAAAAAATTATATCATTAGTTTTCATTAAGGTTTAATTAATGTTATTATGTGGAGAAACCACAATTGAAATAGCAACACTGTGATCATGAAACGTCACTCCAACCGGAATGCCGATATAACCCAACCAGGTAAAATAGTTTAGTATGATTGCACTAAAATGAGACAGACAGCTGAAACTTTTCAAGAGTAAAAAAGACAGACGACAAATAACCCTTGAACTATACAACATTCAATTTGTCAGGGTTTATTCAATTCAATCAACGGCCAACGGTTGCTTTGATTTTGTATAACCGTTGAAATCCCGAAACGTAATTTGTAGTAAACATAGTGTGATTTTACGTGCTGTGAAAGTTAGAACTACTCATAGTGACAATGAAGTCCGCAAAATCGAAACCAAGACTGAACGAAATGCGTACACCAGCGCGAAGTAAGCAAAATCTTCAAGGGGATCGCGACCCTGTACAAGTATTTTGCCGGTTACGTCCCATGCAAAGGGAGTCTGATATGTCCTGTATGAAGATAATTTCGCCAACTACAGTGCTTCTGACCCCTCCCACCACGGCACTGAGCTACAGAAATGAGAACATGAAGACTATGAAATACACTTTCAAAGAAGTATTCCCGCCAGAAACAGCACAGCAAGAAGTCTTCGATAAAGTCGCCTATCCGCTGGTAGAAGGCCTAATCAAAGGTAAAAATGGCTTGTTATTCACCTACGGCGTCACTGGCAGCGGGAAAACGTTCACGATGACTGGCGAACCTCTAAATTGCGGAATTTTACCAAGATGTTTAAACATCATATTTAAAACGATAAACGACTACCAAGCGCATAAATACGTGTTCAAACCTGACAAAATGAACATGTTCGAAATTCAAACTGAGGCGGAAGCCATGTTGGAGAGGCAGAAAGAGCTTCACAAGTTCAAAATGGGAAAGAAAAACAATTCCAATCCCGATTTGGCAATGGCTTCTATGGAGGTGACTAAAGTAGAAGGAGTGAATGAGGATAACCAGTATGCTGTCTTCGTTTCATACGTAGAAGTTTACAATAACAGTGTGTTTGATTTGCTTGAAGATGGCCCTCCGTCCAGCAAGACCTTACTTGCTAAAATTGTAAGAGAAGATGCAGCACACAACATGTATGTCCATGGGGTGACGGAGATAGAAATTAAATCCTCAGACGAAGCATTTGATGCATTTTATTTGGGCTTGAAACGTAAAAGAATGGCTCATACAACACTTAACGCAGAATCAAGTAGAAGCCACTCTGTCTTCACAATAAGACTGGTACAGGCACCTGTAGACGAGATAGGTGAAGCCGTAATCCAAAATAAAAAATTCCTCTCCATCAGTCAAATTAGTCTCGTTGACCTAGCTGGAAGTGAACGCACAAACAGGACCAAAAACACAGGGCAGAGGTTACGCGAAGCTGGTAACATCAACAAGTCCTTAATGACACTGCGGACCTGCCTTGAAGTGTTACGGGAAAACCAAGCTAATGCAGCAAACAACATGGTTCCCTATCGCGAGTCAAAGATCACACATTTGTTTAAAAATTTCTTTGAAGGTGAAGGCCAGGTCCGTATGGTTGTCTGTGCTAATCCTAGAGCTGAAGATTACGATGAGACTCTCCAAGTCATGAGGTTTGCGGAAATGGCAGCTGAGGTAGAAGTAACAAAAGCACAAGTGAATGATGTTGCATCATCCATTGGTCTGATGTCAGGCAGAAGAAAGGCTAACAGACTGTTTACAGCAGCACGGGACAACTTGGCCCGTGCTGATGCAAAGGACCTGGAATTAGACTTGGGTTTGGTGTACAGTCTTGGGCCTGACTTCCCAAGTCTAGAACTTAACAGTTCTCAAGCTAGTCACATAATCAAAGAACTTGTGGCGCATTTGGAAATGCGATTGAACAGGAGAGAGACATTGAAACGGAGTAAGGCTTTGAAAGACGAACGCTTCAGAGCAGCCTTAACTGATATAGAAAAAGAGTCTCTTGAAGTTAGGAATGAGAATGCCGTATTAAAAGGACAGTTAGCCGCATCTGAAAGACGGATCAGAGCTTTGGAAGATAGGCTAACAGCAACTGAAAACGAGTCATTATCCAACAAACGAAAACTTAATGAACTTACCGACTACACAAGCACTCTTAAGAGGGATCTACAAGAGAAAGAACTTCAACTTGGCCAGAATAAAATAGAAAAGGAGAAGATGAAACGTATTTTGGAAAGGAAATACAATCACAAAGTTGCTGCTGAACATGAAAGAGTGAAGGAAATACACTGTGAGAAAGAAAAGCTACGGAACGCAATTGAAGATAAAGAAAATAGACTTAGGATCATTGCTGAGGCGTTAGAACGGGGAGATGGAGAACGAGAAGGAAAAAGTACAGGAGAATTTGCTGCACAGACTAGCGTTAGAGACTACACACCCGGTTCGACTCCAAGAGCTTTGCCTGCCCATTTGCTAACTCCGTTTAGCTCTGTACCTCAAACCAGAGACACTAGAGAAACAAGAGAAACTAGAGACACTCCAGCATCTTCTCGTCGTGGTGTAGCCATCGCTAACCCTAGACACCGTCGCTCACTATCTGCAGATGGTCGAGGATGGATAGAGCATGCTCCTAACAAGCTCGTCCCTATGGGTACCGTTATGAAGCCAGCTATGACTAACAGTAAAGTCGTCAATAAGTTGACTACAGTTAAAGATATCGCAGGTTCTAGAGCATCGAAATACTGTCTAATATCTCAAGAACAAGATACCGATGGCGAGTTAGAAACAAAACTATATAAAGGTGATGTTGTACCGACTTGTGGAGGAGGCGCTCAAGTTATTTTCAACGATGTAGAGATGCTCAAACAATTCTCGCCTAACAGGGAGTCTAATAGAGAGTCCACGACGAATAGATCCAATAGGTCTAATTGCGCTAGACATTCAGGGAAAAGAAGGGAGACAACGCACTCGCCCCCGCAGACGCCGTCGAATTCTAGCAAGAAACAACGCGTAGACGATGAGTGAATCTATGGACTAATATAGTTTATCTTGAAGATATAAAATAACTGGTAGGTTTATCTAGTATTTATACATAGCTTAACTTTCTAAGTTTACTTCGTCACTTTTTCATTAATAAAAAAAAAGCTTTTTCTTTGAAAGAATTTGTTGAACAATTCATGGTCATGGACATATTTAGGGGAACCAAATGATATCATTTAGTAAATGAGGCAATTTTGTAACAGAATTTTTAATTAATATTTAATAATTTTCTATTAAGCTTGCTAATTATTTGTTTACTTAATATAATAAACTGGGCTCAAAAAGTAATAAAAAAGGTTGTGAATCCTTTATGGAGTCCTTTTTTACTAGCCCAGTTATAAGCTATGCTTTAATTAAATTAAATAAATAATTGCATTTAAATTAATCCACAAAAAACTGAAGAATAAATACTAATCATTGAATAAAAGAAAAGTAAATTTAAATTTTGGCTCTAGTCTCTTTATACATTTTTATTTTAAATTCAAATAAACAAAATGTATTAATATCAGCCTCATAACAAAACCACTAATATTAATTATTCCTCTAAAATGTCCATGTACGTCCAGCTTTAACAAGGTTTTTGTTTCACCCATAAAAATTCTAATAGGTATGTAATTATTACAGTACATAGAATAGTTTCATAGTCTGTGATTTTATAGTGCACATTAACTTTTTTTAAATATTGTGGCTACTGGACAGTCATCAAGCGAGAGAGACAGAAAAAACAGGACTCACATAAATTCACCTAAGCCCAAACTAAGCTCTGAACTGTTTTTTTTAAACTGAACATGAAATGGCAAGCATCAGTTAACCAATGACACGTCAAGGGCAAAATTATAAGAAATATGTATACAATAGTAGTAAAGTTGATATGTATTTTTTGCAATTGTTGCATATGTTTATCTTGTAATGTAAGTCAAATGGTATCTTTAGACTTGGTAGATATTTGGGTTTCTAGTGCTCTATGATATAAAAAATATGGAATAATAAAAAAAATTATAACTTGTAAACAATTGTATATGTATTTTTTAAAACAACAAACTCGATAAGGGCATTTGAAATGTTTAAAGAAATATGTGGTCTTTTTTTCTTACCACTTAAAAGAGCCAATGTCTGCAGTAGCCACTATTATGATTTTTTTAAGAACAATAATAGATTAAGTTTTTTTATTTAGATATTGATTTGTTCGACATAAGTGTTTCAAAAGCTGAGGTGAAAATAATCTCTGTAACCAAACATTATTCCTAAAATTAAAGTACTTAACTAGATTTATTTGGTTCATAGGATTAATTAAGGGTCATCTTACAACAGCTGTACTGGCAATATCATCCATTTTCGTTATTTCTGATTATTCAAATGGATTTGTTTGAAACTCTCAAATGTCATCAATTAACATTCATGTTAATGTAATAATTTGTTGTAATTTAAGTTATTTTCGAATAATTTAAAAATCTCGACATATTGACAACACGTTAGCCTAGTAGTGACCCTGCCTTCGAAGCTAGCGGTCCTGGGTTCAAATCCCGGTAAGGGCAGATATTTGTGTGATGAGCGCGAATATTTGTTCCTGAGTTTTGGATGTTTTCTATGTATTTAAGTATGTATTTCTCTATATAAGTATTTATATCGTTGTCTAGTATCCATAGTACAAGCCTAGAGCTTAGTTTGGGACTAGGTCAATTTGTGTGATATAGTCTCCTTATTTTTGAGGTAAAATCTCATTTTCAAAATAGGTGACTATGTTCTTTCTGTGTACTCTTTATTTGAGAGTTTCACTCAATTTCACTTCAATAATCAAGAAAAGAAACTGCGACTTTGCTAGCTCGGTTTTTGTGAGAGACTAATATGCAAAATATAGACCATATAATGTATAACTTAAATATTTAATTGTGCTAAGTAGGTACAGGGTTGAATTTTATTAGACTAAGACCATATCGGAGGCAAGCTAGAGGCAATAGGTGAAACGCAAGCTGTGTGGCCTGCGCCATAGACTGTCATACATCTCTTCGCTTGTCGCTTCCGGTATGGCTTTAGCCGCACTATAACTTATATTACTTACTCTCTTTAGTTTACGAAAATTTGTAGAATTGTAACTTTGTAAAATGACGTTTTGTGAATACATTATTAAGTTTTATACTAAGTTGTAGCTTTTCTAGCAGTATTTCTTTGTATTTATTAGTTTTAAGTATTTTTTGTAGTTCAATAAATTACCTTATGTTGGTATTGATGTTGTTTTAATTAAAGTTAAGACTACGCCGAGCGCACAGTGGCGCCCTCATCACTATTATTATGTTTTCTAATAAAATGAAGTATTTTCTTGAAATCGGACGGTGCATTTTTGTACTACAAATGAAAACACAACTTATAGGACATATCACATAGTTTAATAACAATTGACCTTTGAGTTATCAACTTAACGGAAAAAAGTGGCCACCTTTTCCCGTTAAGCTGACTACTCATACGGTAATTGTTATCAAAGTTTGTTACGTATCCCATAAATTGTGTTTTTACTTGCTCTACAAAAAAGCATCGTCCGATTTCAAGAAAATACTTTATTTTATTAGAAAACACAATAATAGTGATGAGGGCGCCACTGTGCGCTCGGCGTAGTCTTAAGTCTGCACCTAAAAGGTACGGTATTCTAAGTTGCTAACTGCCGCAGTCAGAGACGTCAATTAAATTTAATGCTTGTTAAGTGACGTGTTGTCTTATTCTATAATTGCTGTAGCAAAGAAAGTGACAGCAGCAACTTTAATAAAGCGTTAAATATAATTGACGTCTCTGAGTACGGCAGTTACGGACGTTCCCACATCCAGAAAGCCCAAGGTGATACATTCGATCCATATTCGATCAGCAAATTTATTGTAAAGATAGTGGCGCCATCTGTGGTCGAGTAGCATTACTAACCACTAAAATTGGGCCACTGTCAATAGAGGACACTGTTTCTTGCGGTGCCGAAGTTCACACACAAGCATATTTACAAAACAAATTAATTCAATACAATTAAAAATGTAATAAGGAGAATAATTATTATGTGTGAGATTATCCCCTGATATTTATTTATTATATCCGATGTAGGGCATCACAATATTGTCAAAGATTTTACAAAGTTAAAATTGATGCATATTTAAAAAAAATCCGTTCCAAGGACCAATAAAAAAATAAAAGCAAGTAAATTATTACCATAATATTAAAATTTAGGCCTAAATATAATAGTACCTACCTACATTCAAAAGGACGGAGTAGGAACCATTATACGCCGTCCATGTCGAAAAGATGGCATAAAAACGTACTTGAAATAAAAAATAAAATAAAATCAAAAATAATTTATTGGGCACATTATAAAAATCAGGTTACAAATAATAATTTCTTAACCTAAATACAATTTTAATTTATGGACTAAAGCTACTCAGCATGTCACGAGAAATAAGGACAAAAAAAAAGACTGCCAATTTTCGCTATTTGGAGAGGCACATTAAAACGACGAAGTTCGGGTGGGTGAGTGTCTGCATGAAAGAGAGAATTATGAGCGAGTTTGCAATACACTTACTTTGTTTCTGTAATTTACAACATTTAAACAGTGTTCTGAAAGAAATCATGCATAAAGAGTTTTGTCTCAAAAGTAGAAATTATTTGTTCTTTATTTACCTACTGAGAAAATAAAAAAATAAATTTCTGCTAAGTAATGCGTTTAAACACCACATGGTCTTTCTTGTTTATACGTCACAGCTAGTGAAAGACTTAAAAAACAAACAATATGACGTCATTCCGACCACTAGTCCAAAACAGACGCAGCAAACACTGAAAATATTCATTTCATAATCAAAAATATATGCTTTTAAGAAAAACCTCCATAAGCATGTTTATTTCAGAAGTTTTTAAAAAGTTCCTGCTTTCAATTTAAATTTAAGTGGTTTTCATTCATGTGTGTCCATTTTGTGTATTACACGGCAGAAATTACATGACGTTTTAAAATTTTTGCACGATGGCAACATCTATATATATAAAAGGCAAAACTGACTGACTGACATATCAACGCACAGCCCAAACTACTGTACCTAGAAACTTGAAATTTGGTACAGGGGTTCCTTTCATGATGTAAGTGAGCACTAAGAAAGGATTTTCCGAAAATCGACCCCCAACGGGAAGAAATGGGGGGAGTAGCAGGAAACGAATTCTACGCGTACGAAGTCGCGGGCGTCCTCTAGTTTACTATAAAAACTTACCCGTATAACTTCAGGACAGGCATAATGAGGGCTCCCACAGGACGTCTCCAGCATGGACCCGGCAGGCTGGAGGGACGCCATGCCAAAATCAGCTATCTTGATGTTGTTCCGTTCGTCTAGCAGGAGATTCTCGGGTTTTAGATCACGGTGGCTGAAATTATAGGATATTTGACAACACTGAAAATATACTACAAATTGTGGTCATCTTATGATATAATAGCGTAAAACAACATATAAGTAACTAAAGTAAAGTAGGTTATTATAATTTTCTTGCTACATTGCTAGTAATGTCACCGGTTGTCTTAGTCCCATATCGCACCCAACAATGCAAACACTGCTGCGTGACGGTAGGTTAAAGGTTTAGATGGTGGTAGCGATCCAGACCACGGAATAGAAAAAACTGTGGAAGTGGCATGAGCTTCGCTTAGTAACAGACCTGTTGTCGCCAATACTCAAACTATCATAAAAACAACACGTCACCATGGTGAATGTTTTTGGTGCGGCTATCGTTTTTACATTCCAAAATAGCACAATAAGGCATTTGGATTTATTTCCTATTTTAGAAATATCGAATTATCGAAATAAGCGATCGCCGCAAAAGTATGGTAGGTTAAGCGGAACTCCGCATAACTATTCCACACATTACACGCCCACTTGACACTTCTACTGTTTTTTCTGTTCTGTGATCCTAACGAACTTTGTACCATCCAGGACTTTAAATGTTGATCCACCATAGAATTAACCTTGTCATAATGCTAGCGTCTAGTGATGACTGATGACATAGAAATTAATCGTTGTTTTATGCGACAAGGTTCTATAGCGGTGCATTAATTAAAGTCCGTGACCATACAAGGCATTCCAAACATTTGATTGATTATTCTAAACATTTTTGAAGAATGAAGTCAGACTTTAGTAAGTATCTTTTGAAATGGCTTATTAATCAAATTAAACGGGAAAATTTAAATCTATCTAACTGGAGGTACTTGTCGAAATTAACCCCAACTTACCAAATGGAATGGCTGTGACAAAAATCCAAGGCGGATATAATTTGCCTAAAGAACCTCCGCGCCTCCTTCGGCGTGAGCCTTCCTTTCTTCACTAAGTAGTCAAACAGCTCCCCCCCACTGACGTGTTCTAATATTAAATACCTGAAATTCAAATTTTAATTACAGCGCCATCTATCGACTGTTGCCCAAAACACAAACGTTTACAAAATTTTGAGTGCTGCACTACCCTCCAAAGCCAAGGCCGTATCAGCAATATCAACCTCATTTCTAACGGAAGAGAATTCAAACTGCTTTGGTTATAGATTTGGGATAATGCTTATTGGTTTAGGAGAGCAGCTTTTTGAGCAATAATTGCCCGTTAACAGTATAGTCGTCTCATTCTATTACACAAATTCTATTAGACATCATTTTTATGGCTTTGAGAAGACTAAGGAGCACACAGGACACCAGCCCCCTATTTCACCATTCTGACGGGTGACAGGTGACAGGTGACAGGTGACATTTCAGAGTACATGGCACAGCTTATAATTCCAGTGATGTATCAGCGTGTCAACTTTACATTGTATACTGAATTGTCACCTGTCACGTGTCATTGTCAAGATGGTAAAATAGCGGGCTGTTAAGTAAGTATATGCATGCATTATAAAGACTCAATCTTATGACTCCAATCTTAAGATCGCTGGTTATAAATTTCTGTTAAAAGTGTAGTTTGTTAATCAAAGGCCTAATTAAATCTACATACATACATTAAATCACCCTGTTTCCCAGAGGGGTAGGCAGAGAACACTTCTTTCCACCTGCTACGATCTTGACAAATCTCTTTCGCTTCTCCCACATTCATACATCGAGTCATGCACGCACGTCGGTTTCGGGTACTTAAAATTCGGCCCTTTTCCAGTATTTCACCGATTTGATTCGAAAAAGTACCCTTCCGACCCTTCCACTCTCTGTCGCTCTGTATATCTCTTTCGTCAATGTTCTTTCATCCATCCTTTCCAAATATCTATTTAAATGTAATATCGGTAAAGTGGCTTGCCATTTTTAATAATGTTCAAAGTTATACTTACAAATATTTCTTGTTTTCATAAACGTCAGACAATCCTAGGACATGCGGATGTTCTATTAATTTCATTATAGCTATTTCACGTTCCACCTGAAACGAAAGATATTTATTAAACTAAACAGATATATTTTTACCATTATCTGTACAGAACTGAGATATTCTTTAAGTTCCTTAATTGAGATTTAGTTATCAATTCTTGCCGGTTTTATAAAGCTACAAATTACAATTTACAGGCTACAAGTTTCCATTTGACACAACCTCGACCAATGACGAACAGCTATTTGAGAACTGTTGCCAATTTTTGCAGACCTGTAAAATTGTTACTTGTAGCTTTATAAAACGTGCCCCTGGGTGGGAGAGCCGTCAGTGGTCTAGTGGCTTAGGGGGTCGATTCGTGATCGTAAGGTACCGAGTTCGAACCCCCGCAGTTTTTATTATACCAATGGGTACATGAGTTCTTCTGATTTAAGTACATTACCTGATGCTCTTTCGATGAAGAAAAAACATCGTGAGGAAACCTGCACATTCGAGCAGTTGAATGTGTAAGAGGGTAATTGCACAAAAATCCTAAAGGGGTTAAAGCGTATCCAAAAGGGTCGCTCATTAGAGATAAGATATGATAATCTAACTGTGGCATTTTTTACAATCATGACAACACACTTAAATACCTATAGGATAGGCAGCTGTTTACTCGATTACGCCCAGTATCTATTATAATCGCCTCAAAATCATTAAACTCGTTAGAGCCGTTTTGAAAAACCGAATCTTATATTAATATACCGTTTAGCTCACTTAAAAGTATAATATTTAAAATTACTTACCTTCATTAACACAGATTCACTAAGTTTTTCCCTATTGATGATCTTGATGGCCACCTTTTTCCCCGTCACGCAGTGCACGCCAAGTTTCACGAGACCTGGAATAATAAAAAAATCTTCATCAGCGACAATATAAGCGTTTTTACACACCAACCAGTTACACTAAAAAAACTAACCTAACGTTAAAATAGCCCACGTAGGTCGTTTAAAAAAAAAATTGTCTATTGTCACTTTAAATAAAAATCGCTGTTGGCTATAATTTTAGTAGTCCTCTCCTAATACGCTCTCTATTTTTTGACATTAAGCTTGTACCTACCGAACCTAATATATCATATTTGCCCTTGACATATCGTAATTATTTCATCTCTTCTCACAATTCGATAAAGCTGGGTTGTTGCAAGAATCCAGTTATAATGCCAACAACTACGGCACGCTCGCTCAATTCGTGCGTAAATTGTGTAACTTAACCTAACCTAACCTAACCTTCCTCAATGCTTTGCTCGTCGTCGTTCCTTACTTTGACTTTCTTTACAGGTTTTTACAGGATTCTAGAATCTATTAAGTATCGAGTTCTGTACGAATTTTGCGGCCTACGGATACTGCTACTATACTCTGATTTTTTAGGGTTCAGTACGAAAAAGGGAAAAAAGGGAACCCTTATGGTGAGACTTCGGTGTCCGTCTGTCCATCTGTCTGTGTGTCACAGCAGTTTTTCTACGAAAATATACAAGGTATCAACTTGAAATTTGGCATACTATAACTTGCTTGACCGCATCTGTTTTTAGTAAAAACAATATGAAATTATTTTTCTTAATAAGTATTTGGAAAGGGGTCCAGAATAGGGGGTTAAAAATTGAAAGTTATTTGATAATTGAATATAGAAAACTGGGTGTCATAATGAAAGGGGTCAATCTGCAAATTTTAAAACTATTTTTTTATAATTTTCTGTGATGTATCTTTTGATTTATGGCCAAGAATTAAAAAAATAGATATCCCCCCCTTATCTTTCATTCATTACTTTGGTCTTCAAAAAAGTACAGTCGGCCACAAAAGCTTGTCCCAAACACTGTTTTTTTTGACAAAAACGTAGGTCTCCATCGCTGCCATTTTCCGAAATAAAAAATAAATTATACTTATTTTCCAAGAATTTTGAAATATTTTCTTTCTCTATCAGTAACCCTTAAAAACAAGACTAAATGTCAAAAAAATAACCGTTTGAAACTCAACAGTCACTCCTTGCTTCTCAAATAAATCGGCCGCCATTTTGCGTACTCTACATTGGGCCGTCTCTATGTTATTTCCCATCCACAATAACCTGGATAGGCCGTCTGTCGACCTACATGCATTGAGTGTCCGGAAGCGAACTCTATGCCTTTTTGCGACCCATTTCTGCCTTCAAAACCGTTGACAGCGTTTCCTATTTTAAACATTTTGTTAAATACTTAAATGATTTTGTGTTCGAAGTTTGCTCTTTATTATATTAATTTTTTGTGAGCGTTTGATGTCGAACGTTACTTTATCGCATAAAACTAACATTGTTAGTATTAGCTTTACTTTAAGTATTGATTGTATTGCGACCACAAAACAGAAAAAACTGTAGAAGTGTCAAGTGAGCGTGTATCGTGTGGTACGGTTATGCGGAGTTCCGCATAACCTACCATACTTTTACCGCGATCGCTTATTTCGATATTTCTAAAATAGGAAACAAATCCAGAAGCATGCCATTGTGCTATTTTGGAATGTAAAAACGATAGCCGCACCTAAAACATTTTCCAAGGTGGCGAGTTGTTTTTATGGTAGTTTGAGTATTGGCGACAACAGGTCCGGTACTAAACGAAACTCATGCCACTTCCACTGTTTTTTCTATTCCGTGATTGCGACGACCGTGGTTGCGGTAGACAGAAGAAGCATTTTTTTTGTCTTGGTGGTTTCTAATGTATTTAAGTATGTATTTGTCGAAGATTGGAACGGCGCGTGGCGTTTCCCGCGGTCCAAACTTTACGTGCAGGCCGCTTATGCATGCAAGCAAAGTCTAACCTTACATTAAAAAGTCGTTATTGGTAAGATTTACTCTTAAGATTTTTCAATTTTTGAAAACTGGGGTTTTTTTTTTATTTATGGCGGCTCTTAAGTTGTTTCTGAAGTGCGTGAGACTTTAATGAGCAAGTATAATTGGGGTTTTTTTAACTGAGTAATCTAAGTTCAACAGATATCCAAATCTCTAAGAATTATAATTATAATGTTAAGTAAGTATGTAGTTTAAACTCGGCAATAGTCCATTTTCGTCCCATTACCTTAGACATCTGATCATTTTTCGAATATGATTCGTCATTTTAATATTTTTACTAACAGCACCATCTAGCGGGCAGTAGCGATCAAGCATTTTATTGTTTTTATCACTTAAGTATAACTGTTCGTGCCCGGCGTCACTCGGGTGTTTTTTTTCATACAAACCTTGTCCTGACCATTACGAACACAACCATATTTTGTTTATTCAAATTGGTTTTTATACTGTATAAGTAGTAGTAATATAAATATAATACATAATTATCAGTGATGGGAAATAGGTGAGCTAATTTACCTAAACTTGACGCATATTCATTCATGCGTGAGTGAGATGGGAATACATTATTGAATGAACATGCATCAAGTTTAGGTAAATTAGCTCACCTATTTCCCATCACTGATAATTATACACATACTTACTGTTTTTGAAAAAATAATCAGAAAATTCATGTTTATTATTTATATACTTCGTCTACGATCGAAAAGCAAGTTGTTAGGAATAATCCTAGAACAGTCGCCATCAGATATATTGGAGCGGCCGAGGTACTCAAATATTTCTGAGCAGCAATAAATTTCAATAAATTCTTTACGGTAAATAAGGTCAATAACATCTGAACATCCAATTCGCCAAAAATATATGAGCAGTGGTTTTTCAATTAAATCTGAACACGCAACGAGACAATAATATCTGAAAGCACAACTCGTCAAAGTTATCTGCACAGACAGGGTGATCATAAATATCTGAACATTTAAGGAAAATATACCTTAAAGCAATAGGCATACAGTTTAAAGGTAATCGTACAGATGTAATGAATTTTCCTTTTACAAAATAAGTAGGTATACAAAATATAAATCTGCGAAAAGCAACTTCACGGTCTTGTTACAAGAAACACATTTGAATAAAATATTTGGCAATTCACAAAAACGGTAACATAACTGTCATTGCATATAATTCACTGCGTGTCTTTATCAAATGTAAAATGTAATATTGAAGCTGCCAAATGAAAATAGGTACGAATGCTTTCCAATATTTCATCCACTATTGTGTCAGTCGCCATGGCCTAGCGGTTTAGTAATTAGAATTCATAATTATAATACCGTTGCGTCAGGGTTCAAATCCACATTTGTGTTTTTTTTTGTATTTTATTAAGAATTAATGTTCTTTTTTTTTTCTTATTTATTATTTTTATTTAATGAAAACTGTAAACAAACTTAACATCAACATTTATAGAAACTCGTTAGTTTTCAAAACTACAAAAAAAAAAAACATAGTGAGTTCAAGCCTCCGTACCGCTCAATTTTCTTGATGATTCCGAATAGTTTTTTTTTTACAAAAAGATGGTCTTTGATTTTGTATAAACGGCCATACATTGCTACTTTAAGGGGTAAAATTGTAATGATCATAGTTCATAGCAAGTAATAAACACTTCATTACACACGTGCAAACTCTTTAGAAGAGTTTCATGCTTCAAACTAATACTAGATAATACTCATACTTTTTTGATTCCGTCGAAGTTGACAACTATCTAGCAATTGTTATCGTCTTGTCATGTCATGCATGAATCAATTGGATCGCATTGGATGTAAATTGCTATACCTATTAAGTGTTAAAAAATCTTTTAAAATGATTACCTATCGCATTGATAGTGAAATAAAAAGAAAAATCATACAACTAAAGAACGATGGTGTGCCCGTAACAGAGATCGCCAATGAAGTCGGAGTAGCGGTGAGTATATTTTATGACATTCAAAGCGGGGAAAAAGAGAATGTTGATGAAGTTAGTATTTTTGAATTTAACATAATGAATAGTAAAAATAAGTTTTTTATTTCAGAGAAACACTGTATATTTATGGCTGGAAAGATGGCAGCAAGAAGGAAACTTAAATAACCATGTTTCGTATGGACGTCCGCGTTGTACTACTAGAGGGCAAGACGTTGCAATTGTGAATAAAGCTCGCGATGACAGATTTATTAACACAACACAAGTTGCAAATATACACCAAGTGTCCAGCAGCACGATACGAAGACGTTTAAATGAAGTTGGCTTGCGAAATAGAGTGCCAGCAAGGAAGCCGGCTCTCACTGCCAGACACAAAGCTGAGCGGTTACAATTCGCAGAGACTTATTTGAACTACAATTTTGAAAACGTCATTTTTATGGACGAAAAGGTTTTCTGCTCATCTGATAACGGCCGGATGAGTCTATGGAGACCAGATAATACACGGTATCTCGAGCCAAATGTGGTGCCTAATCGTCATAGCGGGCGTATCACGATTGGTTTCTGGGGCTGGATGAGCAAGAGTGGTCCGGGGGAGTTGGTAGAGATAACAGGACGAATGAACGCAAATCATTACAAAGAGATACTGGAAAACTCATTTCTACCAACTGCCAACGTTGTTTATCCGAATGAACACATTACGTTCATGCAAGATAATAGCTCCGTGCATAATGCTAGGTTAGTACAAGCATGGATTCATGAAAACAGAGATGTGTTGACTAGAATCAAAATGCCGGCTAAGAGCCCCGACCTCAATCCAATTGAGAACTTGTGGGGGAAAATGGTGCAAGAATGGGACGAAAGCCGGTGTCGCACAAAGGAAAACTTAAGACTTCATGCTTTCAACGTGTGGGAGTCGTTTAGAGGCCGCACTACCTGCGAGCATCTAGTCGCTTCGATGAGAAGAAGGCTGCAAGCGGTACTTAATGCAGAAGGAGGTTACACCAAATACTAACTTTTGTTACCCATGTAGTAGTGTTTATGTTTTTATTATTTCAAACTAAGGTATATTTTCGTTTTATTGCTGACTTTTATTTGCCCTACTCTTAATATTCCTAATGATATCATTCTATGAAAAGAAAAAGGATCATGGCACTTATTTGCCGTGCATTTAGCCCTTAACCATTTTTTGTTACTTTACGAACTGAAAATGAGAAGGCACTTGTCCCACCGCAGACGGTTAGCGAGAAGCGAGCAGCGTGAAGCGAATGTGTAGTTCCGATAGTATTTTCGGTGGCCTATAAGAGGGTGTTCGATTGCGGCGGGCGTACATTCGCTCCACGACCAAGCTTGCGGCCATGCACAAATCCGCACACAAGACGCATGTGTTCAGCGGTATTAAAAGAAATTAAAATTATCATTGTTGTGTAAACTAGATCCCAACAAAAACATAAATGTGTACAAAAAGGCCATATTTCTAAATCCTGCCAATTGTTGTATCTGAAAGAGGCACAGAGTCCGGCCGACACATGCATACCGCACGTTTCGCACAGTACGAGTAAGATAAGGACGCCATTAGTATCACGATGACGTCACGCTCTATCTCAGGCAGTGTATACACCCTACATCCAGCAGAAAACTCTTTTTAGTCTTGACATTGATAAAACAACCGAATGGTGGTTGTGTAGAAAATGTATTCCAGCGTAGTACGTTAAAGAATTTTAAACTGTATGCCTATTGCTTTAAGGTATATTTTCCTTAAATGTTCAGATATTTATGATCACCCTGTCTGTGCAGATAACTTTGACGAGTTGTGCTTTCAGATATTATTGTCTCGTTGTGTGTTCAGATTTAATTGAAAAACCACTGCTCATATATTTGTGGCGAATTGGATGTTCAGATGTTATTGACCTTATTTACTGTAAAGAATTTATTGAAATTTATTGCTGCTCAGAAATATTTGAGTACCTCGGCCGCTCCAATATATCTGATGGCGACTGAACATAAATCAGCCGCCGACATTCCATGGCCGACAATTCTAGAATATTTCGCATTTGCACGTCCATGTTTTGTGAATAGAATCGTAAATATACGGAGGGATTTCCTACGTCCACGCTGTCAGAGAAATGGCAGTGAAGTATTTTTTTGTTAAAAGCATGTTCTATATCAAAAGTTTTTTTTTAAAACGCATTTGAGAAGAAAAAATCATAACGCTCCGAGATAGCTGATTGAAAAATGTCCGGCTTTTACTCTTGATTTATTTTATTTACTTATAATACTCTCACTCTCTTGACACGGTAAATGCACTAAAAGAAAAATGGCATTAACAATACGCTCGGCGTAATACCGTTCACTGCAATGACATTTTTCTTTTAAATAAAGCTACAAAAGCGATATAAAATCCATTAAAACCTCAAACTTGCAGTCCTTTTTAAGACTACGCCGAGCGTACGCCGGATGTACAGTGGCGCCCTCATCACTATTATTGTGTTTTCTAATAAAATAAAGTATTTTATTGAAATCGGACGGTGCATTTTTGTAATACAAATGAAAACACAACTTATAGGACATATCACATAGTTTAATTACAATTGACCTTTGAGTTATCAACTTAACGGAAAAAAGTGGCCACCTTTTCCCGTTAAGCTGACTACTCATAGGGTAATTGTTATCAAAGTTTGTTACGTATCCCATAAATTGTGTTTTTACTTGCGCTACAAAAATGCATCGTCCGATTGCAAGGAAATTCTTTAGTTAAATAGAAAACACAATAATAGTGATGAGGGCGCCACTGGACGGTCGACGTTTGCTCGGCGCAGTCTTAACGTAGTACGCTTTTGTGGTTTTTCACCATCCGAAACAGGATGGTGAAAAAATGCCGCAATACAATATTTTTGTTAAAAATAGTTATCTTTATGTGGATGATGTGGTTAAAACAAAGTGATCATCTACTTATGACGTTGGCTTATAGATAATTAAGACTAAAATTACCTGTTTGTCCTTTTCCCAAGGTTTTTTCCAATCTGAAGGGCCCCACATACTGGTAGGCCTCCGTGGAGGTTGTGGCTCCCGACTCCATGCTCATGCCTCACTTCCGGTCAGAATAAATCATAACGCTCTATGGGATTCATTTTGGACGCAAGCTGTTGTAAGTCTGTGGTTTTTTGCTTTTTAATTTTGTCATAACGTAAATTCATACACTGGAATTATTTTTCAGGTTGAATGATATTTTACAAGTTGCAAATTATGAAATTACATTAAATTAAGATGTAATTTCAAAATTTGTAAGTTTCAATACCATTTCTTTTGGAAAAGAGGTGCACTATTTTGTGTTATGTACAGAAATTGGAATACCTTCTGTAGGAATTGATAAATATGACAAAATAGTGTACCTAAATCAGTTGCCTTTTATGTCAATGCCTTAACAATTTGATACAATTAAAACATTTTTTTTATTAACTTGTTTATTAGATGATATTTAAGAATTTTATTCAGTTTCTTTACGGCCCTTGACAGGGCCGGGGCAGGGTGGATGACTGGGACTCATAAAAGGCTCCGAAATGGCGTCGAAGATCTTAGAGGTGGCTCTTACCTCTCTCAAAGGACTGGCTAGCTATCCAGAGAGGTAATGCAGCTAGTGTCTTAGGGATGCGGGCGGACCTGCTAGAGGGGGTGTTTTTTTATAATTATGTTTGGTTTGGATCCTAAGTACCTACCCGAAACCGACGTGCATGCATGACTCGATGTATGAATGTGGAAGAAGCGAAAGGGATTTGTCAAGATCGTAGCAGGTGGAAGGAAGTGGTCTCTGCCTTCCCCTCTGGGAAACAGGCGTGATTTAATCTATATCTATATATATAAAAGGCTAAACTGACTGACTGACATATCAACGCACAGCCCAAACTACTGTACCTAGAAACTTGAAATTTGGTACAGGGGTTCCTTTCATGATGTAAGTGAGCACTAAGAAAGGATTTTCCGAAAATCGACCCCCAACGGGTAGAAATGGGGGGAGTAGCGGGAAACTAATTCTACGCGTACGAAGTCGCGGGCGTCCTCTAGTATTATATAAAAGGCAAAACTGACAACGCACCGCCGAAACTACTGTACCTAAAAACTTGAAATTTGGTACAGGGGTTCCTTTCATGATGTAAGTGAGCACTAAGAAAGGATTTTCCGAAAATCGACCCCCAACGGGAAGAAATGGGGGGAGTAGCGGGAAACTAATTCTACGCGTACGAAGTCGCGGGCGACCTTTAGTTTATGTGTATGTGTATTAATATTGTTTCTATAATATGTATAAATAAACATTAATAAAGATGTATAGGTAACTGACGTACATGTTTTGAGTTGATTAAAAAACGTTGTCAACTGACAACGCATTTGTAAGAGGACTTGATAGATAACGATGAAAAGAAAAAATCTTCATGCTACTTTTTTTTACCTTTGCACATTACATTAAGAATAAGAGAGATAAGATAATTGTCTCACAACGTCCGAGAGCGAGTAGCTATCTGGTTAACATGTTGGAAAACCGCCAAATGGGATGTCTTAGCGATCTCGCTTGTGATGTAACCCTACAAATTATAACATGAAACTTTTTAAGTCGAGAATAATCGTGAATGAAGCGTTTTGCGAATAGTTTCAATGTTTTATATCGGGTTGGCTCACAATAGTAGATTGTTAGTTAACCAAGGGATTTAAGGCACCTATTTCACACAAGAACAAGACGTTTCGAGTCAAAGTCAAAGTTAAATAAATGAAAGTGAAATAAATGGTGAGTGGTGACTTTCACCCGAATTAAACAGTCTAGGTATAGTCTGTGTCAATTGAAATTGCCAAAGATGTAAACAAATTAGTACTGTTTGACACATAACCTCAAATTTTCATTTAGCGTGTTTTTAATTAAAAAACCGGTCAAGTGCGAGTCGGGCTCGCGCACCGAGGGTTCCGTATTGAAGATAATATGCTTGATAACCGCAAAAGAAAATACTCATTTTGTTATAAGCTTTATTGTCCAGGCAATAAGGTCGATTTTGACTATCCTAAATTTTAATACAGATTTTCTTGGTTTTTTTGTTATTTCTCAAAAACTGTAAATAATGAACAGTTTATTTTATTTTTCCCAGAAAATATAAGTAATTATCTATACGTCAGGATTTTTTTCAGAATTTTTGATTAATAAACTTCGGAGATAAGGGGGGGGAACGGTCATTTTTTGTACATTTTTGGCTATAAATCAAAAAGTACATCACAGAAAATTTTCAAAAAAATAATTTTGAAATGTGCAGATTAAGACCTTTCATATGACACCCCATTTGCTATAATCGAACCACTTTCATTTTTGAACCCCCCATTCTAGACCCCTTTTCAATTATTAATAAAATTAATTTCATTTTTTTTTTACTACAAATAGATGCGGGCAAGCAACAACTATGCCAAATTTCAAGTTGATAGCGTTTGTAGTTGCTGAGAAAACCTGCTGTGACATACAGACAGACAGACAGACAGACAGACAACGAAGTCTCACCATAAGGGTTCCTTTTGTACCATTTTGGTACGGAACCCTAATAACGGATAATGAATAGTTACTTAATCTTATACTTAATGTGAAAGAAAATATCAAGAGTATAAATCATTGCTGAGACCTCACTTGATCTTTAAAAGCACGTTATTTATCGAGTAATAATGGTAAATTGTTTCGTTTGGTTGTGTTTACATCTTTGGCAATTTCAATTGACACAGACTATACTTAGGTTCTTTTCATGACGACTATGAGGAAACTGGATAATAAAACGTATAAAAGTAAGACTCAGTAAGTAAAGTTTTACCAAACAGTGGCAGAATATAACATTTTAGCATGGGTCAGTACAGGCTTAGTTTTTAGGATTAATGAAAAAACGGAACCCTTATAGGATCACTCGTGCGTCTGTACGTCCGTCTGTCGCAGCCAATTTGCTTCGAAACTACTGGACCGATTGAGTTGAAATTTGCTACACATATGTAAATTGATGACCCGAACACAGATGTGCAAAGTATTTTTTTTTAAATAATTGTGATTTTTGGGGCACAAATTAGGAAATTTAAAAAAAGAATTTTACCAAAAAAAATACGTATGTACGGAACCCTCTCTACGCGAATTCAACTCGGATTTTTTTAATAATATTACTACTGAGAGGTAGTATAGGTTTCTGCTACTGCACAAGTGCATTGACAGATCTTTCTTCAAATTACTTTTCTTCCTTAGGGTTTATGCATCACTTTCAACCCGCTTCTAAGATAAACAATGACCTATTTTCAGAGAATGAGACATGAAAAATAAGTTATAGTCGGAATTAGTACTGTAGTAAAGTACGGGATCGTATCATAATTACCTATATAAAGTTCAAAATACATAATTGTCATTATAACTTATGGTTTTATTTCTGAAACCGTAAACTTTTCAAGATTTTAAAGGCCAGTCTATCTGTCCTTTGTCGTTGTTGTCACGACACGAATAAAATTTATTTCATTATTCCAACACTAGCGGCCTGCGCACGTAAAGTTCGGACCGCGGGAAACGCCACGCGCCGTTCCAATCTTCGTTCCGAACCGTACCTGTAAATGCAACTGTAATAGTAAAATAGTAAAAAATCTACAGTTTGGAGCGAAGATTGGAACGGCGCGTGGCGTTTCCCGCGGTCTGAACTTTACGTGTAAAGGCCACTACAATAATGTGTTTAACATAAGATGAGGGTGGTCTGTAATGAATGCATGAGTGAGAGCATGGACGGCTGTCTCTCTTCAGTGTAAATATAATATTTTCTGACATATTTCATGTCAGGTAGTATACAATAGTGTTATGATGTGTGATTATTTTAATTAATAAGTAAATTTTAAAGTACGGGCGTCTAAAAACTGTCAAAGCCATTGTCCTTTAGCGAGAAATGAACTTATGAACTTGGCTCCAACTAAACAATATAGTGTTTTTTAATGGGTGTAAGTACATTGGTTTTTTTTTAAGGTAAGTCACCTTTGTCTTGTGTATGTATACGTTTAAGTTATATATGTGCAAATCGATCTTTCTCTCCTTTTCAATCGTCTTTAATACTAGAAAGAAAGAAAGCGATGGAGCTCAGCAATTGTAACTCACACAGGAAAAGACAAACAAACACATAGGTGGTAAGGAAGGACTGAAACAAATTATTTAGGAGTAGCACGCCATATATACAGAGTGTCCCAAAGAACAACGTCAACCCGCCTAGGGCTGATAGAGCAGCTAAAAAGCTAGCGATTTAACCCCTATGTATGTTCAGCGATTTTTACTAGTTTCGGAGATACTGATCATTTTAATCTGATTTTTTGTAATTTTCCCTAATGCCTGTCACGAAAAATCATTCATAAAATGTTTTATTTCAGAAGTTTTTCAGTGGTATCTTACATTATTAGAATCATTACGGATCAGCGAAGTTTTTCAACCTATTTGCCCGTTTTTTTTAAATAAACTGTCTTAGTGCAGTGTTCACCAACAATTAAACGGTCGGTTAGCGGTTTAACGGTTGTCAAATGTATTGACTAACAGCTGATTAAGACTTAACCGTCTGTTA
Source organism: Acleris cristana (assembly GCA_948252455.1). Lineage (NCBI taxonomy): Eukaryota > Metazoa > Arthropoda > Insecta > Lepidoptera > Tortricidae > Acleris > Acleris cristana. The sequence continues at coordinate 6,505,249 of OX411801.1, read as the reverse complement.
AATTGGTTGGTGAACTCGGCCCTTAGTAATCACATAGTGGCTTTCCATACCAAGCCACTCTGGGACACCTAGTATGGAGAAACAAACTTTATGACATTACAAAAGTTGATTAAAAAAACGAGCAAATTGGTTTAAAAACTTCGCTGATTCTTAATGATTCTAATTATGTAGGATACCACTGAAAAACTTATGAAATAAAACATGAAATCAAGGATTTTTCGTGAAATGGATATAAGGGAAATAACAAAAATTCAGATTAAAACGATCCATATCTCCGAAGCTAGTAAAAATCGCTGAGCATAGATAAGGGTTAAATCGATAGCTTTTTAGCTGCTCTGCTCTATCAGCCCTAAGCGGGTTGACGTTGGTTTTTAGGATACCCTGTATAGGGTTTTTTTGTTATTCGATATAATATAAATATATCAACTGATTGATAGAGTAAGGAATGAAAAAGTCAGAGAGCAATGTGAACTAAAAGAAGATGTAGTGACTAAGATTGAAAAGGGCATGCTTCGATGGTTCGGTCATTTGGAAAGGATGGATGAAAGAAGATTGACGAAAGAGATATACAGAGCGAAAGTGAGTGGAACGGTCGGAAGGGGCCGCCCTAGACGTGCTATTTCAAATAAAATCGGAGAAATACTGGAAAAGGGTCGAATCTTAAGTACCCGAAACCGACGTGCGTGCATGAATCGATGTATGAATGTGGAAGAAGGGAAAGAGATTTGTCAGGATCGTAGCAGGTGGAAAGAAGTGGTCTCTGCCTACCCCTCTGGGAAACTGGCGTGATTTAATGTATGTATGTATGTATATAAAAGAAGAAACTAACTATCCAACTGATCGATCAAAGCACAGCCGACACCGCTGGACCTAGGGACTTGAAATTTGGAGGGAACTTCTTGGATATCCTAGGGTGCACTAAGAAGGGATTCTACGAGTACGAAGTCGCGGGTGTCCTATAGTGTTATATTTAAGTCATTACTGATTTTTGGAGAGGGCATTAATTAACATATTTTACAGCAATTCGGCGCTGCTAAGCCTCAAGCAATGCGTTAAAAAAAACCTGTTTAAGTGACAGAAAAATCAATATTTCGCAGCTGAAATGTATACCTTGTTAGATAGGCCTAAACCTCATGTAGGTTTTTCTTTACTTTATCAAATTAAGTAAAGCAACGAAATTACTGATACTCTAGCAGATACTTTTAACTTAAATAATTAGTTTAATGAGATATAGGTCAACAAGTTTTCGAGAACGTAGGTAGGTATTATTTTAAACTCTAATTTTGTACAATCTTTAAATCCAAGGTTCTAAGTTTGTTTATACTGTGAAAATAAATCTTATTAAAATGAAACCCTTAATTTATGTGTGCTCGACACGCACTTAACAAGCGATTTTTATATAGGTAATTTAGCTTCAATTGAAAAGGAAATTTTCTAGTCATTGTAAAAATGTAGTGAAGCATTTCAAATGAGCTGTCAAATTGGTTTTAATGTTGGTATTATGTGTCTTTATCTATGTGATACAATACTTTTTTTAAATATACTCGGTCTGTTGGAAAACGTAGCTATGTAAAACGATGGTAATCATTTTAAAAGGTTGGCTAAGTGTGGGGTTAATAATTATACCGTACTTAATTAAATATTCTACTCACGTTAATAGTAAGCGAAAGTAGCGTAGTAGTAAGATCGCTAAAGAAAGACCTTTAGGTATTTTTTTAGGTTATTTGATATATAAAATAAAATACATTAACGAGTATTATTAAACTAACACTACGAGTATTTTTTATTACTAATTCTCGTACATAAATATTATCACAGAACAATCGAGATCTTGTAGAAACGATTCAGCCATTTTTTCGTAGAAAATATGATTTGATTTTGACTTGTATGAACGGAAGGAGAGGAAATCTTTTAAAATAATACCTAACAGAATGATTAGGTTTAATTTAGAGAATATCTAGATAGAGATATTTTAATTTCCTACACTAGTGGTATCTTGTAATTTGCAGTAAGTATCTGCTACCTATTGAGCGAACTTGTACTACTGTTGTCTATGCAAAGATGGATAAAAATAGACACCACCCACGTCTGTTAGTAAGCACCATCGATCTGCAAAACCGTAAATCCTTTTACTAAGTACATAAATAAACAGTTGATTCATATTTTTTAGTTAAGTAACTATAAAATGTTTTACTTCGCGTATATGGTGTCAGAAAACTTAGGTAATCTGTGGTCCATGAGTGTTTAAATTTTGAACTTAGACTATAAATTTGCAATTTCAAAAATCGAACGCGTTCTAGATTGATATTCGGGTTTATTTTTTAAAAATTTCGCATTGTTAAGGCATTGAATTTTCTGCTCGGCCTCTTTTAATTTTTTCATTGATTTAATCACTGCTTGCACTTACTAAAAATAAATCACACTAAGTATATAAATATATGTACACTGTAATAACACTTTCCGCATTCACCGTCAGGACGTCACAAGAAAATCAATAGAATCTGTCTTCACTTAACGCTCTATTACAAACAAATTTAACAACGCGTACTATTGTAACGTAGCACCTTTCGTACAAAAACATTGCACTTAATATATTTTTTATTTAAAAAACTAGCGCGTTACATAATAATTGTGAATTTGGAATGTTTTCGGTGCGGCACCGTACGCGACCGTCGGGGGAGGTCGGCAAACATCGGGAGGGTTCGCGCTAGGGTGAAATGAGTGAGTCATTATATTCTTAGGGGGTGCTTTTCCGATTCGTTTTACGCTAGCAACTTATTCTGCGTTCCGTTTTTTTATAAAATAATGTACAAAAATATCTTTGGAATAAAAAACAAATAAATGAATAAGTAACGCTTTTATTTATAATAGATGATAATTTAAAACCTAACTCTATTGTCATTGGTTTTAAATTTGTAGAGGTGCTGTTTTCATTTGCGGCTTTTTTACGAAGGAGTGTTTAATACAGATAATACTACGTTTATGGTGATATTTCGAATAAAAATTTGGGTGCACTAAAAAGTTTGTCGCCTGTTTAAAAAAAATAGATAATGTTTTTTCTTTGAAAAATAGCTCTGGATACCAGCCTAGGTAGGTTGATTTATAGCCACAAATGTTCCGCCGAACCCCCCCCCCCCCCATATCTCCGAAGTTTATGAACCAAAAAAATCGGAATATTTTCTAATTTAAAAATAATTATTTATATTTTACGCGAAAAAAAAAGACAAATTTTACTGTTTTGGAAAAATTATCGAAAACCTTTAAAGATCTGTATTAAAATGTATGCTAGTCAAAATGGACCTTATTCCATACAGTACAGTTCATAACAAAATGTGTATTTTCTTTTGCATTTTCTAACCATATTATCTTAAATACGGAACCCTCGGTGCGCGAGTCCGACTCGCACTTCACCGGTTTTTATATTTCCACAACAAAGCAAGGAATATTTATAACCGTTCAAATTCTAAATAAAACGGGACACGACGACGTCCACCATTCTACCAAGGCGTTATTAGCAATTCAATTTCTTATGTAAATACACACCCAATGAACTTATAATTAATTTTCTGAAGTTTTTTTAATTAAGTTGACGTCTCACCCCAGTTTTTGTCAACCTTTTACAAGTTCTGTTTATGTTGAAGCTACAAACTGTCCTGCCGTCCGTCTGTAAGTCCGTCCGTCTGTTTTAACGCTAAAGAGCTGTATCTTTTGAACCGAAAGAAATAGCTGTTTGATTTTTTGATCAAAATGTGTTATTATGACGAATTTCCTGACAAAAAATAAAAATAAGAATGTTAAAAATTAAGAGGTATACAAGAAAAGTTTTTTCAACGGTATTTTTACTTGTGTTGTAATTATTGTTAAAACTCTAAAACATACAAGCTTTCAATTTGGTACGATTATGGTACAAAACCTAAAGAAAAAACAACAAATACTAAAAACCGGTTAAGTGTGAGTTGGGAATACAATATTACCTACTGTGCGGTACGGAATCCTCGGTGCGTGAGTTCGCCTCGGACTAGACCTATTTTTTTAAACAGTGTCTGTATAAAGTTAATAACTATATAATAGCCAAAGGTTGTGCATTTCTGGTTAATTGGAAAAACCTAGTAACATTTCTTTATTTTTACTTCAGTTGTGTTTTGCTTGTCTACCTGACCGGAAACAGCCCACAAATAAAAGGTAATTTTTAAGTGTTATAAAAACGGTATAAAAAGAAATCTTTCCTTTATAACTTGAAAAAAAATATGTTTTTTTTTAGTGATCATCGTCCTCGTTTTGTTTAAAATATTATACATCCAGTCGTTAAAATTCATTTCAACTGTACTTTATGCAGTACCTAGTCACACCTAGTCCCGCCTACCAAGCTAGCCTGGGTTCGAATCCCGACAATGGCAAACATTTGTGTGATGACCGCTAGTACTTGTACTAGTATAATAATATGTATGTAAACACATTTTTTTTTTTTCTATTTATTTAAGTATATATTTCTCTTTATAAGTGTTTTTATCGTTTTTCAATTTATAATGTCTCGTGATATTTATTTATTTATATTTAAGTTAAGTACAGGGTAGTGATTCTTTTAAAAGCAAAGGTGAGCGAACGCAGAAGTGATGTCCAAGCGGCGAGTTTAAGTAGTCCTGTCAAAGCGGACAAAGCACATTTCAGCGCGTGTATTCAATTTGTCAGGATGGTTTCTCGAACGTATAAGGCTGCCTAATTGAGAATGCACGCGCTAATATGTGTTTTGCTCGCTCTGACGGGACTACTTAAACTCGCCGCTCAGACTTCACTCCTGCATTCGCTCATCTTTGCTTTTGAGAGAATCAATACCCTGAGGCCCTACTTTGAAAATCGAACTTCGTTACTAGTCCATCCCTGGGGCTCTACTTTGAAATCAGTAATTCGAACTTCGGATCGCTCCGTCACTTTCTTGCGAATTAGTGACGCGTCGAGAGCAAAACGGATAGCAATAGACGAAGTTCGAATTACGGATTTCAAAGTAGAGCCTCTGTGTTTACATCTTTGCCAATTTCAATTGGCACAGACTATATATAGGGTGCCTCCGACCTTGGGGCTTTAAATGCATGGATCGTTTTTACTCCTGAAACTGAACTTCTTTTGTTCTGTAAGTTGTTAAGAATATGTCCAACTTACATTTTAACTTTTTCATACAAGTTAAATGTAATTTTCAATGTACGCAATCCAATTCTCCATTTTCCTTTAGCCCTCGTACCAAGGAAATGACGCCCCCGTACCATGAGATGGTGATTATATGGCCATGATTTAATACACTGATTTAGTTAGCTAAACTTAAGTTATTTTTTAATGTTGCAGAACAAAAGTAGTTCAGTTTAACGAGCAGAATTGATCGTTGCATTTAAAGCCCCAAGGTCGGAGGCACCCTGTATAAACATCACTATAGCCTTCAACTTTTTTTATAGCTAAACAAAATGGCGCCCAACAAACTGTACGACCAGATCCCGCGACACCGCTACCTCATCCTCAGGGAGCGTTACGACCAGTTCATGGATACTGTGAACGATTCAACGAAGGATGTGGTCAGAATCTTCGATCCCCTGTCTCCAAAACTGTTGGACGAGCTAAAGCTGATCAGAGAAGTCAGTGAGGAGTTGCAGATGAAGAAGGAAGAGGATATGAAGAAGGCAGCGGTAAGTTAAGACTACGCCGAGCGTCCAGTGGCGCCCTCATTACTATTATTGTGTTTTTAGGGTTCCGTACCTCAAAAGGAAAAAACGGAACCCTTATAGGATCACTTTGTTGTCCGTCTGTCCGTCTGTCCGTCTGTCCGTCTGTCCGTCGGTCTGTCTGTCAAGACCCTTTATCTCGGGAACGCGTGGAGGTATCGAGTTGAAATTTAAACCAACTCAAGTCTACACTGCCTTGAAGCTGTGAAAAAAACAAACTTCTAAGTTAACTTCAAAAAACGTGTATTTCGACACTCGAGGAAATCAAAATGTATCCCGTTGACTTAGAACTATGAAATTTGGCAAGTAGCACCGTCTTTTACTACAAATATAGGGAAAAATCTGAATACCCAACATTTTTAATTAAATCACAAGAAAATCAGGGTCTTTATGCAAGGAACCCGTGGAGTTACCCGTGTCATGTGCGGAACCCTCGGTGGGCGAGGCCGACTCGCACTTGTCCGGTTTTTTTAACCAACTAAAGTATGGTATTTTAATCGAAGTTTGGTTTTTGACGCAAAAAGAGGGGAGGGTGTAGGGGCGTGACATCGACATAAGAGAAAATTACAAAAATTCAGATTTAAATGATCAATATCTCCGAAACTAGTAAAAGTCGCTGAACATACATAGGTGTTAAATCGATAGCTTTTTGGATGCTCTATCAGCCCTCTCAGTTTTGGCGATGATTTTAGGGACACCTGTATATATTATATAAGTCCAGGGTTACCGTGAAGGCGTTAAACACAGATAAACACACTTTATCAATTAAATATCTAAATTAGTGTAGATATTAGAGGGATTCATTTATCCCTTTGTTTAGTAAACATTAAAAGCTTGACTGAATTATATTTTTAATCAATGCTAAAAAAGTTTCGATTTGCGCACTGTAAGTGCATTGCATTGGAAGTTTGCGAATAACGCCATCTAGCGGCGAGTAGCAATCGATTATTAATATTGATTTGACTAAATGGCCTATGTTTTTAATCAATGCTAAAAACGTTTCGATTTGCGTACTGTAAGTGCATTGCATTGAAAGTTTGCGAATAACGCCATCTAGCGGCGAATAGCAATCGATTATTGGTATTGATTTGACTAAATGGCGCCCTCATCGCTGTATTTGTGTTTTCTAATAAAATAAAGTATTTTAGAGAAACACGAGTTAGTTTACTAATGTTTTATACGTTATAAAAAACGTAGTTCGGTTTAAGTTTAAATCATTTCTTTTTTTTGTAGCAAGCGGCAGAAGAAGCATCAAAGGCGGAAGCGGAAGCAAAGGAGGTGGCTGAAAAGGAAGAGTCAGAGGCAAAGGATGAGAAAGAAACTGAAGAAAAAGTTGACGAGACCACAGAGACCACAGACAAAGTTGAAAATTAGAAAAAAAATATATATCTATGCCCTTAAAATGTAATATTTAAAAATATAAACTTATTTATTAGGAGCACGGTCTTCATAGGAGCGAGTGAGGAATGAAACAAAAACAGGCTAATAAATTGAGGATGTATCAAAATAAAAATTAAATAATAAATGGTCACTGTTTTATTTTAATAGATTTCTTTGACTTTTCATAATTGACATTGATACGAACCTTGCAACAACGTTCGGTAATTAAAGAAGGATAACTACCTCTTTTAACCGACTTTAAAAAAGGAGGTTCTGTGTTTAACCCGTATGTATGTATGGTGGTTGGTATAGAAACTATGCCTCGCTAAGTTCGAAATTACAAAATACGGCTATCACACGGATCAATCTTCATCATTCCGAATAGCTATCAACTTACATACATACATTATACAAGAATTTAGAATTTACGTATATCGTAAAGTAAAGTTGTGAATCTGAAAAATATTAATTTTTGAAAACAACGCCATCTGCTACCGATTCTATGCACTAAGATTCTGGTTATTATGGTACGGCCGACGCGTCAAAAATATAGGCGCAAAAATGTAAAGGGTCTTCTAAACGGGCCATATTTTCACTGCAATATGTGGCCGGCAACTATTGGTGTCTTTCTCTAACATACGAGTAAGAGAGGGACACCAATAGTTGCCGGCCACAATTTGCAGTTTAGAAGCCCCTTAAAATTCATTTTTGACGTCAACGTACAAGCATTTGAGGCATAAATCATAATAAAAAGCCGCGTCCGCTGCACCATGTTTTCGTGGATTTTAAACGTCAAAAATGTTTTGCCAATCAAAACAATACCCTATTTGTTTGCCGAAACTGACGGATAACATGTTCTCTAACATGTTACATCTAAAGATGTTTAAAAATATCAAAAACACAGCGCAGCGGACGCGGCTTAAGGCAGGAAGTTTACTGACCAAACTTTTAACTTTGAATGCCCTATCCTTTTCACTCATCATTCATGATTAACTGGAGAGAAAAGGCTGAAAACATAACATTGAACTTCGATTTTCAAAGCCTTGGGTAATGGTGCAGTGTAGCCAACACAACGAACGGAGCACAGCAATGGCGGATCCAGGAGGGGGAACCACAAGATGGATGCAGTCGACCCAATACGGCTCTATTTTAAATTGCCTTTACAGCTCTTATTAACATGTTAGTAAAGGCGGCCGCCTACTGTTATCGTTATGATAGCTCTTAATACCTTACATTAAAGGCGAGAGTCATAAACAATACGATTACTATTAGGGTAATTACATAATAGAATAGAGGCCCAGGAAACCATTTCATACAATTGAACCAGTCTCAAATTAAGCTCTAGACGTGTACAATGGGTACTGGGCAACCATATAAACATACTAATACTTGTTAGTTTCAAACACAGGTTAAAAATAGCTACTAAAATAGTACTTACTTTATTGAAAAATACATACCTACTTTGACTGTCAAGTGTCAACTATTAGTTATTTATTGGGCAGTTTCTACGCGACGGATGCCATAAACTAAAAAGATTGATTGATTGGGCAGTTTCTACCAAATAGGTTTACTACATTATCAAAAGTACCTATTTGAAGAACTGTTTTTAGTGTGACCAACCAAACAATAAAAGTTAGTAAAAAAACAATTAAATTTATAAAATTCTTTATTATCTGTTACTTGGTTGGTACTAAGCGGAGGCTGAAATTTTAAGCTAAGGAAATTTACAATAAAACCCAACAATAATGGTTACAATAAAAAAGTATAATTATTTCCAATACATGATAGAATACAGTGTGAAATAAAAACTAAGAGTTATCTGTCATAACATCTTCATCGTCTTCCTCAGGTTCAGCCAAATCCGGATGGCAAACTCGTATATGAAGATTCAAGTTTATTTTGACAATAAATGATTTTCCGCATGTCGAGCATTTATATGGGCGCTTTACATCATCATCAATGTTTGGAGGATGGGCTCTAGCCATGTGGGTCCGTAGCAATGAAGAATGCATTGTACGGTCACACTGCGGGCACTTTACTAGACAATCAACGGGTTGCCCTTCATGGGTCAACTTATGCTTCTCCATAGTAATCTTGGAAACAAACTGTTTGTTGCAAATATCACATTTAAAATTCTTCACTTTAGTATGCTTCTTCATGTGTACTTTCAGACAATTCTTCGTCGGAAACATTTCATCACACTTTGCGCATTTAAACTTCTTAATATCATTGTGAAGCTGCATGTGAAGTTTCAAATAAGCTTGTCCGGTGAATGACTTGTTGCAGATCTCACAGTTTATAGTGCTTATTAATGAATGAGTTTGCATATGTGATTTTAAGAACTGAGCAGCCACAAAAGTGCGGTCGCAAACCTCGCACATAAACTTCTTGGAGACTATACCTTCATGCTTGCTGCGATGTATGTCGAGATGATACTGGCTGTTAACTTTCACGTCACACTGGTCACATCGATACTTCCGCCTCTTCTTGATTCCCTGCTTATGTGTACTTGGCGCATCAGGTTCACGCACAACTTGAGACGCATCCTTATCATTCCCATGAAACTTCTTATGCAGCAACAAATACTCTAAACCTTCGAACGTGAGATCGCATACGTCGCAACGGAAACGCGATTCGGGTTGAGAGTAATTACCATCAGACCCGTTGTACGTCTCCGCCATTTTCTCCCTTTTAACTGAGGAACGATTTACGTTTGATTTTTCGCCGCCGGCCGGCTCCATCATGCTTTTCATCCAATGGTGGTGAACGCCTGGCTTTGCCTCCATTTAAAGTGACGCTATTCGGGCATAGCGTCGCTACTTCGATATTGATCCGTATTTGTTGGCCCGTGTTATCAAATTCGTGTAAACGCGGACGGTCGTTATAGGAGCGTTAATCGCGCATTGTTGATGCGATTCGCAAGAAATTGTACAACAATCACGCGACGAAACACAAAAGGAAGCCTTGTTACAGTACCATAAATTCCAAAAGAGAAGCGAAGCGCGTTGGTTTTTTTTCAAGCGGTTAATGACAGTGATATTTTTTAATTTTGATGTAGTATGGTTGCCAGGGTAAAATACACGTTAATTAATGGTTCTAACTATACTTACATAACAGAACAAAAATGATATTAGTATATTTAATCGTATGTCTATATAATAAATAGTCGTTGAAATTAAAAAGATATTCTAATTGATATTTAGTTAATAGTTATACGGTTACGATTATTTTAACACAAGTTTGCCATGTCAGATTATTAAGTGATTGGGCATGGGTTGCGCGCACCTAAGGATGGAATTATAACTGAAAAAAAAAACCAAGCAAAAACGAGTTTGACGTGATAAGATAACGTCAGGGAAAACTATTATATTCTCCAGTGGCAACCACCACCAAATGGTGTGAAAAAAAATCTATACGCAGCAGAGGCTTCTACTTTGAAATCCGTAATTCGAACTTCGTCTATTGCTATCCCTGTTGCTCTCGACGCGTCACTAATTCGCAAGAAAGTGACGGGGCGATCCGAAGTTCGAATTGCTGATTTCAAAGTAGAGCCCTCTATTATTTCTAGCTAGGCATAGTATTTATACTATGGTCTAGGTTTGTCTATCATTCATTAATGACCACAGATTACAATACAAACAAATGTTAAAATTTATTTTATTTAATGACATCATTATTTGACATTTTGATTGACATCGATAAAATGGTTTCTTTCTTTGTGAGAAAAAATGGATTGAATTCCTGATATTATATTATTATACTCTTTGTTGCTGAGTAGTGTTTATTTCTATTTATAAACAGACGCCATAAAACAAGAAGAAGAATAAAAGTAAACAGTAAGTATCAGGTACATACATAATTTCTGATTCTGATTTTGAAGTTAACAGTAACCTACATATTTTAGTATAACACAAAGTCGCTTCCTGCCGTTGGCCGTCTGTATTTACGATCGAAACGAACAAAAGATATAGATCCCAAGTCAATAAAAGAGATCGAGAAATACTTAGTTGATCACTTGCTGTTCACACTGCCGTCCAGAACTCTCTCCACTAGTTTGTCGAAACAAAAAATATTGATCCAATATACGCCAATAATTTGCAGTCATACCTATTTTCAAAACTTCAAAACCTAATATTAAGATATTGATATAGAAAGCTTAAAATTTGCATGAACACTTGTAAGACTATGGATAATATTTATTAGGGATGCATCGATACGCCTTTTCGCCGATACGATACCGATACCGATACTCTTATAAAAATATCGGCGATACCGATACCGATACCGATACGCTTTTTGTGAATTCAAAAATGAAGGTATAATAAATAAATCACAAGACAGATTTATTTTTATTAATATAAGAAGTAGATACATAGGTTAATATTAGATAATTAAAAAGGGGGTTTCCCCGAGCAATAGTTCATGCCTCGTTTGCAACGAAATAGACGAGACAAAATGCTCGTTTACACTACATTTTTAAATTAAAAAGTATCGTTGAATCGGTCATAAAAATATCGTCGATACCGATATATCGGCTAACCCGAAGTATCGCCGATATATCGGTATCGGTATCGGTATCGGATGCATCGCTAATATTTATTAATCAATGGATTGATTAAATAAAATAATAATTTATTTATCTTTAAGGGTTGAAGTTTGTTTAAAAAATAGTTACCCATCTACAAGAGAAGATAAGATAAGATACATAGGATATAGGTATAACAGTCTGTTCTTTGTTTCAGAATTACAGATTCCATAAAATCCTGAAGACTGTAATGACCTAATGGTTTTACTTGAAAGTTGTGCTTCAATTGAATTTTATGCTGTATTACATCTACAAATGTATAACAAACATACACACATACACGCAGATAAGAGGTGTCCTGGAACAGTGATAATTGTAAAAAGAAACTTAGATTAAGTAATAAGTAGTATGTTTAAAGAATAACCTAAGTGTCTTATCGAAACTAGTTTTGCAGCCAGTTACAAAAACTTCCTTATAGGGTAAAGTCTTCACAGGAAAAATAAATAATGTCAACATTATCATAAAAAAAAACAATCAATATTTTTTAGTTTATGGCATCCGTCGCGGGGACAATTTCGCCAATGTCAAGTGAGTCGTGGCACGATGTACGTTTTTTTTTTATCACATATTAATCATTTCAATCTCTGACTCTCTAACATTTTAAGTAATTATCAAATTATAATTATGACCCCTTATGTGAAAAACCCTGCATCGAACATGTCCAATCGCTGCGCGAAATCTTCCAAACGTAGTTTCGGTTTAGGCCATATTGCAGCCGAAACTGAAACTCAGCCGACACTGTTTTTTTGGCCCAAACTAGGCCAAAATTTAAAGTTTGGTCGAACACTAAACCTAACTGTTTGGTTTTTTGCGAGTCTTCTCAGTAATCTTGGGAAGTGCTGGTAGACTTTTGACGTGTAAAAGTGCCCTTGTGGCCTACTCACTGAAGACGTCTTGTCTTTTTGAATGATTACCTCAGTGATAAGGATCTGTTATAATTACACATAGTGCTTTGTATCTTTAATTTAATAATATATTTTACATAACACCTGGCTATAATGTGAGTTTTATCGCACGCTGCGCGCACGGTAAAACTCGCATTGTGGCCAGGTGAAGACGTAAAATTGTGTACTCATCACGGGCAGTAAAAAAGAAAGCCCTTTATCGCATATTTACAACCCTCGCCTACGGCTCGGGTCTCAAATACCTGCGATTTCGGGCTTTCTTTCTTTTACAGCCCTTGTTAAGTAATGTACTATATTTCTGTGATACTTTAATAGCTATACAATCTTATTTAATTGTAAATTAATTCACATTATTTCTATGACATATTAGTTAAGCCGCATTAGTATTTTTGTGACTAGATATTTACACGCCGTCTAATGGCAGAATATGTTGGAACTCCTTATATCTTGTACCATCATGTTATGTACCCATGTTCTTGTGAATAAATAATTTACTTACTTACTCACTTACTTTTTTAAATAATAATGATTGATATATTTATTTCGAATTTCCATGTTGCCTTTATTAGTGAAATCTATATAGGTAGATTATATATATTTAACAGTAAATTTCCCTCTTTTAAAAACCAAATTCACAATATACTGGGTGGTCCAAATAGTGAAGTCAAATTTTTTTTTCTGGAATCCTCGCACCAAGTTGTATCCGAAAATACCCCATGTATGTTCAGCGTTTTTTGCTAGTTTCGGAGATATTGATCATTTTAATCGGAATTTTTGTAATTTTCCCTTATGTCCATGTCTCGAAGAATCATAAATTTCATGTTTTATTTCATAAGTTTTTCAGCAGTATCTTACATAATTAGAATCATTACGAATCAGTGAAGTTTTTAAACCTATTTGCCCGTTTTTTATTTTCAGGTTTTTTAAAAGTTATCACATAAAGTTTGTTTCTCCATACTAGGTGTCCGAGTGTTTGCTTTTCACTTTGTATGGAAAAAACAACTTTAGGTGATTACTTAAAAAAAAAACTGAAAAAAAAACGCCAAATAGGTTTAAAAACTTCGCTGATTCGTAATGATTCTAATTGTGTAAGATACCACTGAAAAACTTATGAAATAAAACATGAAATTAATGATTTTTCGAGACATGGACATAAGGGAAAATTAAAAAAAATCCGACTAAAATGATCAATATCTTCGAAACTATCAAAAATCGCTGAACATACATGGGGTATTTTTGGATATAACTTGGTGTGAGGAATCTATAAAACAAATTTGGACGTCACTATTTGGACCACCCTGTATTTTGTTTTAATTCAATAGAATATAATGATGATTAATATAAATCCTCTTTGTAAAACTAACAAATAAAGTAAATTTGACTAACTTTGTATAAGATACCTAACTAATACCACTAACCATCGAATATTTACATACACTTTAATCATTTTGTGGACACATAGTTTAGAGTTTTAGTCTAGATTCATATATTTTAATCAGGATATTTGCATTATATCTGATTGTAACTTGTTTTGTGACTATATAAATAAATAGGATTAACTGGACTAATTTTCGGCAACTCGACGATTTAATGTATAGCTATGTTTTCGCGTAACAGTCAACCAATTTGATTTGTAGGCTTATACTTTGTTAAAGTGACGTCTAAGCCTTAGTCGTTATATGGCTATGAAGTACCTACATTGTTGTAGTTATTTAAATTTATGCTTGTAATGAGTATTATGATATTTATTGGTTTCGCATTACACTGTTTAAATCAGGAGATAGTGGACCCGATTCTACGTGCACATCGCTTAAATAGCCTAAAACTAAATTGTCTAATTTTTAGACATAGTTTAGACGGCAGATTTAACAAGTGCTATTCCAGAATGTCAGGCTGACTATAATACAGACCGCCTAAAATAAGAAGCGTCAGATTCAAATAAGCGCTGTCATTTGATTATGACAGCTGCTCATAGAATAAGAAAAGTTTTTTAGCGGCACCTAAATAAAATTAGGAAGTTTAGAGGCCACTGTAGAATCGGGTTCACTGGTCCCTTATTTGGTGTTGGTATTCGACAATCTGGATTTGTTATGGTTTTTTATTTCTAACGTTAACATTTAAGTGTTGTGTTTTATTTATTCACTATTCTGTATTTGTTCTGTGAAGTCGCTCTTCCTGATATTACTTATGTCATTTATATCATGTCGGTTTATATCATTGATTCGACTTTGTAGGGTTATTCCCACCTGTTACCACCAACTTGTTACCACTGGTAACAGCTGGGAATATTTTTCTCATCTAACTTCCGATGGCCGGTACTGGCACGTGAGCTGTGGCCCGTTTCACGAAGCTACAAGTTACAAATTACAAGCGAAACCCTCTTTCTAGCAAAAGGAGTTAGAAAGAGACTTCCGCTTGTAATTTGTAACTTGTAGCTTCGTGAAACGGGCCTCTGACGTCAGCGGGACTGGTTCTATATAGACGAGGTAATGTGGGATTTCCTCAATGATGTTGATTTTAGTGATGTGAGTGATGGTGTTATTTAGTGTACAAGTGTTAAATAATGGACATTTATAGCTGACAGGCACCAGTAATGGACACTTCACTCTTAATTCAAATAAAATACGGTCCTAAATTGATAGTTGCGAAACAAATGAATACCCCTTCTGTAAAATAAGAATCAAGTGTCCATTATTGATACCTTGTCAATTACTGGTTCCTTCACCCTAAGTGGCATCTATTAAATTTTGATAAAGTTACAATTTTTATAGTTTTTTGAATCCATTGTTGCGACAATGTAAAGCTTAAATAGTGAGAAGAATCAGTAACTTCCGTGTTATGTATTTAATTTAATTTAATTCATTTATTGGTAAAAGTTTTCAGGGCGATAATCTTCGTCCTGAAAACTTTTAATCTCATTAAGTTAACAAAATAACCTTATTAAATTTATTTAAATAAATTGTTTTTTTTTATTATGTCGGGATATTCCCTCCGGTTACAAGTTGACACATGTCAAAAGAGCCCTGAGCGACCTACCTGCGCAGTGAGCAAATTACGGACCAAATTGGTGGTATAGACTACTGAGTAAATTTCCCACCTGCTATAGTGGTATTTTTCCAAGATGTCCGAATGGTTATAAAGAGCTTATCTTTAGCAGTTCAGAACAAAAGGAAATATGTATAAAGGTAATCCGCTCAATTAGCTACCTTCCACTCTAACCTATAAGGTTCAAGTTGTAATGGCTTGACATTAAAAACAGTAGTGCCCTTTGCCACACAACTCGCCGGTTGTCTACGTGACCCGACCGCGACATATGATATGATACCTGGGGTTGCAATTGCAATTTGAACCTTATAACTTGGAACGGAAGGTAGCTATTTGAACGGATTATCCTTTTACATATTTCCTTTAGTTCTGAACTGATAAAGGTAATGGTAACCACAGAACAAAAAAAAACAGAAGTGTGAAGTGGGCGTGTCACGTGTGGCATAGTTATGCGGAGTTCCGCGCAACCTAGCTCAGTTTGCCGCGATCGGTTGTGCGTGAAAAATAGGAAATAAACCCAGAAGCATGCCTTATTGTGCTATTTTGAAATGTAAAAACGATAGCCGCACCAAAAACATTTTCCATGGTGGCGTGTTGTTTTTATGATAGTGTGAGTATTGGCGACAACAAGTCTGATACTACACGTGCCTACCTACATCAATAGTCCAATTTTACTTATCACCTTATTCTAAAAATATGATAGCTTTAGCTATAGCTAGAGTTTAGAGCGATCGATTTTAGTCTGATACTATACTAAGCGAAGCTCATGCCACTTCCACTGTTTTTGAAGTGATAACTTCTTTACGGAGGGTCAACCATTTCGTTACGTAACGCGCGATTAATGACAGACTGTCTGGCTTCCCTTTCTTTGACATACATAAATTGCAAGTTAAATAAAAGCTTGTAAAAATGCATTAATATAGGAAATACATATTTTAATAACTCTTAATACATATAGATACATTAGAATAACAAAAAGATCAAGAATTAACATTGTTGTTAAGTTTCTAAAATGTGTTCAGCGAGGTAATAAAAACCAACAATTTAAAAACAAAACTATTTATTAATTAATGGCAGTTCTAATTACTATTTACAATTAAACTCATAAATATTACGTAGATTTTTTTTCAAAAACTATTTTGTTCAGATGCTAGAACTTAAGTATGTTGTGTAGACACGTAAGTACAGATAAAAGCAAAAATATGGTAGCGGATAGAATGCTCGTACAGTCAAAAGCATTAATGTTTATACATCTATGGCGTCAAATGTAAAAACAAACCTTATTGTCAGTGGTATAGAGGCGTGTACAGATGTATAGTCCATACCAACTGACTGGTCTTATTTATTAAACACAATTATAACCTCAAAATGCTGTTGCAAATGTTTTTGGCTAAAACGGCCGGTTTCTGTTGAATAAAGCAACTAGTGACCACATTTTGCTCACTATTTTCCTGATTTGACATCATTTTTATAGAAGCATTGTAATTTTAGACGAAAAGGGAGTATTTTGAGGTTATAAAAGTGTTTACTAAATGAGACAAGTCAGTTGGTATGGAGTATAGTGCATAATCCTTTCCTATCGTTCAGTGGAGCCGCACCCTTAAACAACATCAAGAAACTCTTTTACCACGTTTCGACTCTATTAGTATGACGATAGGGTAGGGTCCAAAAGTGGTATAGTAACTTTCTTGGTCGACTATACAACATAAGTAGTTAAAGGGTTTTTACATTGATAATTTGCATGGAAATCGTATGAGGACGCAGCGGGCTAGCAGCGAATTAGTAGCGTTTACGGCACGTTTTCGTGAGTATTCAGTACGTATCAACGTCATGTGTTGGATTCAAGCGGCGCAAGACCGGTTCTTGTGGCAAACGTTGGGGCAGGCCTATGTCCAGCAGTGGACGTTTCGAGGCAGAAATGATGACGAACAACGTCTTGGCAGCAGGGTTTCGTTTTCAGCATTCCTATTTTTTTCTTTTGACCATGGCAAAGTAAATCCTATCCTCAATAACTGGTCACTTGCTTTGAAGTTTTAAGTTAGTGGCCATATTTTTTTCAAATTTTATTAATAGCAGGGTCAATCTAGTCTAGTTCATTTAAAAAGAGGTGGGTTAGGTTCGTAACGACTACATTGCAAAACGACTATATAAGCAAAACGTTGTTGCATAACGACCAACTAAACCAAACGCCTTTTTTGTACAATGCCCAAGTAAGCAAAATGTCTAGGTTGTAAGTAATACCAAATTAGGCACAACGTCATTCATGGTTGTAAAATGACAAAGTAGCATTAGTTCCAAATTGTACATGGCCTGAGTTGTATCATGAATTCATGACTCATTCATTATGCGAAGTGTCTGGATAGTATAAGGTCTTGATTTTAAATCGTCTAGGTAGCAAAACGTAATGATTGCATAACGACTAGATTATATTAGATGATTTTTTATATTAGTGGCCAGATACTCACCTTATTTATCAATATATAAAGAGTTCCTTCATAAACTTCAGTTCATTTCCTTGTCATTCAACCATCTAGTAGTTTTGCCACCTAGACGTTATGAAACCAAGTCGTTTTGCTTACATAGTCGTTTTGCAATCTAGTCCTTACGAACCTAACCCAAAGAGGTATTAAGTAATTATTTAAATAACTGAATGTTGTCGCAAGGTTTTTTTTAATACAATTATTATGAAAGGTTCCCTGTCCTATGAACCACATACGATTCGTGAACGCAGTTTTGTCCCTGGTCCGATAAATTCATGAAAAAAATAATTGATTATTCGCGGTAGTTCCTTTGGATGTTCCTTCGAGGGAACTAGGGTAAATCTTCAATAACTGGCCACTTGAGAAAATGTCATTTAGTTACTAGCCACCCATTATATATACAGACGCCGTTCGTAAAGATACTTTGGCAGTAGTCCGGATAACAACTCTGGGTCTAGGTATTTTAGTTTAATCGCACAACTATCAACATATCTTTTGCTTCAAACAGATTATTGCAAAGTGGCCAGTTACCGACGGTGGCCAATAATTGACGATTTACCTATTGCGTTTTTTTTTCGCACTAGTTCTTTCACAAGAGATGAAGGGTGTAGGTACTGCGACGTTTTTTCGCCTTTGCTCCTTCCTTTGCAAAAGTTGAAGGTACAGTCAACAGCATAAATAAGTGATAATTTATGTACCTTGTCGCTTTGTAATCGTTTCACAATTTTGTATAACATTTCAAACACGACGTTAAAGTGACAAGGTACATAAATGATCACTTATTTATGCTGTTGACTGTACTACTGCGACTTTTCGTTCGCTTTTGTTCCTTTACAAGAGCTGAAGGAACAACCGAGACCTGTTTTTCGCATTAGTGCGAATAAAAGGTCTCGGTTGTTCCTTCAGTTATTTTAAAGCAGGGGTCGGCAACCTTTTAGCAGCCAAGGGCCACATAGTAGCTAACGAAATTGACGCGGGCCGCACGTGTTAATAATTTATGACTTTACAGACAAAAGGTACCACTTTGTCAGTAGTCAATAAGGATGAATTCTAATATACATTTTTATGCAAAAAGTGCCTTACTAATAAATCTCTCGTCCTGCCCGACTACGAATATCTTCGTCGTTGGCGATATCTACAGTCGCAATTACGCATGCTAAGGATTTCAACTTTTGTGAGAAATTATTACAACGAAATTCTGAATACAAAGACCCTTACAAAAGAAATAGCCATGAAGGCTCGGGGGCCGCAAGTTAGAGGCTTGCGGGCCGCATGCGGCCCGCGGGCCGCCTGTTGCCGACCGCTGTTTTAAAGGAACAAAACTGAAGGAAAAGTCGCAGTAGTACCTTGAGTTTTTGCAAAGGATTAAAGGCGAAAAAAAAGTCGCAATTACGTCCGTCATCTCTTGTAAAGGAACTGCGAAAAAACGCAACAGTTGCTTCGAAGGAACATCTAAAGGAAATACCGCGTATAATCCCCAAAATGTGGGCATGATGGGCAAAAGTTGGTGGGTACCAACAGAAATGAAACATGTCTCAATTTATAGATCTTGGCAACATGACGTATTTATTATGTACTAGCTTTTGCCCGCGACTCCGTCCGCGTAGAAGTCGTTTATCGCTGCTTCCTCGGGATCTGTCTAATTTTCCGGGATAAAAAGTAGCCTATGTCCTTCCCCGGGATTCAAGCTATCTCCATACCAAATTTCATCTAAATCGGCTCAGCGGTTTAAGCGTGAAGAGGTAACAGACAGACAGACAGACACACTTTCACATTTATAATATTAGTATGGATAGTGTGGATGACGATGAAAATGCCATCTTGTATGGGGCTAGGGAACCTGTTAATATGAGCTATCAGGACCCTAGATTGACCCTACTATAGGTGATAGCCAATTATCGTCAATTTTCCCTACAGATAAAATATAATTATGATGACTTATTCTGCTGTAAAGATGGCGAAACATTTTTTCCTAAGACGTTCTCTTTGTATTTCAATTTTTCTACATTTGTTGGGTCTTTTAATGATTCCTCTTGTCTATCCAGCCTCTGGTCTTGAACAGCTTCTGTAATGTAATAAATAATGGATTACAATTATACCTTACTTTGTTACAGAACTCATCAAAATATTTTACTCTTGGACCTGGCTACAGTCCTGTAGGAAAATCGCGGAGATTTTTTTCTCAGGAATGTTTTGTAGGTGTCCTTGTAATTCTTTTACACTTGGGAGGACTTACGCCAGCGGGTGCGCCAAAGTTCATATAAAATTGCAACTCCGATTATTGGAACTCCGAATTTTTTTCTCGTACCATTTTACATCATAATGATCACTCTTCATACTCTTCATAATATTTTTTAATACTAATGATCAGAACTCATACTCATCTGAACTTAACGCCAATATTCATGGAACCGTACACTTGTCAGAATTTCTTAAATATCTTACGTGTAGATAAAACTAGGTTAGGTTAGGTTAGATGAGATTTATAACAATCCTAAAAAAGTAACAGTTTCTTAAATAAATGCATTATGAGTTGCGATAATTATGACTTAAACAAGTATGAACAAGAAAGTATGAGCGAAATTTTTCAAAGATATGATGAGTATAGACACAATCGTTATTTGTATAAAAAAATTAAAGACCAATTTTATATGATCCAATATGGACCCACGCCAGCTGGTACATTTTCTGGATATGATGTCATCAATTTTATCAAACATTTTTTGCTTGAAGTAGATCTTGGTGCGTACGGTTGAGGCACACAAACATGCTAGCCGTGATATAACTGACTTTCCTCAATCTCTCCAGGGTTAGCTGGAAGAGATCCCTTAAAGGGATGTACGCCTTTGTACATATCTTTATATTAATTAAATAAATAATAAATAAATAATATCAAGGGACGATCTCACACAAATTGACTTAGTCCCAAACTAAGCTCTAGGCTTGTACTATGGGTACTAGACAACGATATAAATACATAGAAAACATCCAAGACTCAGAAACAAATACTCGTGCTCATCACACAAATATCTGCTCTTACCGGGATTTGAACCCAGGACCGCTAGCTTCGTAGGCGGGGTCACAACCAACTAGGCTAGCGCGTCGTCAACAAGTATTGTAATTAATTGTAATACATTGTATTGTTAATTGGTTTTTCTTTTGTACAAAAAGGTGTTTACATACATACATACATAACTGTTTGAAGATGAACTACTGTTCTATTTATACTATGTATTTTTTAGATTTGCGTTTGACCTCAGTCTCCCCTGGGCCCGTATTATGGTCGCCTTTATCCCGGTGGATAAAGCTTCCGTCACTCTCGCACTTACATACTGGTCAGAAAGTGACAGATGTTTTATCTACGCTTACCTACGTCGATAAACACGACCATAATCGGCCCGCTGATGATAAGATTAAGATAAAGATAAAGACATTAAATTTATTCAGTAAGTAGGCTGCACGGGCACTTTTACACGTCAAGAATCTACCAGCGCTTCGCAAGAGGAGACCACTGCTGAGAAGAAACGCCGCAAGAAACTCAGCAGTCAGTCTTTTTTTAAACATATTTCTTATCACAATGTTACTACTTAGTCTAGCATTATTATAAAGCTATAAATATTAAATTAAATTAAATATAATATCAAATAACATGCGTTCAGCAGGAAAACATGCCAAAAATCTTGCGAGAGAGATAGGAGAAAAGGAAAAAAAAACACTTACTTATGTGTATATAAGACGGTGCAAGACAACCACATAAAAGTTTTGATATGTTTTCCTACATCAACGGTGTCCCCTAGACAAGATAAAGGTTTTACATTTGAATAAATTATTATTGACTAAGTGATGACGAGGTCGAGGGTGGGACACGCTTACGCATAAAAAAGCCTATTCACTCTTGCCTTGAAGACACCATGTTCATATGATTCTAGGAATACAGATGACATGTCAAATATTTTAACCTAATATAGGATATTATTTCCAGTGACTGTACAGGAGCCTAACCAAGATACGTACTATTATACGGTGTGTAACGGTCTGAAAAGTATCCTTCTAAATTGTATCCTACAACCCCGATGACCGCTGCAAATGGCAGAGTCAGGTATGGTGCATTGCTGCGCAGGAATTGCATTAATATCGGCCACATCTGTAGAACAATTTCAAATAATATTTTGAAAATAATATTGACAATACTCATCTGAAAAAATAATAATTAATAACATTGATAAAAAAATTACCCTTTCTCGCCAACCACCACCTTAAAATTCCAGATTATGAATTTTTGGAATTAATGTACCTATATATCCGCACCACTGGTTTAACTTTTGTACATAGGCACTTTACATTCATACAAGAGCTCTTTTGTGCAATAATGAGTTTACTTAGTCAGGGATAATTTAGCTTTATAAAGGTGAAGGAATTTTTATAGTTGTTTTTGTAGTTCCAGAGGCTACCCCTAACTTGCAAATATACAAGTTTACCTCTTTATAGCTTTTGTTATGGCGTTTAGAAGACAAAAGAGCGCTCATGGTAGGTGGAAACGTCGAACTAAGGACACTTTTTATTATGAAAAATCTAGAGATCAGATGATGGTAAACCGACTGTCATTGCGACCCTATGTCCAGTGGGCAGTTTTTGTTTGGCTTTATAGTAGGGTTTAGAGGAAACTCTTACTAACTTATTAGTGAGTTATAATGTAGGTAGGTACTTAGTGAGTTTTTCTTCTAAAGCTAAACCAACCAAAATTCAAGTGATAAAGACTTATCTAATCTATGTTAAATTCGAATTTCATGTCAATCCCATGTAAGTCATAAATATTTATAATTTTTGACAGATTTAAGGCTTTATATTCTCAGAAATAAAAGTCCTTATCAAGTCCTTATAATCATCCTTTCGAAAATTATTTTGCAGTTCGTATTACAGCGATAGTTGCATCATTTACTTATCTCTGAACAACATTAAAGGTTTGAATATAACTCAACATTGCATACTCACTTTAGGAAAGAGATTATTAATACTAAGACGATGGAATAAAATATTATTAAGTATTTTATTTCACCAAAGATAAACTTTACTGAACTTTGCAAATCAGCATAACCTAAAACCTGAAATAAATGTCAAAATGACATAACATGACATTGGAAAAGCGTTTGGTGTTTGGTAATGTGTAATAAATAAGAATATGCAAGCAATGTTATTCTTGAAAGAAAACAATTACAGGAAAATCATCCAAACAAAAAGAAATGGCAAAGATAAAAAAATGAGTAAAGTAACTTTAACTTACTGTTGAGACTGATTGCCAAACGAAATATTGCTGTCATTTATCACAGCTGTCATTAATAAAAAAACAACCTCTACACTGTTTTTGCTACGCAAATGAAATGTAGCAAAAGGGATGCAAAAGTAATAAAAATCCTAGTTATATTTATTTATTAAAGTCACCATTATGTCTCACAAGCTGTTACTCAGCTTTACGACCGGGCAATGTCTTATAAATAGTTTAAAACTCAACTCAAAATATTTACGTAATTTCCCCGATTTTACGGAAGTTTTGTGTAGAAATAGTAGTTCAAATGCAGCTAAAAAGAAAACAGCAAGCTCTGTTTACCGTACTATGAACGTATTTGATAGGAAAGCGAAGATATTACAAAGAGAACGGTCTGCTAGACGGGACGATTATCATTTAGCTGAGTACATTAGAGAGGAGGTCGGTTGGCGCACGGCTGACAGAGTATTAGACATCAAGAGGATTTTTAAAAATGCTGTGGAACTTGGTAAGTGTGAACTCAAGATAACTTACGATTTATGGCAACTTGAAGGCTGCTTTATAGTGATTTTAAACGCCAAAGGTGTATTCTGTTAGAAATAGACGTTGCTCGGTTGCTTTCTTGAATTAGGACATAGATTCCGTTAGATACGTACTGTTCTGCATTCAAACCCAATTAATACCTACATAGTCCTAAAGTAAGCTTTTTATTAAGTATGGGAACTAGATAACAAATTTTATGCATATAAAGATATTAAAACTTAAATACTTAGAGAATGTGTAAGCTTCTGCAGAAAATTACTAATGTTTGCTTCTGCCATCCAGGCTCAATAACACCCTCCCTTCCCTTAAAATATAAGTAATTATCTACACATCAGGATTTTTCAGATTTTTTGATTTATAAACTTCGGAGATAAGAGCGGGGGGAACGGTCATTTTTTGTACATTATTGGCTATAAATCAAAAAGTATATCGCAGAAAATTAAAAAAATATAGTTTTGAAATGTGCTGATTGCCCTTTCATATGACGACCCATTTGCTATAATCAAACCACTTTTATTTTTCAACCCCTCATTCTAGGCCCTTTTCAATTATTTATAAAATTAATTTCATATTTTTATTACTAAAAACAGATGCAGGCGAGCAAGTTGTATAACTATGCCAAATTTCAAGTTGATAGCATTTGTAGTTGCTGAGAAAACCTGCTCTGAAATACAGACAGACAGACTAGAACGAAGTGTCACCGAAGGGTTCCTTTTTTACCATTTTGGTATGGAATCCTAAAATCAGTACAGTACCGTGACTGACACCCATATTCACAAACATCACTATGAGGTCTCGCAGTGCTCACGAATGCACAGGGTGGTTCAAACTGTCTCATAAACAAAAGGTCGGTCAAAAAGGACCAATTACAAAGCTGTATTGAATGCAGTGCGTTTACTCAGTGAAGGATCCCTTAAGTATTGTTTGTGAATACGGGTGTGAGTGACTGATTAACAGATAATACACAGCCTAAACCGCTGCACTTAGGGACTTCAAATTTGGTGGGACTGTTCCTTGGGTACCATAGGGGTGCACTAATAAAGGATTTTCCGAAAATCAACCGATAATAGGAAGAAATAAGGGGAGTAGCGGGAAAGTAATTCTAAGTGTGTGAAGTGTGGGACATTTTCTAATTTTATATTATTTCTTGTTACAGGAGCAGGCCGTGGCTACGTAAGCCGCCATCTTCTCCCTGACTCCGTAGAAAAGGTTACACTATGTGATACGTCTCAAACGCACCTGGATAAAGCCATTATAGGGGACGGAGTGAAGTACGATAAAATAGTCATGGACGAGGAGAGGATTAATGAAGATTCTATTCAAGTAAGTTTTATTTAAAAAACAACAACACAAATATTGGCAAAAACATTATAGGTAATCTATATATATAAAAGGCAAAACTGACTGACTGACATATCAACGCACAGCCGAAACTACTGTACCTAGAAACTTGAAATTTGGTACATGGGTTCCTTTCATGATGTAAGTGAGCACTAAGAAAGGATTTTCCGAAAATCGACCCCCAACGGAGAGAAATGGGGGGGAGTAGCGGGAAACTAATTCTACGCGTACGAAGTCGCGGGCGTCCTCTAGTAGAATAATAAAAATGTGGAACAAATTACACTCAAATGTTGTGAACTCTAAAAGTATTAACCAGTTCAAAAATACTTTTGACAAACATTCTAAATTAGTGTGATATTCAGTGTAGTGAACAAAGATTTAGGCATATCAGTGTCAACTGCCTGTCTAAAATAAAATAATAATAATAATAATAATAATAATAATATTTAAAGGGTGAGTGTATGATTATTGTACAACACAAGAAATATTAGTTTTAAAAAAGTAACTACAGAATAGAACTAAAGTCATTCAAAGGATCTCTGCCGTTTGGCCAAATTATTTTTCGTCAAATGTATCATTTGGTCAAATGCTTTTTTTTCCAAAACTGTAAGTAATTCAAAAACCAACCTAACCTAACCTATAGGGTTCTACACGATGGGTCTGAAATAAATCCTGAAATATTTACAGTTTTAGAAAAAAATGTGTTTGACCAAATGAAAACACTGTGACTATGTTACTCTGTCTGTCTGTCCATCTGTCACAGCCAATTTGCTCCGAAACTACTGAACCGATTGAGTTGAAATTTGGTATACATATGTAACTTGATGACTAAACATCGGTATCAACGTTCAATTTTCATGGCACCCGGTAAGGATAGCAAAAAAAGAAATACATTCGAATATTTAATAAATAATAACGTTTATATTTTGTGTTATTTTTAAATTTCACTATGCTGCAGTTAACTGTACCTAGGTATATTTATACTGTAGGTACTCATTCTTAAAGAGGTTTATTATCTAAATAATGTCATATAACCTTAATACTCATTTTGCATTCGAAAAGTAATATTTGCCAAATAGGAAACAAATATCAATTTAATTGTCACACCAAATAAATATTAGTCAGTGTGGAAATGTGATTTGGTCTATATTTAAAATGGATATATTATAACAGACGTCAAATGTTGACAGCAAATTCCATGGAACAAATTTGAATAATTTATTCAAACCTTTAATACATTTTTAGCGTCTTTCTTTTTGTTTATAAAAAATAAAGGTTCTAAATACTGTATATATTTGTTTGTATTTGTTTTTCTGCAAACCGTACTTTGCCATGAAAGTTGAACGTTGATACCGATGTCTATTGATGACCCAAACACAGATGTGCAAAGTGAATTTTTTTTTTAAATAAGATTCATTTTCGGGGGGGCAAATTAAGAAATTAAAAAAAAAGTTTTGCAAACCTTGCTGTGTCACACTATCAAATGAAAGGGCTCGTTATTATTATAAAATAAATAGTTTTGATTTTATTCATGAAAGAAGACGAAAATTTACCATTCCCCCCCTGATCTCCAAAACTACTAAGCATAAAATAAAATAAAAATACAAAATATAGTTGATTGCTTGTAGATTACAGGGAAACCTAAGAGAATTCGAAAAAAAATAATTACATACGTACGGAACCCTCTCCACGCGAGTTCAACTCGCAATTGGCCGGTTTTTTGTTTACAAATGTATTGACGTAAGCCAATGAGAGCTCGTGTTGCCTGCCTATGTCAACTCCATACATTTCATAGATATCATCATTTCATACAAATCAGAAACGTTAATCTTAGCTGGAGCTAAGATTTAAATATGATTTCAGTTTCCGGAAGACACTGTGGACTTGGTGGTGTCTTCTCTTTCTCTACACTGGGTCAACGACCTGCCGGGCTGCTTTGACAGAATCATGACCATGCTGAAACCTGATGGGGTAAGTAAAAATCGATAATCATATGACATTTTCTATGAGACTTAGATTAATTGAGTTATCCCAAAAAAAAAACGATATAATAGACTAATTTATGACACTAATTTGTATGTATGTAAACACTTTATTGTACAAACAAAAGAGATAACAGTTATAAAATAGACAGAAATATAACAGGGATGTACAAAGGCGAACTTATCCCTTTAAGGGATCTCTTCCAGTTAACCTTTGAGCGATTAAGAAATAATTATTACCACAAATAAGCAAATAAGTACAACACTAAAAGAAACTGCTGCTGCTTTCGTGGTTTTGCATTTAAATAAGTATATTAATTTATTTTAATTTCTAAAGAAAATGGCGTTATGCCGTCACTACAAAATTGGTTTGTTTGAGACATGCTTTAAAACGTTCGAGAGTGTCTTTAAAACGTTATTGATTGTTTTTTTGCCTGGCAGCACTTTGCGTTTTTGTTAGATCGCGTCAAGTTTGACAATTTCACCTACAGACTATCCTACGGGCGGAGGGTCCAAATTGGCCTTATATTTTTATTATTCCATTTTTTTAAAGATCTTTCCTTGTCATGTTTATATATAGTTAAAAATTGTCTTGATTTTATTAAGCGTTAAACTAAAATAGAAATAAGTAAGACAAAATTTGATATAGGTACTATACTATACTATTTTATATTACTGCATTTCGGACTCATATGCAGTACTATGGTTGATCACAGATCAAATACAACTTACCAATCAAGATCGTGACGTCACTACATTAGAGGTCAAATAATGTCAAATGATAAATTTAAAATAACGATATAATACTAATTTTGTAAAATAATCTGATAACAGGGAATGGTTGTACAACCCTTGAATGGTTGGTTTGGTTTTTGAATCACCATACATTATAAAATTATTTATTAATTTTCAATAATGTAATGGCAGCCATATTCTAGTTTAATTTAATAGGGAACATGCGTGGATTTTTTAAATCGCATTTCTCAACAAATATGAAAATACTAACCGTAAAAGAGGTCACCAACATGAAATTAAAATTAAAATCGGCCTAGAAATACGGATAATTCAAGTATTTTAAACTGCTGACAGCGATTAGACAGAGAGATCCGATATGCACTGTGACGTCATGTAACAGATCAGCCATATAAACTCCATGTTAAATTCTGTTTTGGTAAAAGAATAGGAACAAATCTTTGTTGCCTTACATCTTGGTTATTTTTATAGACATTCAAAAACTTTTTTAACTTTTGTTTTTTCATGAATCAACTTTGAATATTCCCTATTCAGGCGATGCTGGCATCAGTATTTGGTGGTGATACCCTCATGGAGCTGCGGCAGGCGCTCCAGCTGGCAGACTCCGAGAGGCTGGGGGGCATGGCCCCCCACGTTTCCCCCTTCGTGCGCGCGCAGGATATTGCGGGACTGATGACGGCGTGAGTAAAAAAAAATCGGACAAGGCGGGTCGGACTCGCCCACCGAGGGTTCCGCACATGACACGGTTAACTCAATTCAAAATTTGCACCGCCGCCGTTTTTAAATACCCTGATTTTTTTGTGATTTAATTGAAAATGTTGGGTTTTCAGATTTTTCCCTATATTTAATAATAAATAATAATAAATATCAAGGGAAGATCTCACACAAATTGACCTAGTCCCAAACTAAGCTCTAGGCTTGTACTAAGGGTCAAGGGGTAAGGGGTAAGGGGGGGGACAACGATATAAATACTCATATTGAGAAATAAATACTTAAATACATAGAAAACATCCAAGACTCAGGAACGAATACTCGCGCTCATCACACAAATATCTGCCCTTACCGGGATTCGAACCCAGGACCGCTAGCATAGTAGGCAGGGATTTTGACAAAACCATCATTGCAGAGAAGAAGCCTTGCTCCAATTCAAATTTCATCCAAACCCAGTTGTTTCAGCGATCAACATAATCACACACAAAGTTTAGCATTTACAACATTAGTGTGATTCGTGCAATAAGCAAATCCATTAAGGTGGAAGATGAAACATTCTTACCAAATAACGATACCTCAATCCCGACAATCAGCAAATCCCTAAGCAAAAACGCTCGTTTTTCTCCAGCGTTTAAATAACCGTCCTCAGGAGCGGCTACACCCTCCAAACGGTGGACGTCGACACCATCACCGTGTGGTATCCGTCCGCGTGGCACGTGATGCACGACCTGCGCTCACTGGGCGAGGGAAACGCCGCGTTTAATAGACCGCTGCGTTTGAGCCGCGACGTTCAGTTCGCTGCGGCCGCTATTTATGAAGAGATGTATGGGAAGGTAAATTTATTTTCAAACCAGTTCAAAAAAAGGATGAGGTTCTCAATTCGACTGTATTTTTTTTAAATATTTTCTCAAAAAGTGGTACTTTTTGTGACTATACTCCGTGCCCGGGAAGTACCCGAAGGATTTTAACCATCGATTCTAGACCCTATTTGGAGTATATAATGTGGTATAACATGTAGTCCAATAACGCATAATTTCCAAGATTTTTATTATTTAAAAAACAATACCATAGTTAATTTAATTTGAACTTTGTCACCTTAACCTAAAGCATTATTTACTAAGAAAGATTCATGTTGTAAGTAGCAATATCATCAACGTACAATATAAATTAATTTCATCAATTTCTTAGTAATTAATGCTAAAATAATGTTATACACATTATATACTTCAAATAGGGTCTAGAATCAATGGTTAAAATCCTTCGGGTACGTCCCGGGCACGGTGTATATCGTTCGGAAAGTTGGATTTTTCGCACTAAGTAGTGTTTTTTTACTTTTCCATTTTTCTTTAAACTTACTGTTTTTACAAACCATGCATCCAACTAAAGAGTTTGCCCGTTCAACCACTTCTTAAGTCAAACTATAAACTCACCCTCTTGATAATGACATGTGACAGGTGACAGGTGAAAATTTGATATACATTACAAAGTTAACACGCTGATACATCACTGGAATTCATACAAGCTGCGCCATGTACAGTCAACCAATTTGATTTCTAGGCCACTTTGGACTATGTTAAAGTGACGTTGACAACCAAACGTTACAGACTTATGATTTGGTTTACAACGTCACATTGACAAAGTCCATAGTGGCCTAGGAATCAAATTGGTTGACGGTACACTGAAATGTCACCTGTCACCTGTCGTTGTCGGCTTGCTCCTGCTCGTTAGCCTTCTCTACATTATATACATTTGATAAAAGCCCCTGTAGATATTTGACTTGACGTTTACAGGAACTACCAGAACAGAACTGCCGAGGTGTTCCAGTGACCTTCGAGATCGTGAACTTCCTCGGGTGGAAGCCGTCCCCCGACCAGCCGCAGCCCCTGCCGCGCGGCTCCGGGCAGATGTCGCTCAAGGACCTGCATCGCCTCGACGAAGTCGCCAAGGAGGCTGGCGTGAAGCCGGTCATTATTAGTAATGATGGGAAGAAATAAATTAGTTGAGAGATTAATGTGTTGTTTTTGTTAAGGGCACATACATACAGACACTAATACGGACACAGACCCAGACACAGACATAGACGGACACAAATACAGATAGACACAGACACATACACAAAAAAACTAATACGGATACAGACAATGGACACAGACACAGATACAGACAGATACAGACATAGATCAGACACGGACGCAGACCCAGACGGACACAGACACAGACAGACACCAGCACAGACAACTATCATACATGGACGCAGACCCAGACGGACACAGACACGACGGACGCAGACACATACACAAATACACTTATACGGATACAGACACTGGACACAGACACAGATACAGACATACATCAGACACGGACGCAGACCCAGACGGACATAGATACAGACAGACACCAGACAGACAACCATCATACATGGACACGGACCAAGATAGAAACAGATACAGACGGACGCAGATACATACACAAAGACACTTATACAGACTCAGACACTCGACACAGACAGATATAGACATACATCAGACACGGAAGCAGACCCAGACGGACACGGACACAGACAGACGCCAGCACAGACAACTATCATACATGGACGCAGACCCAGACGGACACAGATACAGACGGACGCAGATACATACACAAAGACACTTATACAGACTCAGACACTCGACACAGACAGATATAGACATACATCAGACACGGACGCAGACCCAGACGGACACGGACACAGACAGACGCCAGCACAGACAACTATCATACATGGACGCAGACCCAGACGGACACAGATACAGACGGACGCAGATACATACACAAAGACACTTATACAGAGTCAGACACTCGACACAGACATATACAGACATACATCAGACACGGACGCAGACCCAGACGGACACAGACATAGACAGACACCAGAAACAGACAACCATCAGACACGGACACGGACTCAGATGGAAACAGATACAGACGGACGCAGACACATACACAAATACACTTATACGGATACAGACACTGTACACAGACACAGATACAGATATACATAAGACACGGACGCAGACCCAGACGGACACAGACACAGACAGGCACCAGCACAGACAACCATCATACACGGACACGGAGCCAGACAGAAACAGATGCAGACGGACGCAGATACAGACAGACACAGACACATACACAAAGAAACTAATACGGATACAGACACTGGACAAAGACAGATACAGACAGACACAGACACAGACATACATCAGACACGGACGCAGACCCAGATGGACACAGATACAGACGGACGCAGACACATTCACAAATACACCTATACGGATACAGACACTGGACACAGACACAGATACAGACATACATCAGACACGGACGCAGACCCAGATGGACAGCACAGACAAACACAGACACAGACAACCATCAGGCATGGACACGGACCCAGCAGAAACAGATACAGACGGACGCAGATGTCCTGCGCGTAAAGGTTAAAATAGCTTAAAGCCGTTGTTACACGGCACCGTACCGTGGAGATGTGGCCAGGCCCTTACTGTGCCCTTACTTATAAACGTGGAATAACCTTGAAGTACCTATGCCATGTTTTGTCCTTATCCGTCGAATTCAAATGCCACAACGAGTACAACGAAAGGAAAGGACAAAACATGGCATAGCTACTCCAACGTTATTCGATTTGACGTGCGCAGTGTGTTTTTGATTTTGGAAATGAGTTTTTGTGTAAGTAATTCATGCAAATGAAAACAAAAAATATAGTCAAGTATGTTGTATTTATATTTTAAAAGAATTTGTATTTTAAATATAAACTATAGGTACTTAGATTAAACGGTTTGGAGACGCGAAAATCATGTAAAGTGTACTTAAACGAAAAACCACGTGGTTTAGTTCGTCAGCCAATAGCAGTAAATCTGACGTCAAAACTCGACGAAACAGTTTTGATTGGCTGATTAACAGAGCCTCGTTTGGTTTGTTTACATATAGTTAGGTACAGTAAAACACAACTGATATGGCTTACCGATGTACCTGCGCAAACGACGAATTTTCGAAGCGCGGGAACCAACATGAGGCCCTACTTTGAAAAACGAAGTTCGAAGTTACGTTAGCTCCATCCTTTTCTGTCGATTTAGTCTCGAATGACGAGTGACAGAGATGGAGGTAACGTAACTTCGAACTTAGGAGTAGGGCCTCAGCATGATCCACGCGTTGCGCGTCTGTATTCTGTGCTATTATTTGTTACTAGTGACGCCATGTTGACGCGCGCCCGTCAAAATATAGATGCAATTTAATTTGCACCTTATAACTATTAAATACAAGTTTGATCGTGGGTTTTAATCGTGCTTTCGGAAATCATCGGATCGTTGTTCGTGTCTGCGCGAACGAAGATTCACGACACGCCATATAAATTGCGTTCTACTGTAAGTGCCTAAACAAATGTAGTATAGCGACTAGAATGGCGCACCTTTTATAGAGTATAAGCGGGTCTGTCTAGAATCGTCCTTGTGACAGCCAGGGCTGGGCAAGATACATGCCTTGCTTTACAAAATACAAATTACAAAATACTATCTCGCAAGTATTTAAAATACGAAATACATAATATCTTTAAGTAATGTATTTTAAATACATGCTTTGCTTTACAAAATACAAATCACAAAATTCTATCTCGCAAGTATTTGAAATACGAAATACAAAGTACCTTAAGTTATGGAATTTAAATATAAAATTCAAAATACAGTATTTTAGCTTTTTTTATTACAAAATACAGAATACAAAATACTATCTCGCAAGTGTATAAAATAAAAAATATCTTTAAGTAATGTATTTTATGTAAATATAAAATTCTAAATACAGTATTTTGGCTATTTTTATTTGAAATACAAAATTCAAATAACAAAATACTATTAAAATTCCGTGAAAAAAAACCGTTAAAGAATGGAAACGGCAATTGACCTGATACTTGTCATTGACAATTTGACGAACAGTAACAGGTGCAGTGTTGCCAACTCTAAAGATCGACATATTTAGCGGTCGCCATTTTGCTTACGAAAGCTATCGAGTGCTATTTTCTTCAGAACGCACCCATTAATAAGATCGCTAAATGAAGGTTAAATGTATTTAAATATGTTAAAATATATTTTGAAGCCACAAGTATTTGAAATACTAACAACAAAATTTACTCTATTTGAAATACGAATTACAAATTACATTTTAAGCAAGTAATTGAAATACAAATACCAGATACGTATTTGTATTTTAATTACAAGTAATTCAAATACTGCCCAACCCTGGTGACAGCTCATAATGCCTTGTTTCTTTCTCTGACTTATCTTACTTACCATAATAATATTATAAATGAGAAAGTTTGGACGTTTGTTGTACCAAATTTAAAACATTTTCCTCCAGTGGTATTGGAGAAAACCACAGACAAGTGCAGACACGCGACCCTATAAGGTTTCCGTTATTTCATCAGATGTACGGAACCCTAATTTGCTAGGCTGTTTGTTTCTTATACCGACAGGCAATTATACATTATAAATGTTGTATTTCTCTAGTGGTTCATAATCCCATTCGTCATCGGAATTCGCAGTTGCATCTGTAAAAAAAAAACTTAATTAAATAAAGACATTTTTTAGTTTTTTTTTACCCTTTGAACGCCAACAACCACTAAAGTGGTCGTGTATTGTCGTGCCAACACGCCATCGACCTATATAGTGGTCACAGATAAAGTACTTTTTTTTTTTTTTTTTTTTTATAATTCGTCCGTTTGGACAGGCTGAGATCAAAGACCATATCGCCTCGTCATAAGTTGAAATCATTTCATATATTTTTTGCTATTTTGAACGTCTAAAGTATTCTTTCAATGTTGTCTCATCCGATAAAACTTCTTCAGTGTTAATTTTTTCCCATTAAATGTCGTCAAATCCGATAAAACTTCTGTAGTTGTAATCCATTCCAGTAAATGTATAGTCCGAAAAGAATTCGTCATATCCGAGTAACAATATTCGTCGTATTCATATCATTTTGTCATATCTGAGTAATAGAATAGTATAATTTTCTGAAAATAATAATTATTTTGCCACGCACGTCTTCTGTAACGTGCGCAAAATATCCTGAAAATGACACCTGTCAGTTGTATTGTTTACAACTTTCTTCTAACCTAACTTAAATTATACTGACTGAAACGAATAAAAATAAAATATAAACACAAAGAATCAATATTTACACCTATTTACAAGCATGAGAAAAATTAAATTTCTTTTATCGTTGACTTAATGAAGTTGTATAGTGGCACATAAGTAGAATGATCTTTCAACAATTCTTGAACAGATCGCGGGACCAGATGTGATTCTCCGTAGATACGGATTAATTCGTCCACCAGCACAAGGCGCTGAATGCCAAAGGACGAGCAATGAAATAGTATGTGATCTATTGTTTGATCCTCATTTGATTGACACAGGTCACAAAGAGGATCATTAACAATTTTCATACGATACAAGTGATGGTTTAGACGACAATGACCGAACCTTAGCCGACATATTATGTTATAAAAGCTTCTCTTATGATAGATATTTCCTTTACGTAACCAAGATACAGATTGTAAGTTTATATCCAAGGCAGCATACCAAGAACCCTTGTTTTCTTTTTGCACAACATAATCCCAATATTTTCCCCAATTATCGTACATTCTTTGCTTCAATATTGCGATAACATCAGTATATGGGAGTGGGAGATTAAAACTAACATCAATAGATTGAGGAGAATCTGAAATAGAACGAGCCAAGAAATCCACATTTTCATTACCAGAGACCCCTATGTGAGATGGAGTCCACATGAAATCAACAACAGTTTGATGTTTTAAATAGAGATCGGACCAAAGATCTTTAATCAAAAAAATTATGTAATTAGTATTAGAATTGATTTTGTTATTTTGGATAGCCTTTAATACACTCATACTATCACTGACAATTACCCACTTATGTGACCCATTGTTTTGCCTCAATATGTGCTTTAACGCACAAAGGATAGCAACTGCCTCTGCGGTGAAAATACTAGCCTGTCTGTCTATTTTAAAACCAAGACCCATTTTGATTTCAGGATCATAAATTGCAGAAGATACACTAGTCTCATTCTTTGATCCATCTGTGTAAATAAATTTACAACCATTCCATGAAGCTAATTTCTCATATACCTGTTCCTTTCTGGAAAGATCATTATCAATTGAAATATTAATAGGACTGAATTTGCTATCATAAGACCCATCAAAATAAGGTAAGTGATTATTGCTTTTAAATATACTAAACTGATTTAGATAATCAATAAATTCAGATAAACCCTGTAAAATGTAAAAAGATTTTGAGTTACATAACATACGAGTATTACTATTAGAAAACTGATTTAAAAGAAGGTTGTTGATTTGAGAATGAAGCTTTAAAACAAATCTTTCTTTTAAATAAGCAAGTCTTATTGCAACTGGAGGAAGATTGCACTCCACTTGTAGAGAAACAATTGGAGTGGTTCTAAAAGCTCCAGTAACTATACGCATACACTTGTTTTGAATCTTTTCCAAAATATCTACAATTTTTAAGTCAGAAGCGAAACACATAAACCCATATTCAAAATGGCTGCGAACTAAAGATTTATATAGCATAAGTAATATTTTGGGGTCGGCCCCCCAATTAGTACCACACAAAGACTTAAGGATATTGAAAGCTTTGTTAGCTTTGATTACTAAATGATCTGTGTATTTTTTCCAGGACAAATTGTGACAGAATATAACACCCAAGAACTTGTTATGTAAGACAACTGGCAAAGGGGTATTGTTATAAAATAAAGATGGCAACATAGCAGAATAATTTTGACCAAAGACTACAACTTTCGATTTTGATGGATTAACTTCAAGATTTAAATATGAAAAGTAATTGTGCAATTTAATTAATGCTAAATTAATGTTATTTATAATAAGATTAGAATTATTACCTGACCAATAAACAACAAGGTCATCAGCATATTGCAAATTTTTTATACTAGGTCCCAATATCAAATTTATACAACGTATATATAAAATGAACATCAAAGGCGATAAAATTCCACCCTGACACACACCTACAGATGACAGACGAGGTCCAAACAAACCACCATTAAGCTTAACATAAACTTTTCTACTAGATAAAAACAATTGAATCCACTGCACAACTTTAACCGGAAACCCTAAATTTAAAAGGATAAAGTACTTACAAAATAGACCCGAGTATTTGTGACGTAAGGTTGACATTAGATGTGGTTTTCAGCTGTCAGTGGCGTGTGAGGACGACGTTTGTATCAAGCCAAAGGCGTTCAAAGGGCAAGAGAGACGGAATATAAAATAAAGTTTTAAAAACCGAGCAAGACCATGTCGGTCCATGCTCAGTGTAGGGTTCCGAAGCCGTTACTACGAACAAAAAAACAATCTCAAAAAACAACATGTATGAACAAATTTCTACTTAAAGTTATTTGGGTTTTAGATGATTTTTAGTAGGTATAAACACTTTAGGCGCCTGTACAGTACATACCTATCTCAGGAATCAATTAAGTATCTACACTTTTTTAAAATACTTTACTAAGTAGGTAGTCGTGATAATTTTCCTTATAAGTTCGTTATATATTTTTCGGATTTTTATCACTTGAACTTTTGGCAGTACACGTCACTCAAGCGAAAATTACACTTTTTTATATCATTAGTTCTCTATACTCTAAGCGATAACGTAATGAAATTACGTTACAGCTGTCATCTGTCGGTTTTGAACGTATAATAGAGGACTTTGATATGTGTGTAGATAAACTACTTAACTATTCTAGTTCAATATTTCGTAAGGCCTGCTACTTGCCACTTTACAGCAAATCGCACCTTCAGAACAATACCTAAGTGACCTAATTCAGAAATTTTAAATTTCGAGTTATTTCTCTATAATAATAAATTTATAACTTAAAGTTTGAATTGAAAGCTGAAATTTTGAATTAGGTCACTATTGTTCTAAAGGTACGAAATGTATGAATTTCACAATTGCACTAATCTTACCTTCTTGTTGTATTGGAGGTAGAGGTCGCGAAGCGGGGTTAGGCACTGGTAACGGTCGATTCCTGATCGCAGGCGGAGCCGCAGGCGGAACTGGTGGCAAATACAATTTAGGAATAAAACAATTGAAAATGAACTTAAGGCGTCTTTAATTCAAGATAAAACTTGGATTGTTATTTACTTATTATATTGTCTATACTAACAGACGAGTGTACAGTGGAGTTCATAGATATGGTACCTTGTCACTTTAATCGCTGTGACAATTCATATATGGCAGGTGGCCTGTGTGCTCGCTGACCTTCTCCATGACATAAAGAATATAGATAGCAAATAGTGAGACACGTGAGACAACTTATAGGTGCTTTCGCATAATATTTAGGAATTTTACCTTCTTCTGCCTGTATCGGAGGCAGAGGCCGCGATGCAATATTAGGCACTGGCAATGGTCTATTCTTCATCAACGGTGATGGCATCACAGGGGACGCGACAGGTGGACCTGGTGACACCGAAGCACTGACAGGTGGAACTGGTTGACTCTTGACAGGCATTCCAGGTGGCACTTTCAAAGTAGCTTCTATCTTCGACTTTAGCGATGAAGATACAAGAGGTTTAACTGTGGGGTTGACAGCTGCAAGTGGTTTTGGGGTTATAGGTTCACCAGCATGCTGGACTGGGTTGGAAGGTAGTTTGATGGCTCCTGGTCTGGGTTGGTTGTTTGGGAAGGTTTTTTTTGGTGCTGGTGGTGGTGGTCTCTTCTCTAGTGTCCCGGATGGAGATGATGCTGATGGTACTGGAAAAAGAACACGAAAATGAGTGAATGGCATTTTACCCTTAATAAGGCTCTATATTTACCACATTACAATAAGCTGAAATTTTATTGAACTTTACTACCTACATTTTATGATAAAATTTCAATTGTATTTTCCTGAAATATAACATCATCTAGTATTCCTCTTTAGAGACTTGCGATTCCATGACTGTATTTCATATTGGACTAGTATTTTTACTTTAACGGGGCCTTATTTAAAGTCGAGTCCAGAATTAGGCGAACTAACTTGACAGCTAATTGCACACTAATGTTGCCACAGTTTGGCTAGTGCTGTTAATATAATATCGATACCTATTTAAAAAGTCTACTTAATCATTATTATTGTGTTTGGAATCAAACTAATAATTTTACGAAGTAAAATAATAATAATAAAAATTGAAAAGATAGAAAGAAAGAAAGAGATGAATGCTATATGTATGGTATATGAAATATATCGTACTAGTCCGACAGAAGCCACCTAAAAGGATCATATTGGCATGTTGTAATAACAGCATTATTTTTGTATTTTATTCCTAATTTTAGAAGTAAGTATCGTAAATATCCGCTTTAAACCGTACATCCTTCAGATCATATTATATCATAAAAATTGCTGTAGTTCGTCCCTATTTGGCAAGTATGTATGAGTGTGAAAGTTTCGTCGACAATTACTTGATAAAATATAAATAGAATCAGATTTATAGAAGGCACAAGGTTATATCGACATATTTGTGTCGACATAAACCTATCACTATTTATTTTTTCCTGTGTGTGGCAACATTTTCGGCTGTCAAGTTAGTTCGCCTAATTCTGGACTCGACTTTAGGGTTAACTTTGCTGACTGTGTTGCATTGT
Source organism: Acleris cristana (assembly GCA_948252455.1). NCBI lineage: Eukaryota > Metazoa > Arthropoda > Insecta > Lepidoptera > Tortricidae > Acleris > Acleris cristana. The sequence continues at coordinate 6,465,841 of OX411801.1, read as the reverse complement.
ATTGTAGTGTGGCCATTAGCCAATTTAACCCCCTTACTAATAAACGTTGAGTAACGGTGGTATAGCTATACAATGTTTGTCCTTATCTGTCATTGTGACATTTGGATTTGACAGATAAGGACAAAACATTGTATAGCTATACGACCGTTACTCAACGTTTATTAGTAAGGGGGTAAGTGTTTTAGCAGTAACGTAATAGTTTGGGGGCGGTAGGACCTTGTGCAGGGTCCGTCCGGATCGCTACCACCATCTTTTCCATTAACCTACCGCCAAACAGCAGTGTTCGCATTGTTGTGTTCCGGTTTAGAGATAAGACAGCCGGTGTAATGACTAGCATAGAGGCATTCCATCTTAGTTCTCAGAGTTGGCGACGCATTTGCAGTCTTAGGATTGTAGTCGTAAGATTGCACTCTTGCGAATGTCTATGAGTCTCAGATCCCACTTAGCATCAGGTGGCCTGTGTACAGTCACCAGCAATAATATATGATCCAACATTGGACTCGAAACTATCTGACACGCTCTTATGCCTCCAGGAATACGGACGTGTCAGACATTTTTGAGTCCAATGTTGTATCATATATTATTGCTAGTGACTGTACTCATGTGCCAAAGAGCGTCGGTGGCCTAGTGGCTTAGGGGGTCGACTCGTGATCGTAAGGTACCGAGTTCAAACCCCCGCGGTCACCATGTACCAATGAGTTTTCTAACTTAAGTGCATTACCCGATGCTTTAACGGAGAAGGAAAAACATCGTGAGGAAACCTGCACATTCGAACAGCTGAGTGGTGTAAGAGGGTAATTGCACAAAAGATCCTAAAGGGTCGAAGTGTATCCGAAAGGGCCCATCTGTAAGATAAGATAAGATAAGACTCACGTGCCATATCAATGCCACAAAAAAAAAAGTTATAGTTACGTACCAATCCCTCCGTTTCTTTTTTTAATTGCCTGTTTAAGCTCCAAGGTTCCTAGGTGAGCTGGTGACCCTGCATCAGGCACTGGCTTCTCTAAACTTGCTGAAGGGGATGATGTTGATGGCACTAAAAAAAAACATACACCAATAGATTTTATAGCTAGGTATTCAAAAAATGATTTTCATGAATGAATCAGCTTTTATTGAAGCTGTCAAAAAAGGTATGCATATTTCCTATTGAGTGGTACAGTCAAGGGCATTAATATCTATACAGACATCGCGTCAAATACATGTATGTATACCCACGCGGAGGGAACACCTCAAAATTCCGAATTATGTTTTTCCGAATATTCATTTATCCGAATTTTCATTTTTCCGAAAGCTATGTTACACTGGAACTATTTTAGCTACAATGCATAATTTAGTTGCTATACGTAGGTTAGGTTAGGTTTTATTTACAAGTGATATAAAAACTAAAGTTATCTATCAGAACATTGCATTCGGAATTATGAAAATTCGGGATTTTGATCAATTCGGAATTATGACTCTTCGGAATTATGTAGTGTACCCATACGCGGACCTTATTGCCAGTGGCATAAAGGTGTATAGATATTTTTGACGTCTTAAATAAATATCAGGCGACAATGACACAGCAATTGACCTAGTCCCAGACTAAGCTCTAGGCTTGTACTATGGGTACTAGACAACTATAAAAATACTTATATAGAGAAAAATATATACTTAAATACATAGAAAACATCCCTGACTCATCACACAAATATTTGCCATTACCGGGATTTAAACCCAGGACCGCTAGCTTCGTAAGCAGGGTTACTACCGACTAGGCCAACGCGTCGTCAAAACGTCTTGGGAACGTATACAGGGTGCCTCTGACTTTGGGGCTTTAAATGCAACGATCGATTCTACTCTCTAAACTAATCTACTTTTGTTCTGCAACATTAAAAAATAACTTAAGTTTAGATAACTAATTGATGTTAAAGTCTAATTGTAAAATCAGTGTATTAAATCATGGCCATATAATCACCATCTCATGGTACGGGGGCGACATTTCCTTAGTACGGGGGGTAAAGGAAAATGGAGAATTGGATCGCGTACATTGAAAATTACATTTAGTTTGTATGAAAAAAAAAGTATTGTTTTAAAAAAGTTGCAGAACAAAAGATGCTCAGTTTTGCGAGTATAATCGATCCTTGCATTTAAAGCCCCATGGTCAGAGGCACCCTGTATATATTTATGCCCTTGACTGTAATACTTGTACTCAAGTCTAATCGCTTCGTCCCTCTCAGTTACTTACCCATTCCAGCGTTCCTCTTTATCAATGCGTTCTTCAGTTCCAAGAACTTTGCATCAGTTGCTGCAAAACAGAAAGATTTAGCTGTTGATTATTCAATCTTAGGACCGTATTCAAAAACTGAATTTGGCTGAGATGCCCATCTCAAGATACGTCAAAGTAATAGGGTAAATCACCTAGTAACTGGCCTCTAAAACACCAGTTACTGGCACCTAGTTATTGTTGAATTATCGTCTCTATGTTGAAGTTCATGGGGCCAATAATCGGTAGCCGGCCAACAATAGGTCAGTTTACAATACTCAAATCATAGACAACTGTCATGTCTAGTTTTGTGCTATATATATCTACCTACTAGGTTTACTAATGTTTTATCGAATCATCATTTGGCGAACGATATCATTTTACAAACTTTCATTTCGCAAAGAGGTACTTCCCGCCGCATTCTTTTATATTTTTTTAATAAGTCCATATTACCTATGTTATATGTAATGGTTTAACCACAAAAATGCTTTTGCGAAATGAAAGTTTGTATAATAAATAAATGGACCATACAAAACTATCGTGAGTGAAGCTTTTTTTTTAGCTTAGAAGTTTTAAAGTCATGTGGTTGTACCAACCTGAGGGTTTGGGTATGGACCCGGTCTTCGGTAAGGGTTTTGGTGGGCGCTTCAGCGATCCTGGTAGACTTTCCTCGTCCGGTTTAGGAGGTCGTGCAGCTGGGAAAGAAAGCATACTTTAGAAGGTTAAGTTAGTTATAATCAATTTACTGAATAAATATTTTGAATTTTGAATTTGAATTTTGAATTAGGTAACAGTCAACAGCATAAGTGATCATTTATGTACCTTGTCACTTTAACGTCGTGTTTGAAATATTATACAAAATTGTGAAACGATTGAAAGCGACAAGGTACATAAATGATCACTTATTTATGCGGTTGACTGTACATGGTCGTAGTCGAATGCGCAAGCAAGGGTCTGCGGCCCTCGCCCACAATGGCATGGAGGGAGAATCTCTGGGTTTTAGTTAGTTATTATGGTCGCTCTCGGTTGGTGAGTCCCATATAACAACCTTAGCCAAGGCTATTATAGTTTGTACCTACTAGAATGACACCAATCTCATTTTAAGGGATTTCATTAATAACGAACTATCCCAGCGTCTCCACCATGTTGGTCCTTTGAGCCGGATAAAAAACTAGAGACCTATGTATAGTAATAGTATGCTATTGTGATACCAAAAAAGGTGGCTTACTGCAATTTAGTAGGCGAAGCATTCTATACTCTATCGGTAATCACATTAAATTCAAAATGCTTATACTACTAGCGGTATAGCCACCATTACGGCATATTGTATGTATAAGCTCAAGCGATAAGATGAAGAACTGAGAGCTTTTTTTCTATACACAATAGGTATTATAAATGACAGTTTCAACAGTTCAGTAAAAACTAATCGATAGTCGTCATTATGTATGTGATTGCGGAGTAATAATGGTAAATTGGTTTGTTTACACGATTGGACCTTTCTATTGGCCTTTCCATTCCTTACATTAAATATGCTTTCAAGGCCGAATTAAATATTCAAGTTTCATACCCAAAAGGTGCCAGGGACTCTATTGCTAAGTCTCCGCTGTCTGTCCGTCTGTCATCTTATGAACCGTAAGTGCTAACCATTTGAAAAGATTGTGTGTGTGTGTGTGTGTGTGTATGTATACGACTTCGTACGCGTGGAATTAGTTTCCCGCTACTCCCCCCATTTCTTCCCGTAGGGGGTTGATTTTCGGAAAATCCTTTCTTAGTGCTCACTTACATCATGAAAGGAACCCTTGTACTAAATTTCAAGTTTCTAGGTACAGTAGTTTCGGCTGTGCGTTGATATTCTATAAACATAATTCGCCATAATTTCGTTTCGCATAGCAACCGTTTTGGCAGAATCATCATTTCGCATAATTAATTTTGGCATAAATTTCTAAATTTACTGTCATTTGGCATAACTTTCTTTGGCAGAATAGTACATTGGCATAACGTTGATTAGAATAATAGTCCTACTATTTAGTTGGCATAGAGTTATATAGCAGAATAATATTTTACTAGGTAATCCTTGATTTTAAGAAATAATTCCTGAGTTGTCTTTGTCTTAAATAAATCAATGAAATTGCATTTATGTGTTCTGTGTTTAATTTTTTAATCTTATTTATCCCACTGCTCCAAATGCAATTCGGTCCTAACGCTGTTATTGTAGAACTTCTAACCTAACCTAACCTAACCTATTTTACTGGTAGGAGTTCGTTATTAATTATTAAGCTATGGTACAATTATGCCATAATAAATTCGGCGGAAGGTAAATATGAAGGGTCCACGGAAAGAACATGTCTAGTCACTTTTTTTTGAAAATGAATTTTGAATCTCAAAATGTAGAGGACAAAATTAACCATTACCTACCACTCAGTTTAAGATATAAATCGTCATATTTCTTGTATTTTTTCACTCTTAAAAAAACCTCTACACGAAAATTACGTACAAAATGTCATGGTTCCTAACTTTCAAATCGCGATATCTCAAAAAGTTACTAATGTGACTAGACATGTTCTTTCCGTGGACCCTTCATATATTCCGCTACACAAAATTCTGCGATATTAGTATTCAAAATTCAAAATTCTACCAAATGAATGTTATGCGTTATGACAGTTATGCTAAGTATACTGTTATGCTAAAGTATCATTCGTCTAAAAAAAATTCTGCGATAACTGTTATGTGAAGTATATTTCGGACAATCGATATTATGCCAGATGAAGGGAACCCGCGGACGAACACCCTCCCCTTCAGTGTTTGTGACCACGGTCCACGGCTGATGTAACACAGTCGAAACGTCGAGGAAAATGTTCATGTTAATAGGCGATTAAGTCCAGATTTAGTATGTGTGAAAATCGTGTAAGTAAGCAAGGTTAGCAAGGTTATTAATGTAACAATAGTAATATCTTACTTTTAGCAAGCTGAGGCTTCGAGTCCGTCTTCTTCAGCGTGCTGGAGTTGGAGTTCAGGCTCCTCATGGGTTCCATCAGATTAGTCTTCGCTTTAGGAGGACCTGGAATGAAACGCGATATGTGAGAACTTTTTTTGGTGGATAGGACCTTGTGGCAAGGTTCGTCCGGATCGCTACCACCATCCTATTCTGACCTACCACCAGCAGCATTCGCATTGTTGTTCCGGTGCGGGGATAAGACAACCGGTGACATTAATAGCGTAGAGGTATTTCATCTTAGTGCTCAGGGCTGGCAACGCATTAGCAGTCGTGATTGCAGTTTTAAGATTGCAGTCTTGGTAATGCAAATATGTATGGGTCTCAGATACGCTGACCATCAGGTGGCCTGTGTGGTTGTTAGTTCACTGATAAGCAAGGCCGTCTTAAACAATGCTTGCGCGTATCTAACTACATTTTAAAATGAAGCGAATTTGTACCCAAGAGCGCATCTCGACCGTTCGCCGCAGTAGGGTTCCAGCTATACACACCAGCGCGCATGGCTCTATTCCAGCAGCGCATGGATACACCACGCACGTAGGCATAATACGCAAGGCCGTCTATAACTATGCTGGGGCCCTAGGGTACACAAGAATTTGGGGCCCGGAGGACTGTGCCCGACAAATATGTTTTGAGAATAAATGTCAGAGAAATTGTCGATCCTTCGGGGCCCCCTGAGAATGGGGGCCCTGGGCACGGGCCCCGTGTGGCCTTATGGTAAAGACGGTATTTCACATGTTGCTTGCCCACTGCGTTCAAAAGTTACGCCGTCACGGAAATATGCAGTGCACAGCGTTGGGTTGCAGTGGAAATGTTTACCCACGAAGGCAAACCGGATCTGCGTAACTAGCATGCGTAGCGTATGTGTAGCGTGTCTTTGTTTTTACGCGATTGAGTCCCGTTTTAGATTTATAACAGTATGTATCGCGTATGTGTGCTTTGCTAAGGAAATATTGACACACCAATGGATCCTTTTGAATGACGTGTGTAGCCGATCGGCCGTAGCATGCGCCACAGTGGGCTTTTAAGGGCCTATTTGTGGCGTTATCTATAAAAAGGGACCTTATTGTCGATGGCGCATACGCCGCACTGCGTCATGCGACGTTGTATTTATATCGGAGCATGGTTAATAATGGCGGAAGCGCCATTGACAATAAGGTCCCTTTTCATAGATAACGCCACAAATTAGATGCGTAACGATAAGCTAGCGGTTTTCGAAACGTAACTTCTTATGTCAACTCCATACATCTCGACTCGATAGAAAATAGAAACGTTAGCAGCGTTTGCATCTTGGGAAGACCTACAGGTTCCATTTAGTACGTATGAAGATAGAAGTTTTGTCCCCCTATTACACCATCTTGACAATTATAGGTGATAAGTGACAATATGTACACTGAAATCTTAACAAGTTTTCACATCACTGGGATTCATTATAAGCTGCACCATGTACACTAAAATTTCACCTGTCACCTGTCACCTGTCATTGTCACGATGGTGAAATAGCGGGTTTACTTACGTGGAGGTGAATCCATGGCTAGTCTCTCCAGTTCTGGCGATCCTGAAATGGAAGTTAGTTGTTAATTGTTGAGGCCTAAAAGTAGGTGGGTAGAGGGTCGACTCGTAAGAGCAAGGTACCGAGCTCGATCTCTACTAGCCGAGAAGATTTTTTAGATGTATTTTCTGATATTTTTATTTTCTTGTTTTAAAAAATCCGATCGCCTTCTTTCCCTATAGACAAATTTCCGAACACCTCCTTTCCATATTTTCTGATATGTTTATTTTCCTGTAAAAAAAATCCAAACGCCCATTCCAAAAAAATCATTTCACAGAGTCGACAGAGCTCCGCTTTGCGGAGCTCCTACTTCTGGGTCTTTATGGTCCTCCGGGCCTGATATAAAAACGAACCTAACCTAACCTACCGTATTATGATGTTATTACTTTTGGGAAAAATTCGGTACTATGACAAAAATGTCTTCTGTGAAAATGATCTATCAAGACAAATATGTAGCAGTAAATATGTCCATAGAAAAAGAAAGCGTCGGTTTTTTTTTTACAACAAAATAATAATAACAATAATACGTCTATAGGGAAAGAAGGCGTTCGGAATTTTTTATACAAGAAAATAAAATCCACGTTCAGCGGTTAAATTTATAAATAAATTTTGGGTATGGAGGGTATCTCGGAGATACCCTCCATATAGATAGATATTTGTCTTGATAGATCATTTTCACAGAAGACATTTTTGTCATAGTAGCGAATTTTTCTGAATAGTAATTAATTACATCGTAATACGTGGGTAGGTTAGGTTAGGTTCGTTTTTATATCAAGCCCGGAGGGCCATAAAGACCCAGAAGTAGGAGCTCCGCAAAGCGATCGTCGGTAATGGACGATTTCCGCTGTGAAAGCGTACTTATAACAATTAGAAAAATTTGGAAATAGCGACTCCACTGTTTTAGAACTACGGTGTGCTATAAAATGTCCTAGCTCGTAACACAAGTCAAACTTATAGCAAGAAATATGTTTCACTTACCAGGGAGGGGTAAAGGAGGTCGATTCTTTATGTTTGCTTCTGTGAATCCCGCGGAAGCTTCTGTGAAATAATAATGCAAACAAGTGTTAAAAATATAATTATTTAAATTTTGGCAACAATGAAAACAGATATCAAATTACCCGTTGTCAGTCACAAACTTTTTTGGTAATAATATCACTTTTTTTGCGTAAATACAGCGTAAAATTGCGAGAAAATTGGGCTAAATTTACTAAAACATTTAATTATTCATAATTTTATTAAGTTAAAACATGTTTTTCACTAAAATGTCGGCAATCTTACACGATAATATTTATAGTGTTTTTAAAAATACAAGTTTAGAAAAATCTCACGACATCTTATCATCCAAAAATCGCCAAAAATGCCTCAAGTACCTATCTAAAGAGCGGCTCCAGTGAGGCGGAGATGAGCGGAGTGGAGCGGAGCTGTGCCAATATTAACCAATAGAATCTAAACTAACGTACGCAAGGCGCGCTCGAAGTGACTGCGTGTCTATTGGTTAATATTGGCACAGCTCCGCTCGTCTCTGCCTCAGTAGAGCCGCTGCCTAATTAATGGACGCCCCCTAAGCAAGCTAGTCTAGGTAATTACTGTATGTACGGCAACAAGCATAATAATATGTGCCGTTATCTATGAAAAGGGACCTTATTTTCGATGGCGCTTCCGCCATTATTAACGATGCTCCGGTATCCGGTACGATGCAACGTCGAGTCGCAGTGCGGCGTAAGCGCCATCGATAATAAGGTCCCTTTTCATAGATAAGGCCACATAATGTGTCATCATTAAAAAAAAAATACCATGGCCATGATATAAGGCATTGACGCCGACAAACTCGTAGATGTGGCTGTCCGAGTCGGCCGTGGCTCGGTTCGGGGGTTTGTTGCTGCGGAGGCTCGGTGCGGTGCTGTATCTTGCTAAAAAAAAGAAATAATAACTTTTTCTTCTCTCCTGTCCAGAAAGTAAGTGTTTCCAAATCTCATTAGCGGGCTGAAATTGGCATTTCAATCCCTAGGGCGGAAATTGATTTGGAATACAGAATTGGTCAAACTCAAACACTCCTTTTTTTACTCTTTTCTAGACTACGGAAGAATTTTAGTTCAAACTTGTTTTAAATCTTGTTTTGAAATTGTTTCAAAACAATCATGTTTTTTTACACAATGATACTAGCAAAACATCATATACGCATAACATACTAGCAAAACATCATATAAGCATAACATCATACTAGCAAAACATCATAAATGCATAACATCATACTAGCAAAACACGATTTTCGCCTAACATGATATTTACAAATAGTCGGGTTTGGTTATAGAATCGTAGGTGAGTCGTTTTCAAAAATATTGTATATAATTAAAGGCTTAATGAAAACAAAATCACGATCGCATCCTTTGTGTAACGAAAGTTAGTCATACAAACTATGTGGGTAACTTTCGTTACACAAAGGAATCAATTAAGTTTTGCTTTAATTAAAACCCTTAACTATGTACAATTTTTTTGAAAACGCGTCATGTAGGTTTAGGTTATATTAGTTTTTTCAATAGGCCCGGAGGGCGAAACTATCCATCCACACTGTCTAATTCATGTCTTACTAATAATTATGTTTTGCTAATGTGATGTTTTGCTACTATGATGATTTGCGAATGTCATGTTTTGATTGAATTGAAATATGGTGTTTTGCTTCTATGATATTTTTGAGAATATCATGTTTTGCGAATATGATATCCAACGACGGAGGGTATTTGTCTATGGTCGACTTTTGATTCACTACGGTTACCTCGGTCGTTTCGTTCTAAAGATTTGCTCCCCGACTTCAAATGCACGAGTCCATTCGGCGATTGTGCTGAAATAATAACAAAAAGCAAGCTTTAAAAAACCTGAATGTTGCTAACCAACTTTAAATCGTTATAAATCCTAAATAATCATTCGAAATGAAAAATGATGAAAGAAACTTAAAGTCGATTTTTAAATACCTATTCAATGATAAACCATTTGGCATAGTTCGTTGACTTTTTTTAAAGTTTTGGCGTCTGGTTGCCGCCATATTCAATTTTGATGACTGTCATATCTTTAGTGACACCCACAAGATTAAGACAAACCGATTAACAAGCTTATAGAGAGAGAGAGGTTTATCTCAAAAGCACACTATTTTCTTGGTTTATTTAATAAAAAAATAATTTCATTTTTCATGGTTTGCTACATCCGCTTTGGCTAGCGGTCGGAATGACGTCATTTTGTTTGTAATTTAGCCATGTTTTGTTTTTTCAGTCTACACGCAGCTGTGTTGGAGAAACGACCATGAGCTCTTTAACCGTTAGCAGAAATTTGTTTTTTTTTGTTATTTGCTCCGTAAATAATGAACGGATGAACGGATTTCGAGACATACTTTTAAAATCACGATTTTTCAAAAACGACGTGCTGGGTAGCAAAATAATAATTCTAATTAGTCCGTTAGTTAGATTATCAAAAAATATTGAGCATTTTTTGCTTTAACAAAACAATCAAAATTGACAAAGATGCGCGTCAAAGTTGGGGGTGGGGGCTCGTGACGTCACAACGTGGTAAAAAGTGTGCCACGGCGTGACGTCACGCGGAACTTCAACGCACTATCTTCGTAATTTTTTGTTTGATTGACAAAATAAAAATACGTGTTCAATGTTTTTTGATAATCTAACTGACGGACTAATTAGAACTTTTTAGGCCGCTAGCCTATTGTAGGTGTAGTGAATGGGATTTTTAATAAAACGCCCTCAAACATACAAATAAACTGACCTTTTGATTTGAAATAGCATCGAAGCAACGCGATGCTTTGCCCCACGATAATAACAAATACCAATACGCCTCCAGATATTGCTAACGGAAGAGTTAAATCTGGAAACAAAGTTATACTTTTAGTGTAAAATAATGTCGAAAATAACTAAATGAAAAGCAAGCTTTAAAAACCCGACGGGTATCTATTATTCTATCGAAATACCTTTCAACGAACGTATCATCACGCAGAATTTTCATTTCATCGAAAGGCATTTCTCACCGCATGCGTTGCTTTTTTTTGGTAATGACAATTGTAACCCAACCGAACCTACGTAATTAATGTTTAAGATATCCTGAAAACATTTTGGTTTCTGCAGAAAATAGCTTTCGACAAAATGAAATTCGATGAAATGATACAATCGATGAAGTGAAATTCGATAAAATGATGGGTTACCAAACCCGACTGCATTTCACCACCATTTTATGTTAATAATTGTCATTTTGCCCTTGTTATTTTAATTTTAACAGTTTAGGTATCCTATGTCATCCGGGATGGTGAAAGGATTCTAACGATACCACACACATCTAAATCGGCTCGGGCGTTTAGAAGTTATGGTGGAATAAAGAATCGTACGTACATACATACATGAACCCTGAAAACATTACACTTCTTTTTTAGGGCAGTCGTGTAAAAAGCTTCAATTACGGTTCAAAACACGGAATATTTGTAGATTGATTATTGAAAGTAAATAAATAAGTATAAAATACCTGATTTTCCATCTTCATTTCCTGAAATCAAAGTTTTTTTAAGTTTAATTATAAAATATTTCATTTTGTTTCATAAATAAATAAATATCAGGGGACAATGTCACTCCAATACATAGAAAACATCGACATCGGTCACCGATACTTTAATGTGGACATTAAGATGCAACCACATCGATAACCGATACTTTAATAACATGCAATACTTTAATGTTAACGTTATACAACCACAGATACAGGTTTCTTAATATAGGCTTTTTGTTTATCGTTTCTGGGGGGTTATTATGGCATAGCAATGCAGTTCAGTTTACGCTGAGAGAAAAGGACAGAGCTATACAACTGCTATAGCTCTGTCCTTTAAATGAACTGTATAGCTGTGTCATAATAACCCCCCTAAACATATTGTAGGGAAGTTATGATAATATGGATGTAGATAATAATAATTATTGCAGATAATATAGATCCAAATGCCCTTACTTATAAACGTGGAGTACCTAACCATGGAGTAGCTAAGCCATGCTTTGTCCTTATCCGTCGAATTCAAATGTCACAGCGTCAGGTAAGGACAAAACATGGCATAGCTACTTCAAGGTTATTCCACGTTTATGCAATAGTAAATACTAACCTGAAAGCGCGAGTGGGTTTTCTGAAAGAAAAAAATATAGATGAACAATCAAAAACAATAAGTAAAATAACCTTAATAATACACTTACTGCCGCACTCAGAGACGTCAATTAAATTTAATGCTTGTTTAGTGACGTGTTGTCTTATTCTATTGCTGTAGCAAAGAAAGTGACAGCAGCAACTTTAATCAAGCATTAAATATAATTGACGTCTCTGAGTGCGGCAGTTAGCGGCAAAAATAACCACCCACCCGCCATTTGTTCATACAAGTGTTAACAAATGTTACGTCTTTTAAATTAGACAATAACGTCAAGAATTCTCAACCAATTTGATTCATCTTGTTTTATATTTCAGCTAAATAACCCAGGTTTAAAATGGCGTACAAATATTCTTCTTAATCGTCGTGAATTTTCCCAAAGAAATAACAAAAGATCCACAAATCCCCTTCCATATTAAATTAATTGCGTTTTGTTCGATATGTCTTTCAAGTGACTTTTGAGTGTCATTTTGAAAATTACTGCTTCTTTTATGATTATTATTGCTACGCCATTTTGTGCCTCTATTATTTTTCTGGAAAACAAAACAAGCTGAAGCGAATTTGGTTAATTATTCTTGACGTTATTATCTGATTTGAGAAGGTATATTTGTTAACACCTGTATGAATAAAAGACTGAGTACCTATAATTAGTTGTATCCTACTCGAGCGGCAATTGCGGCAAAGACTGCAATTGCGTTGCCAACCCTGAGCACTAAGATGGAATGCCTCTACGCCAGTAATGTCCCCGGTTGTGTTATCCCCGCACCGGGACACAATGCGAATGCTGCTGGCGGCAGGTCGAAGGATAAGACGGTGGTAGCGACCCGGACGGACCTGCACAAGGCCCTACCACCACTAATTGAATTATTGATTCTAATTATTTACCTGCGATTTCAAAATTCCTTAAATAGCATTTTATTGGTAAATATGCCGAACCACTGCGAATTCCGAAGGTACAATCTAATATTGTTTTGTTCATGCTTTTCTCTAGTCGATGTATCTGCAAAAAAAAAAAGGTAATTTTTTTCGGCGTACCTACCTTCAAAAAAAAAGCATGTCAGATCATGCTCAGTGTAAGGCTCTGAAGCCCGTCGTCCGCGTACGTAACTAAGTTTTGTAACTAGCTACGAACTAGGATTTTTTTTCTTGGTTTGCAACCAGGTTACGAATGAAGAATTCAATTTTGATGGTTTTTTTTATTTCCTTTTTTTTATTTCCTTCTACGTAGCTGGGTTACGAACGAATGATTGATTTTACCTTATGTCCTCGTATATAACCGCTTAACGAATGAAATTTATAGTGTCGACGGAGCTCCGCTACCGCGGAGCTCCTATTTCCGCGCGGTTCGGCCCTTCGGGCCGGCTGCAAAACTAACATAACCTAAACTTACCTTCCTTTTTTGACCTAGATCGACTATTAAGCCGTTGTATAAAAAAATACAAGGATATTAGGTAAAATTTCGTAGCTAGTTACAAAACTTAGTTACCTACGCGGACGAAGAGCTCTGAAGCCGTTCATGAAAACACAAAACCTATCTCAACAAGTCTAAAAAAAGCAAGCTTTAAGTTTTTGTCAAGCTAAAAATTTCTATACAAAATGCGATTATATTTCTCTCTCCTTAAACCTAGTCCGATTTCCTTTCCAAGAAAATATTTCTTAGAATGAAACAAATAAAAAAAAAAACAAAAACAGAAACGTTCAGACCTAGTTCTTTATAATTACTACATACAACATATTGAAAAATCGTGGAAATCGGACTTGATTTAGGGGATGAGAAACGTTACCGTCCGGAGCTGAATTTGTATGATTTTTTTTAGACGCTACGCGATTTTAGAGGCGCTTCACAATCCTGTTAATAGTACATTGTTGCAGAGGATAGAAAGTACGCGATTTTTGGACGAGTCATATAGAGGGCTGAAACGTAGTTGAGGCCCTCTAGTGTACGAGTCCATAAATTGCACTTTCTACCGAGGCAGACATAGTGCTTTTCACAACTACTGAGAGGAAATAAAATAAAAATTCACATTCAAAACTCAATAGTGTTAGTCAATTGTCGTCGGTTTTTCAAAGGTAGTATAGAAGCTGTATCACCGCCAATTTTACCATAGATAACTTTTTTTAAAATCTGGACCCCTGTTCTCGTGGCACTCGAGATTAATAAACTAACATTCGAGATGAAGATGTCAACTCTATATAAAATTGTATTTGTTTCACCATATCTCCCAGTTAATTTCATCTCTAGTGGTTCGAGATTAGGGGCCAAGTATAAAAAAAAGCAGTGACATTGTTTTTAGTCTGTGTATCTTTTAGCAAAAATACACCTAATATTTTACGACACAAAATGGTGTGTTCTGATTGGTCGATTTCAATTTTTGATTTTAAGGAGCTGACTCAAAAATTGATTGATTGATTGATTTTCATTGGTTCTTAAAGTTGGACAACTATGTTCTCGACCAATCAGCAAACACGCCGAGAAAAACATTCTTGGTGTTTCCTTATAAGTAAGTGACTTTTTGTGACCCCAAACAAGACCATCTATGGCCATATTTCCGAGCAGTGTTGTGAAAAAAACTCATCTGCTGTTTGGATAATTGTAGTCAATGTCTGCTGTTTGGATAGGTAATGTACTTAGTCAATGTCTGCTGTTTGGATAATGTAGACAGACGGCCACACGGACATGGTAAAACTATAAGTGTTTCTTGTTGTCTTTTTTTCCCTTCGACTTGGTCTGGTTGTGGTGTAGTATAGTTACCAGCAATTGAGCGGAAAAATATCTGACACGCTCTTATACCTCTAGTTATAAAGACGTGTCAGATATTTTTGCGCCCAATGTTGGATAACATATTGCTGGTGACTGTACCTTCAAGGACTAATGTTGATCCACCATTGAACCTCGTTATAATGACAGCGTCAAGTAACGAGATATAAATTACATAGGAATTAATCGTCGGTTTTATGCGACAAGGTTCTATAGTGGTTCATCAATTAAAGGACATTATAAGTAGCAGCACACTTAAGTCGGCTGCATTAAGCTAAATTCAAGTAAGTCTATTTCGACAAATTTTACAGGAGAGCGAAAAAACCGATGTAATTTTTTGTATATATCATGATATAATCTTTTGACGATAGCTCTAAAATTCAAAGGAAATATGAGGTTTTTTTGATGTATTATGCGCCGAATTAATAGGAATCTGACGGCGTAAAAAACAAAAAATTAGACATACTTGAATTTAGCTTAGCGCAGCCGAAGTACTCTACTGTCACTTTAAAGTCATGTTTGAACTACTGCACTTATCTGTTAAAGGTATTGTAGCGACAAGGTACTACGCAATACTTACTGTGGACGTAAGGATTTTTTCCTCCAAGTCCGTATGGTTAAATTTTATCGGAGGTAGTGATTGATTTGGGTTATCTTTTTTCTTGAAAGAACAGCTGGAACAAAATAAATGTTATACATTTTATCAGCTGTAATAAATAAAGGAGTACTCCGAAGCTTAAAATATTAAAAAGGTAAAAACTACCTATATTAAAGCGAAAAAAATTCGTCGGTCATAGGCAGGATTCGAACCTACATCTCTGGCAATCCGGGTCAATCCAGGCGTATTACCAATTATGCCACCAAGACCCTACTTACGATCCACGAAATTTGTGATCGCTTACCTTTTATTTATCGTTGTTTATTAACAAGCGACACCCATGTTTCAAGTTCGTTGAAATTAGCATGAGTACAGTCGAGTTCAAAAAGATATACACTTTAGTAAGGTACTAAACTTTATGGCCATTTTCACTTTTTAAAAAGTTACAAGCTAGATAGTAATGAAATTTGTATGCGGCATTTGCGGGCTTGTGTAGCAAGCCCTCAATGTCTTTTTTTTTTATTTGAGAACTGTCAGTAAACTATGTACTTTTCACGCCACTGCTCGGAAATATGGCCAAAGAAGGATCGAAATCAGAATAGAAAGTTGCTCTTAGTAGTACAACACAAAAACAGTCCAACAATGTTGAGTTGCAAAGTAAAATGGAGTGTTTTTAGACCAGTTTACTTTCTACTCTGCTATTGGTCGGTTATTTATGACATTAGTAACTCGTTCGGAAATAAATAAAAAAATGTTTGACAAATATGACATTAGAACGTTTAATTAAAAAATTAAAACGTCAAATCCGCTCAGTGAAAGTGTATTTTTGCGATTGTAAACGTGTTTTTATGTAAGTTTTTAAGGCGTACGTGAAAAACGCCTTTGCATCTTTAAATAAGGTAAAAATTAAAAAAGTTAAAAAGGCGGGAATGAAAATTACTTCTGTTCTTTTAATTGGAAACAAACGCTAAACTTTTGAACTTTTAATTGGAAATTTGTACGATATTCAACAAAAATGAGTGATACAAGTACAGATATGGATCTTACACCGCCTGAAATTCAGGATACGGCAAAGTCGGTAATTCGGAATTTACTGCCAATAAAATCCCGTCGCAAATATCAGAAAGTGTATAAAAATTTCAAAGCATGGCAAATAAATAAAAAAACGAACTCTTTCTCTGAAAGCGTAATGCTGACCTACTTTGATGAACTTTCAAATATCAATATTACTTTTAATTAAACTGTGTATTATGTCCTAACCTGTTTTATTTCCTTACATTAGGCGTGAAAAGCACATAGTATTGCCTCGGTAGAAAGTGCAATAGATGGACTCGTATCTTCGCGGTCCTCACCTGCGGCTCGGCCCGCGAACTAACTCGTCCATCTATTGCTTACTTTCTGTACCTGGGCTACAATGTACTATTGCGTCTCAATATGTAGATAGTATTGTCAACTTTTCGGACATTTTTTAGAAAAATATATTTAGAATGTCATTAATGGACAACCGTAGCACATTCGGTGCCAGCAACGCTACGAGTGCTACGCTGTAGCCTGTAGCAGCAGTTTTCCGTTTTGTTGTGAAAATTTGCTACAAACTGAATCTATCTGGGCCTCTATTCAACACGGTAAAAACCATATGTGGCATTATCTATGAAAAGGGACCTTATTGTCGATGGCGCATACGCCGCACTGCGTCACTGTCTTATTCAATAAATTCATTATTATTATTATTATTAATTACATCGTAATGTAGGTAGGTTTAGGATATGTTAGTCTTGTAGCAGGTCCGGAGGGCCAAATAACCCAGAAATAGGAGCTCCGCGCGCGGAGCTCCGTCGACTGTGTCGAATTAGATTTTTAGAATTAGAAAAGCACGGATAAGTTCGCCTTTGTACATACCTTTTGTGTTTCTGTTTCTTTTTAATTTGTTATTTTCTGTTTGTACAATAAAGAGTTTACATACATACATACATACATACGAGTGAAAATATGGTGCCCGGAATAAGGCTATTACCGCTTTCGGGAAAAAACACGAAAAGAAAATTAGCTTCAAAGAAAAATGCGTTTGGGAAAGTCATCGAACCATCTCGCTCTCCTGGCAGTAACCACTCACCTTCCGTTGGGCTCCAGGCCATCAACTCCATTCGCTTGGATCTTGATGAACCCCCCCTCTTCAAGCCTCCCGATTGCCTCAAAACTGGCGTTGCTACATTTTGCGTCATTTTCGTTTCTTGTGATATTGAAAACGATCGTTTTGTATTCTGAAACACAGCAGACGATAAATGTTTAAGGTACGCCCACACCAATGCTTAAAAAACTGTGACGGTACGGAATCGCAGCGACGCATCGTATGCTAACCGTTTTTAACGTACGCTCCCCACATCGCTGCTGAAAATACGGAATCGCAGTGACGTGCTGTAAACGTCACGACTTTACCTTGGCATTTAGCGCACGTCACTGCGATTCCGTACCGTCACCGTATTTTAAGCAGCGGTGGGGACCTTTAACATGATACAAGTGTTTCAACGCATCGTGTGGCATGTTGTTCTAATTTATATGTAGAACAACCACGGAATAGAAAAAACAGTGGAAGTGGCATGAGCTTCGCTTAGTATCAGACCTGTTGTCGCCAATACTCAAACTATCATAAAAACAACACGCCACCATGGAAAATGTTTTTGGTGCGGCTATCGTTTTTATACTCCAAAATAGCACAAATAAGGCATGCTTCTGGATTTATTTCCTATTTAGAAATATCGAAATATTGAAATATCAAAATAAGCGATCGCGGCAAAAGTATGGTAGGAAATCCGCATAACTACGCCACACGTTACACGCCCACTTGACACTTCTACTGTTTTTTCTGTTCTGTGAGAACAACGCAGCGGCGACGCAACGCACAGGCAGCGCTCGTGTGGCACCCCTTTAATGATACGTTTGTTGAAAGCTCTCACGCGAAACCGTAATCGTAACGTACCTGAAACTCTCGTATGTCATCGCTTTCATTTCAGAGTTTTCATTTCATTGAAAGGCATTTATTGCCGCATGAGTTTTTTTTGTAGTCACAAGTCTAACCTAAACTAAGTAATTAATGTTTAAGATATCCTGAAAACATCATGGTTTCAGCAGAAAATTGCGTCCGATAAAGTGAAATTCGGTGAAATGATGCTCGGCCGCCATTATTGTCAAGTGAATATACAGTAACTAGAGGACACCCGCGACTTCGTACGCGTAGAATTAGTTTCCCGCTACTCCCCCCATTTCTTCCCGTTGGGGGTCGACTTTCGGAAAATCCTTTCTTAGTGCTCACTTACATTATGAAAGGAACCCCTGTACCAAATTTCAAGTTTTTATGCACAGTAGTTTCGGTTGTGCGTTGATATATAAGTCAGTCAGGTTTGCCTTTTATACAATATATATAGATTTTCCTTATTTTTTCCAGAACTTGTACTACTTGGCCTCCCGCCCGGCACCAGGCTATCGTTGAGTTTTGGGACACTATGTATGAGTTAAGCTGGGTATTCACGGATACGCCGTTTGTCTCGGCGACAGATGGAGAGTATACAATTGGATGGGCGTAATATTTTGACCATAATCACGGGCGGGCCTGCCATTTCACATCACGGAGCAGACTGATTAGAAAATGGCAGCCAGAGAACGCATTTTTATTTGAGAAGGCAAATGATCATAGCCACTTATTGGTAAGTGAATTTTTAAGCAGTCTCAAGATTGTAATCTCAAGTCGGCAAATGTGTTGCCAACCCTGAGGATTAAAGCTGGGCATTCACGGACGCGCCGTTTGTCTCGGCGACAGATGGAGTGTTTACAACTGGATGAGCGTAGTATTTTGACCACATTTACGGGCGCGCCACGCCACGCCGCAACGGTGCGACATCACGGAGCAGAATGATTACAAAATGGAAGCCATAGAGAATTCATTCACGACGACGCCATTTGGCGCTTCACACAAAGACTAGTTTAGGCTTGTACTATGGGTACTAGACAACGATAAAAATACTTACATAGAGAAATACATACTTAAATACATAGAACGCTCATCACACTAATATCTGCGCTTACCGGGATTTGAACCCGGGACCGCTAGCTTCGTAGGCAGGGTCACTACCAACTAGGCCAACGCGTATCCAAATAATTTAATTTTTCAAATATTTTTTCACGGTTTAAAATCATTTCGTAACATGCAATTTAAATTTTTAATTGTTTTCTAAATAAAATATGATATATACCTGGATCAGCACTAATACACTTAAAAAACACGAGTAACAAACACTTTGTAAAACACATTTTAATGTTAATGAGTCGCTTTGATTGTAACAACTGAGTTGCAAAGTTTGAGTCCGATGACTCGTCTCTAGTAGGGAGACCACCATTCTTGTATAACGATGGACTTTTAGAATAATTAACAAGGATCGGAAAAACGCCCGTCATTTTGAAAACAACCCTGTTCCGTACTGCAGAGACTTTCTTATGATGTTAATTAAAAATATTATTAGGTATTTTACATTTATTTTAGAATAAAACCGTAATGGTAATGGCAAAAAAAAACACTTGCCAATCAAAAAGAATGACTTTTTTTTAATTTCGCCTTTTTTTCCATAACGACGTGAATTTAGGACCTATTTATCAGTCCAAAAAGTTCGTTCACAGTTTACGGACGTCATTGGGGCATATTTATTAATCGTTAACATTGGTTTACTGTTTGTGTGTGTGTTTGTGTTTTCCCGATACCATTCCGGTGTCATTGATTAATAAAATTGTCGCTAAATACATATAAATTATTGTATAATAAATCTTTAAAATACCTAATAATATTTTTTATTAATATCACGGAAGTCTCTGCTGTACGGAACAGGGTTATGTTTTCAAAATGACGGGCGTTTTTCCGATTCTTGATAATTAATAATCTGTCTAAGTTAAAAAAAAACGCGCAAGAGCATGTCGGACACAAAAAAATATTTTAAAACAAAAGTATGAACTATTTCTGCCTGTATCTCAGCAACTAATGAATATATTCATTCGTGACAGTTTTCCTTTAAAATTTGTTTTACCTCATTCAATGTCATAATGTAAAAAAAGTTTACCTATGTTTTACATGTATGGGTAACCCGAAAACAAAATATTTTTCAAGTTTTAATTTTACAACTTTGTCGGCGTTATTAAAATGTATAACTATGCCAAATTACAGCTCAAAATGCGAAAAGACGGACAGACGGACATGGCAAAACTTTAAGGGTTCCTTTTTGACTACGGAACCCTATAAAATACCAAAGTTAATGATAATCGTGAGAACATATTTTTTGTACTTAATTTTTTCGATAGAATTCTTAGAGGTTTTCCTGTAATCTACAAGCAATGAACTATATTGGGGGGGAATGGTCCATTTTCGCCTTCTTTCATGATTAAAAACCATTTATTTTACAATAATAACAAAAATATATTTGAGATCCTCATAACGAGCTCTTTCATTTGATATATGACACAGTAAGGTTTGTGAAACTTTTTTATTATATTCCTATGTTGTCCCCCGAAAATAACCCTTATTTAAAAAAAAAATTATTTTGCACAGCTGTGTTTAGGTCATCAATTAACATATGTGTACCAAATGTCAACTCAATCGGACCAGTATTTTCCGAGCCAATTGGCTTTGACAGACGGACAGACCGACAGACAGTGATCCTTTAAGGGTTCCCTAAAAAGAATGGCAACACAGAAATCAAAACAAAAAAGTACAAGGTAGTTTTGTACTGTTAAGCTACACTTAACCTAAAAACAATATTGTCCTGACATATAAACAAATGCTGGTTACTTTAAATATAAATAGAAGGAAACAATAAGCTACTGTATTTTCCCGACAATCCACTTCATTTGACGCATCAAGTGTTGTTATTAAATTTCCTTAACAATCAATGTAAAAATGAAATACAATAACAAGGCTGTCCTATTGTAGGCACTCGCAATCGCAATCGACTTCAAAGTGGAACAATTGTTTTCATTTTGTATGCAGACTCGCCTTCGGACTGTCAAAATGAAAACAATTGCGATTGCGTTAGGCAATAGGCCTGCTGGGCCTCTATTGTAACAGGTTAGCCTAGTTGGTAGTGACCCTGAATACGAAGCTAGCGGTCTTGGGTTCGAATCCCCGTAAGTGCAGATATTTGTGTGATGAGCGCGAATATTTGTTCCTGAGTCATGGATGTTTTCTATGTAGGTATTTCAGTATATATTTCTCTATTTAAGTATTTTCATACCACATGCTCAAAATTGCCCCATTATATAAGTACATATATTATGCAAACCTCACCTAAAGTAAGTAATTATAGCCATCGGCTATAATGAGATACAGTATCCGCCGGGTCATAATATGGTACTGAACCTCATTATAACCCGCTGGTTAATAATGAGATTTGAATTCCTATGAAAAATTACAATTTGTACTTTTTTTTTAAATAAGTTGTACAATGTCTGCCACGAAATTAGTTTCATAGAATTCCGCTCGAAACTTCGCCTTTCCATCCAACCGCCAACAAATTGATTTCTGCTAAACTTCCGAGTCCTAGTGTTAGTTTAATATTGCTATGAATTGTTCATTTAGGTAGGTATTCTTCATTGTGGAGCACATTTTTGCATACGGATATGCGTATTTATTTCGAGTCTACACGAAAGAAAACTATTGACGTAGAAATTAGGATCGCATTCTGTTTCAATAGCTCACACATTGTTCAAGTAAAGAGAAATGATTCAAACCAATTTGAATCTTCAGATTCGTCGAAACAACTTTGTTTCTAATATATTTTTATTGTCTCGCAAAAGGCGAGAAAAGTAGAGTAGAATGTTCTTTGGGATAAAGCTGTTTCCGTCTTGGGTGAGCTTGAATCCCTCAGACTCCGTTTTAATTCCCTCGCTTCGCTCAGGAATGACCTAGGTGTTTCGATGAAATAGTAGGTACCCTGAGATTTCGAGTGTTTTCGTTCTTCAGCGAACTTCCATAGCGTTAAAATAGAGGTAATATAAGTAGTTATTATTAAAAAACTGAACTTAGTACTGTGTAGTGAATCACCTATAGAGATAATGTCTGAGTCACTTGCGGTATATCTTTAGGTGTAACCAAGAGCAGACATTACAAATTCATTGCACTCAAAAATGGTAACAGTACATAATATACAACAAGGCCTCTATTTAACACGGTAACAACCATATCGTTTTCGACCTGGGCTTCTTTCAACACGGTAACAACCATATCGTTTTTGACCTGGGCCTCTTTCAACAGGGTAACAACCATATCCTTTTTGACCTGGGCCTCTTTCAACACGGTAAAAACCATATCTTTTTTGACCTGGGCGTCTTTCAACACGGTAACAACAATATCGTTTTTGACCTGGGCGTCTTTCAACATGGTAACTACCATATCGTGTTTGTCCTGTTATCGCATTGTCAACGTTTTGATAGCTAATATATAGCAAATACATATTTTGGTAACAAACTGACCACTCCATACATACATTTCAAGACCCTTTCTCCTTAACTATAGTCAAGATTTGTAATGTTTGGATGTATGTAGATGTTGCATGTTTGCCTTTCAATCACGTATTGACGGTTAAACCGGTTTTATATGTAACTAGAGGACGCCCGCGACTTCGTACGCGTAGAATTAGTCTCCCGCTACTCCCCCCATTTTTTCCCGTTGGGGGTCGATTTTTGGAAAATCCTTTCTTAGTGCTCACTAACATCATGAAAGGAACCCCTGTACCAAATTTCAAGTTTCTAGGTACAGCAGTTTTGGCTGTGCGTTGATATATGTATAAGTCAGTCAGGTTTGCCTTTTATATATAGACTAGAGGACGCCCGCGACTTCGTACGCGTAGAATTAGTTTCCGCTACTCCCCCCATTTTTTCCCGTTGGGGGTCGATTTTCGGAAAATCCTTTCTTAGTGCTCACTTACATCATGAAAGGAACCCCAGTACCAAATTTCAAGTTTCTAGGTACAGTAGTTTTGGCTGTGCGTTGATATATAAGTCAGTCAGGTTTGCCTTTTATATATGGATGATTACAGATAGTACATGTCCTATAACAACACGGGAAAGACGAAAAAAAACGTAATGACTCTATGAAATTAAACAAACGCCTGCAAAAATATAGCAGTATAATTCTAAGTTTCATAATCAGAGTGTTAACAAATTGCAGGCGTTATTCTACAAGTTAAGAGCATTTATACTCGACAACTACAGAAGGGTAAGGATTTTGACTTTTTACTCAAATATAGATATAAATCTTAATTTAACTTTTATTATTCCACTCTTTAAAAAATCTCTATACGAAAATTAAATACCAATTTAAATAGGTAGTTTCTTATTTTCCAATCGCGATAGCTGAAAAAGTTACAGGTAGCTAGACATATTATTTCTGTGTATCCTTCGTTTGTTATCTAGTAGATCCTTTGATATTAGATTTGAATCGGTAGAACCTTGTCATAGTGACAGCGTCAAGTCACGAAAAGGACATTACGTCGAAATAAAACTTAATTCACCATGTTATTTCATTTTTATCCAGTTCTGTAACATAACTAGGTAACATTTTTATTACTTAAAAAAAGTCGCGGAAATTGTATACAAATAACTACAACAATTAGAAAAAGCGCAAGTTATAAAAAAAGTATAGATCCGCAACAAAAAAAAAACACCACGCTTTTATTTTTTCGAAAATATACTTCCGTGTTCCTAAGAGTGACTTTAACTAGAAGCGTCTCACAATGAAATTAATCAATTTTCACCCAAAAGACAACTAACTAGGCAATAAAGTTGTCACAGTAAAAAACTCTTCTTCAAAAATAAAATTCAATACTCTTTTATGGTTAGTTAGTAGTTTTATTTAAATAATTATGATAACGATTCCATTCACATTAAAAAATTAAACACAATTTTTAGGGAAAAATTGTTTTTTCCGATGACAATCCTATCACGTGACCTCCACCGCCGCCTTGCCACTAGGGCGGACTACGCATGCGCGGGGTCCAGTATCTGCCCAGACAAAATGGCTACTCGTAGAGCGTCGCCGAATTGATTTATCCTATCTACCTCCGTTCCAACACGCTATACCGAACAAAAACCCGGCCGCCGCGTGGCAAGCATAAAAATAACCAAGCATTAATAAAGGAAACGTTCAAAATAGATCGTACGCATTCTAACCTAATTGTGCAAAACTCGAAAATTTGGAATCTGTGCTATAATTTGCAATGGTTTTAGTGTTTTTGCTGTATTAAAGTGTTTGGAGTTCCCTACGCGATTGGCTTTGGTAAGTTTCTTTTAACATTAACTAGTTCGTGACAGTTATTATCGGTTATAATCGGTTAAAGCTGTTAAGATTACTCAATACTGTTACTTCACGTCTGTAGGAATGCAACGAATCTTTAATAATTGTTTGGCTGAAAACGATTCGCTTTTAATTTGAAAAGAAAAAGAAGTTATCAAAATTTAGAACGCATCGAACACGTTTTGAAATTCCATTTAATTTTGAATTCATATTTGGAACATGAAGTTCTTAATTCGAATTTTCAAATGCAATGCTGTGTGACATAATGATTGAATAAGCTCAAAAATCATGTAATAGACTAGCGGCTTTCCCTGATTTTTTGGGGACGTTCGCTATCTCTGTTACCCTTGAGCTTCTGTCCTGCTCTACGGACTTTCCTGAATGGGCGGCGGACATGCGCATTGAGACGTAGGCCTTCTTAAATATTTTACAAAGCGTTTTGCAAGAATTGGGGTTTTTGGTTAGTCTTACAAATGAAGAAGTGCTTCAGTTCGGACGGTTGTGTACGGCCGCAGCCGAGTATCTAATTTGGCGTTATAATCAATGATATAACATGATGTCAGACCATTTTACAAGTGTACCGGTAGAGCCCAATTATTGCGAATTTATGTTGTGAATGTGTGATGTTTGAATGACACTCCGACAGTGGAAATACACTCAATTTAAGTATGAAAAGGATTATGTTCAGTAACAAAAACGTATGTTATTAATCAAAAACGTGTACGTGTTTGATACAATTTAATAATTGAAGGGAAAAACATGACACATTATCTTGTCATTTTAACTATAATTTAAAAAATTACTTAACAGTTAAAACGTCACATTTAAGCTTCAAAATTCTTAATCAAAGAATAAAAATAAAAAATGTACAGAAGCGGCACTCTTTTTGTCACGTTTAGGTTTTTAAAGTAGTAAGTTCCTTTCAATGTATTATTATACAAATACCTATTTACTTTTTTGATAAACCTAGTTAACTTTAACTGACATTTTTCTATTTTGCATATTTCTAATTTCATCAAAAATAAGTTCCGTTTGTTACGTAATTGTGCATTATTTTTACTTCGGTTTTGAGTAAGTAACAATGTACCTAGGCATATCCGATTTAACGTTTGTTTAAATATTATTTGACGACACGTTAGCCTATAGTTGGGCATAGAGCTGATAGGAGGGAAAGGATCGGACAGCTTAACAGATTTTGACGAAACTTAGCTATAAACCATCCTTATTAAAATAGCTTTCTTTTTAAGAAAATGCATTCAAATCAGGACTTCAGTTTCAGGACTTCAGTTTGGGAGTTACGATCCCACTGACAAACCAATATACACATATACATCTATATATATAAAAGGCTAAACTGACTGACTGACATATCAACTCACAGCCGAAACTACTGTACCTAGAAACTTGAAATTTGGTACAGGGGTTCCTTTTTCCGAAAATCGACCCCCAACGGGAAGAAATGGGAGGGAGTAGCGGGAAACTAATTCTACGCGTACGAAGTCGCGGGCGTCCTCTAGTTACTTATAAATGTTATAGCACTCCTCTTTTTGGGGGGGTCACAAGTCATAGGCGTGTTACTGTGTATCATACAAATTATCATAGAAATTATCGTGTTAGAAGTCGAATCATTTCCATTAGTGTACACATATTTACCTAGTACGTTAGCATATATTTAGTAATTCGCTAATCTGGCGAGTATCACGCACGCTCAACGCTTATAATACCACTAGAGGACGCCCGCGACTTCGTACGCGTAGAATTAGTTTCCCGCTACTCCCCCCATTTTTTCCCGTTGGGGGTCGATTTTCGGAAAATCCTTTCTTAGTGCTCACTTACATCATAAAAGGGACCCCTGTACCAAATTTCAAGTTTCTAGGTATAGTAGTTTCCGCTGTGCGTTGATACATCAGTCAGTCAGTTTAGCCTTTTATATGTATAGAAGATAGATAAGATATTTTAGCATGTTACTATTCTTTTTAAAATAAATTAGTTTTCATTTAAAAGTTTTTATCAAGAAATTCCACTTCCATCCATTTATGTAAAGTTATGTAGTATTTATGTAAAGTTAAAGAAATCAGTGTAATAAAGTGTCAATAGAACTTGCAAAAGATGTAAACAAAACCAAACGAACCAATTCACCATGATTACTCGATAATCACGTACTTTTAAAGATCAAGTGAGGTCTTTGCAACGATTTATACACTAGATCATTATTTTCATATTAAGTTTAAGATGAAATAACTATTCATGATACGTTATTTTTAATAAAAACACGCTTGGTGAATATTTGAGGTTATGTGTCAAACAGTACCAATTTGTTTACATCGTTCAGAAGTTCTATTGACGGCGACTTTATAGTACCTATAGGCCCTTAGGTACCCGTACGCAATAGCTTAGTTCGGACCCTATTTATTTATACACTGTGGCAATAGGTTATTACAGGATATCCTCAATATGGCGCCCTAAATCCGTAACGGGATAAACAGGCATGATTTAATTTTGATACTAGAATTCAACTGGCTAGCTCGCACATGTCATAGATTCAATGCTTAGAAGGGTAGGGAGATAGGGGGAGTTTTGAAGTATACTAGCGGCCCGCCAGCGGCTTCGTCCCGCTGCGAATTTCTGACTTTCCCAGTGGATTTTTTTAATTTTTCCTGCGCAATTTTCTTATTTTTTTTTAATGTAATGACCTTCTACGATGTAAATTATTATCGAAATCGGTAAAGCCGTTCTCAAGGTATTGCGTGACCAGGATAAATAGAGGTTCATTTTTATATCTGTCTGTATGTTTATAGATTTGTGCCTATCTAGGTTTGCATCTATGTATGTGTTTAAAAATGGGATTTTTCACGATTGAGCTCATTTTCTCCTAACTTATCTGTAATTGTATACTGTCAAGTAAATAAGAGCTGTCAAAACGGTGACAATAGGTACTATAACAGGACTAAAACGATATTGTTTTTACCGTGTTGAATAGATGCGCAGCATACCTGTGGTAGTAGTTGTCAGCGATGTCAGCTGTAACGTAATGAAGTTACGTTACGAATATTGTAAGGTAAGGAGATCCAAATTTGGAACATCTTCCAAAATTAACAGCTGTCATCGCTGTCACCTACTACCACAGGTAATGCTGGTCATTGCCTACAGGTTTTGAACGCATAATAGAGGACTTTATGATATGTGTGCATATAAACATACATACGAAATTGTCGACGCGCTGGCCTAGTTGGTAGTGACCCTGAATACGAAGCTAGCGGTCTTGGGTTCAAATCCCGGTAAGAGCAGATATTTGTGTGATGAGCGCGATTGTTCCTGAGTCTTGGATGTTTTCTATGTATTTAAGTATATATTTATCTGTATAAGTAGGTATGTTTATCGTTGTCTAGTACCCATAGTACAAGCCTAGAGCTTAGTTTGGGACTAGGTCAATTGGTGTGACATGGTCCCCTGATATTTATTGTTTCTTGGGCCGATTTTAATAAATGGTGTATTTTTTTTCATAAAGTCCATATAGTGTCAATATATTAAATTATAAATTTATTAATATGTCAGTAGATAGATATTTAATATAATACAATAGGCTTTACATATAATCAATATTATCATATAATTTTCCTTTATCATATTATTTTGTTATATTTTTCCTTTTTCACAGAATCTGACACGTAGATATCATGTGATTCAGTTGATTATGATTTTATATCAACTTATTTATTAATTGTGACTAAACTTTCACTTTTATCTCAGTAGCAACTGCAAACTGTTTGGTTCATTTCGCCTCTATTCTAGGCGGTATAAACGAATTCTTAGTTTACCTGTTAAGGTATTGTTATGACGTCAGCCATCATTACTGTCAAGAAAATAAGAGCTATCAAAACTTTGACAATACGATAACAGGACAAAAACGATATTGTTTTTACAGTGTTGAATAGAGGCGCTGGTTAAGATGACATTGACACCCGTATTCACAAACAATACTTAATGGATCCTTCACTGAGTAAACGCACTGCGTTCAATACAGCTTTGTGATTGGTCCTTTTTGACCGACCTTTTGTTTTAAAGACGATTTGAACCACTTTGTGCGTTCGTGAGCACTGTGAGTCCTCATAGTGACGTTTGTGAATAAGGGTGTAAGCCTTTAAGTCCGCTATTATAGTCTTGGATGTTTTCTATGCATTTAAGTACCTATTAATTTCTCTATACTTATCAGTTAGTTTATCGTTGTCTAGTGCCCATAGTATAACTAGAGCTTAGTTTGGGACTAGGTCAATTTGTATGGGATTGTCCCATTTATACTCGTATGTGTATGCATTTATATTTTTTTATTTCTTTGTGTATTGTGCACGGAAATTTAAATAAAGGTTAAATATAAACTTAACAATAGCACAATATTTTTTTATTTGCCTTACATTGAAGTTCTTTAAATAGGCATGACGAGACAATGAGGTCATGCATCCTACGTCCCATTCTAGGTTCAGCACAGGTCACAAGAATAGGCTATTTGACTAATTTACGACAACCTTTTTAAATGATTCTTTACATAAGAAGCACACTACATTGATATTTCCGCGAGATTCTACTGTATTATCAATAAAAATCTATGTTAAAGTTAAAATTTTCAAAAACGCGCTAAAAACGCTGTTTCTATCATGGCGCTGGCCATATGACAAGGGTGACGTCACACGCAAGTAAACAATAAAAAATCACTTGAAGAGATACGCCCTTATGATCTGTGGCTACTTGCGTGTTACGTCACCAGGGAGTAACCATAGCTACAAAGCAATCACATAGCGTTTCTGCCACAGATAAAATTTCAAAAAATATTACAACTTTTTTCGTGTAATTTCCAAAAAAATATATATAATTTAGTTTAAAATAAAGTGAAATATGTTGTATTATCTAATAGGATGACCACAATTTGTAGTATATTTTCAATGTTGTCAAATAGCCTATTGTACACTTAACGTTAGTTACTGGTTAGTTCCATATTCGAACTAAAATTGCGAAGCTAGCGGTCCAGAATTTGATTTCCGGTTAGGGCAAATATTTGTGTGATAAGCAATGACCAACTTCTACTATTTAAGCCATTAGCAGAAATTTATTTATTTATTTTCTCAGTAAATAATGAACAGAAAAAAATAGTTTGCTTTTGAGACACTATTTCAGAACACATTTAAAAAAGTTCCTCGTTTCTATTGTACAGTCACCCAATAAAAATGTTGAGCATACTTAGAACCTTGTCATAGTGAATGTCATTGTCATTGTCATGTGTGTCATTTGATGTTCTGTTTGAAGTTTACTATGACAACGAACTAAAGTGCTTAACATTTTCGTTGCGGTACTGTACGGCTACCGGCGTTTATTTCTCCAACTATGTCAAAAGGCCTTTGACCCCTATTCCTTAAATGGGTACCCCAATCGGCGCACGCGCTCCCTGAACGAAAACCACATGCGCCATTTTATAGCTAGAGCACTTTCGACTCTCACCTAGTAAAAATAAAGTCGCAAATAATAAAGTCAAGGTCAAGTTGTGACCTTTTGTTAACAGGGTTGATCAATATCCTTTCAAATGCGGTCAGTTGTTATGGCGGGGAATTTCTAACGGCTATCCTCGTAGTAAGAGAGCCCACGGCAATAAACTAGTTCGATAAGAATACCAGGGTACTGATTCTTTCAAAAGCAAAGGTGAGCGAACGCAGGAGTGATGTCCAAGCGGCGAGTTTAAGTAGTCCCGTCAAAGCGAGCAAAACACATTTCAGCGTTTTCCTAGTTTCGGAGATATTGATCATATTAATCGGAATTTTTGTAATTTTCCCTTATGTCCATGTCTCGAAAAATCATTAATTTCATGTTTTATTTCATAAGTTTTTTAGTAGTATCTTACATAATTAGAACCATTACAAATCAGCGAAGTTTTTAAACCTGTTTGCCCGTTTTTTTTTTCAGTAATTTTTTCAAGTAATCACTTTATGTTGTTTTTACCATACAAAGTGAAAAGCAAACACTGGGACACCTAGTATGGAGAAACAAACTTGATAAAGTATCTAGTATGATCGATCTCCTCAAAAAACCAAAGCTCATGTGAAAGATCATCAATTTCTGTGTAAGAAAAACTACTGCTGCATTTTCCAAACAGTGGAGAAAGTGGTTGCTGCATCGATTGAAGGTCGCCCCCCGCGCAGCCAGGTTTTTGCATTGCAGCGTCGCCGTTTCGTGTTCCGCTATTATTGAGGTGACTAATTATACAGGGTGTTCGGAAAAAGGTCTGACAAACTTCAGGGACTAACTCTGTAGGTCATTCTCATCAACTTTTATTATGGGACCAACATCCAAATCGCGAAAAAAAAAACAGCTGTTCCATACAAACTTTGAGAGCTAAAGAGCCGAAATGTATGGAACAGCTGTTTTTTTTTCGCGATTTGGATGTTGGTCCCATAATAAAAGTTGATGAGAATGACCAACAGAGTTAGTCCCTGAAGTTTGTCAGACCTTTATCCGAACACATAGTATACAGGGTGTAACATTTAAATCGGTCAGTATGGGAAAGTCTGAATCTATAACACATACGAAGATCTGTTCTTAGGAACCATGTCATCGATTATAGTAACAAGGAAAACTGCATTCATACATTAAAAATAAATTTTGTACAGTCAAGGACTTTAATTGTTATGCCACTATGGAACCCTGTCATAATGACAGCGTCACACCACATGAAATAAATTACGCCAAAATTAATGATTAACGTTATGCGACAGGGCTTCATAGTGGCATAACAATTGAGGTAGTGATTCTCTCAAAAGCAAAGGTGAGCGAATGCAGGAGTGAATGTCCAAGCGGCGAGTTTAAGTAGTCCCGTCACAGCGAGCAAAACACATTTTAGCGCGTGTATTCTCAATTAGGCAGCCTTATACGTTCGAGAAGCCATGCTGCCAAATTGAATACGCGCGCTGAAATGTGTTTTGTTCGCTTTGACGGGACTACTGAAACTCGCCGCTTGGACATTCACTCCTGCGTTCGCTCACCTTTGGTTTTGAAATAATCACTACCCAGGAATCGAACCAGGTCGTTTTGAAAAATAAAACTAACACTATTTCTATTTAGATATCGATTGTGGGTCTTCAGCAGTAAATAATACATTTTATTAATTTTAGACATCATGTTTCCTTGTAATATTTACTACTTAAGAACTACACAATCGAGATCTAAATAGAAATAGTGTTATAAAGGGGTTTTTTTTAAAATCCGTTCCTTACAAAGAAAATCGAAAAATATATAGAACTCTTTTTGTGAGGATTGATTTAATCTATTAATTGCCATAAAAAAGGTGAAAAAAAAATTGATTCCTAAGCCCCTAAAATTGCCGTTTCGATCCACTAATCTTATCTAAATAAGTTTCTGTCAAAAAAAAAAATTTGGGCAAGCTTTTGTTGCTGACTGTACTTTTTTTTGCAAATTCTTTATCTGCTTATCTAGACTAAACTATTGAGTCCTAACACGGTGGGTCTACGTCAAGTATAGCGGAGATCCTGTCGCCACCTTCCGACTCCATCATCAGACCAGCTCATAGATACCCTAATATTGCATTGTCATCGGGTTTACATATGTGGTCCAAATTTCAGCCCATTCCGTTGACGGGAAGTGGGTCAAATTTAACTTGTAAGATTTGACCCTTACTTACATTGCAAGTTAAATAAAGCTTGTAAAAAGACGGGTATTTAAAAAAAATACCTTAATGCTAGAAGTTATATAATTTAAAGGAATATGATATAATAACCGCACCTTTTCTGCACGTGATATCGCTATCCTTATCATTTTATCGTCTATCACTGTCCGATAACGATGACGTCATTAGATTAATTAAATTAACTAGATGCGTGTTAGAATGCTATTGTTAATAAATTAAACACATGATTATATTATGAACTAGCTGTGCCCGGGACTTCGCGTATATTTTAATTATCGTTATTCCCTCGAGAACTTTTAAATTTTCGGGATGAAAAGTAGATTGTGTTAATCCAGAGCAAAGGTCCCCAAACTTTTATGTCTCGTAGACCACTTAGCAATTGTTTGGTCTTGGATAGACCAATTGCTTACCTTATAAAAAAAACCTCGGGATTTTTTGTAAGGATAAAGTTGAAGGTCTAGCGGGTTAAAAATTGACACAGGCTACAATTACAATTTAGCGCGGAAAGATATTATTTACAAAATAAAAACATAGACGCACAGAAAAAAAACGTAAACGTTAGTTACTACGAGCGTTTGGAGTAGTATAGTAATCAACGTCAAAATGTCAAGGTCAAGATATCGGCTGCGATACATCAAGTAACAAAATGAATATAATTAAACCTTTTTTTTACATTAACTGAAACAAAAATGAACCATACCCCCGTGATCAGAATCGTGCGAACTATTACACACCCTGTATAAATAGATATTACTTATCATGTGTTTATTTATATATTTATAAGAAAGTATTACGTAAGTAAGTAGGTACCTGCTATCTGTGTATGAATATGGATTATTCTATGAATGGTAAGACAAATTTAAAGTCACAACGACCTGCTTAAGTGGGATCCACTAACGCGGACCCCCATTTTCATTTCATGGACCCCCATTTATTTTTTCCGCGCTCACATGGTCCCCTTGCAGGCGGTCGTCGACCCGGGCGATATAGACCACTTTGGGAATCACTGATCCAGGGTATAATCTTTATTACAAATTTTATCCAAATCAAGTAGAATATAACCCTCGATTATTTTGGGAATAGGTCAATTTGTATAAGATTATTACCTAAAATTTTATAGTAGATTATGTGCCTGTTACATAACGAGAGGCATTAATACACGAGTGTTATTTCATTATAACATCACACGAGTGTTTAATGCCTAATTATGCATACAGCCGCATACAACTTTATCTACATGCATATCATAAGTTTTCTCTACAATATGTGAGAAACCTGTGGTTGACCCCGTTGCCCCGTATCTTAATGTATCTCAGATACAGGTATCTTAATGTTTACATTAAAGTATCGGTCACCGATACTTCAATGTGAACATTAAGATGCAACCACATTAATAACCGATACTTTAATGACATGAAATACTTTAATATTTACATTAAAATAAAACCGCACATACAAGTTTCTAAATAAAGGCCATTTGCTTATCGTTTCTGACGATATTGTAGGGTAGTTTGTTAAGCATGTAGATAATAGTAGTTTACGTGACGGTTGCGTAATGACAATTACGCAGAGTCGCGTACAATACTTTATCTACACACATATTATAAGTACTCTAAGATGGCTTCAAAAGCCGAAAGGCAAATGACCAGCATTACCTATGGTAGTAGGTGACAGCGATGACAGCTGTAACGTAATTTCATTACGTTATCGAATATTGTAAGGTACTTAATGAGATCCAAATTTGAAACATCTTCCAAAATTAACAGCTGTCATCGCTGTCACCTACTACCACAGGTAACGCTGGTCATTGCCTACGGGTTTTGAACGCATAATAGAGGACTTATGATACGTGTGTAGATAATATTTATTTATTTGTAATTGTAACGTATCTGTAACGGTGTTGCTTCTAATCGACCTGTTTTAAAAGTAAATTGAACATTTCGGCGATTTTGTAGATACCGCTATGTTAAACTATAGTAGTAGAGTTTAATAATATAACAGAGGGGCCATTTACGTATGTCGCTAATATTGTAAATCCGAAAGTTTGTGTGTTAGTTTGTTACGCCTTCACACTGCAACGGTTGGATGGATTTGGATGAAATTTAAAATGGAGATAGTTTATACCTTGGACTAACACCTTAATTTCAAAATAAAAAAAGAAACGAAATCCCCCGCAACTGGAGCTAGTAAATAAATAAATGTTTAAAAAAAACCGGTCAAGTGCGAGTCGGACTCGCGCACGAAGGGTCCCGAAAATGTATATAACATTGGTTTGGCAAATGAAAAATTTGGGAAATGATACATTTGACCAAAAATATTTTGACCAAACGGCAGGCTCCCGTAGTTACAGTATAAAGATAAAGATAATAATAATAATAAAAAAAACATATATAATTTATTTTAAAGCTTGCTCTTTGTTTCATCATCATCATAAACTCACGCCTTCATTCCCAGAGTGGGGTAGGCAGAGCCACAGACTCACCAACAACTCCAAAAACTTGTTGATAATTCTGTGACCACATTTTGCAAAACCAGGCTAAGATGTTATCCAGTGTATTAGTGACAGGTTGCAAACCCATCGCCTAACAGCACTACACAGCCTTTAGTCCCTTGGTCGTCTCTTACGACTTCCACGGGAAGACATGGAGTGGCAACATTCTAAAACCGGCACACAACGGCTCTTTGTTTAATTATTTAATTAATGGCTTTCACTCCTGTCAAGGTGTATTTCGCCAATGTCGAGTTATTTATAGATATTCCCATGGATTTATTACAGAAATAAGTCCATGGATATCACACGCGAGGACAATTGTTTGGTATATCATGTGGACTAAAGAAAGCACATGGGCCTCCACGCGCTGTCAAGAAGTGTGTGAAAATAAAACCGGTTTAAAGTCCCGGTTTTAAACCGAGAGTGAAAGTAGCTTTTACAGAAAAGCTTTTATGTCGTATCGTATAAGGGGTCTCAGCAATTTTCCTCCCTAGGGACCATTGACGAAACCGTGGGGGAAGGAAGTGGGGCAAGTATGAGGGGGTATGAAGGCGAATTTCAAGATACGTTATTAAATATGTACAGGAAAAAAGTTGGTCATTTTTAGGGTTCCGTACCAAAATGGTACAAAAGGAACCCTTATGGTGAGTCTTCGTTGTCTGTCTGTCTGTATGTCACAGCAGGTTTTCTCAGCAACTACAAATACTATCAACATGAAATTTGGCATAGTTGTACAACTTGCTTGCCCGCATCTATTTGTAGTAAAAAAATATGAAATTAATTTTATTAATAATTGAAAAGGGGTCTAGAATGGGGGGTTCAAAAATGAAAGTGGTTCGATTATAGCAAATGGGGTGTCATATGAAAAGTCTTAAACTGCACATTTCAAAACTATTTTTTTGAAAATGACCGTTCCCCGTTTATTAATCAAAAATTCTGACGTATAGATAATTACTTATATTTTCTGGGAAAAATAAAATAAAGTGTTCATTATTTACAGTTTTTGAGAATAAACAAAAAAACTAAGAAAATCTGTATTAAAATTTTGGCTAGTCAAAATCGACCTTATTACCTGGAAAATAAAGCTTATAACAAAATGAGTATTTTCTTTTGCGGTTACCAAGCATATTATCTTCAATACGGAACCCTCGGTGCGCGAGTCCGACTCGCACTTGGCCGCTTTTTTATGGCTTTGAGAAGACAAATGATCATCACTTATTGGTAAGTGGATTTTTAAGCAGTCTCAAGATTGTAATCTTACGACGGCAAATCCGTTGCCAACCCTGAGCACTAAGATGGTGCCTCTACGCCAGTAATGTCCCCGGTTGTGTTATCCCCGCACCGGGACACAATGCGAATGCTGCTGGCGGCAGGTTGAAGGATAAGATGGTGGTAGCGACCCGGACCACCACTAAATCTTACTAATAAGTATTATGAATGAGAAAGTTTGGATGTTTGGATGTTTTTACTCTATAACGCAAGAAGGGCTGAACAGATCTGCATGAAATTTGGCACAGAGATTGCTGATAGTCTAGAATAGCACATAGGATACTTTTTATCCCAAAGCTTCAACGCGGATGGAGTCACACTCAACAGCTTGTGATATTTTAAATGCGAAAGTTTGTGAGTGTGAGTTAGTATGTTTGTTACTCTTTCACCCTGAAATGGCTGATCGGATTTGGATGAAATTTGAAACCTTATCCCCGATAACTGTTCCATGGGATGATTAACGTGGACAAAGTCGGAAGCAGAAGCTAGTATTTTTTTTTAAAGAAAGCATACCGTATAGCTAAGAATGCCGCGGTGCAAAAATACTAAATAAAAATACTACAATAGGCTAGTATATGCATGGAAAAAATGTGAGCTCACTTTTCTCATGCCTTGTTTGAATTGGTTTAGTCTTTGCTACTCGCACTAGTACTTGCTACTTGCTTGTTGTAGTAAGTTGCTTTATATATAGAGTGTGTATAGGCATTAAATCTGTACGTCATGTTACTAATTAAGTGTTTTAGAATTAATAAATTTCAGAGAACAATCTCACACAAATACATAGAATAAATAAATATCAACGGACGATCTCACACAAATTGACCTAGTCCCAAACTAAGCTCTAGGCTTGTACTATGGGTACTAGATAACGATAAACATACTTATATAGAGAAATACATACTAATACATAGAAAACATCCAAGACTCAGAAACAACTCGCGCATATCACACAAATATTTGCACTTACCGGGAATCGAACCCGGGACCTTTGTAGACAAAAATCAATCGCAATGTGCACAATTCACATAAATTAGGACGCTTTTCAACCGTAAACTTGAAGCATGACAATCATTTAAATTTGTACTTATTTAAATAATAAATTATCTTCTCACGTATATTCAACAGAAAAGGTTTTTTAATACACATTTATGTCATCGCGCCGCTTTGCCTCGTCTCGTCGGTGGAAAAGCACCTTAAATCACCAACATGCGTGTTTAAACCTCGCAGCACCTTCACACAAATTGACCGAGTCCCGATCTAAGTTACATGTTTGTACTATAGGCACTAGACAACGATAAACATACATACACACAACACAATTACATAGAAACATACAAACTGAGGAACAAATACTCGCGCTGACACAGATATTCTTCTTACCGGGATTTGAACCCGGGACCGCTAGCTTCCCAGGCAGGGTCATTACCAACTAGGCTAAGGTGTCGTCACAACAAGTAACAAGCATTTGGCTTAATATGGCTGCGTATATCGCGTGACAAAATGTGGATAAAACATCCGTCACTTTCTGACACGTATATAAGTACGAGAGTGACGGATGCTTTATCCACAATTTGTCATGCTATAAACGCAACCATACTAGGCCAGCAGGTCAACAAGCATTAAAACTGCGAGTAAAAAAACAACTCGTGTATAAGGTTATTGTATCTTTGAATGTATATCTTTTACATAGCATTGGGCGGAAGCACATAAGCTATTTAACGGTAACTTTAATAGATTGGAAATGGTACCACTGTCACTTAAACAAACGAAGATGAGCAAAATCTCTCCAAAGAGGCAGGGACCCAGACGAACTTACTTCGAGCAAGTGAAAGAGAAAGTTAAGGTCGTCTCGTATTAAGATGTCAAGAGCAAGAATAAAGAAGATTGGCAGACACTCCGGTGCGTAGTTCTTAAGGTATGCTGGTAAAAGAATAAAAGGAATTCAAAACAATAAACATAATTAATGCACTTATCGAATTCATTAAACAATAGTACTGTAAAATAAGATAAGTTTTGAAGTTTATTAGCATTTTATTGAAAAAATCTCCTTTTCCACTAACTAAACCCACCCTCACAATTATATAACTCATTCGATATTTCGTAATGAGCTTGCCTATGAAGTGATATTTGTTGATATATTTAACATGCTTGATTTTTATAGTAAATGTGTCACATTTGCATACATTTTTATTTAAATTTTAAACCACTCAAACTGTTCTTCTCAAACTAACTAAACAAGTACTAATTACAAGTACTAAACTCGTGTAAACGAGGCATATGTTTCCCTTATGAACTCATAAATCCGTTATTTCCAAACATCTATTCTTTAAACAATAAAAACAATTCATATTGTTTATTCACGAGTTCATCTTCGCGTATTTTGGTAGATGAATATAATACTGAGTTGACTAT
Organism: Acleris cristana; assembly: GCA_948252455.1. Classification (NCBI taxonomy): domain Eukaryota; kingdom Metazoa; phylum Arthropoda; class Insecta; order Lepidoptera; family Tortricidae; genus Acleris; species Acleris cristana. The sequence continues at coordinate 6,427,339 of OX411801.1, read as the reverse complement.
CTGCGACATTACTCTTTGCCAGCGTCCCTTCCAGTCCGGTCTCGCCGTTGAAGCGCGGAAGACGTACCGTAATATTCGTACCGTATTTGTACCGTAATTGTACCGTAATTGTACCGTAATACAATCGGTAGCGGTAGTTTTACTCGGATTTTGTGGAGTGTGTACAGTGTAGTGGTATTACGGTAAGTTCGACTGTGAATTAATTGAAAGTGTTTTTCGTTTTTAAAAATATAGGGGGTGATTTTTTTGTTGGTATTTTTTTTGGGTTTTTATGCTGGGTGGGTTACTGTTACTAATGATTTTGAATGCGATTTGTTTTTTTTTCGTAAAGAGTAATAATTAGGGATGAAAAATATTGCATGGATAACGTTGAAAATATCGTCAAATAGTATGCCGTTAGGCATTAAGTTCACCTTTTGTACTCAAATTTGTATTTTTATGCAATAATTAAATAAATAAATAAATTGTTAGGCGTTAGTTAGGAGACCACGTTTTTTTTTAATTATATCACTTGCATTATGATTTTTATGTCAATCTTCTGGTCGTTTAATGATGAAAGTTTGCTTCGTAATTGGATCTATAGAATGTTTATAAAACAGTCGTTCAAGATCGCTTAAAGTTTCTTGTTAAATTCCTGAACCATTTTTACAGCTATCGTTTATTTATTATAAAAATATTATAAATGCAATATATATAATATGTCGTTTCTTTATTATTTTCTCCGTAATAATGGAACAATGACTGCATAAGCGATAGCCAAGTTGGTAGTGACTCTGCCTACGAAGCTAGCTGTCCTGGGTTCAAATCCCGGTAAGGGCAGATATTTGTGTTACAAGCGCGAGTAGTTCCTGAGTATTGGGTGTTTTCTATGTAGTTAAGTGTATATTTCTTTATATAAGTATTTATATCGTTGTCTAGTACCCATAGTACAAGCCTGAGCTTAGTTTGGGACTAGGTCAATTGGTGTGACATTGCCCCTGATATTTTTTATTTTTTAAATACAATACCATTTTATTTATTGACATAACTTTACAATTGCGTGATTTCGTTAATCAAGGAAGTTTCGATGTTTTTAAAATTTTACATGTTGTCACAACACGGTGTAAATTTTCGGACGTTATGAAAACCAAGTGTTTAAACTTATTGTTCTTACTTTGTTTTGGAAGAGCGTGTGATTTTGTTGTTTATTATTTCAATATTATATTTAGACATCATCCTGTTTGGTGTGTGGGAGTTTTTTTTTTTTAAAACTTGTGTTGTGATTCTACCCGGAAAACCTTATTGTTTTTGACATGTTTCCATATTGTCGTTTTGATAGCTCTTATTTACTTGACAGTAATGGCGGCCGAGTTAAAACAATACCATACCATAACAGGTCAAAGGCGATATTGTTTTTACCGTGTTAAATAAAGCCCAATGAATGTATTAGGTTTAAATAACAAGGACATCCCAGTTACATTTAATAGTCACTAATGAATGAGCTTAGTTTGTAGGTACGTCTGTTTGTGTAACAAACGCTTAGTTATGAAATTGGGTCAAATATGTATATTTTCTTTAGGATAGTTTAGCGTTTAAATAAATAAACGTCGTAGGATTATACACAAATTAGTGTCAAGTAAATAAGAGCTATCAAAACGTTGACAATACGATAAAATGACAAAAACAATAAGGTCTTGCCAGGTAGAATAACAGTTAAAGTTAAAACAGTTAACAGTTTAAAAAAATGCCAAATTTCTCCCACACACCAAACATAAATATAATCTTGAAATAATAAACAAAAAAATCCGACGCTCTACCAAAACAAAATAAGAACAATATAAGTTCAAACATTTGGTTTTTATAACGTCCGAAAACTTACACCCTGTTGTCACAACATATAGACAGAATGACCTAAACGCATAATGTCCTAAACGACACAATATGTAGATTAACAGAATCGACGGAGCTCCGCTCTTGCGGAGCTCCTATTTCTAGGTGGTTTGGCCCTCCGGGCCTGCTGCAATACTAACATAACCTAAACCTACCTCATATTTATCCCGTTCGACTGTAGTTTGTGTTATTTAACCGGATATGCATGTGTGTCATTTTGCGGCTAGGACATTTTGCGTCTAAGGCGTTTTGCGACTAGGACGATTTTTTGATGAACGAAATCATGTAATTGTAAAGTTATGTCACAATAAATAAATATCAGGGGACAATGTCACACCAATTGACCTAGTCCCAAACTAAGCTCTAGACATGTACTATGGGTACTAGACAAAGATCAACTAGGGAATGCAAATAACCGGTTATAACCGGTTTTAACCGGTTATTTTCATACAAAAACGGTTAATAACCGGTTAAATTGCATTCCCTAAGATCAACTAATACCCACCCGTATATGACCCATTTTCCATTTACTCTATCAATAGATTTATCGTCAAGCCAAATATCTTATCAAATTTATCATTAAAATCGATTACGTGTTTAAATTATCAAGAAATGACGAACGCTTCAAGTTTTCGATAAAAGAGGGTTGTTAGGCGAGGATTATATGCGTAGCTTTAAAAAAAAAACATACAAATTTAGCTCTGGGCGATAACTTTTCTCACCTAAGTCTGATTTACAACGATTTTTTTATTATGTTTTAGTTATCATGTTTATACGTTCCTGTTTGATCGAAAAAAAAAATTAGGTCAATATAAGTATAATAATGAATGTTTGACATAACGACCGACTGTAGACTTTGTAGACACAAAGTCTACAGTCTACAAAGCGAGGTTCGATTCCCGGTATACGCAAATATTTTAATATTTCTCTATATTATATTTCTAAACCTATACCTGTAGTACAGTCACCAGCAATAATATATTATCCAACATTGGCCGCAAAAATATCTGACACGTCTTTATTACTAGAGGTATAAGAGCGTGTCAGATATTTTTTCGTGTCAGAGTTTAGACCTTAGTTTGGGACTAGGCCAATTTATTATTCGATTTACCCGCCTTAAAAATATATATATATCAAGGGACGATCTATCACAAATTGATCTAGTTCCTAACTAAACTCTAAGCTTGTACTATGGGTACAAGACAACGATATAGATCTATATAATAAAAGGGAAACCTGACTTACCTAATGACTTATATGTATATCAACGCACAGCCGAAACTACTGTACCTAGAAACTTGAAATTTGGTACAGGGGTTCTTTTTATGATGTAAGTGAGCACTAAGAAAGGATTTCCCGAAAATCGACCCCCATCGGGAAGAAATGGGGGGAGTAGCGGGAAACTAAATCTACGCGTACGAAGTCGCGGGCGTCCTTTAGTAGGTACTTATACATATATGTAGATAAAAAAATACTAAATACATAGAAAACATCCAAGACTCAGAAACAACTACTCGCGTTCATCACACAAATATTTGTTATAGAGGAAATCGAAAGCGCCGTCATTTTTAAACATTTTTTTTTTCATGAAATGAAAAGTCTCTGGTTCTTTTTACATTTAAAAAATGGAACACATACTGCCGGGGTACGAACCCGGTACCTTACGATCATGAAACCTTAAGCCACTGACTTTTTATGGGTTGGGTCACTTACGTGACGCGTGAGGAAAGAGAAAGTCATGAGAGTCATGAGTCAAGCGTTTTTGGAGCGATCGTGCGTGGAATATTTCGAAGCTTCGATGCTATGCAAAAGAACAAGGCAGTATAAGTACGAAAGCCATATGCTCATATTACCTTTTGGCTTTGGGTAGCGTGGTAAGCTATCCAAAAGAAAAAGGTAGTATGAATTCTAAGGACATAATGCTCATACTACCCTTTGTCTTTGGGCAGCGGTAGTTTCATTCTGAGTTATGTGGACAATTCAAATGAGTTTAGGCTTATGACTAGCATTCGATTTTAGTCTTAGTGGCAACGCATTTGATGTCTTAGGATTGCAGTCTTGACATTTCAGTTACTGCCCCCACAAGAATAAAAAGGGATGGCTTTATGTGTTTCCGCGCGAAGATTGTGAGATGGAAGAGTTTGCGCGCGCCTTGATGGCAGCGTTAAATTTAATTAATTGCTGTTTACTCTAGAAGCATAACATTTATTGAAAAAAATGGTTATTAACAATTGAATTGAAAATCATCGTTAAAGATTAAGTATGGAGTTTACTGAAACACGCATACATAATCCGGAATTTATTATACACAAAAAGCTTCCTCTTGAATCACTCTATACCGGGTGTAGGTATAATCCAAATGGGTTAGTATGGAGAAGTCGGAAACTATGAGAGATAGCGAGATCTGTTCTTAAGAACCATGACGTCGATTTTAGATTTAATAATAATTACATTCAAACTATCCTTATCTTATTGGTGGGTTTTTCTTTCAATTATTTAAACAAGATTCCATTAGTGTTGTGCTTCTTGCGACTTGCAGAATTATTGATTTTGACCAGGTTCGATTCCCGGTTGTGTATGAGAGTTAATAAAAAAGTTTGAATGTAATTATTATTAAATCTAAAATCGACGTCATGGTTCCTAAGAACAGATCTCGCTATCTCTCATAGTTTCCGACTTCTCCATACTGACCCATTTGGATTGTACACCCTGTATATTGATGAAAACCGCATGAAAATCCGTGCAGTAGTTGTTGAGATCAGCGCGAACATACAGAGAGACACGGCGGGGGACTTCTTTACACAAAGTCGCTTCCCACCGTCTGTCCCTCTGTATGTATGTACCCTTAGATCTTTCAAACTCCGTAACGGATTTTAATGCGGTTTTCATCAATAGATAGAGTGATTCAAGAGGAAGGTTTTTATGTATAAAACATTCTGGATTATATACGGGTGCTACAGAAAACCGAAGCGAAGCGAGGGCGGGTCGCTAGTTGTTTTATTAAAACTAAACTTATTGAAATTAAAATAAAGCTAAGTTACTCAAATATTAAAGATGTAAATAATAATCACCACTATAAAAAGAACACCCCCTCTAGCAGGTCCGCTCGCGGCATGGTCCCTATGACACTGGCTGCGTTACCTCTCTGGATAGCTAGCCCATTCCTTTGGGAGAGGTAAGCACCATCTCTAGGATCTCCGGAGGTGTCTATGAGCCGGGATGATTGCCTTAATAAAGCTTTTCATATCAGCTGACCAAGGTCCCATGGTCTCCACTGCAAGCGCCACAAATTCGTAATTCTATATTCTCTTACGCAATACAGGATGTTTGTAAGTAAATATGCTTATAGAACTAAAATCGCAGCGGAAAATGTATATTGTCCATAAGTGACGTTTGCTTGCAATACAAGAGGGAAAATTATGGGAAAGATTCTATACAAATAGAACAGAGTTGAAGTATGTAAGTGAACATTGTTCATGCGTTTTATTTATTTAACTTAAAAGCCAAAGATATTTACATATCTATACTAATATTATAAAGAGGTAAACGGTACGTTATACGCAGGGATCGGAACCGCTTACCCTTTTAAAGGGTTTTCGTTAGGGTATATAATTGACTTCGATGTATGAATGTGGAAGAAGCGAAAGAGATTTGTCAAGATCATAGAAGGTGGAAAGAAGTGGTCTCTGCCTACCCCTCTGGGAAACAGGCGTGATTTAATATATGTATGTGTATATAATTGACTGGTTATTACAAACCCTAACGATGCGATAAGCATTTCGACTTACCCTATTGAAAAGCTATCCCAAACGATACAATTAATTCGAGTAAGCGCTTACCAATTCCTTAAAACCCTGCCTCGTTAGGCTTTCCCTATGAAGTGTTTATTGAACGGCTTCAAGCTATTTTAATCTCTACGCGCACTACGCGCAGTCCAAACAAAATATTTTTGCACTACTTAGCAATTGATTGGCTATCCACACACATAGGCTTGAAACCAACCAATCACACGAATCTGCGAAAAAGAGTCAAAAGAGAGGGAGAATGGATAACTAACGTAATGTTCAGTGCTTAAATCCGAAACCCTTATGAAACTGGTAACCTCAATGGTTGTAGTTAACTAGTCCGTAGCAGTTTCCATATCATTAGGGTAAGCCTATCGATAGGGATACGCTAACGTTGGGAGAGCATATGATGTAGTTACCCGATCGATAGACTTAATCAAATAAAGGGGTTTTCCGGTCCCTGGTTATAGGGCGTAACCTCTGGATTTTGACTTTTTTTAGCGTCTATACTAATAAATGGAAAGAAGTGGTCTCTGCCTACCCCACTGGGAAACAGGCGTGATTTAATGTATGTATGTATGTACTAATATTAAAAAGAGGTACTTAAAGTTTGTTACCGTTGTAGGGGGTAATCTCTGGATCTACTGAAATGATTTAATTGATAGGTAACTTTTTTTTAATAACTTTTTTTAAATGATAGGTTAGTCCATCTGAATTCGGGGAATATAGCCGTCTTCTGTTGGACTAACCTATAGTTATTTTATTTACCTATCATTTTTAAAAGACGTTATTTATAAACCTTTAAATTGCCTTCGATATGGTGAAAGAACCATCGAAATCGGCTCACAAATTTTGGAAGGAGTAAGAAAATTCTAGAAAATATTGTAGAAAACTTTGTGACGCGTAGAACACTTGTATTTTTGTTGACATTCATTTGAGTACCTTGACAAATGATGTATACTGCCCGCCTTAGAAAAAATGGCACATGTCTCATAGAACCGCGTAACAATAAGTTACCTTATATCTTAAGATTGGGGTTGAATTTTCTTTAAATATCAAATTGCTCATGTGTCGTTTTTTATAAGAAGTGCAGTATAATCGACATCTACATCCGTAACGGACTGAGCGCTCAGAAAATTACTTTTATGTTCTATTCTATTCTAACTTCCGTAAACATACCTTTAAGAATGGTAAAACGTCACTTATTTCTTTATTGCTTGTGTAACTTCGTATTTATAACTAGCTCTATTCTACATCGTCTCTGCACGTATTGATCTCGTATTGTTCGGTCGCCATTACTGGGCCGATTTTACGCGGCAAAACCATATTGTCTATCTCCCGTATTCACAAACAATACTTAAGGGATCCTTCACTGAGTAAACGCACTGCGTTCAATACAGCTTTGTGATTGGTCCTTTTTGACCGACCTTTTGTTTATGAGACGATTTGAACCACCCTGTGCGTTCGTGAGCACTGTGAGACCTCATAGTGACGTTTGTCAATACGGGTGTAAGACATGTGATGGTATTGTTTCTCGGCCGCCATTATTGTCAAGTAAATATCGAGCTCGCGTATCCTAAGTATGGACGCTCACTTTGGGCACACCGTATCACTAGCATCGTCATGTGAAAAAATGCGTCCAGACTAACCATAGCGTAGCAGCGTATCGTATAATAACGCCGTATCATTAACGGCCAATCCCTATATTCAAACCGCGGACAGATAAGGCTTAGGTACTTCGGATTAAAATTTGACATTTGCCCATACAAAATGTGTCAAATTTTAACCCGTAGTAAGCCTATCTATCCGCGGTTTGAATATAGGGTTTGGCCATAAGTGTGGACGCTATCCGTATCCCCTTTGATGATCGGGGAAAAATCGCCTCGAGAGTAGGGAATGCAATTTAACCGGTTATTAACCGTTTTTGAATGAAAATAACCGGTTAAAAGCGGTTATAACCGGTTATTTGCATTCCCTACTCGAGAGCGATCACGGCGTATCGCGTATCAAATCATAACTTCGTATCGTGATACAGTATCACAACACGTCCATACTTACCGATCTCGATACGCGTCGGTGCAACGCGACGGAGATACGATACGACGAAATGATACAAATGTGGACCCAGCTTTTGACGAGACAATACTAACCCGGATTTTAGCTCTGTCCTTTTCTTTCATATGATTTCAGAAAAGGATAGTAATACATTTAACTGACGGATAGTTTTATCTGGGGATTGAAAAATCTGCCCTAAATCTGACTAACAGAATCGAACCCGTGCCCCCTGACTTAGTAGAACAGCGTAACCAATGAGCATAACGGACATCATCGTAATCTGAACTAGTCTTAAGTAATATTATGATAAGATTTAGTTTTGTTTGTTAACTTTCGTCAAACAGAGAGTACCGTTAGAAATTGGTCTCGACTGAGTCACAGACTATTGTGGACAGCGTGTTCACTTTCATATTTATAAGCCCGCCCTCGCTTTGCTTCGGTGTTGGATTTTCTGTAATACTCGTACATAATCCATAAATAAAAAGTAGCCTATACATTTGCTATTCCAGGTTATCTCTGTGCCAAATTTCATCCAAATCCGTTTAGGCATGATGGAGTAATTAACATCCAAACTTTCACGTTTATAATAATAGTAAATAAGATAAAATTGACGTAAGCTGATTGTACATTTAGGGTCGAGATGTTGATATTCATATTAATTTATTATGTATTGGTGTTTCACATTTTTTTCACACTTCGCTTACGCCCTAATTCTTTCTATTTTAAAAAACCGGCAACGTGCCAGTTGAACTCGCGTGGAGAGGGTTCCGTACAATTTTCCGTAAGTGAACGAATTATATTGAGTTTACTACTTTATTTCCAATTGATAGAATTCTTATAGGTTTTCCTGTACTTAATCTATAAGCAATGAACTATATTTTGTATTTTTTTCAAAATTTTAAGCTCAATAGTTATGGAGATCAGGGGGAATAGTCAATTTTCGTCTTCTTTCATGAATAAAATCAACACTATTTATTTTACAATAATAACAAAAATATATTTGACAAACCCTTTCATTTGATATATGACACAGTAGGTAAGGTTTGCAACTTTTTTTTTCAATTTCCTAATTTGTCCCCCGAAAATGACCCTTATTTAAAAAAATATTTATTTACTTTGCACATCTGTATTTGGGTCATAGGGTTACACCGCCGTGCCAAATTTCATCTGATTTGGTCCCGGAGCACGCGACTGACAAACAGACAGACGCACGAGTGCTTCTATAAATTCAAATTCAAATTCAAATTCAAATTGTTTATTTCAGAAATTGTTTCCATATTGCACATAACACACACACAATTACAATACATGGCACAAAATAATAATAATACAGAAACTTCTATTTGGCAGAAGGCTAAAGGTTCCGTTTTCTTCATTTTTTGTACGGAACCCTAAAAATTAAATCATGTGTCTAAAATGAAACTCCCTATTATGTATGGAAGCTAAGCCTACGTGACGTATGATTTAAAGGTGCTCGGGCTACTGTACCGTCTGTACGGCACTGTGCCTTGTACCGGTTGTGTTACTTTCACCATTTCGATGCTTTCCATACAACTAGGCCAAGGATGGTCACTGCACTTCAACTTCACTTCCATCCAACTTGCATCCTCCATCCCGGCTGCATTAAGCTAAATTCAAGTAAGTCTATTTTGGAAAATTTTACAGGAGAGCGAAAAAACTGGTGTAATTTTTTGAAATCTTGTATATAACAATGTTCTTTGATATAATCTAGCTCTAAAATTAAAAGGAAATATGAGGTTTTTTTGATGTAGAATTATGCGCCAAATTAATAGGAATCTAACGGCGTAAAAAACCAAAAAAACTAAAAAATTAGACATGCTTGAATTTAGCTTAGCGCAGCCGCCCTAACTAGCGTTGAAAATGTCGGAAAAAATCAAATTATTTTATCGGAAATTTATGAATATTTAGTTTTTTTTTTCCGTTTTTTTCGGCTTTTTAAGGAAAAATAACATATGAATAATGACAATTTATTCATAGTCAATCACTGTCACTGTCGCCACCTATTTCAATTGCTTATGCCTTCATATCGTAGATGTCGACCTTTTGTATGTGCAAATAAGACCGATCATTGATTAAAATAACAGCAGAAAATTTATTTGCTTTTTTCTATAAAAATCCGAAAAAAACGACATGTTTAGAATAAAACGGGATTTATTCCGGACTTTTTCAACGCTAGCCAACATGGTTGCGTTTATCGCGTGACAAAGTTTGGATAAGGCATCCGTCACCTTCTGACACGTAAATAAGTACGAGAGTGACGGATGCTTTATCCACATTTGACACGCGATATAGACGCAGCTATTCTAGGCCCACAGAGTCCGAAATTTTCGTGGCACTTCTCAATAACCCTAGTGACTTCTCATTTATCGAGTTCTGTTATACATAATAATATATGGATACAATACAATACAGAACACAAAAATAAAAAGTTTTAATAGTAAACAACAGGAGGTCTTTTGCTAAAAAGCTAAAAGAAAATTCGAAATTGACATAAGCAAATTAATAGATACATATTTAATATAATACAATTAAAAGTTAAAACTAAACTTATTTAAATTAAAATAAAAACTAAGCTACTCAAATATTAAAGACGTAAATAATAATCACCGCTATAAAAAGAACCACCCCCTCTAGCAGGTCCGCTCGCGGCATGGTCCCTATGACACTGGCTGCGTTACCTCTCTGGATAGCTAGCCCAATCCTTTGGGAGAGGTAAGCACCAGCTCTAGGATCTCCGGAGGTGTCTATGAGCCGGGATGACAGGGCCTTAATAAAGCTTTTCATATCAGCTTACTTGGAAAACATGATTTTATGATTAATCAGTTCTCAAATACGGCTATCATCGCAGCTTTTTCAATTTCATGTTCAAGTTGTCTTAGCACAATAAGTTAAGTGTTACTTAGCTATTTTTTTTAAATCTTCTTATTTATTCCCTTTTGGTTTACGAAGAAACTAACAGTTATTTTAAAAATTCATATATCGAAACATAATAAACGACAAGTCACTATGACAGCTCAAAAACGCCACGAAAATTCCGGCCTTTAGATAGATTATCAGGCTGAATTTGAGATAAGGGAGGTCGATTTCTTTAATTTCCTATGACAACCAGTCTAAAAAACCGACGAAGTGCGAATCAGACTCGCGCACGAAGGGTTCCGTACCATTATCTGTACAACATTAGCAAAAAATGGCAAAAAACCACGTTTGTTGTGTGGGAGCCCCTTTAAATATTTATTTTATTCTGTTTTTAGTATTTGTTGTTATAGCGGCAACAGAAATACATCTTCTGTGTAAATTTCAACTGTCTACCTATCACGGTACATGAGATACAGCCTGTTGACAGACAGACCGACAGCGGCGTCTTAGTAATAGGGTCCCGTTTTTACCCTTTGGGTATGGAACCCTAAAAAGCATGCTTACAAAAAGCATGCATTAAAAACCCCACTGCTGTTTGAATAATGTCGTCAACATAATGTTAGTTTTCATGCCGCGCAATTTGACGCATAAAATCCGCTATTTTGATTTCCAATAATTTTAATATAGCTTATGACACTAGTGGTTAAGAAGAATCTAACCACGTACTTATAATGTATTAAAATCGGTTTAGCCGTTTAGGAGTTACGAGAGAACATAGAGTCCGACATACATACAGGCCAAACACCTAACCCTCCTTTTGGCCTTTGCCGCAGTCGGGTAAAAATAGGCGTGATGTAAGTTTAACGTTTGTATGTCTGTCTGTGGCTCTTAAACAGATAAACCGATTACGACGCGGTTCTTTTTAAAAGAAAGCTATCTTGATTAGGATCATTTTTAGCTAGGTTTTATAAAAATCAGTTAGTCCGTTTAGAAGTTATCAGCTCTGAAAGGCGTCCCGAAGATAAGATAATTTGTAGCGTAATCTTTAGAACTGTGTCATAATGACATGTTGTTTTCTGTCCATTTCCCAAATTATCCTTTTCCAACCCGTTCCAAAATATCAGTTTCTTTAAATGACCGTAGGCGAAAAGATCCGTTTCTCACCGCATAGTATGTCAAAACACCCGATTCGTATAGCATCCGTAATCCAAAAGACCCGTTTCTCACCGCATAGTATGTCAAAACACCCGGTTCGCATTGGATCCGGTATTCCAAAAGACCCGTTTCTCACCGCATAGTATGTCAAAACACCCGGTCCACATAGCATCCGTATTCCAAAAGATCCGTTTTTCACCGCATAGTATGTCAAAACACCCGGTTCGCATAGCATCCGTATTCCAAAAGATCAGTTTCTCCCCGTATAGTATGTCAAAACACCCGGTCCGCATAGCATCCGTATTCCAAAAGATCCGTTTCTCACCGCATAGTATGTCAAAACACCCGGTTCGCATCGCATCCGTATTCCAAAAGATCCGTTTCTCAGCGCATAGTATGTCAAAACACCCGGTTCGCATAGCATTCGTATTCCAAAGGACTCGTTTCTCACCGCATAGTATGTCAAAACACCCGGTTCGCATAGCATCCGTATGCCAAAAGATCCGTTTCTCACCGCATAGTATGTCAAAACACCCGATTCGTATAGCATCCGTATTCCACAAGATCCGTTTCTCACCGCATAGTGTGTCAAAACACCCGGTTCGCATAGCATCCGTATTCCAAAAGATCCGTTTCTCACCGCATGGTATGTCAAAACACCCGATTCGTATAGCATCCGTATTCCACAAGATCCGTTTCTCACCGCATAGTATGTCAAAACACCCGGTTCGCATAGCATCCGTATTCCAAAAGATCCGTTTCTCACCGCATGGTATGTCAAAACACCCGGTTCGCATAGCATCCGTATTCCAAAAGATCCGTTTCTCACCGCATAGTATGTCAAAACACCCGGGTCGCATAGCATCCGTATGCCAAAAGATCCGTTTCTCACCGCATAGTATGTCAAAACACCCGATTCGTATAGCTACCGTATTCCAAAAGATCCGTTTCTCACCGCATAGTATGTCAAAACACCCGATTCGTATAGCTACCGTATTCCAAAAGATCCGTTTCTCACCGCATAGTATGTCAAAACACCCGATTCGTATAGCTACCGTATTCCAAAAGATCCGTTTCTCACCGCATAGTATGTCAAAACACCCGGTTCGCATTGCATCCGTATTCCAAAAGATCCGTTTCTCACCGCATAGTATGTCATAACACCCGGGTCGCATAGCGTCCGTATTCCAAAAGATCCGTTTCTCACCGCATAGTATGTCAAAACACCCGGTTCGCATAGCATCCGTATTCCAAAAGATCCGTTTCTCACCGCATAGTATGTCAAAACACCCGGGTCGCATAGCGTCCGTATTCCAAAAGATCCGTTTCTCACCGCATAGTATGTCATAACACCCGGGTCGCATAGCGTCCGTATTCCAAAAGATCCGTTTCTCACCGCATAGTATGTCAAAACACCCGGTTCGCATTGGATCCGTATTCCAAAAGATCCGTTTCTCATGACACCCGTACGCCCAAAACCGTTTCCGGCCCGTTTCTTAAAGGGGCTTCTAAACGAGCCATATTTTCACTGCAATATGTGGCCGGCAACTATTGGTGTCCCTCTCTTACTCGTATGTTAGAGAAAGACACCAATAGTGGCCGGCCACATATTGCAGTGAAAATATGGCCCGTTTAGAAGCCCCTTAAGACTTCTAGGCGGTAAAAACCATATCGTCTTTGACCTGTTATGGTATTGGTTTTTCCGTGAGTTAAAAAAGATGCCGATCTAAAGACTCTATTATTAAATCGACGACGTAACAGCCTAGTTGGCAGTGACCCTGGGACTCTACTTTGAAATCAGTAATTCGATCTTCGGATCGCCCCGTCACTTTCTTGCGAATTAGTGACGCTTCGAGTGTAAAAGGGATAGCAATAGACGAAGTTCGAATTACGGATTTCAAAGTAGAGCCTCTGCCTACGAAGCTAGGGGTCCCGGGTTCGATTCTCGGTATAGGCAAATAGTTGTGTGATGAGCGCGAGTATTTGTTTCTGAGTCTTGGATGTTTTCTATATATTTAAGTACGTATTTCTCTATGTAAGTATGTTTGTCGTTGTTTAGTACCCATAGTACAAGCCTAGAGCTTAGTTTGGGACTAGGGCAATTTGTGTGAGATCGTCCCTACTTATTTATTTATTTATTATTTATTATTAATATTACCTCCTCAGAGTCAAGTAAAAATTACAGGGTGTTCGGCAGAAGGTTGGACAAACTTCAGGGACTAACTCTGTAGGTCATACTCATCAACTTTTATTACGGGACCAACATCAAAATCGCGAAAAAAAAAAACAACTTTTTACTGTTAAGCTCTCAAAGTTTGTATGGAACAGCTGTTTTTGTTTCGCAATTTGGATGTTGGTCCCATAATAAAAGTTTGTCCAACCTTCTGCCTAACACCCTGTATATACCGATGATTTTTTCTTCTGTATTTGACTGTGGCATTATCATTATGTAAACTCCTCGCCACGCCTGTAAGCTTCTAAATATAAATTGATAAGATAAGCATTTACGGAAAGTAACTATTACATGACATTTCGGATGATATCTTAATCATCATTTTTTATGACACGGTAGAGGAAAACGAGCACACACGCCACCTGATTGTAAATGAGATCTGTGACCCATAGACGTTTGCTATCTCAAGACTACAATCTTAAGGCTGCGGCTCCACTGAGGCGGAGATGAGCGGAGTGGAGCGGAGCTGTGCCAATTAACCAATAGAATCTAAACTAACGTGCGCAAGGCTCGCTCGACGTGACCGCGTGCGCCTTCTTTTGGTTAATATTGGCACAGCTCCGCTCCGCTCTGCTCGCCTCCTCCTCAGTGGAGCCGCAGCCTTAGACTCCAATTCTAACCCACATTAGACCTATAGACATTAGAATTCTTAAAATGCATTACTATGACTTCAAATCCGTTGCCAACCCTGAGCACTAAGATGGAATGCCTCTACGCTAGTAATGTCCCCGATCCCCGGAACACAATGCGAATGCTGCTGGCGGCAGGTTGAAGGATGAGATGAATGATGAACAGGGTTTGATCGCTATTCCCTTAAAAATGTTCCATTTTCGGTTAAAGAACAAACCAATACACTGTTTCATAGCAGTACTTGAGCCTGTTTTATAAAGCTACAAATTACAATTTACAGGTTACAAGTTTCCATTTGACACAACCTCGACCAATGACGACCAGCCATTTAAGCAGTGTTGCCAGTTTAGACCTGTAAAATTGTAACTTGTAGCTTTATAAAACGTGCTGGTGGTAAGGGCCTTGTGCAGGTCCGTCCGGGTCGCTACCACCATCTTATCCTGCAACCCGCCGCCAGCAGCATTCGCATTGTGTCCCGGTGCGGGGATAACACAACCGGGGACATTACTGGCGTAGAGGCAATCCATCTTAGTGCTCAGGGTTGACAGGATTGAAGTCTTAGGATTGCGGTCTTAAGATTGTTAGTCTTGAGAATGATGTCTATGGATCGCAGTTTTTACTTAGCATCAGGAGGCCTGTGTGCTCGTCCGTAATCTGTATGACATATTATAATAACTAACCCCCTTACTAATAAACGTTGAGTAACGGTGGTATAGCTATACAATGTTTTGTCCTTATCTGTCAAATTCAAATGTCACAATGACAGATAAGGACAAAACATTGTATAGCTATACCACCGTTACTCAACGTTTATTAGTAAGGGG
Organism: Acleris cristana; assembly: GCA_948252455.1. Lineage (NCBI taxonomy): Eukaryota > Metazoa > Arthropoda > Insecta > Lepidoptera > Tortricidae > Acleris > Acleris cristana. The sequence goes on along the minus strand of OX411801.1, from coordinate 6,411,911 downwards.
GTAAATGAAAAGCAAGCTTTTACAACCCGACTGCATTTTTTGTTATTGTTATTAAACCCGTTTATTAATGCTACTATCTGCCACACTCAGAGACGTCAATTAAATTTAATGCTTGATTAAAGTGTCTGCTGTCACTTTCTTTACTTTAGCAACAGAATAAGATAACGCGTCACTAAACAAGCGTTAAATTTAATTGACGTCTCTGAGTGCGGCAGTACATTCGTATATGTTTGAGATGGCTGCATTAAGACCTATATTGTAATAATTAGACGACTGTTTTTGTTGACATAAATAACTAACATTTTGCCATTGTTGTTATTTCAATTTTAACAGTTTAGGTAGATATCCTACGTCACCCGGGATGGTGAAAGGATTCTAACAATACCACAAACATCTAAATCGGCTCAGGCGTTTAGAAGTTATGGTGGAATAAAGAATCGTACATACATACATACATGAACCCTGAAAACATAACACTCCTTTTTTTGGGCAGTCGTGAAAAATAAATTACTTTATATGTTTATTTATAAACATCCTCGAAGTATTTATTGTTTTGTATCTCTTTCACAAAGAAAGCGTGAGATACAAACATACAAATAAACAATGACGCGGCCTTGCATTATTCAAATAGCATTAGCATATGTTGTTTTGAACTATATCTAGGTTGCTTCGTTTCACATAATTATTGTTTCATATAATGACTGCTAGCGACAGCTAATTAATCTATGCAACTTCAGAACTATTCAAGATATCAAAATTATAAATTTGAAAATTAATCTCTTCGTTGATTGTTTGAGTTTCAGCCTTTTCGAGATAAACTTCTACAGGGTATTGATTCTCTCAGAAGCAAAGGTGAGCGAATGCAGGAGTGAAGTCCAAGCGGCGAGTTTAAGTAGTCCCATCAGAGCGAGCAAAACACTTATTAGCGCGTGCATTCTCAATTAGGCAGCCTTATACGTTCGAGAAGCCATGCTGCCAAATTGACTACACGCGCTGAAATGTGTTTTATTCGCTTCGACGGGACTACTTAAACTCGCCGCTTGGACATCACTCCTGCTTTCGCTCACCTTTGCTTATGAGAGAATCACTACCCAGGCCACAAATCCGTCGCTAAAATATTTGAATACCACTGATAAAGACATGGGAAGTTTGTTTCTCGTCAGTTCGGAACGCTCGGTGCGCGAGTCCGTCTCACACTTGCCCGGTTTTTATTATATTTGGACTAATTTCTGCGTCCACTGTACCGGACGGATACACGTGCGTTTGTATATGTAATCCAAGGTGTCAGTAATGCGATTTGCTGTCACGCAAGCCGCATAGCAACGTCTATTAATACCGTAAGACATTTTAACATGTTAGTATAGATGAATTACCGAGAGCGTGGAATTGCATATGTAGTGGTTGTACCGTTCACATGAAAATTAAAACCATTTAAGTTTTCTTCTTAATTTAATGAGATTAGGGTGAATATCATTTCTTTATTACTTCGAGTTCAAAATATTTATGACAGTTAAAATTATTTGACTCTCAATAGAACCAAAATTACTGTTACTTTCTGCCATAATTTTTGCAAACTATGTAACTTACAGTCGCACGTGCCCAGTCAAAATAATTCTGAAAATTGCGAGTATCCAATAAAATAGTTTTTAAAGTTGTGGGTAATTCTATAGCTCTGCCTACCCCACTCTGGGAGTACAGGCGTGAAGGTATGTATGTATGTACAATAAAATAAGACGTATATTTTAGTGCATTGTAAAAAGTATTTAGAATTTGACACTGACATTATTTTTGTACTTACTTATTTAATATATAACAAAACTCTTTTTATGCTGATGGTATAAGAAGTGAGGAAATTTAAATATAGAATAAATAAAAATAAATAAAATAAAATAAAGTTTATTTGGTTCAACAGTAGGAGTGCATATCACAATAAGGTTGGGATCTCCTATTAAGTATTTAAATAAATGCCTGTAAAGACATGTTACCACTACATATGCAATTCCACGCTCTCGGTAATTCATCTATACGTATGTCGGAGCTCTATTCGATTTAGTGTCATTAGGTACAAATGGAAAATCGTCCACTTGAAATTATACGTCAGTTCAGAAAAATGACCATTAGAAATACAACAAAAAGGAAAATTGTCCATCCTGAATAACGTCTACAATGGAATCATGCCCCGTGGTAAAATAGTCCAATATGATATTGGTCGAAAAAAATATGTCTATTTGTATTTACGTACACTCAGAAATATAACCAATTGTAAATACGTCCTACCTGAAATATGTACGATTTATATTATATTTATATGGTCTTAATTCATATTAGACTACATTCACTTGTGCGCATTTCATTTTGCTCATAATTTTATAATGGACAAAATTCCATTGGGACCTCGTTAATTTACAACGAAAATATATTTGGTTATAAATACTTTTTTCAGCACAATTACATTTTGACTAAATTCACTTTGGATACTATTACTTTTGACCCAACTTCAGAATGGTTATTTCACGTGGACGATTTTCCATTTGCACCTAATGACAGTAAATCCTCTATTCTAATCATAATCTTAATATTTATTGTATTAAACATGCATTGTGCAAGAGACGAGCTTCACCCAGCTGGGGGAAAAACAGCGCATTTTGACATACTTAGGTGTAAGGAATGGTGTTTTAAAACACATACTAAAAGTACTGATGATTGGGGGTGGAGCTAGCTAACCTATTGTAAAGGACACCTTTTTTAGTTTTTCGTAAATTACTCGTTAACGGTGGCTCGTAGCAAAAAATGTTTCATTACATAATTAATTTGCATAAAATTGTCTACAAAAAAATATATACCTTTTTTTGCTAGGATCAATGTTTCATGAGATATGGAGGGAAGAAGATGGACAATAAAAAACAACTTACATTTCTTTAAGTATGGCACGATAATTTAGTAGGTAGATAATAATACCCTCGGTGCGCGAGTCCGAGTCGCACTTGATAGTATTGAGTATTTATAGATTTTTTTAGGCTTTTTGGGGTTCGTCGGGTATGGGCCGAATTTTAAGTACCCGAAACCGACGTGCACGCATGACTCGATGTATGAATGTGGAAGAAGTGAAAGAGATTTGTCAGGATCGTAGCAGGTGGAAAGAAGTGGTCTCTGCCTACCCCTCTGGGAAACAGGCGTGATTTAGTAAGTAAGTAAGTAAGTAAGTAAGTAATACGTATACATATAATCATACGAAATTTGCCGCTCGTGCCTTTTGCCGTTTTTATGATACAACAAAAGGAGATACGTTTATTTTATTTTAATTTTGTATTGAATAATACAAACTGACATATAAATAACACTCAAAAAGATACTAAATTATGAGAAGTACTTAAAAACACAATGAGCAATTTGCTACGTTTAGTTAGGGTCCATATTGGCTCATATAAAATTGGTCTTTAGATTTTTTATACATATAACGATTTGTGTCTATACTCATCATTTCTTCGAAAAAATTTCCTCATACTTCATTACTTCGAAAAAAATTTCTCATACTTATCGCAACTCATAATGAATTTTTTCAAGAAACTGTTACTTTTTGAGGATTGTTATAAATCTAACCTAACCTAACCTAATTTTATCTACACGTAAGATATTTAAGAAATTCTGGAAAGTGTACGGTTCCATGAATATTTGCGTTATAAGTTCAGATGATTATGAGTTCCGATCATTAGTATAAAAATTTTTTTTGATCATTATGAGGAGTGATCATTATGATGTAAAATGTTATGAGAAAAAATTTCGGAGTTCCAATAATCGGAGTTGCAATTTTATATGAACTTTGGCGCACCCGTTTAGTTATGTTACGTAAGTATGTTTGTCATTACCGTGATAAGTGATTAGCCATTGATTATGACGTCAATTTCTGGCACATTTATCAGTAAAGGTGTGTGGTAAAGGTATAAAAGGCAAACCGGACTTACTGACTGACATATCAACGCACAGCCGAAACTACTGTACCTAGAAACTTGAAATATGGTACAGGGGTCCCTTTCATGATGTAAGTGAGCACTAAGAAAGGATTTTCCGAAAGTCGACCCCCAATGGGAAGAAATGGGGGGAGTAGCGGGGAACTAATTCTACGCGTTCGAAGTCGCGGGCGTCCTCTAGTTTGATATAAAATACTTTTAATCGAATAAACAGCTGGATGAAGCACTTGGCATTAGAAATGTCAAATATATTAAAGATCGATATCGTAATAGGTTTATTACGCTACGTTTATATAAGAAACGATAACAAGACGATTCCGAGACCGCAATGCTTCGGAACAATGACTATTTAATCGATTCGGACAACTCGGTTTATTGTGGGAACCGCGCGTTGGTCAAAGCCTTGGATTTGTACAACAAAAAAAAAACTAACGAAAAAAATTCTTGATAAATTTTTTGACATGGATTTGGGGACACCCTGTATTTCTGCCTGTAATTCTTACAAGATTAAGGGCCTGTTTCACAATCGATAAGTAAATTTATCTGCCATTTAAAGTTGTTTCTCTTCTTGCCTATTTTCAAGGCTAAATTTATCTGTCAAATACGCTTTACTTATCGATTGTGAAACAGGCGGTAACTAATTTAGTACCATCACCATACGATGTTAACCACTTAACAGTCGATTAGAGCGTTAACAGCTGTGAAAATGTATGAACTAACACCCGTATTCACAAAGGTCACTATGAGGTCTCACAGTGCTCACGAACGCACAGGGTTCAAATGGTCTCATAAACAAAAGGTCGGTCAAAAAGGACCAATCACAAAGCTGTATAGAAACGCAGTGCGTTTACTCAGTGAAGGATCCCTTAAGTATTGTTTGTGAATACGGTTGTATCAGTCGATTAACATTGATTAACATTTAACATCGTTTGGTGAAATTGATTCTTAGACCTCTATTGTTTTTGACTCGGCCTCCATTACCATCAAGTAATCTAATTCTAGGACGTAAAACAATATCGCTTTTGACCTGTTATCATATTGTCAAAGATAATAGCTCTTATTTACTTGATAGTAATGGTGGCCGAGTTAAAAACCATACCATAACACGTCTAAAGCAAAATTGTTTCATGTCCTAGAATAGAGCCCCAGGGTAAGTCTAAAAATTCCCACCACAAAGTTCCAAAAATATGTACAAAGTCCTTATTACTATGGCAATAAGGTCTATGTGTACATATTTTTGCAACTTTGTGCGAATTTTTGTTTTTAACCATGAATGTACCTGCACTTAGGTACACTTTTTACAGTATCGATATGAACATCACTACCCTAAGGCTGCGGCTCCACTGAGGCGGAGACGAGCGAAGCGGAGCGGAGCTGTGCCAATATTAAGGCGCATGCGGTCACGTCGAGCGCGCCTTGCGCACGTTAGTTTAGATTCTATTGGTTAATATTGGCACAGCTCCGCTCCACTCCGCTCATCTCCGCCTCAGTGGAGCTGCAGCTTTACTGTGGCAACATTTATTTGTGCATTTGAGTTGTCAAAAATGTCCCCTCCCACCAACAGAGATGAAACATGTCTCAGTTTTTAGATCTTGGCCACATAATGTATTTTTACTGTGGCGACTATCGCCATATGTATGGGGTTTTCTCGGAAAATCATAAGCGTATCGTATGGAATTTGTTAAAAATAAAAACATTTTTGCCTTGCTTGGCTCTTGAAGAGTTTTTTTTATAAAAAAATGTCCATCTATTTTGCTACTGAAATAAATATTTTGTCTTTTTTTGGGGCCTAATGGGTATATGAACATGCATCCCATGACAGTTGGAGGGTGGGGATAGGGTACATTCAAAATCGCCCATTACCCTTTCTACTCAAGGTACCATAGGGTACCTATAGGGTGCTAAAGGGTACCTATAGGGTACCTATAGGGTAATATAGAGTCACAAAGATTAGATAAAGCATTGAACTTACCTCGCACCTTAACCGTTGCGTTACAGTACGTTGGAGGGAAAACCTGTTGGTCACTGGAGCGTGTCACTTGTAATTTACAGGACCACTTTCCCGTCATATCCATTGTTGCTTCTTGATGCTGCGACACACCAAAATATCCTTTACATACCTAAAATATACATACCTTCACGCCTGTCTCCCAATGGGGTAGGCAGAGACTATGGAACGCCAGATGCACCGGTCTAAACATACAACTTTCGCTTCCTCTACATTCATCAATCTCTTCATGCACGTACGTCGGTTTTGGGTGCTTTTGATTTGGCCCTTATTCAGTACATCTCGCATCTGATAACTGTAAGTGCGTCTAGGACGTCCCCTACCGATACCTCCACTCATTCTCGCTCACCATACCTCTTTCGTAACTCTTCTTTCATCCATCCTTTTTCCATCCAAACCATTTTAGCATACCCTTTCCAATCTTTGTCAACAACTATTTTTAAAAGCGTTGTCGCTGTGATTTAGGCTTTGGCTCCACTGAGACGGAGACGAGCGGAGCGGAGCGGAGCTGTGCCAATATTAACCAATAGAAGGCGCATGCCGTCTCCGTTCATCTCCGCCTCAGTGATGCCGCAGCATTAAACATGATTCCCATTTTGTTCTATGGCATGAAATTCGGATGAAAAGTTAGTATGTAGTTCTATGGAAAAAATGTGTCATTTTGTTCTGTGACGTCATGTTCCATAGAACAAATGGGACCTACCCCTGCTTAAAATACGGAGACGGTACGGAGTCGTGGCGCATCGTGTCGTACCATTTTTATCGCATGCCCTCCACACCACTGGTCAAAATCAGTGACGTTACGGAATCGCAGTGACGTGTCGTCAACGTCACGACTTTACCTTGACATTAACTTGACGTACCGTCTCCGTATTTTAAGCAGCGGTGTGGTAGTACCTTTATATGTAGAACAACGCAGCAGTGACGACACAGCGCATAGGCAACGCTCGTTTGGCATCCCTCCTATCACTGGTACTTACCACGTAGAAACCATCATTATGTTCAGTCAGCTGAAGGTCTCTAGTAATACCATCTTTATGTGTCACTGTGCATCTGTAAATGACATTAACTTTTTAACGGAGTATTTTTTAAGTCAGAGTCAGGAAATGAGCTCACAGGCCACCTGAGGTGTGATTCTCTCAACAACGACGGACGGACGGACGAACGAGGGCTGCGGCTCCACTGAGGCGGAGATGAGCGGAGTGGAGCGGAGCTGTGCCAATATTAACCAATAGAATCTAAACTAACGTACGCAAGGCGCGCTCGACGTGACCGCATGCGCCTTCTATTGGTTAATATTGGCACAGCTCCGCTCCGCTTGTCTCCGCCTCAGTGGAGCCGCAGCCAGAATGTCGAAGCGGCGAGTTTAAGTAGTTCCGTCAGAGCGAACAAAACACATTTTAGCGCGTGCAGTTTCAATTTGGCAGCATGGCTTCTCGAACGTATAAGACCTAATTTAGAATGCACGCGCTAACATGTGTTTTGTTGGCTCAGACGACTACTTAAATTCCCGACCGACCGACGTTTTTAAGAGAATAACACCCCTGTTGGTAAGCGGGATCTGTGACCCAGACACATTTCCATTCTTAAGATTTAAATATTTTTACCGCTTAAATGAATGTTCGCCCGCGCGGTACAGGGTCAATACCATACACTTTGATAGTTTTCGAAAATAGTTTTCGATATCGATAAGAATCTTGTTTAGGGCCTCAGTACCCTTACCATGAGTTACACTTAACGTTTTCGCTAGCGAATCGAATGCTCTGTCGCTCGCAGACCTCGCAGTATTCTTATAGAGTGCAAGGGACAGAGCATTCGACTCGCTAGCGAGTATGGTAATTGTAACTCAAGGTAGGGACACTGTAGACAGCACGTGCTTTTACATAAGTATTGAGTAAAGTAACGTTAAAGTATAGTCATCGAGAAAATGTGATTGTTTAAAGCGCCCCGTGTCCGTTTTGGTGGGTGTACCTCGGCATCCCTAAAACCAGATTTACACTGGTCAAGGACAGTGGATAGTGGACAGTGACAGAGGACAGTACAGTAGTGTAAACCGATCACAGTAGCGAGTCAAGTTGCCTTGCCAGTGGATCCAAATAGAATCGCTCTCTATTTTGTCACTCCACTGTCCTTGCCACTGCACTTGACTAATGTAAGTCGGACTTAATAGCGTTTGTCCTAACACATCGTTTGTCCGAATTATAGTTTGACATAAACTGTTTTTCAGCTGAGTCAGCTGACTTTTTAAGTTTTCGAAAAATCTGCGGTAGAGTTAGGTTAGGGTTGTATTAATAACAACACAAAAAAAACCCGGCCAAGTGCGAGGCGAACTCGCGCACGAAGGGTTCCGTCCCATTATCTATACAACATTAGCAAAAAACGGCAAATAAATCACGTTGGTGGTATGGGAGGCTCCCTTAAATAATTTTATTCTGTTTTTATTATTTGTCGTTATAGCGGTAACAGAAATACATCTTCTGTGAAAATTTCAACTGTCTAGCTATTACGGTTCATGAGATACAGCCTGGTAACAGACAGACAGACGGACAGCGGAGTCTTAGTAATAGGGTCCCGTTTTTACCCTTTGGGTACGGAACCCTAAAAAAGCGGAAATGGCTTTAGGATAAACGAAAATTCGGACAAAAGATGCATTAGGACACATGACGATTAGGCATACCAATATAAACCGTTTCATGCAACGCCATACGTTTGAATTTATTGCAGACCGCGCCGCTCAACGCTCCGCGGCTATGTAAACAAGTTCTAAGTGAATACTTACTTTACATTATTACTATCGATGTAATAAAAGGAGGGGAACTCAAATCTGACAGTGTCGCCAAGCCACGCAACCACTTCTTGGTTTCCATCAAGTTGACAGGACGCGTTGAGTGGTTGCTCTGTGGTTGTTATCGTAAATTTCCCGCCAGACTCTGTCAATAACAAAAAGAAAACAATAGTAAAGATATAAGTTATATCAACCAAAGCTGATAGTAACAACAGCAATTTCTTAAGTGATTCAACTTATATCTTATTTGATGCATCTAACGTCTTCGTTGATGTACCTATCTAGTCTTGTCAGGCTCGTATGGAATCAAGACGTTTATACACAACAGTCACAATCTTGTTAGAAGCGACCAATTTTTTTTTTCAGTGTTAGATTGCGGCTCCTCTGGTGCGGAGATGAGCGGAGTGGAGCGGAGCTGTGCCAATATTAACCAATAGAATCTAAACTAACGTGCTTAAGGCGCGCTCGACGTGACCGCATGCGCCTTCTATTGGTTAACATTGGCACAGCTCCGCTCCGCTCGTCTCCGCCTTAGTGCAGCCGCACTCTTGTATTTTCAGGGATCATGTATGTATGTATCTTACGATTCTTTATTCCACCATAACTTCTAAACGCCTGAGCCGATTTAGATGTTTGTGGTATCGTTAGAATCCTTTTACCATCCCGGTTGACATAGGATACCTAAACTGTTCAAATTAAAATAACAAAAATGGCTAAATGACAATTATATTTATGTTAACAAAAAAAGTCTTATCACAATGTAGGTATAATTTGAAAGGTCTTAATGTGACCATCTCGAATATATACGAATATAGTAGCATAAATAAACGGGTTTAAAGCTTTCATTTCATTTTGTTATTTTGTTGTCGTCGATATACCAACCTATGTTAATAATAATAATTGACATTTATTTATTTTAATACACAGAGATCATTCATCAACTCAAATGGACAGTTTTACTCGAATTTACATTAGAAATGGAGGTAAATAACTTTCTGTCACAAATTTCATTTTTGGACAAGCTTTTGTTGCCTTCAGTACTTTTTTTGCAAAAAAAAATCTGCTTAATAAGACCGAACTAATGAGTCCCAACACGGTGGGTCTACGTCAAGTATAGCGGAGATCCTGTCGCCACCTTCCGACTCCATCATCAGATCAGCTCGTAGATACCCTAATATTGCATTGTCATCGGGTTTACATATGTGGTCCAAATTTCAGCCCGTTCCGTTGACGGGAAGTGGGTCAAATTTAACTTGTAAGATTTGACCCTTACATACATACATACATTGCAAGTTAAATAAACGCTTGTAAATTATGCTACATTGCCACCATTTTAATAAGGCTTCCATATTAATCATGATCCTTATAATTTACACATTATAAAACAGTGTTATAATTGTAAATTTAAAGTACTCACGTGCGTATAATCCATTAGAACACCACAGAACTAAAAGTATTATACATTTCATTTTTGAAAATGAAAATTATACATGTAACACAGTAACACCCATATCGCTCTGCGCATGTCAATTGAATAGACTGTCATTATCCTGTATACGTAACCCATGTGTCATCAAAAGTAGGAAAACTTAATTATTACATTGTTTCCCCGTTCACTTTTATCTTGTTATACCGTTTATTGGGTTATTTATTCTTAACAAGCACGAACAAAAGTTTTCTATAAATACCATATTGACTGGAGCCCGTAGTTTCCCATAATGTTTTTTGACATAATGGGGAATATTAATGACTGAGAATCTAAACTAACGTGCACAAGGCGCGCTCGAAGTGACCGCATGCATGCGCCTTCTATTGGTTAATATTGGGACAGCTCCGCTCCGCTCGTGGAGCCGCACCCTTAGGCCCGGTTCCCACTATGCCGGACCGGCAATTTTGCCGGATGCCGGTAAGGCTAGTGGCTTATGATGCTGTTCACACGGCATAATGTGAACAGCTTTATATAAATTGTACAGATACTACCATTACCGGCATCCGGCAAAATTGCCGGTCCGGCATAGTGGGAACCGGGCCTTATGTTTTCAGGGATCATGTATGTATGTATCTTACGATTCTTTATTCCACAATAAGTTCGTAATTAGCACGAACAAAAGTTTTCTATAAATACCATATTAACTGGAGCCCGTTGTTTCACATAATGTTTTTTGTCATAATAGGGAATACTCATGACTTTTATTTATAGCCTCAATAAAAGCTGATTCATGTAAAAAACAGTTGAGAAAAATCATTTTTTTAATAGCTATAAAAATAACCAAGATATAAGCCAACAAACATTTGTTCCTATTTCTTTGCCGACGTGTTATATGACGTTACACTGCGTATAGAACTTCTCTGTCTAATCCCTTTCTAATTAGCAGTTTAAAATGCTTGTATCATCCGTATTATAATTTTAATTTCACTTTTGGGTATCTCTTTCACGGTATTTTCATGTTTTGTTACTAAAGACTTTATTAATTTTTTAATTTTACTTCTAATTTTTTTTTCTTTAATTTTTCTATAAAAACATTGCATTCGGAATTATGAAAATTCGGAATTTTGATCAATTCGGAATCATGTAGTGTAGCCTGGTTTTTACCCTGTAGTATAGAGGCCCTGTGGCAGCATATGAACAACATATTTCATTTGTTTATTTGACTCCTCACAAATACGACACATTCACAGTTTCCGATGACGTTTGGAATTTTAAATGATTATTCACTTGTTTTTATATACCTCGCTTGCGTAATGCGTTGTAATATGGTACAGTCACCAGCAATAATATATTATCAAACATTGGGCGCAAAAATATCTGACAGGTCTTTATTACTAGAGGTATTTACAAGAGCGTCTCAGATATTTTTAATATATGTTATTGCTGCGGGCGTAACATGACTGCGTTTATCCCGTGACAAAGTTTTGATAAGGCATCCGTCACCTTCTGACACGTAAATAAGTACGAGAGTGACGGATGCTTTATCCACATTTGACGCGATATAGACGCAGCAATACTAGGCCCGCTGCACGGATAGGTAGCTAAAGTTGTATTTTCTCGCTTGTCGCTCAGTGCGTCTCTACCGTTACAGACTAGACAAAAAACGAGATCCAAGCGACAAATAAGTCGCGGACAATATCTGGTAACCGTGTTGGTGACTGTACAGGAGTTCAATTTTACTGGGTAAATCCACAATGCGTTTGACATGTTTTCGTAATGTCAATGTTACGACAGCTCATATTTACTAGACAGTAATGGCGGCCGATTCAAATAATAATAATATGGACATGGCAAATAAATCTAATATATAAAATTCTCGTGTCACAGTATTTGTAACCAAACTCCTCCGAAACGGCTCGACCGATTCTTATGAAATTTTGTGTGTATATTCAGTAGGTCTGAGAATAGGTCGTAAACTACTTTTCATAAAGTTTGTATGAAAAAAAAATTACACCCGGGCGACGCCGGGCGCGGACAGCTAGTAATATAATAAAATAATATTAACTGTCTGGCTCCGAATAATATTAACTGTCTGTGATGGAGTATAGAAAGTTTTTTAAATCATCTAGAGTGATACAAGAGGCCTAAAATGCATTATTTATAATGTTGCTTGCTTGTGGTTATTTACGTAGATATAATAGATATAATATACACTTACGCACACTAAGTTTTTTGACATATGTATGGAAAAAAAAAAACACTAAGTGGTTTCACATTTTGTATGTAAAAAAATAAAAGTCACAGACTTTGCTTACGCTACGCTCTAAGTAATTTAAGTAAAAAATAAAAGGTCTCCAGTTTCAGGGTCAAATGACTACATTTATAATATTTTTCACTACTTATTGTACCTGTGACAACTGTCATTTGGCAAATTTATCAAAAAAAAATTGCAATTATCGATAAGATCGATAAATGAAAAGTGTAATTGATTTATATTCCTTTATTAATTTATTAACTTAATTTAATTTGCATGCCTACTATAAAATGGGCGTTTTCCAAAAAAAAGTGTACATGAACTTTTTTTTCAGAATTCGATTTTTTTGGTTTTTCTTACTCAGAATCGTTGATACTATCGATCCTCATACAAGAAAAAAAAGTAAAAACATACTAATCGAAAGTATGGCTTCATACTTTCGATTAGTATGTTATGATATATGGACTGGACTGAAATTTTTCAGGCAACCTATTTGCCACATATTATTTAGCGTATCAAATTTGATATAAAATACTTTTGATCGAATAAGCAGCCCGGTGCAAATCGTCTCCTATTCGGATCTTAGACCAGTACTAAAGTTAATTCAGAAAGCAAGATAAACACGAAATTATCCGACAAAAAACGATGGGAAAGGATTATTCACTACATCTGTAATCAATATTCAATATGGCGGCAACAAGACGCAATATTGTTGAAAAGAAAAAAAATAAAGCCGATGAATTATGACATGTGGGGTATTGTTGAATAGGTAATTAAATTCACCGTTAGGTTTCTTTCATAATTTTTCATTATGAATGATCATTTAACAGTTATAACGATTTAAAGTTGGTTAGCAACAGTCGGGTTTTTTAAAGCTTGCTTTTTGTTATAGTTATTAGGGTTCCGTAGTCAACTAGTCCCTTCCACGATGCCGTCCGTTACAGTTTCGCTATCTCTTTCATTCCGTCGATGTGTGGATGGTTTTTAGCTACGTTTCATCTAAATCGGTCCGGCCGTTTAAGATATCAGCTATGAAAGTACATACATTAAATCACGCCTGTTTCCCAGAGGGGTAGGCAGAGACCACTTCTTTCCACCTGCTACGATCTTGACAAATCTCTTTCGCTTCTTCCACATTCATATATCGAGTCATGCACGCACGTCGTTTTCGGGTACTTAAAATTCGGCCTTTATCCAGTATTTCTCCGATTTGATTCGAAAAAGTACGCCTAGGGCGGCCCCTTCCGACCCTTCCACTCACTTTCGCTCCGTATATCTCTGTCGTCAATCTTCTTTCATCCCTCCTTTCCAAATGACCGAACCATCGAAGCATACCCTTTTCAATCTATAAGCTATAAGCTATGAAAGTAATGTTCGCTATTATGTCGAGCAATTTAAATATTAATTAGTAATTATTAATAAGCATTATGATTAATTATTAAGGTAAAAAACGAGCTAATAATTAATATCATCGACGTAATGGTTGAGTTCGAGGGACTGAGGAAAGGCCGTGATTGTCCTATAGGTAGGTACAATTACAATTTACAAGCAGGCGACGAAGTTTGACTAAATATAATTTTAAAAAAATCGCTCATTGAATACAAAACGGACACATTCCGAAATAATTTGCTCTTGATTGCATTGAAAATCTTATACGAACAGCTTCTAATTCTGATTTTGGAATGTGTCCGTTTTGTATTCAGTGAACGAAATATTGTAAATTTATTGTGAATCTGAGCGTTACATAACGGGATTTATTTATATTTAATACTTGAATTCAGGGAATTGGTTTATTTTTTACATTACGTGTGACATCATTAGAAGTTGAATATGGTATATAGGTACCATATTAATATTCTACTTGTTAGTTCAAACAAGAAAACATTTTTACCTTTTTTTATTGTTAAGGTATTTATTTATTCGTAATCTATATATGTATATGAAAGAAGATACTGTCGGATCGATTAACGTTTCGTTTTTACGACCAAGGTTTTAATATATTTTATGTACTTTTTACCTAACGTCACCTACGTCATTTACGGGTACCTAGGTACGAATACTTGAGTTAAACAATTTCCCAGGTCCTCTATTCTAGGCAGTAAATCCATATCGTCTTTGACCTGTTACAGTACTGTCAACGTTTTTATAGCTCTTATTTACTTAACATGGCGGCCGAGTTAAAAACAATACCTACCATAAAACTGGGCATTCACGACCGCTCCAACAAGCCGAATAGAGCAACGCCGCGCCAAAATCGGGAGGTGAATATCAAAACTGGAGCGTTCAAAAATACTTGGCGCGGTTGTATTTCCAAATGGACGGAAAGCCAATGCGACGCGCCAACGCGCAATCCGAATGGAACTATCGTAAATGACGAATTTCAGCGTTGAAACAGGCCACGCCACCGCACCAATCCAAATGGCATCGTTTTGAATGCATTATTGACTACCATTTTCTAATAAAGACTAGAACGTAAATACGCGGAAACTAAACGGCGTGGCGCGCCCGTGAATGTGGTCAAAATATTACGCCCATCCAGTTGTATACGCTCCATCTGTCGCCGAGACAAACGGCGCGTCCGTGAATACCCAGCTTAAGAGCGGTTCCGCACTACGTCCGATCCGAACCCGTGAAAATACGGTCCGGAGTAGTCGTAGAACTATTTCTATGGTAGTTTACGCATTAGATCCGGTTTCCGTCATCCGATTTTATTATGTATCCGGTCTAGATCCGAATTTTCACGGGTTCGGATCGGATTCGGATCGGTGTAGTGCGCAACCGCTCTAACAGGTCAAAGACGATATGGTTTTTACCGCCTTGAACAGAGGCCCTGGGAATTTGTTAATTTTTTGCATTACCTACGTGTGACATATGTTGAAATGATACCTAGATAAACAGGAAGTCGGGAGCAACAATTATTAATTCCTTTTTGTTTTATTGTGAAGGTATTTATTGTAATTTATAAACGAAGTGTGAATAAGTTTGTAAATATTTTTTTCGGGAGCCTTTTGTTTCTCATAATTTTATTGGTCCTAATGTTATTGTTGACATAATTAGTGATGGTCATAAATTTTTATATCGCTGAAACTATAAACTTTTCAGAATTTCGGAAATATCTAACGTGTAGACAAGACTAAGGTTTGATTTATAAAAATCCTGAAAAGTAACAGTGTCTTAAAAATTACATTATGACTTGCGATGATTATGACCTAAAACACATTATGAGTAAAAATAATTATGGCAGACAATATATAGACCCATTTTTTCTGATACAAACTTTTGTAGCCGTCTGTACTTCTTTTTGTACTGTCAAAAGCATTAATATTTATACGGCCATCGCGCCAAATATGTTATAGACCTTATTATTAGTGGCATAGGGGTGTGTAGATATCTTTGACGCCTTTGAAACGTACCTATATATATTTACGAATTTCACTGTACAATGAACGATGTGGATTGTTTTTTTTTTGGTAATCGCCTGAAGGGCCAAAGACAAAAGTCCTTGCTTTTGTTTACTGTTGTTAATTAATTACTTTTAGAAAAAGAAAAAGGGCAGAGGTGAAAATCCCTTCCGGAGACCTGGGAATGGAGGGCCCAGGTATGGTTATTTACCCCCTTACTAATAAACGTCGAGTAACGGTGGTATAAGCTATACAATGTTTTGTCCTTATCTGCCATTGTGACATTTGGATTTGACAGAATAAGGACAAACATTGTATAGCTATACAACCGTTACTCAACGTTTATTAGTAAGGGGGTTAGAAAGGATGAACGAAAGAAGAGTTACGAAAGAGGTATGGCGAGCGAGAGTGAGAGGAGACAAACAAAGATTGGTTCCTATCTCTTTTTAGCAAAACAGAATTTAACATAGAGTTTATTGGTCTAAGATCCGAATAGGAGACGATCGTCACGAGACGAGTTTAATCGATAAAAAGTATTTAAATCAAATTTAATATGGTAAGAAATATATGGCGAATAGGTTGACTGAAAGTTCAGTCCAGTACAGTCCATAATAAAAAAATGTTTGTCGCATCGCTTCTTTATCTCAATACCAAATTTCATCGAAAGAGTTACTTTCGCATTTAATATAAATTACAATATTAATAGTATGGATAGATTGTCTATGATTAGATTACTAGTAGTGTAGTGAATAATCGAACGATATCTTATTTTCTCAGACATGTTCTTATTTATCTTGATTTCTCAGTTATTTTTATTACTCATCGATAAGTTTACTGAGAAAGCAAGATAAAATGTTTTTTCCGACAAAATACCGTGGGCTTTATTCTACTTGGTAAAACCATAATGTTTTTGCCATTTTACGGTGGGTTTAGACCAAGCGAGCAAGTCTTCTTTGTAAAAATAAAGACAAAACATGTTCTAGAGGATTCGCTCGTTTGGTCTAAACCCACCCTTATCGTATTGTCAATGTTACGACAGCTCTAATTTACTTAACAGTAATGGCGGCCGAGTTATGAATAATACATGTCAAAATAAATATGGTTTTACCGAGCAGAACAGAGCCCCGTGTCGTTTAATTATTCATGAAACCGCCAATTAAAAAAAATGATATAATTAATACAGTTGTGCAGTCCCTTTATTTACATTGATATACTGGATAATATAGCGCCATCTACCGTTGACAAAGAAATTCTGTCCGTGTAATTTTAATGACATTGGTTTTATTTATGAAATTTAAATCACTTCTCAATGGGTTTCAAATATTTAAAGATACATAACGACATTATCAGACACGCCTTAATATTACTGTTAATTAAGACAATAATTACAATAAACAACATTAACTCTTTGTTGAAAAACCTTCTTTATAACAGAAAAACTCAAAGGACATTGACAATACAACTGGCAGTTGTGTAGGTAAAATCAAAAACGACAGTCGACATTGAGGTTATATAATCCGTGTGACATTATCTTGCATTTTATCTATATTTCTATAAAGTGAACTGATAAACTGATGACTAAGTCTCGTAAGGTGTTATGCGGTTTCGTTGTAACATGATCACAATGATTCTACGCAAATTTTCAACCGATGAACACATTGTGAACGTTATTTGAATTGACGTTTAGTTCCGTCGGACGTTTTCTCAGCTTGTTTTATACTTGGGTAAGAAAAAAAATACATTATTAAAATAATATTTCGCACAACAACCAGGGGAGATGAGCTTATTCTCAATAATTTGTGTACTTTCCGCGCAATCTACCTTCTGTTGTGTGAAAAACATTGATCGTATGAAAACGTTTTTATGTATTAGTGACCCTAAAATCTTCATAGAATCACTATGTTTCTGGATTTCCATGCAGTAAATTAGTTATTAAATATGTGTCATTTTCTAGTAATAACTTTTAGTTGGATAGAGACAGTAATTTTGTAGATTTGCATGACGGTCAGATGTTCTCTCCTAATAATATCGTCGCATGTTCGCATGATGTTTCTTGGCTAGAAATCTTATTTATAATGGCTAGAAATAAATCCATCATCGCTTGAATCATATTCTAGTTAGCTATTGTTATTGTTTCTATGTTTACACTGTTAATGTCATCAACTTTCATATTTATTCCATTGAAATTGAACGTGTTTTTCACAACACGTGGCCATACTTTTAATTATTCTGAATTTTGTTTTCAGCTTTCTTTTATAAGGAGAAATTATGAATAACCTAATGCTGGCACTAAACTATCGTCCAACATCCAGGGACCGGACCCGCTTACCATAACCTGGGTTTTTGAACGGGTTTTTATTAAGCTGGTTTTTAAAAACCCCCTGTTTCGGGAACCCTCTAATCAGCTTACCCGCTATAAAGGCTATCGCTTCGATTGAATTAATTCGGCTTACTGCTTACCGGTATCAATAAGCCGCGAACGGGTTACCCCTTGTTGCGCTGATTGAACCTGTTAAGATATTTTAGTTCTTACACATACCACGTCGCGTGCGGTGCGAGAAAAGAGGGGATGGAACGGGTTACCGTCACCCGAACGAAAAGCGGTTAGTTCGAAAACCTATCTGATTCGGTAAGCGGTTACCGCTTGTTACGGATCGGGTTACCCGGCTTGAACGGGCTATCGTAATGAACGGCTAAGCCGATGAAAGGCTTACCGAAACGTTTGGGTTATCGTATGAAGGGGATATCGATTCGAACGGCTTAAGTAAACGAACGGGTTTTCCGGTCCCTGCCAACATCTGAACTTATCGTCCAACTAGAGATCGCTCCCGGAGCGGTAAACTGACCCTGATCAGAGGAGTTGGGACGGGTTCTTGCTGTTACAAACCGTCCTTCCACTCGTAGGGACGCAGATCAACCATCTTTGTAGCCTCCAACGACTGTTTTTGATTTTTCATGGCTTGTATTCTTAAACGTAGTAATTATAAGCGCTTATCAGACGCAGCTATACAGCTTATATCGCTTCTTGTCTGCCATGACATTATTATTGACATTTCATCGAGGTTTGGAGGAAATCTTGCAGTTCAATGAATGATTGTCTTGGACTGGTTTGAAAATCGCCAAAAGTTGCAAAATTTTGGCCGAGATCTGGTTGATAGTTTTGTGGCCGTTGGGGAGTTGGACGACGCTTAGTGCCAGCATAAGAAACATTAAATGAAACAGGTTTTTGTTGTGGTTGTGCTACTTTTTACACAATAACGTGTCATAAAGACGAGTAAGCCGGTTCAGTAGTACTAGTGCTACTCTACCATCAGCATGAGCGTATAATTTAGCAAGACGAGTTTGACGTGGTGATAGCAGTAGATTCTGTTGCCAATACTTACTGCCCTTATAACCAAAAGGTAGTATCTCCAATTCAAAAGCCAAAGCAGATTCAAACTTTTTCCGCTAGTAATGAGAATCCACTTGCTACAGGAGTTATTCCTCGATACCTCCATTAGTTTTAGCGGAGTAGAATTTCACACCAAACAGCCTCTTTTATAGACCTTCGACATGGACCTTACTAATTGCAATGCAGTTTCAATTT
This sequence comes from Acleris cristana, assembly GCA_948252455.1. Lineage (NCBI taxonomy): Eukaryota > Metazoa > Arthropoda > Insecta > Lepidoptera > Tortricidae > Acleris > Acleris cristana. The sequence continues at coordinate 6,392,480 of OX411801.1, read as the reverse complement.
CATCACCAGAGCTCGGAAAGGCTGAGCTGTTTTGAGAGTTTGCATAACATGGACATACCCTGTCATTTAATGGTAGTCACCCCATGTTTAATTTAATTATTAATGAAATTATAAGCTGCCTTTTGCTACGAGCTTTTACGTCGCCGTTAAAACGAACACTAGTGAATTTGAATCTACTGAATGTGATACGGTCGATTTTGCACAGCTCCATTGCAGTCCGCTAAAATGGAAGGAAGTTTTAACTAATATATCCACATGGATGTGACTATGAAGAAGTCAGTGTCAATAAGATGAAGGGATGTTTTAAAAAAACAATATAACTAACATTTTAAGAGGATTCGAGTTAGTTTAATCATAATGAATTGTTTTGATTTGTATTAATATTAATTTTTCGGTCATATCCATATTAATATCTACACATGACACTAATGATATAAGAATAGCTCACCCTTTCCGAGCTCTGTTCATCGCCATCATGTCATTCGAAGCACCTCCGCTGCTGGACATCTTGACCAAAGATTTCCATCGAAATTGATCCTGTGCTGTTCGCATGCAGCTGTTTTCTGCGACTATTTTTAGATCGTCGTCCTTGAGGTAGACCTTCCGTTGCACCTTCCGGTACGGTCGGCCTTAGTGCATTCTTTAGTGCTTTGTTATAAACGTCATGTTTTAACTGCTGCACAAATCAAAGGCGTTAAAGCGCCAAGGTAAAAAAGTGTGCAACTACTTCTAAGTAAGGCTGCGGCTCTACTGAGGCGGAGAGGAGCGGAGTGGAGCGGAGCTGTGACAATATCAACGAATAGAATCTAATCTAACGTGCGCAAGGCGCGCTCGACGTGACCGCATGCGCCTTCTATTGGTTAATATTGGCACAGCGCTGCTCCGCTCCGCTCGTCTCCGCCTCAGTGGAGCCGCACCCTAATGGTTGCAAATTACGTCGAAATAATGTCGAACGATATCCGTAATATGGATATGACCACGACTGATTTTGAAAAAAGAGAACGTCATTGCAAAAAAGTTATAGAATTATTGAAGTACATAATCATATTTTTCTCTATATTAGATATTTTCAGTCCATTCCTTTTATAGTTCATTATCTACTTTCCACTTTATAGTCTCAAGAGGTGACGATTTACAAGTGGCCAGTACTTTCTTAATATACAAAACATGTACTGAATAAATAGTACTCGAAATTTAATAAAAGTCTTATCCATCTTGTCCTTTCGTCACCATTGCTTCCGTCAGTCGCCCTTTACTTATAATGCTGACTGTATTTGGTCCAGAGTCTTTCCGCCCCAACTGTCATCGGTTTCACGAGCTATGTCGTCATTGCCTCAACTTTACTAAGCTAAAAAATTATATACTAAAACATACTCATTCCTTTAGGGGATCTCTTCCAGTTAACCTTTGACCAATAATACAAAAGCAAAGCTAAATCATGCCAAACGATAAAATTAAATGTACAAATGATCAGCGGGCCTATTATGTATGCGTCTCTATCGCTTGTCAAATGTGGATAAAGAATCCGTCACTCTGTTACTTATTTACGTGTCAGAAGGAGACGAATGCCTTATCCACACTTTGTCATGCGATAAACGCAGCCATATTAGACCCCAAGATGATAATTCCGCGTTACGTTGGTTACATAATGATATTCGACCAAACATTTCGGGCAATACCGTGATCGTAAAATTCCAGCCATACCTGGGTCTTCTATATACTTCTATTTAAGGAGAAACTGACTGATCGATCAACGCACAGCCCAAACCGCTGGACCTAGGGGCTTGAAATTTGGAGGGAGTATTTCTTGGGTACCTTAGGGTAGGGTGGGGTGCACAAAAAAAATCTGAAACAATTCTGACTTTAAGATACCCAATTATTTATATTTTACGCAAAAAATAAAAAGACAAATTTTACAGTTTTGGAAATTTAGGCTACTGAACATGGACATTATTGCATAGAAGATAAACTTCATAACAAAACGAGTATTTTCTCGAACCTAATTCTACTTCTTTATTATAAAATCCGAACTTTCTTAGTACCTTTAGTTACGCCATCTCTTTAGCAAATAGCCAATAACTACCTTCTAGATTAAGCTATCCTCGTTATGTTAAATTAATTATGTTTGTGTAACCTTCCTTGGTTTCACCTGATGGTTCCAGCGGATCCAACGGAAGACCAGAGGCCCTTGCCAAGATGCATTACGCTAACTAGCGTTTCTATTCGTTTCGTTTTTAAACCAATCGCGTCACTGGTAGATCACGTGACTATTCGTATCACGTCGTCTACCAGTGATGCGATTACGAAACGAATAGAAACGCTAGTTAGCGTAATGCATCTTTAATGCCAGCATTACGCTGAGTTGGAACCATTTGCCAAAAATTCTTCGTGTGAATATTAATCAGTTATTTGTTGTTAGGTACGTCACGAATAAATGTTTTACTTTCTTCTTTTTAATAGATAATAGAAATGTTTGTATTTTTTTTGGTAAAACTACGTTACGATTTGTTTAAAGTTTAAAAGTACTTGAAAAAATACCTTTAAATACGCCAAAATGACTCACTAAAAATTGTTTAAATAATATGTAAATAAATAAATACATAAAGAAACTAGATACTAAAACACTTCGCGATACATAATCTTTCTTTTTCCATTACAAAATAATACACGAAAACCGCTATAATGTATAAAACGCCAATATATTTCACGCCATTCAACCCTCTTTATCTATGGCCATGTGTATGAAAATCGTGTAAATATTTAGCATGACCTCTTTGTAGGAAGTAGAGCGACCAACCTATGACCCTAGACAGACATAGGGCTTCTTAACCGACCTAGAAAGAGAAAACTCATCGACGCTTTGGTCAAAGGACATTCGTGTTCATAAATTATGTGTACACTTTAGTACCTTGTCCATTTAATGTCATGTTTAAACTGCCATATGAATTGTCGCAGCGATTAAAGTGACAAGGTACTAAAGTGTACACATATGGCAAGAAAAACGGGTCAGTGTGCGTTTTTCATACTAAAGAGGCTATTTCGAAGCCTTGGTTCCTCGCCAGGGGATGCTTTTAGTGAAATCTGATGATGGATACCCCGAGCATCAATACAGGACTTCCGGAGTGCCTAGGATAATCAACTGATTGAATCTGCGGCTAACGCCGGAATTGTGTATGTTCGGAAAAACATCTAAGGGTGTTTCCAGACCAATCGATCGACGTCGACTAATCAATTCTACCATCGATCGATGCCGTCGATCGACGATCGATCGATTGGTCTGGTAACACCCTAAAATTGCAATAAAATGTAAGGAAATCCAAATGCTGACCCAAACGTTGTGGTGTTAACTGATTGTGCGATCAGTTAGGTATCTTAAGAACTTTTGACCTCCTCTATTGAACCTCGGTGTATCCACCATTAAACCTCACTCAAAACAACCCCTGGCAAGGAACCAAGGCTTTGAAATATATCCTTGTTAGTATGAAAAACGCACCCTGACCCGTTATTTTTGCCCCTGAGTGCACAACTAGAGGGCGCACGCGACTTCGGACGCGCAGAATTAGCACCCAGCTAAATCCCCTATGTAACCCCTTAGGCGATCAATTTCCAAAAATCCCTTCTTGGGTACCGAAGGAATATTCCATCCAAATTTGAAGTCCCTAGGTCCAGCGGTTTTTGCTGTGCGTTGATCAAAAAGTTAGTCAGTAAAGATAAAAGATACATACATACATACATTAAATCACGCCTGTTTCCCAGAGGGGTAGGCAGAGACCACTTCTTTCCACCTGCTACGATCCTGACAAATCTCTTTCGCTTCTTCCATATTCGATGTATCGAGTCATGCACGCACGTCGGTTTCAGGTACTTAAGATTCGGCCCTTTTCTAGTAAGATAAAAGATAAAAGACATTTATTCAGTAAGTAGGCCGCACGGGCACTTTTACACGACAAGAATCTACCAGCGCGTCCCAATAGGTGACCGCTGTTGAGAAGAAACGCCGCAAGAAACTCAGCAGTCAGCCATTTTTTTAACATTTTAAATATTATTTCATACGACAATGGTACTACTTAGTCTAGCATTATATAAAACTATGAATATTAAATTAAATATAATATCAAATAACATGCGTAGTTCAGCAGGAAAACATGCCAAGAAGCTTACGATAGAGATTGAGTTAGAAAAAGGAAAAAAAAACATCTACCTGTGTGTATACTAGAGGACGCCCGCGACTTCGTACGCGTAGAATTAGTTTCCCGTTACTCCCCCCATTTCTTCCCGTTGGGGGTCGATTTTCGGAAAATCCTTTCTTAGTGCTCACTTACATCATGAAAGGAACCCCTGTACCAAAATTTCAAGTTTCCAGGTACAGTAGTTTCGGCTGTGCGTTCATATATAAGACAGTCAGTTTTGCCTTTTATATACATATACACCGTGGGCGTTAATAACCCGAAATATTTTAACCATCGATTCTAGAGCCTATTCGGAGTATTTAATGTGATATAACATGTAGTCCAATAACGCATAATTTCCGAGATTTTTATTATTTAAAAAACCATTTCATAGTCAATTTAATTTGAGCTCTGTCACCTAAACTTAAAGCTTATTTACTAAGAAAACGATTAAATTTATTTATGATGTACGTTGATGATATTACTACTTACAACATGAATCTTTCTTAGTAAATAATGCTTTAGGTTAAGGTGACAGAGTTCAAATTAAATTAACTATGAAATTGTTTTTTAAATAATGAAAATCTCGGAAATTATGCGTTATTGGACTACATGTTATATCACATTAAATACTCCAAATAGGCTCTAGAATCGATGGTTAAAATATTTCGGGTTATTAACGCCCACGGTGTATATAGATAAGACGGTACTAATGTGGCGGTTACATAATTAGGGACGCTTGCGTTTTTCCCATACAATTGTCTACAAATATGACAACCAATCAAAAAGTTCTTGAGTAATATTATTTTTAGTTACACTAATCATTTACTAATAAACTATGGTTTAAATGTATGTACAATTTGTCTCTGTTGTAAACGAATCTTTCATTTTATAAGGACTTGACTGACGACTGGAAAAATTAATGTTTAGCGTTCATACAAAGTTTTACAACTCGTATAAAACTTTGTATACTTAAAAATGTCGATGACTAAATTACTGATGTCACACTAAAGCTGAGCTTTTTTTTTTAACAGCATTGTATACCACTAAATGACCCAAAGTTAGATAATTAAACTTCAGAAATGTTTACTCGGAATCTTGTGCAGTATTGGACCGGAAAGTGAAGTGTTGGCATGCGTCCCACAATGTGATATTATTGTGTTCCTGTGTGGCGATAGAACATGTACATACATACATACAGGGCCTCTATTTATCACGGTAAAAACAATATCGTTTTGACCTGTTATCGTATTGTCAATGTTTTGATAGCTCCTATTTACTTGACAGTAATGGCGGCTGAGTTAAAAACAATACCGTAACAGGACAAATACGATTTAGATTTTAACGCCTAGAATAGAGGCGAAGGTTAAACACAGAACCCTCCTTTAGAGCTTCGCCGCAGTTGGGTAAAAATTACTGACTGCTGAGTTTCTTGCGGCGTTTCTTCTCAGCAGTCAGTGGTCTCCTCTTGGGAAGCGCTGGTAGATTTTTGCCGTGTTGTACTCGTGCCTACTTAACAAAACATCTTTTATTTTTTATCTTTTTTTTACAAAATACGGCTGTTTCAGGCATCTTCTTAGATTGAACAAAACAAGTAATAGCAATTTTAAAAAAAGTTTCATTTTTATTTTTATTTTTATTATGGAATGTACTAGATTGAAAATTTTATAATTAATATTAAGGGCTGATTTTTCAATCCCCAGATAAAGCTATCCGGAAGGTAAATTTTAGCTCCGTCCTTTTCTTTCATATGACTTCAGAAAAGGATAGTAATACATTTAACTGACGGATGGTTTTATCTGCGGATTGAAAAATCAGCCCTTAATTTGATATAATAATTAATATAGAACTGTTATTACCATGGCAACGCTCATTATAGAATTGTTTTCCCGCTTCGGTTACGCTATAGGTGGTATTCTGATACCGTTAACGATATCAATATTAGCGGTTTATAGTACGCGAGTAGAAAAAATACTTTTTATCGAATAAACAGCTGGGTGAAGATCGTTTCCTATTCGGATCTTAAACCAGTACGTTGTTTCTCGCTCATTCAGTCTCTAAAGAGTTTATACTATAGGTTTATAGCTACGCTGTGCGTATGGCATTCTTTGTGCCACAATCAACTCACGCATTCTGGGTACTTTAACAATTGACGTCGGAGGTGAAAATCGACAGCCGACATCCTGCCGAGATCCGACTTGTCTTGTTGGCAGCAATGTTAAACAACGGCTGTAATTTTAGCGGCGATTTGGAACACGTTTGTCAACTCGTTTTATTTTTGGGAATGAAAATGTATATTTTGAACTAGAAAACAAGTGTGAAACGTGACGTTACACTTGTGTAACGCACGGAGGCTTTCTATTGGAATAAATAAATAACCAAAAAAAACTGGGATAATCTCACACAAGTTGACATAGTCCCAAACTAAGCTCTAGGCTTGTAGGTACTATGGGTACTAGACAACGATAAACATACTTATATAGATAAATACATACTTAAATACATGGAACACATCCAAGACTAGGAACAAATATTAGCGCTCATCACACAAATATCTGCCCTTACCGGGATTTGAACCCTGGACCGCCAGCTTCGTAGGCAGGCTAGGCGTCCAAATCCTGAACTTACAATTACACATAAACTCACGCCTTCATTCCCAGAGTGGGGTAGGCAGAGCCACAGACTCACCAACAACTCCAAAAACTTGTTGATAATTCTGTGACCACATTTTGCACAACCAGGCTAAGATGTTATCCGTGTATTAGTGACAGGTTGCAAACCCATCGCCTAACAGCACTACACAGCCTTTAGTCCCTTAGTCGTCTCTTACGACATCCAATGGAAGAAATGGAGTGGCAACATTCTAAACCCGGCACCACACGGGGTCAAACAATTAGGTACTCCTAAAATCCGTGTAAGCATATCTTGTTTTGGGAACATGGTTTATATAGATGAAGGTCAAGGTCAAGTGAAAAAGGGTTTAAGTCTAGTATACTCTGTTTATGTATGTACCCCGTTTTAGGGTTCCGCTCAAAAAATGAAAAAAACCGAACCCATATAGGATCACTCGTGCGTCCGTCTGTGTGTCCGTCCGTCTGTCACAGCCAATTTGCTCCGAATCTACTGGACCAAATCAGGTGAAATTTGGTAGAATGGTGTAATCCTATGATCCAAACACAGATGGCCAAAGTATTTTTTTTAGGGTCATTTTCTGGGGACAAATAATGAAAAAAAAAGTTTTACCAACCTTACCTTGTCATATATCAAATGAAAGGGCTCGTTATGAGGATCTCAAATATATTTATGTTATTTTTGTAAAATGAATAGTTTTGAATCTATTTACGAAAGAAGACGAAAATTTACCATTCCCCCCTGATCTCCGAAACTACTGAGGCTAAAATTAAAAAAAAATACAAAACAGTTCATTGCTTGTAGATTACTGGAAAACCTATAAGAATTCAATCAGGAAAAAAAAATGTACGGAACCCTCTCCACGCGAGTTCAACTCGCACTTGGCCGGTTTTTAGTACTACGACTTAAGTCGACTTATACCCTTTTCCACTAGGACCCCAATAATTCATGTAAGCGTTCTATCTTGTCTAGGGGACATGGTTTATGTAGGAGATCATATCGCAAGTCTTTTATGCGCTTCTCTTTCATCGTAGTTGTTTGTAGAATAAATTTATTTTTAAAGAAAAGAAAAGAAAAAGAAAAGAAAAATACATTTATTTACTACACACATAAAACACACAGAAATAATAAAAATTTAAAAACAGAAAACAGCAACAAAAAGAGTAGTGAGTGTGTCTTCGCGGCAGTGAATTGGACACTGGCTCAGCATAATGCTGAGGTGTCAAACACCTGCAGCGCTGATTTTCAGCCAGCTCCGTTTGTGACAGACGGACGGTACGTTAAACGAATAAATAGTGTAGGTAATACAAAAATATATATACTATTAAACAAATACTTATAGTTAGTGACAGAAAAAATACAAAAACTACATGCATTTACAGAAACCTAATATGTAAAATAGAAATACTTACTTAGCCAGTATACAGCATCGACAATTTGGCACAATTTAACAAAAAAAACAAAATAAAAAAAAAACACTAAACTTTTAACACTGTTCGGTGTTGTAGAATCATTGAAAACGCTAGGGTTGGCATTGCACATATTTAAAATGGTAACCCTATCGATATTTCGAACTTTTCTCCGCTGTGTCGTTTGTCCGAAATTTTCATTAGTCTGAAAAACATTTTTCAAAATGTTTAAGGAGATATAACTACAGGGCCTCTATTCAACACGGTAAAAACAATATCGTTTTTGATCTGTTATCGTATTGTAACCGTTTTGATAGCTCTTATTTACTTGACTTGACAGTAATGGCGTCTGACGTCATAACAATACCATAACAGGTCAACTACGATATCGTTTTTACCGTCGTGAATAGACAATCCAGGAAAGTTAAAAGGTTTTTTCATAGGCGTTATGGTTTTTACCGTTTAGAATGTGTTTCATGCGGCAGTGGTCTTCTTTTAAGAAGCCCTGGTAAAGCCACCGTCAATAGAACTTGCAAAAGATGTGAACAAAACCAAACGAATTCACCATGATTACTCGATTATCACGTACTTTTAAAGATCAAGTGATGTCTTTGCATTGATTTATACACTAAATCATTATTTTCATATTAAGTTTAAAATGAAATCACTATTCATTATACGTTATTTTTAATAAAAACACGCTCGGTAAATATTTGAGGTTATTTGTCAAACAGTACTAATTTGTTTACATCGTTCGCAAGTTCTATTGACGGCGACTTTAGATTTTCACGTGTAATAGTGCCCGTGCCACCTACATGCTGAATAAACATTTTTTTAATTGGCAACCCTTTATCAGTCATCGTAACCGGCATATCTACTAGGCCATGATGTGTTCCAAAATTTTTACAATTCACATCTTCGTTGAATTTTCATTTAATTACCTATTGTAATAAGATATAATAATCGGAAACTTACTCAGTGTGTTTTAAATGTGTTAATAGTTTTATTTTTTGTATATTTTTTAGTTGATATAGGTGTTAAGTTCTCTCTTCTACTTTATAATTTGTGTACAGAAGTGAAGCCCTTTCAGGTATAATTTCTGAACCTATTTATTTAGAAAACTTATTGTTAACTTACATACCTTCACGCCTTACTCCCAATGGGGTAGGCAGAAACTATGGAACACTAGGTGCTCCGGTTCCCCTATGGAATCCCTAATCGTCATTTGTCCTAATGCATCGTTTGTCCGAATTTTCGTTTATCCTAAAGCCATTTCCGCTTAAATTTTAAAACTTTTTAGTGTTGTTATAACACAACCCTTACCTAACCTAACCGCAGATATAATTGGAAAACTTAAAACGTTGCCTGACTCATCTGAAAACCAGTTTAGGGCAAATGAAAATTCGGACAAACAAGTGTTAGGACAAACGTTTTTAGGGATTCCGAGGGACACCCTAATTTTCGCTTCCTCTACAATCATCAACCTCTTCGTGCACGTACGTCGGTTTCGGGTGCTTTTGATTTGGCCCTTATTCAGTACATCGCGAATCTGATCATAGTATGTGCGTCTAGGGCGACCCGTGCCGACATCTCCACTCATTCTCGCTCGCACCTCTTTCGTAAATCTTCTTTCTTTCATCCTTTCTAAAAGACCTAACCATCTTTAGTTATAGGTTAATAGTTTATCTATATACTAGAGGACGCCCGCGACTTCGTACGCGTAGAATTAGTTTCCCGCTACTCCCCCCATTTTTTCCCGTTGGGGGTCGATTTTCGGAAAATCCTTTCTTAGTGCTCACTTACATCATGAAAGGAACCCCTGTACCAAATTTCAAGTTTCTAGGTACAGTAGTTTCGGCTGTGCGTTGATATATAAGTCAGTAAGTCAGGTTTGCCTTTTATATATATATATATATATATATATATATATATATATATATATATATATATATATTTATCATATCTATATATTAGGTTTTATCTGTGACTTTATCCGTGCAGAAGTTGTTTATAGCTACTAAAACTTGTAAAATAAAGATGATACTAAGACATTTTAAATAATTTAACACAACTTAATAGGATACCTAAAATAACGACGCGCTGGCATTGTTGGTTGACGAAGCTAGCGGTCCTAGGTTCGAGTCCCGGTAAGGGCAGATATTTGTGTGATGAGCGCGAATAGTTTTCTATGTATTTAAGTATTATGTTTCTCTATGTAAGTATTTATATCGTTGTCTAGTACCCATAGTACAAGCCTAGTGCTTAGTTTGGGACTAGGTCAATTGGTGTGACATTGTCCCCGGATATTTATTTATTTATGTACTCTATGTCATCATACTAAGCCTCGACTAAGAATTGCTCTAAATATAATTCTATTGTGTGTATTTTCCTTATGCACAATTCTATTATTATCTACTTATTGTATTTAACCCCATGAACTCTTGCAGTAAATACGATATAATATTTACATAGAGGACACTGCTTAAGTTTGTAAAAGTTTTTCTATAACACACGTACAAAAACTATAATCAAAAACCTTTCTGAAGTTTTTTTTTAAATAATGAAACATAGTGAAAACAGTTTTAGGGACCGTTGCGTAGGATAACACAGCACAATAACTATAAAATACATATTTTTTACACCACTTGCTCGACAATGCCAAATTACATATTATGCAAACCTTACGTAAAGCAAGTCATCAAAGCCCTTGGCTTTAGCCGGGGTGTAATGTTGGACTGAATATCATTATAACCCGCTGGGTTGTAATATTTTCACTTTTCATAGTTCTCATTGCAATGGCCTTAAAGTCTAATTTCGTAATAATAGATCAACTAGTCTCTGAGTACGGCAGTATACCAGTTGCCGTTATTAATATCGAGCAAAAAACGGCATTAAATTCACGTTTTTTGTATGACAGCCACACTTAAATATTATTTTATTCTGTTTTTAGTATTTGTTGTTATAGCGGCAACAGAAATACATCATCTGTGAAAATTTCAACTGTCTAGCTATCACGGTTCGTGAGATACAGCTTGGTGACTGACAGACGGACAGTTGAGTCTTAGTAGGGTCATTCCACCGTTTCGGGTGTTACACTGAACTCATATAAGGTTTATTTCGGTATTGTAATAAGGAACTAGGAAAATAGAACTATTTAATGGTCTACTATTTAGATAATACTTTCTTTTCCTGGAAACGCATAATTAAAAGTACAATAACGAGAGAATCACTAAAAAGTAGCTGTTTTGGATATTAAAGATAAAGATAAGATAAAAGACATTTTATTCAGTAAGTAGGCCGCACGGGCAATTTTACACGTCAGGAGTCTACCAGCGCTTCCCAAGAGGAGACCACTGCCGAGAAGAAACGCCGCAAGAAACTCAGCAGACAGTCATTTTTTTTAACCATATTTCTTATTACAATGATACAACTTAGTCTAGTATTATATAAAACTATAAATATTAATTTAAATATAATACTTATCAAATATCATGCGTAGTTCATCAGGAAAACATGACAAAAATATTAGGAGAGATATAGACGGAGAAAAAGGCAAAAAACAAAAAATAACAAGACGACCACATAAAAGTTTCGACATGTTTTCCTACATCAACAGTGTCCCCTAGACAAGATAAAGGTTTTACATTTGAACAAATTATTATTGACTAAGTTTCGAGTTTAGGCCATGCATTTTGTCTGCTAGATAATCCTCGACCCTATAATACGCTTTAGACATTAACGACTTTTTCAAGTAATTTTTAAGTGCTGAAAAGGGTAACTTTAAAACTACGTCAGGTAATTTATTATAGAAATGAATGCATTGACCAACAAATGATTTATTACGGTGGAATGACCTAGTAATTGGATTCAGTGTTTACTCCGTGGGTACGGAACCCTAAAAAGAGTAAGAACCTTTGGTCGAGATCACAGTCTAAAATTTCACTGCATCGCGAAAAAATACGTGTTTGAATTTCGTCGGTCTTAGGCAGGATTCGAACCTACATCTCCTCTGGCTCTCCGGGCCGATGCAGGCGCATTACCAACTATGCCACCAAGACCCTACTTAAGATCCACGAAATTTGTAATCGCTTGCTTTTTCATACTCGGAGGGTATGTGTGTGGGAGGGTGGTGGTGGTTTTTTCGCTTTAATATTTTAGAATTTCGTGAACAGACGTTTCTGTTAAATTTAAAAATCTTTAATACGTGTTTGGTTTCTAATTTGCCAACCAAAGTTAACCCCCGTTTCTCGATTGTTACAGACGCAACAGAGCAACCATGTTGAGGAGAAAGTTCCAGAAATAAGCGCCGATATACAATTCAAACGTCCACACGCCGTGACCCGGACAGATTTAATGCCTTATAGAAGCCTATTGTGGAGCATTTGAACACTACGAGATATATTGAAGATGGCGTCGTGCTTGTCCGGTGGCCATTTTGCCGGGAGTCAGGAATATGTGCCGGTGGCGGAGTTTTATGCTGACAAATCAGTTTTTGTGACGGGCGGCACGGGGTTCATGGGGAAGGTAAAGAAACCAATTTTCAATAATTAGGGTTGTGTAGTACAGTCGGCCTTATAAGAAGCTGCACACTTTTGTACCTTGTCGCTTTGACGCCTTTGACAGATTAGTGCAGAAGTTCAAAGATGGCGTTAAAGTGACAAAACACTAAAGTGTGCAGCTTCTTATAAGGCCGACCGTACATGTAGAATAGCTAAACTTAAGTGGCAGTGGGCGGGGCACATTGCTCGCAGGACTGATGGCCGATGGGGACAGAAGGTTCTTGAGTGGCGTCCGCGGATCGGGAGACAAGCTGTAGGTAGGTCTCCAACAAGATGGAGTGACGACCTTGTAAAAATCGCGGGAACGCGGTGGATGCGAAAAGCACTAGACCGGTCTGAATGGAGAGCCTTGGGGGAGGCCTATGTCCAGCAGTGGACGTCTTTCGGCTGACATGATGATGATGATGATGATGATGATGATGATGATGAGTACATGTACTAAGAGCCAAAAAGAATTAATTCCCGACACTCTACTAGAACGAACTATTACGTAAAGTTTCTGCTCTTAGTTCATTTAGTACACGCGGAGCGAGAACCGAACACAGCAGTTCGCGCTCGTCACACAAATATCTGCCCTTACCGGGATTTGAACCCAGGACCGCTAGCTTCGTAGGCAGAGTCACTACCAACTATGCAAATTACGTCAAAATGACGTCAAACAATATCCGTAATATGGATATGACTACAATTGATTTAAAAAAAAGAGTTCATCACTGCAAAAAAGTTATGGACTTTTATTGTTGAAGTAAATAATCATATTTTTTGTTTATTAGGTATTTTCAGTAAGTACATTCCTTTTATAGTTCACTATCTACTTATATAGGGAAAATGACCCCTACACATCTATAGACGTAAGAGGGGCATAATTATTCGTAAAGTGATACTTCAGTACTTTCTTAATATACAAAATATGTACTGATTGATAACAAAAACTGCATATATTGGGTCCTTACCTATGAAATTGGCGTTATGTTTACGTGTTTTATTTCGTACGAAATTTATTCATTTCAATTTTAACTTCCAAATTATTTTAACATTTCATTAATACAGTATGTTACAAAGGTTTTAGATACAAGTAATATGGTTCAATTTCTTATTTGGTGTTTAAAATTAAAGTGTGAACTCAACTCTTTTCATGTGCTGTGAGTTCAAGTGTTTCAATTACGCAGAGTTTTATGAAGCTAACAATTTTTAAGTAATCAAGATATGTATAATATAGCTTAGAAGTGTCCAATATTCCTGACAGAATTTTGTTTGGTTTGCATTTGACGTTACTAAATAATCCGCAAAATTAAATGTATGAAAACTTACGTTTTCATAAAATTCTCCATATAAAACGCCAATTTCATAGGTAAGGACCTAATATTTTCACACATAAATAGTACTCGAAATTTAATAAAAGTCTTATCCATCTTGTGCTTTCGTCACAATATTGCATCCGTCGTCCGTCCATTATTAATTACTATACCTAGAGATTTTCCTAGCACGAACGACGTGTTGATAGTGCTTGACATAATAAAAACATCGACAATCCTGTTATCGATAAGTAGGTATCATTTTTAACGTCATAGAGTGATTTTCACCGAAGTATATAAAATATTGATAAATTGATAGTTCTTATTTTATATAACGCACCACATTGTTATATAAATCATATGACATATATATGATTGTATTTTTTTTCCTTGATGAAATGATTTCGCTATTTTCTTATTTGGTACTTCAATGAGTTCCAGGACATCGTGAACATTTTCTTAACAACTATATATGTATAGATGTACGAGTATTTCCTCTATGACGTTGAAGTGGTCGAGTGAATCGATAACAGGTTTGTCGATATTATAATTATGTCAAGCACTAACCACATGTTGTTCCTGCTAGAAAAATATCTAGGTATAGTTATTACGGCAGTATAGTGATGGTACCATTTGAAATGTTTCAGGTTTTGGTGGAGAAGTTGCTGCGGAGTTGTCCAAAGATCAAGAATATATACCTGCTCATGCGGCCGAAGCGCGGTCAGGACGTGGCGTCCCGGCTAACGGAGCTGACACAGTCACCGGTTAGTCATGACGCATTAGCATACACCTTATTGACGGGGGCAAAAATATACCAGTGCTAGTGATTCATTAAATATCGACTAAGTTTTTCGACAACTTTTTTCGTGACATAATGGATCTTACATGTCTTGCAAAAGTAAGTCGTACCTTTATCTTCTATATGTGAATGATCAACATTCCATTAAGATATTTTTTTCTTTCGAGCCATTTTTAACCGACTATAAAAACAAAAAGGTTCTCAATTCGTCGGAATGCTAAAGAATATTATTGTACTGAATGAATTTGTTATTCAATGTAATTTCAATGGTGTTCTAAAGAGACTTAAGTCCAGAGTCAATGTCAGATACCGGTTGTTTATATTAGCGATAAGTATAAATAAAAGAGGTTTGCACATAATTAAAAATTATTAAAACTTGGCCATTACTTATGATAATGATGATTAAAAATTGCTTTTTATCGATGCCGATAAACTTAGTCGATATTTAATGAATCACTAGCACTGGTACATTTTTGCCCCCGTCAATCCGGTGTATGCTTATTAGTAGGGTTAGGATCGGAGACGGGAATTCTCGTGGCACTTTTTGATAACGCTAGTGAGTTCTCATTTATCGACTTCCATCGTATCGATACGATAAAATGCAGAACACAAAATACAAAAAGATATTAAAAGTAGAAATACACAGTGGGTCTCTATTGGATCGCATATTTTTTTTACGCATAACGTATCTTGACGCGTAAAATCCTTTGACCTAAAACGGTTTTTACAATAGAAAACGTTTAATTTTAATTATTTTTAAAATCTAACACAATAGACGTTTATTAAATTTTGAAATGTCAGCCTAAAGGGTGTTTATGCGAAAAAAAAAAATGCGTAAAGATACGTTATGCGTAAAAAGTTTATGCGTTTCAAAGGGATCCCATACACAGCAGGCGGTCTTATCGCTAAAGAGCGATTTATTCCAGATAACTTTTTGGCAGTTGAATATTTGAAATCGACTATGCGAATAAATATAAAAGTTACTTGGCTAACAATACAGGGTGCCTCTGACCTTGGGGCTTTAAATGCAACGATCGATTCTACTCGTTAAACTGAAGTACTTTTGTTCCACATTGACCACGCTGTTCTGTTACCTCGGTGTTAGTTTTAAGTTTTATATTGTTATGTATGTTAGTCTATAAGGTATTTGTAATTAGGGGCCTGCACACGTAAAGTTGGGACCGCGGGAAACGCCACGCGCCATTCCAATCTTCGTTCCGAACCGTACGTGTAAATGCAACTGTAATAGTAAAGTAGTAAAAAATGTACGGTTCGGAACGAACATTGGAACGGCGCGTGGTGTTTCCCGCGGTCCGAACTTAACGTTTGCAGACCGGTAATTACAAATACCTTATAGACTAACATACACAAAAATATAAAACTACATATGGAAAGGCAGATACGGCAAGAGACTTTGTTATAAACTTTGTAAAGAGAATATAATGGACGGAGAGATAGCTATGGAAATAGGTTTGCAATTTATAGAGGAACGAAATCCCTCTAGTTAGTGTGCCATACTATCATTATTAATTAATTCGGGCGCCTGGCAGCTGTTCAGCGGTAGGTGTGAGAGTGGATGGGCAACAAAGGGGTTGTAAAATCAATTGAAGGTGTGCAATTTATACAGCTTTGAATTTGGTGTGATATAATAGCTAATTAAGTATTTAATTCGAATGTAACATTGCCAGGCGTTTTAATTGGGGGACAAGTAGTGCCAGGGTGACGTAGAGCTAGCTACGGAAATAGGTTTGCAATTTATAGAGCAACGAAATCCGTCTAGTGAGTGTGCTATACTGTCATTATTAATTAATCCGGGCGCCTGGCAGCTGTTCAGCGGTGGATGTGACAGTAGACCATAAGTGTCTATTATGCTTATTGTTCTCTAGTACCCATAGTACAGTCCTAGAGCCTAGATGGGACTGGGTTAATGTGTGTGAATATGGAGTGTATATCATAGTTTCGACTACGTACGCTCGGAATATCATGCTATCGAATGTTCATTGGCTCGACCGTTACTGGATCGAATATTCGATCTAGCGAATATTCATTACAATAACAGTCGAGCCGACAAACATCATCGATAGCATGATATTCCGACAGTACGTAGTCGAAACTATGATATACACTCGTGAATATGTCCCCTTGATATTTATTATTTATTTCTCCCCAGCTGTTCGAGACTCTACGGAAAGAACGGCCGTTTGAGCTAAATAAAATCGTGCCCATCGTTGGGGATATCACCGAGCCGGAGCTGGGCATCAGCGCCACAGACCAGGCCATGCTGTGTCAAAAGGTAATCCTTTACAGTGGTTTTATCTCACGAAACTACAATCTTAAGACTACAATCTTAAGATTGCAATCTTAAGACTGCAATCCCAAGACTGCAAGCTTAACACTGCAATCTTAACACTGCAATCTTCAGACTGCAATCTTCAGATTGCAATCTTCAGACTGCAATTTTAAGACTGCAATCTTCAATAACTTCCAATGAAGTGAAATTCGGTAAATGATACATTTGGTTCACTAATGTTTTACCAAATCATCATTTGGCAAACTATATAATTTTACAAACTTTCATTTCGCAAAGAGGTACTTCCCGCCGCATTATTTTTCATTTCTTAAACCTAAACTAACTTTTTTAATAAACCCATGTAACATGTATGTAATAATATGTACTTACCTAATGGTTTAAGCAAATACATTTTTGCGAAATGAAAGTTTGTAAAATGCTACTTTTGGCACTTTTGGTCAAATTAACGGATCCTAATATATTTATACAGACACAGATAATGCAGATATAGATAATAATGATCGTTATGTTGATATCGCAGGTGTCGGTAGTGTTTCATTCGGCGGCGACGGTGAAGTTCGACGAGAAACTGAAGTTGTCTGTCACCATCAACATGCTGGGGACGCAACAGCTGGTCCAGCTGTGCCATCGCATGCTAGCGCTTGAGGTAAGAACGACCACGAACGTAAATTTAGTGCGGTCAGCCTTATAAGAAGCTGCACACTTTAATGTTTTGTCACTTTAACGTCATATTTGAACTGCTGCACTAATCTGTTAAAGGCGTTAAAGCGACAAGGTACAAAAGTGTGCAGCTTCTTATAAGGCCGACTGTACCTATCCATTTCGAATGAAATGCGCTTGATGTCGTCAGTCTCATTAGAGATGCCAAGTCATGTAAAGTTGAGTATCAACTTAAAGGATACTCAACCCTATTGCTGTAGATTGTCAGATTGACTTTGGTCCTAAATTTAAATCTTTGATTGTACAGATACTTTAATGTGAACATTAACCCCCTTACTAATAAACGTTGAGTAAGGCCTGGTTCCCACTATGCCGGATCCGGCAATTTTGCCGGATCCGGTAAGGGTAGTGGCTGTACAATTTATATGAAGCTGTTCACATTATGCCGTGTGAACAGCGTCATAAGCCACTAGCCTTACCGGCATCCGGCAAAATCGCCGGTCCGGCATAGTGGGAACGGGGCCTAACGGTGATATAGCTATACAGTGTTTTGTCCTTACCTGTCATTGTAAAATTTGGGTTTGACAGATAAGGACAAAACATTGTATAGCTATACAACCGTTATTCAGCGTTTATTAGTAAGGGGGTAAGATGCAACCACACCAATAACCGATACTTTAATGACATGCAATACTTTAATGTCAACATTAAAATACAACCACAGATAACGATTTCTTAATATAGGTCATTTGCTTATCGTTTCTGAATATACCATAGGAAAGTTATGATATAAAAATATTAAACAAAAAACACTTTAATTCCAGGCGCTAGTACACGTTTCCACGGCGTACTGCAACTGCGAGCGCGCGCGCGTTGAGGAGACCGTGTACGCGCCGCCCGCGCATCCCGAGCACGTGGTCACGCTCGTGCAGACGCTGCCCGACGAGCTCGTCGACCGGATCACGCCCGACCTCGTCGGTGAGTCGATGGGCCCTTTAGGGCGATCAGAGACACTATCAATGGAAGAACCTGGCGACTAATTAACGCGTATCCTTGTCAGTGTGTTGCTGGGTTGTTAGGGATGATGTAACTAGTTGGTTTTGATCTGGGAGGCGATGCAGTTCAAGGCCGATTTCGCTGGTGATTCTCTCGACTGTTAGGGTGGTCAGACTTTGTGTAGGGACGCTATAACCATCTACTGTTGATCTGGGAGGCGATGTAGATCAATAGTATTTTATGTAACTGATACATAAAGAGGGTCCTTAAAATACGAGTGTGGTTTTATGAAACGAGCTGAAGGCGAGTTTCATAATAAGATCACACGAGTGTTTTAAGGCCTAATTATGTACAGTTGCATACATTACTTTATCTACACACATATTATAAGTACTCTAAGGGCCTGTTGTTTGATCAGTAGTTAACTCAACTAATTGTTAAAATTCGAAAAAGGAATCGAAAATTTGACACATTTCCTTGAGAATTTAACTATTAGTAACCATTTTTGACCATTAGTTAGTTTAACTACTGATCAAACAACAGGCCCTAAGATGCGTTCAGTAGGCGGCAAAACAAACAAAATGGCGGCAAAGCTATTAACCTGTGTCACGAATATAAATGTTTTTTTTTTAAATCATAGATAAACTAACAAAGTCCCTATTCTAATGTCATTCGAAATCAAAATGGCGTACGACACTTTACTTAAAATATACAGAGTCGACGTTTAATTGATACTAGAATTGGCCCCCTGTTTGAATTGTATTGGTTTTGGAAGATGATCCAAATTTGAACAACATTACTTTATCAAAAGTTGTATCGTAATTTTAACTTTTCATTACAGCTACAGATAAGAAAACATATTGTATCTTGTAATGCTGGTCATTGTCTACGGATTCTGAACGCATTATAGAGGACTTATGATATGAGTGTAGATAAAATAGATTTCGCCGGTGAGTTTCAGAGCCTTTCTAGGACCTGTGCATCGCTACAATGTATAAATATTACTTGAATGGTAGATACACCAATACGACTACTCGCCAACTCCAGCCAACGTGGCGTGGCCCAGGCCAGGATTATGTTATCCATTGGAACTCTATGTGTCATCTTCGCGCTAAGCTGTTGAATTGACTAAAATAGAGTCTTAGTCTTTCCTCATTCTAGGTTAGAAATTTGAGTTTAAAATATCCAATGGGCCTCAGAATTTACTTACCATTAGGAGACCTGTAACTTCCATTCATCATCATCATATCAGCTCGTAGTCGTTCACTGCTGAACATAGGCCTCCCCCTTTGATTTCCAGCGAGAACGTTTCAATACGGCCTGCATCCACCGACGTCCTCCTAGCTTTATTAAGTTACGCCCACACCGGTGCTTAAAATACGGTGACGGTACGGAATCGCAGTGACGCGTCGTATCAGCACCTTTATTGACGCACGCTCCCCACACCACTGCTTAAAAAATGGTGTCGTTGCTTAAACAAACGACGGGGTCATAGTAACAACATGGCGCCGTTTTTGACGTACCGTAATATACGCGCCGTTAAGCAGTATATTACGGTACGTCAAAAACGGCGCCATGTTGTAGGTCATTCTGTCTATCATGTCGGTCGTCCTACGCTGCGCTTGCCAGGTCGTGGTCTCTACTCAAGAACCTAACACTTCTATTGCTTTATCCATACGATAGAATATCTTCTCTCTGTCCGCAGGGGACCGGCCGAACACGTACACATTCACAAAGGCCCTGGCCGAGGATATGCTCATTAAGGAGTGCGGGAAACTGCCAGTGGCCATCGTGCGGCCGTCTATCGGTGAGTAAATATAGTTTTCATCTCAGCATCGCAACAAGGCAGATTTCGCTGTTAAAAGACTGGCAATATTCGATTTTTTTGCGAGCAAAAGACATTGAGCAAAATTAGATTTTTCTGCAAGCGTGAGAAAAAATAACTTTCTGCTTTCTTGCACCTAGTATTCCTTAGCATATTATGAGTATGAACATACATTTGCGCCTCATTAAAACACTATAACTAGATTTCTAAAGCTCAATTATAAATGAAATCGCATTCGTATGCGTACGCATCGAAGTTTAACCCAAAAGGAGATTTCTTTGACCATTTTGTTTGTATATTCCAGTACTGTCATCGGTTCGGGAGCCTGTCCAAGGCTGGGTAGACAACTGGAACGGGCCCAACGGCATCATCGCCGCTGTCGGCAAGGGCATCTTCCGCAGCATGCTCGGCACGGGCGCGCGTGTTGCCGACCTCGTGCCCGTCGACACCGTCATCAACCTGATGATTGTGTGCGCGTGGCGGACGCACCTCAGACGGTCAGTTGTTACTATCGTCATCGGTAGCGTTAATTTGATCATGATACACTACAGAATCGTCAGTAATATCAACTTCATCGTGCGGCATCACATCATCATTAGTAACATTTAATTCATCATCACCATCGTCGCCGTCAGCAAGAGCATCTTCCGCAGCTTGCTTGGCGCGGGCGTGGGCGTCGCCGATCTCGTGCCCGTTGACACCGTCATCAACCTGATGATCGTGTGCACGTGGCGGACGCACCTCAGCCGATCAGTTGTTATTATCATAATCGGTAGCATTAACTTCATCATAATATACTACAGCATCGTCAGTAATATCAACTTCATCGTGTTGTATCAAATCATCATTAATAACATTAGAACTTCATCATCATCATCGCCACCGTCGGTAAGGGCATCTTCCACAGCATGCTCAGCACGGGCGCGCGCGTCCCAACCTCGTGCCCGTCGACACCGTCATCAACCTGATGATTGTGTTCGCGTGGCGGACGCACCTCAGACGGTCAGTTCTTATTATCATTATCGGAAGCATTAACTTCATCATCATACACTTCAGCATCGTCAGTAATATCAACTTCATAGTGCGGCATCACATCATCATTAGTAACATTTAATTCATCATCATCATCGTCGCCGTCGGCAAGGGCATCTTTCGCAGTATGCTCGGCACGGGCGCGCGCGTCGCCGACCTCGTGCCCATCGATAACGTCATCGACCTGATGATCGCGTGCGCGTGGCGGATGCACCTCACTCAGTCAGTTATTGTTATCATCATTGGTAACAATAACTTCATCGTTATGCATCGCGTCATCATCAGTAACATTAACATCATCATTATCATCGTCACCTTCTGCAAGGACATCTTCTGCAGCATGCTCGGCAACAGCGCGCGCGTCCGTGTGGTTTTAAGATTTTCAACTGTAACGTAATGGTGTATTACGAATAGATTTTTTTTATGATTTCATTTGTAAAAATAAATGTCCCTTTTATCTTAGAAACTGCCTTAAATGGAATATCTAAACTGAAATCTGAAATCTCTATCGCAGAAATCGACAACTATTTGCTTAATACTTACAGCAAAAAAAAGACATTTCTTGACAAGAGCCAATTCTAATAAGTACTGAAACCATATTATAACCTTTTAAAACCTGCCAGGATCCATTCAGCGAAAAAAATATAGAGCTAAAGGTATCCCTTTCCGTCCCGTTTGCACTATTTGAAATTGTGACAGCTCATAGTACGGCTGAACCTCCAGCGCGCGAGTCGTGCTTACACTAAGCCGTTGTTTTTAAATAATTAATATGTTCTTCCCAAACTTAAGGGACTTAAGGCTGTGTAGTGCTGTTAGGCGATGGGTTTGCAACCTGTCACTAATACACTGGATAACATCTTAGCCTGGTTGTGCAAAATGTGGTCACAGAATTATCAACAAGTTTTTGGAGTTGTTGGTGAGTCTGTGGCTCTGCCTACCCCACTCTGGGAATGAAGGCGTGAGTTTATGTATGTATGTATGTAATATGTTCTTCCCACAGAGGCGACGGCGTAGTGGTGTATAACTGCTGCACCGGCCAGCAGAATCCCATCACGTGGCAACGGTTCGTGCGGACCAGCTTCAAGTACATGCGGAAACATCCCTTCAGTAAGTGCACGTAGAGCAGCTTTTAGGTTAACATGAGGGTAGGCAGTGACAGGATTAACCTAACCTAATCTAACCTAACCTAACCTAACCTGGTTATCATTCAGTGTACATTATAAAGTCACCTAGTTTCTTGGTCACTGGGCTTCATATAAGCTACGCAATGTATACCGAATGGTCATCAACTGTTCTGTTTTGGGAATGATAGGCCTGAGGAACAAGATGCACTACGCTAACTATCGTTTCTAATCGCTTCGTTTTTAAACCAATCACGTCACTGGTAGATCACGTGACTTTTCGTATCACGTCATCTACAAGTGATGCGATTGGTTTAAAAACGTAACGAATAGAAACGCTGGTTAGCGTAATGCATCTTGTCTAGCCCCTCTGACTCTTTATTTTACGTTAGTTTTTAGCCCATTTTGATATCGTACCTAATTACATTGTTGACGTTTTGTTACAAAGGAATTTTATGGGAAGTTCCTTTTTTGTTACCGAAGATTATACGTTTTTTTGGTAACAAAAAAGGACATTTCCTTAAAATATTTTGGGAACCACAAACTTAATATCAAGTAGTATCCGAATTTCTTGACCGATTTTAATTTTAATTTATCTTTTGGTGATGTTTTTTACGGTGTTTTTTGTTTTGTTGATTTAAAATGATATTTAAAAAATCGAGCGTCGCTCACACAGTTCAATATTGTGAAAAAGGTCTTAGTAACGTATTGAACTGACTTGATTCAAGTTATTGTCCTGCAGGCGAGGTACTCTGGTACCCTGGCGGCGACATCACAAGCAACCGCCTCAAGCACTCCGTTCTCTCACTGCTGGAGCACCGCGCGCCGGCCTTCGTGATGGACCTGGTGTCACGCGCCTCGGGGAAGAAACCCATGTGAGTCATCATCATCGTCATTTTGGCCCACATCCAGGGAATGCAGGGTAATGGTCTCTTCATTTTGAGTATAAGTAACTATAAAAAAGCGGCCAAGTGCGAGTCGGACTCGCCCATGAAGGGTTCCGTGAAAGGTAAATTGCGGTTTACGATTTATGACGTATTAAAAAAAACTACTTACTAGATCTCGTTCAAACCAATTTCCGGTGGAAGTTGGCATGGTAATGTACATCATATATTCTTTTGACATTTATTATTCCCTTATTTTAGAAGTTACGGGGGGGGGGGCACACATTTTTCCACTTTGGAAGCGTCTCTCGCGCAAACTAGATATTCAGTTTAGAAATAAATTATATTATAAACCTCAATATCATTTTTGAAGACCTATCCATAGATACCCCACACGTATGGCTTTGATGAAAAAATAATAATTAAGTTTCAGTTTTAAGTATGGGGAACCCCAAAAAATTATTGTTTTTTTTCTATTTTTGTATGAAAATCTTAATGCGGTTCACCGAATACATCTACTCACAAAGTTTCCACAGTATAGCTCTTATAGTTACGGAAAAAAGTGGCTGTGACATACGGACGGACGGACGGACAGACATGACGAATCTATAAGGGTTCCGTTTTTTGCCATTTGGCTACGGAACCCTAAAAATGAAGTGATGTTCGTTGGTAATTGCATGACTTAACTGGTGGACAGATTTTGAAAGAGATGTCTGGGTCAAATTGGATAGAACGACGTCTATTGTGTTAGCTACTAGTATAGTACTATACTATCTCAAACCCTAGTTGAGCAAATGGTAACTAGACGCAGCTTAGAACGGTCATTAGGCTAAATGGAGCAACGATCTTCTCAAGACTGTGTGGCGTTGGGAGTGGGAGTCCAAGTGCAGAACTTTCACTCTAACTTGCTCACTTGGTATCGTGTCGAAATAAAATCATGAAAATTTTCGCATTCCATTTTTATGTATTTATTAAGAGAACAGAAACAGATGTATGTACAATCTCAAAACGTATGAACTGGCAGGCATGCTGATGCATCTATTTACCTCATCAACAGTTTCTCCTGAGAAATAATTGGACAGTTTAGACTGTGCCTTTGTCTTTTCTTTTTGAGACATCTCGATTTGAAGATGAAACATGTAAGAGTAAATCCGTACGTTATTCAAATTTTAACCCTGTATCTTACTGAGGAAGAGTAGGTAGTAATCATATATAGCGAGAGAGTTCATTGCCAACTCTACATTGTGTGATTAAAAGTGAGTAGGCATGTTCTTTCCGTGTAGGTACCTACTCTTCATATTATACAATCTGTTAGTGTGATAGGGATAGCAAGCCAAACGTTATTAATACTGATCTTAAGTACAGTTAAATGGTGGTTGGACCAGCCATCATTATGAAACCGAGTGAAAGAAAATACGAATCCCGAGGGTTGTTTAAAGAGCTACTGCATTGTTTAATTTCTATAACGTGAGCCTCCTGATGACTTCACAGGATGATGCGAGTCCAGAACAAGCTGGAGAAGGCGGCGGCGTGCCTCGAGTACTTCACCACACGCCAATGGGCGTTCGCCGACGACAACGTGCAAGCGCTGTGCACTGCGCTCTCACCAGACGACCGACGCATATTTGACTTCAATGTCAGGTGGGTTTAAATTGCAAGGTCAAGTTTCAAGGTCACGTTTTCAAGGTCAAGTTTCAAGGTCACGTTTTCAACGTCAAGTTTCAAGGTCAAGTTTTAAAGTGAAGTCTGAAGGTCAAGTTTCAAGGTCACGCAACAAAATCACATTTTGGGAAAACGTTTCATGGGTAAACCCGTTCATTCTATTCGGTCGGAATAACCACGCGACTCGTTCCAGGTCAAGATTGTTGATCAAAAAGCTGATCGTGTAGACGTCGGTAGGACAACCAAATTCAATAAAATCAAGTTTAGAAGACAACTTGACCTTGGTTGGGTTACGTGGTTGTTTCGACCGTGTAGAATGCGGTATCTCAGTGATGTGATGAGTATATGACACACTCGGCTAGTACGTGTTGGCTCGTCTCCTCTTTGCCACAGTGTGGGCATTGGGGGTCCTGTTTAATACCTATTATCGTTAGGTGTTTGTTGAACGAACAGTGACCAGTCAATACTCCTGTTAGTGTTCTCAGATTGTACAGTCACGAGATTTAATTCGGTACCCACCTTAGGTCCAAAGTCAATCTGACATTCTATGACAATAAGGTTGAGTTTCCTAAAAGTTACAAATGACTTGACATCTCTAATGACATTGACGACTTCAAGCATATTTTTCTTGAAATGGGTCCCAAATTAACGCTCGTGATCGTACTTACCAAGCTTTAGTTTAGAAGATACCTTGTCCTGTTTTTGTTTAGCCTTCCTATCATGAGCTTAGATTGTCTACACTACACCCCTGAGTCATATCATATTCCATGTATCATTTGTCTCGTTTTCTATTCTCCGTTCGTTACCGTTGCGGAAGTTTTACTAGTAACTTGTGTCGGCTTGTTCACAGGAACATTGACTGGGACGCGTACATCGAGAGCTACGTGCTCGGCATCCGGAGGTTCC
Source organism: Acleris cristana (assembly GCA_948252455.1). Classification (NCBI taxonomy): domain Eukaryota; kingdom Metazoa; phylum Arthropoda; class Insecta; order Lepidoptera; family Tortricidae; genus Acleris; species Acleris cristana. The sequence continues at coordinate 6,366,221 of OX411801.1, read as the reverse complement.
TGTTCAAGGAGAGCCCTGACACGCTGCCGCGCTCCCGGACCCACATCCGGAGGTTAGTGCCTGACTTATGACCAGCGTTTCATCTCCTGAGATTTAAATACCTCGCAAGAAAAAACGATCGTTTATCTTCATGGATAGCTGATTATATCATTCAGATATACAGCGCGTGTATTCCATACGATCCTAAATTTTAACAAACGATAGATTTAAGCAGTATTAAGAGGTACAGTAATGAATTTTAACAAATACTCTCAATAATTAAGCGTTATGATTTTTTTAAAGTTTTCCCGGCCAGCAATGTAATGCAAATATTGAGTTGACAATTTTGAAAGGCCGGTTTGGTTTAGTTTAAGTTACTTACGTAGACGACTTGGTTATTTGAAGACATTACGTGCCGAATTCATTTGTATGAAAAAAAAAATGTTTTCTTTTGTTAACTTAATGTACCAATTTACGTTAATTAGGGTCAATCCATCTCACTACTATTATTATAACGATCAGGTTCACTTTGTCTATATTCCCATTACGTCCACATTCTAATCTCGGCCACATTCCCAACTCGTTCACATACCAATCCCAAATTGTCCCCTTCCTATCTCGTCCATATTTCCAACTCGTCCACATTCCCAACTCGTCTGCATTCTTAATTAGTCCACATTCCCAACTCGTCCTCATTCCTAACTCGTCTGCAACCTAACTTGGATTGTAGGGCTGTTCGATATCAATTCGATCACTCGGTTGTTCACTAGTTGTAGGAAATGTGAACGAAATGGGATTGTGGACGAGATAAGAATGTGGACGAGATGGGAATGTGGACAAGATGGGAATGTGGACGAGATGGGAATGTGAACGAAATGAGAAGTGGACGAAATGGGAATGTGGACGAGGTGAGAATGTGTACGAGATAGGAATGTGGGCGAGATGAGAATATGGACAAACTGAACCTGACCGCTTCGATGTTTTAAGAGCATTCAAAACTGTGCAACTTTTGTTTCAGGTTACACATAGTGCACGTGCTAACCCAGCTAGCGGCGGTGTTTTTCTTGTGGCGGTTCCTGTTCTCTCGCTCGCTCGCCCTGCGCGCCCTCTGGCGGCGCATCATCGACGTCATAACGCGCGCCGCGCGCATGCTCGCCATCGCTTGATGCTGACAACCCCCCGGTGGGCCCCAATCCTAATCAATCTTCGAAAGTTAGGCTTCAGTTAGCGTTGAAAATTGCGAGGCGACGGTGTTTATCGCCGCGTGAGATTGAAGGTCAAGGTCGAGTCACACAATCGGACGCTGCGGTCCCGTTTTGTGACTTTGGAATTTTTATGTCAAGTTACGCGTTGGAATTTTGCGTGTGGATTCCGCTGTGTTACTTTAATGGGGTATAATGGACGTGGGAAGTCACACAGTGGAATTTTTATGCGAATATTTATGATGTGTGATGAAAGTTGAAATAAATGTCAGTGGGATTTGCTCGTATAAAAAATGGTTCCAATGGATGACGATACGTTCGAGTAGAGAACAAACGTAATTGTTACGTTTCAGACGCGCAAAATGAATGTGATTTGTCACTTTAAACGCATCCCATTTGATAGGCACTTTCCGCTCTTGAAATTACATTGATTAATAAGAAAAAAATCTCACGTGGATGCGATAGATGACATCGGTTTCGATTGCATGAACACTTAAAGCTCCTTTAAACAAAATGGCGGTATGAATAGAATTTTTAAGAACACAGCGGCATAATAAAAAATTAGGATTGTTTTCCCTCAACTCTTAAGCTTGATTGAATGGTCTGATACTGCTTCCATAGACGTTATGACGTACGGACGAACCAATTCTACATTTAATATAAATAATCAAGACTAAAATACCTATAATAACAGTTTTTTTTAGAAATATGGTACATTTAAAATATTTATACCCAAACGTGATACAATAGAAATGAATTGCAAGAATCTTTTTTCTTCGGTTTTATGATTGAAATCTTTATAAGAAATACAATTATGTCCTTTTTGCAGTTCATTTATGTTGTATACAACTAGCGACCCGCCCTCGCTTCGCTTCAGTTTATGGAACACCGAACATAAACTGGCATTTATTTTAATTTAAAAAAAAACGTGAAATATTGATTAACTGATGGTGAAAACCGCATCAAAATCGGTTGCGTCGTTTGGGAAGAGTTAGGGGATATACAGACAGACAGACGCGAAAAGCGACTTTATTCTATACTATATATAAAGAAGATGAGACCTCATATCTACACTATTATATTGCCTAACAATTCCGCGTATTCGTTGCCTAAAAATTTTAAACAATCAACACTTAATATGTCTTGATAAATATAATTATATTAAAAGTAACGTACATGGACACAAAGATATTGAAAGTAACGTAAATGGAAATATAGATTTTACTAATCACTGTAAGCTTTACTTTTTTTTTTATTACACCATTTGAATTTACCTATCAGAAACGCATTAGATATAGCGCTGGGTTTAGCTACCTATAAAAAACTAACATCTGTTGCTATAGAGGCAACTACTCTAGCCAAGGGTTATACCTTTTGTGAATTCTTGTTGCGTAAGTAAGTGAAGCTAGTGGCTTTATGCATTTCACTATTACTACTTTTTTTATCATAATATCTATCATCCGATTTTGAGTTTCAGTTAAAAGACAGATTTAATCGGTAGAGGTCGCGAGTGGGGCTAGTATAATATTTAATCATTCGTACGGATATAATTAATATTCAAATGATATCGTATCTTGTCGGATAACTTTGTATTTATATTGCTTTCTAATTTAGTTTATAGATGAGTAACTGAGAAAGAAAGATAAATACGAAGTAAACCGACAAAATACGATGTCTTTTCCTTATTTACTGCATGATCTGTAATTTGGCTTTATTTGCCAAATCTTTATGTTGATAAATAGTCGCCTTTTGTAGATTCTAGAGACGTGTATAGCTTCAAGATTAATCATTATGAAATTTAGAATTGGTTTAGTTTGTACGTCTGCGTCGTATAACTTAACACTTCCGCTATAAGCAAAGAATAATTATGTTATTGTTACATTAAAATAATGGTAATTCCAAATAATTTTGTACCAATGTAATGTATCAGCTCAATGAGATATTTGCAAAGTTCAAAGCTCTGTTATATGTAGAACTAATTATTATGTACAATAGTGTATCGCTATAAACAAGTATATTTAATATTTATATTATGACGTCAGTCGTAGCACGGAGGGCTTGGCTGGCGGGTGAAACTACTATTGGTCTCGTTCGCACGTACGGGATCGAGCTACGTCTGAGCGTGACGCGTGTATTACGTGTACTGTGTCGCTATAGCAACGGTAGGGCTAGAAATTTCATTCTACGATAGATGGCGACTGTAGGAAGAAAAAAGTGAATTGACTTGGCTTTTGTGCGTTTTAACTGATTGACAGATTATCCGGCGAGGTTAAGGAGTCCAGTGTGCTCGTAAGTGCATAATAAATTAAGTCACCTACTGAATTTATTCATGCAGTTTTGACCATGAAACATGCAACCAAGTGACGAAACGTTAGCCTAATTTATAGTGACCCTGCCTACAAAGCTAGTGGTCTCGGTTTCAAATCCCAGTGAGGTTATTTGTTCCTGATTTGCGGATATTTTCTATGTATTTCTCTGTATAAATAAGTTTATTGTTGTCTAGTATCCATAGTCCAAGCCCAGAGCTTAGTTTGGGACTTAGTCAATTTTTGGTAATGGCCCCTGTTTTTTTTCGGCATGTACCTATAGTCAACAGCAGAAGTAGATAGACAGTCGAACAACTCAAAATTATTAAGACTGCGCCGAGCAAACGTCGACCGTCCAGTGGCGCCCTCATCACTATTATTGTGTTTTCTAATTAACTAAAGAATTTCCTTGCAATCTGACGATGCTTTTTTGTAGCGCAAGTAAAAACACAATTTATGGGATACGTAACAAACTTTGATAACAATTACCCTATGAGTAGTCAGCTTAACGGGAAAAGGTGGCCACTTTTTTCCGTTAAGTTGATAACTCAAAGGGCAATTGTTATTAAACTAGGTGATATGTCCTATAAGTTGTGTTTTCATTTGTAGTACAAAAATGCACCGTCCAATTTCAATAAAATACTTTATTTTATTAGAAAACACAATAATAGTGATGAAGGCGCCACTGTACATCCGGCGTACGCTCGGCGTAGTCTTAATACACGCTCTTATTCACTTATCCATAGAATCGTGTATAGATAATTTTGAGCTCTTGGCTACACACCTACCTTTGCTGCTTAGTGTACTTAACTCTGCTTATGCCTATGAGCACGGTGGGCAACTTAAACTTACTAGTTAATAAGGACTAATGGAAAAAGAGATTTACATTGCAGCCCTATAAATTTCTGGAACACAAAAATAACAGTGAGTTTTTCAGTATTATTTCGAGGTACATGACAGTTTCACTTTATTTTTAATTTTTACAGCCGTCACTCTTTCTAGAATGAAATTAACTTTTTCATCCCTACACGCTCTGTTTCACTTTGTCTCTAGCCGATGTTGTTTCTATATCGTAAAAAATATAGTTGACGTAACATTAGGTCTAACTGTTAACTGAATAAGAACTGCCATATCGTTAACCATATGTTTACATTATCAAAGCAGAATGGCCTAGAACAAAGTGGAATAGAGACCAAGAGATGTTATTCTCTTAAGAGCTTATTAGACATTCCTGAATTAGTCAATAACAAGAGAGACGCAGCAATACATTAGAATGAGATTGAGATATCTCCATATATATCTAAGGTATTGCAGCGTCTCTCTTGTAAGTAATTCAGAAAGGTGTAATAAGCTCTTTAAAACACTATTTAATTCTTCGACAAATTATTAACTGGTAGTGTGCCAAGCAAACCAGCAACTTAATTTAAAATACATAATTTAGGCTCGCAAGTTAATAATTCTTTGACGGATTGAGAAGTGAGATCATTAAGAGAATCTAGCGATAGTTATAATGTGACACGAATTGTACATGCATGAGCACAAAAGTAAGCAAAGTATTTACGAGTACTTTTACAATAGAAAATGTTCAATAAGAAATGAGAGCGAGAAATGACTTGGGATATTATAGTAAAGAGAACTTTAACGAACGAATAATAGGATTTCTTTGTTTTTTTTTTCATAACGTGACTTTTGACACGGTTATTTATGAAGTTTTGTTACAAATCAGCAGCTAGCAAAATAATGTGTGAAAGGCATCTTAAATTTATTATTAATTGGGTGAATCTATTTTGAACATAATCCTTTATTTCGGGTCATAAAAATAATATTAAAAATATATGTCCGTTTTGTTACCAAAATCAAAGGCATTTTTTTGGTAACAAAATAGACAGTTACATTCATGTTTTTGGGACATAGGTATTCGAAATAGTTTTTTGTACTATCCAGAATGATGGTAACGAACGACCAACAAACCAAATTTACTTTTGTAATCTGAAAATAACGTTTGTTTTAAGTTCCCTTTTACCAAATGTGTCTTAGAAGTGGATTGACCCAATTATGATACATTTTGTCTCCTGTCACATGATATGGTCTCTCTAATATCATCAATGTATTTTTTACTACATATCTAAACTATTTTGTCTGACGGTTTCAATCAGATCTTTTTATCAGACGGCCATGTCAGCAAGTGGCGAGCGGAAATTCGCGATTTATAATTCCTATTGTGTTACCTGGCCGTCTGATGAGTGACTCTAAGAATTTGGAATGTCTCGCGTTAAGTACTTCGTAAATACATACAGTGCGTCACTGTGACTAGAAAATATCCAATTTATCAACATCCTACGAAATCGGATTAGATTAATGTATTCAGACATTGCTAGATTAAAATAGGTAAAAAAAATATGTATTATTATTTAGTGCATCGCGCTTAAGTCTTATTATGATTCAAATTAAAAAATAGCCCAAAATGTACTAGTCAATGTTATAAATGACGTGACAATTTTTTGAAACGAAAATTAAATTATATTGTTATAAATATTTAATAGGCAATTATTAATGGGAAAGTAACTGACACGATTAAAGTTATATTTGGCGCCTGACTAACACGGTTTGAATGTGTTTCTAATATATTAATTGCAATGACTTATAAAATATTATACACAGACATGAGAAAAGTATTGCAAAGAATAAGACTAGAATAAAACGATGAATTTTCTGACGGTTTAAAACTTAACTGAATTGTTTATGTATTTATTAAAATCTGTTGAAAATCATCGCTCAGACATTTACAACAATTTGTTTTTAAACTTGTTGAAAATTCAGTTTTATTCTCGAGTACTTTCAAACAACGAGAGTTTTTCAGTCAGGCGTCCGTTTAAGGTTAAAAATGAAGAAGTGCATTTAAATAAATAAATAATTTATTCATTTTGTACCTTCACCATGTTTCTTAGTGAAACAATTTTTCGTCTTGGAACATAATAGTATTTTTTTTTGGGTAACCAAATGGGAACCAGTAACGCAGTAGAGACTTATATATTATAATTATTAAACTGAAACACAATCTTATTTGAAAAAGTATTCTTTAAATCAAGAAAGTACCTAAATTACCAAGTTGGCGACTCCATCATTTTGTCATTTGATACCTTATTTGCCGTCACCATTTTATTACTTGAAAATCAGAATTTCTTCCAGTGTCATTCCATGTTATTGATAATTAAAAAAAAATGATACTTTTACCCAAAGTTATAACACTTATCCGTAACGCAATATATTACTTATCGAAGAAGATTATATTTCCGTAACTCAACGGAAAATGTTACAAGACAGACACAATACGCTTCCTCTAATATATAGTTTCAATAGACTAGTAAGTGATTGATAGATGACTTTTATCTTGTCGCGTAATTGTTAGCCTTTTTGGTTTTATAACAAGCTGTTATAGCTACATAAATGTAAATTAGGTACTTGCTTGTGACAAAAACGACGGTCTTTAAAACAAAAAAGTTTAAACTCATAATTACTTGTTTCTGTCACATGGAAGTAGTATTTTTTTCACGATGAAATTTTCACATTTTCGATCCTGCCATTGACACGCTAAATGGTAAACATCCGCCATATTGAAGTTATTATAATAATTCAAAAAGCTTTTTAAAAGCAGCAAATGTGCCGAATTTTTAAACCTTCGCTAGATACCATGGTGTTAGACCTAGTACCTGATGTTTTTAAGAAATATTGTGCGTTATTACATTGCAAAAATAGAAGACGGTTTTAGTTCTAAGGGCTTTAGTAATTCGAAGTTCGAAAGTTCAGTTCCGTCTCCTCTTAATTCTATCATAAATAAGGAGTGAAACGGTTAGAAGATTCGAATTTTTGAATTTTGTTTATTGATGTAACCCATTTGACATAATGTTACTACATCGTTAATAGAGCTGAGTAACGTTAAAATTAACCCGAATAGCTCTCTTTTAAAACGTACTAAAATTGTTTTATTAAATGAAGTCTAATGCACTTATGTCGGGAGAGGGTAAAGGAAAGAAAGGCACTGTTATTTTGTCTCCCATGTCTTCAATGAAGAGCTGGGAGGTTATTATGACTTGGCTACAGAGTTCATTTTACGGCGAGCGTTAAGGACAGAGCTATAGCAGTTATAATAGCTCTGTCCTTTACTCTTAGCGTAAATTAAACAGCATAGCTATCTCATAATAACCTCACTGATCTGTCACATTTACATTATTAATACGCCATTTGAAATGACTCTTTTCTTATGTCATGACGCTTCCTTAAAATTATGTAAGGTGATTTTATATTTTAACGATGAAATTTCGATTTGTCATGATTTTTTACGCGTCTTTTTCGTAACTTTAGATGGTTCTAAAGTATTAAAATTTTCTCCTTCAGCTCCTATGCTTTTTTCCTTAGGTATATTCCGCCGGAACGTATAAAATTCCTTCTCCAATCATGTCGCGCGATGTGGGTGTAAGTTGTAGGTACTTGTTAAGTAATGCCTAAGTTTATACGACATGTTATTTAAGTGATAGCATTTTTCTTAATATTTAAGTCAAATCATAATGCTTTCGCCACCATCTAAACACACAGCAATGTACGTTAAGGAACATGTACGGGTTGGATGCTTGTTATAATTGTTCCGTTGTGTTACTTTTTGACATAATTATGTGGGTGTAGATTATGTGAAAGTCCGAAACGAGTATCCGACTGTGGACGTTCCGAACTCTTCCAGTGTTAAATATTTTTTTAAGTTCCCTTAGTGTAAATTGACTTTAAATATTCCTAAACGGTTTACGGACTTGTGAATTATGAATAGAGATTTGTTTTTGCTTGTAAGTATATTATTATATGTACATTTTGAACAAAACTTCGCCCTTTCAATGTTATTTATTACTCTAGCTTGTAAAGATTTTGGTTAGTAGCGCTTTTATATTTGATTAAGGTATAGTTTGGTCGAAAAAAAATGGGAAAATGTTTGTGCGATATATTATTATTGTGTATATAGAATTTAGTTACCCAAAGTTAAATCCAAATACATTGATGCGAAAGTATATAAGTTTGTTTTTCGCTGTGTGTAGAAGTTTTTTTGGAGAGTAAGGATCGGTTTTCGAACGAACTGTTGCAGCCGTGATAAAGTTAGAATTAAATTACAATATAAATAAATAAGTATGTTACATGTAAAAATAATCCCTGAAAACTTTTATAGTCTCCGTTGTTATTGCAAATGCGAATTTTATAGAAACTGAGACTTACTTTGTTTTTCTTAGTTATTATCTAAAAAAAAACTCAAACTTATATGCTGCCATTACAAAAGCAAAATAATTAGGTTATCGCTACATAATAAAATTACTTTTAGGTAATATAAATAAATGGGTTTAGAGCAGTCGTAAGTTTCAGTAGCTATAAAATGAAGTTAACACGAATTGACGTCAGATGATTCCCGCCGTTTTTGACAGTTTAAAAATGGCCGCCGTCGTTCGGAAACCGAATGAAGAAATGCTTTAAAGTTGTTTTGCTTTAGATGCCAGCGATTTGGCCAAGGCATTAAATCCGTGAAATCTTGGAATGTTAAAATATTTAGCTGGTTAAATAAATGCTCAAAGAATGGTAGTCTAAAGCTGACTTAAATCAAGCTCAATTCGATGATAAAAAAACGTCACATAGAAGAAATACCTCTATAGGACTATCCATTGCGTGATGTGAGAATGTTGTAGGTAAGTAATCTTGCTAGAAATTGATTAAAAACGTTCTTCAATACTGTTTCTCATATGCCAACCATGTAAAAAACTGCAACAAAACTTGCACATAGGTCGTTGTTATGACATGTACTACCGTTTTTACACTAGATTATACCGAGGTTCTGCCCGAAGTTGATCTTCTGGTGTGATATAACCGGACCTATAAACGTTGCGTTACTTGGTTTTTTTTTTCGATGTTCCACTATGTTACTTTGTGGTTTGTTGTGTTGTGATATGTAAAGAAAATAAATAACACTCAATTATTAGACTTACTATCCTCATAATATTATGACTTTAAAAAACGCAATTTACCTTATAAATGTAAAAAAATAATATTTCACTACTCTAAGGTAATTAATTAGCATATAATACATTGTTATAGAACAAACGGTCCATTTAAAAAAAGCAAATAAACTGTAATTAGTATTAAAAAAATATTAAATCGTAATAACTTCCAAATAAATTTCTTCTACGTCACACACTGGGACATATCGTCTATAAAATTATTTTCTTGCTGTTTTACCATTTATAAAATGGCTGTATGTAAAATGAACCTTCGTTTACGCAGTACTTCTTATTATTAAAACACTAAATAAATATTGGTGTCTATCTTTTGGTAACGAAACAGATGCTTAAGGTTTTGTGTGTAGATTTTGAAGTTGATCGTTACATACAAATGCGTCAAGTAATAGATTTTTCTTTAAAAATACACATAGAACGTTATGCCAATTTTTCTACGTTTCATCTCGATTTGAGCTTGATTTTGAAGTCAGTTTTTGTCTCCTTTTAGCCTGGCCCGTTGCGTTTACAAAATTGGAGATTTTCGACAAGTTTCTAATTACGTAAATTTTTGAAGTATATCTAATAAAGAGGTATGAGAGTCAGAAAAGTTATGATTAACAACTTTTCTGATGATCTGGGTGAGTGTTTACATTTTTAACGCATAAAAATAATTTGACTATAGTCACAACAATAATCAAAGTAGGTATACTTCATTTCTATGAAGTATCGAGGTACTGTATAAAAAAAAATTGATGCTATCTATAAGTTTTTAATTCACAAGGACTCGCCTCACTACTTAATTTCACCTACGTTAGCCAAATTTCACCTACGTTAAGCAATTGTTCAACTCAAAATTAAATGACGCTTTGATTTTTTTTGGATTAAAAACTCTATTTAAATGACGTTAAAATATTTTTATGGATTTTCTTAAACAATAAATATCGTTATTTCCATTTAAAACCGTAACGTGGCGCTAGTTACCTTAAAATGACAGTTGACAAAGAGTGAGATAGCGCTATACGCAGCGGGCCCGGCCAGAACGAGACGTGGATAGCGGCAGCGACTCGGCGACGACGCGGGGTCATTTATTATTCCATATATTAATAAAAACATTGTAAAGTTTTGTAATGTTTTATTCGATTACCTAATAACCATTGATTTAGGGACATTGATAGCTGGGAAAATAAACTTCCTTTTTTGTTACCACAAATGTATGAAATTTTGGTAACAAAATAGTACATTGTTGCAGAGGATAGAAAGTACGCGATTTTTGGACGAGTCATATAGAGTTTTTTGGACGAGTCCATAAATTGCACTTTCTACCGAGGCAGACATAGTGCTTTTCACAACTACTGAGAGGAAATAAAATAAAAATTAATATTCAAAACTAAATAGTGTTAGTCAATTGGCGTCGGTTTTTCAAAGGTAGTAGGTATAGAAGCTGTGTCACCGCCAATTTTACCATAGATAACTTTTTTTTAATCAGGACCCCTATTCTCGTGGCACTCGAGATTAATAAACTAACATTCGAGATGAAGATGTCAACTCCATATAAAATTGTATTTGTTTCGCCATATCTCCCATGTAATTTCATCTCTAGTGGTTCGAGATTAGGGGGCAAGTTTGAATTACATTTAAAAAAAGCAGTGACATGGTTTTTAGTCTGTGTATCTTTTAGCGAAAATACACCTACTATTTTACGACACAAAATGGTGTGTTCTGATTGGTCGATTTCAATTTATAATTTTAAGGAGCTATGACACAAAAATTGATTGATTTTCATTGGTTCTTAAAGTTGGACAACAATGTTCTCGACCAATCAGCAAACATGCCAACAAAAACATTCTTGGTCTTTCCTTATAAGTGACGTTTTGTGACCCCAAGCAAGACCATCTATGGCCATATTTCCGAGCAGTGTTGTGAAAAGGAACTTTCCATACAAATATTTTAGGACACAGGGTACTTTTTTATGGTATGGAGAAGACACACGAGCACACAGGCCACCTGACGGTAAGTGAGATCTGCGACCCATAGATATTTGTATTCTGAAGATTACATTTTTAAATGGTAAAAAAGAAACCCTTATTGGTCCATATAACAACAACAACATAAACTCACGCCTTCATTCCCAGAGTGGGGTAGGCAGAGCTACAGACTCACCAACAACTCCAAAAACTTGTTGATAATTCTGTGACCACATTTTGCACGACCAGGCTAAGATGTTATCCGGTGTATCAGTGACAGGTTGCAAACCCATCACCTAACAGCACTACACAGCCTTTAGTCCCTTAGTCGTCTCTTACGACATCCACGGGAAGACATGGAGTGGCAACATTCTAAACCCGGCACCACACGGTTTACTGGTCCATAAACTTCGGATATAGGCACTGGGGGGTTACCATGACTTACAAAAGCAGTTCAGTTTAGGTTGAGAGAAAGGGACAGAGCTATGTAACTTCTATAGCTCTGTCCCTTTTTCTCAACCTAAACTGAACTACTTTAGTATGTCATGGTAACCCCACTGGTCCCACCGCCGGCGAGTAAGCGATGAACTATCGGCGATTTTCTCGCCCAAGAAACGAATAAAAGATAGGTAATCGCTCCGGTGTAAAGAAAAGAGAGAGATAGCTTATTCGCCGGGCTTGGGAGAGTGTCCTCGCCGGCAGTGTGAACAGCGAGCGATGAACTATAAATATATATATCTCTCTCTTTTATTTACACGGAACCGATTATCTTTTGTTCGTTTCTTGGGGTAGAAAAAGTCGATAGTTCATATCTCACTCGCCGGCGGTGGGACCAGTGCCTTAAGGGGGAATCGTCATTTTTTGTACATTTTTGACTATAAATCAAAAAGTACGTCACGAAAAATTATAAAAACGTATAAAAGGAGGTTCTTATCTAAACACTATCCTCGTTGCTAGAAATGAAAAAAAAAGCATAGAGCATTATATTTATTTACTACATTGAAGGAGTGCAATAACTACAAAATAAATACACTTTGAAACATGAATAAATAGTTAATACGTGACGTAAATATATATGAGGGATTAATCCGTAATCTTCCCACCAGTGGGCAACTCCTCCTTTTTATAGCCTTCGTATTTGTATTCTTCATATCTGCGGAATTAAAATACAAACATTAAAATATAGTAATAAGCAGTAGTATGACGTTTTTAGAGACGTTTTCTTGTGGTCTCGATATTTGGACCGGAGATCTCTTCTTTCAGAGGTAATATCTCTTAAATGGCCCAACCGATTTTCGTAAAACCTACCTAAAAACCATTGCAAAAAAACTCGCTTTCTTCTTACTTACTTCCCAAGATAGGGCTATCTTGGGAAGTCTCCCTCCAGTCCCAATTGAAGGCATCAAGCTCATCTCGCCAACGTCGCCTTGGTCTGCCGCGACGCCGAATTCTATCCCGTGGGACCTATTTAGCCCACAATTCCTCCGGCATGTGACAGATATGCCGAACCCATTCTCATTTGAGCTTGGCGGCTGCTTGGGCTACATCAGTTATTTAGTTATGGACAGACATAGGAATCCAGCGGCAAAAATGTATGACAAGTAGGGAGTTCCTACATCGATGAACTCAATTATCGATGCTTTTTCCGTATACTAGTGATCGCCCCCAGCATTTTGGATGTATTTTTTGTAAGTATTGTTCCGAAGACGAATATGAAATTCAAACAGCATATAAAAAAAATATGTTAATACCTCCACACAAATTGAAAAGTCATTTAGCCACCTGAAATGGATTTATCAGCCCAGACGGAGACGTTTAACGTCCGAATATTTTGAACAAATACTGATCGTTTATTTTAACATTAGTAGATGGGAAAGTACCGAAAAAAAAAAATGAGTAAAATTTCAAAAATCGGTTTGGCATTCAATGTGGCAATGCTGCCAGCATTTTGGAAAAATGTCCACTGGTAGCGGTTTGTTAGATTAGTGTAGTTTTAAGTAAGCTTGTATGTGATAATGTAAATTCCTTTTAAATAAAGCCTTTTTCATTTAAAAATCGGTTTTAAAAAAGAAGAAGAATATTCTATACTGTATGTTATTATATTGTTTAATTTTTACAATTTTAATAAAATTATACTTTTACAAACAAAACTTGGAGTGATCACTAGTATATAGAACAAGCATCGATAATTGAGTTTATCTATATAGGAACTCCCTACCTGTCATTAAATTTTGCCCCCTGGATTCCTGTTTGGTTACGGAGTATAGTAAATTTTAAATTCTCACTTCTCCAGAGGCGGGCACAGGAAGTGTCTGATATTCCGCGGCATGAACAAGCCAGCTTGGACTCGGCTCACATCCAAAGCGTAGTCCTCGAGGTCTGCTATCATATCGTCTGGTACCACGGGACCGATACCAGGTACCGCGTATACCGTTACAATCTGGAAAAATAATCTATATATACAGGGTGTCCCATAATTGACACGTAACCCTGACACCGGAGATAGCCCACCCCTAGCCCTACCAAACCAGCCTAAATTAAAAGTAATTAATTAATAACGGCAAACAAAATTTGTCTTTGGCCCTTCACGAGATTACCAACAAAAAAAACATTACACTGTACTTGTTGCAGAACTGGTTTGTGGCTGAATCTGGAGAATGACTCCTCAATACTCTCATAAAAAAAGTGTGCGTCTCGGGACGCCCGACAGAAGATAACTTAAACTAATCACTTTCAAAAACGGTGATAGTTTTAGGTTATATGCTCACTGTCAACAGTATTTATGCTTAGAAACGCACGGTGACGTCAGCAGGTAAGATCAAATACCGTTTACCATTTTCGTCCATACCTTGTAACTTAAGATTTGCCTAGCGGCTGAGAGGTAAGTCTATGACGCTAAGGTGCCGCGGTTCAAATCCGATTCCTGCATCTTTATGTATTTTAAAAATAGTTTAAAAATTAGTACTAGCGCTGCCGTATGCGTGACAGAAAGGGAAGCCAGACAGTCTGTCATTAATAGCGCGTTACGTAACGAAATGGGGATCACTTTGTTTGCCCGAAAGTCATTTGCCATAATTGTATCACGTGCCATAATTTTCATTTGCCATAAAGGCATTTTTTCTGAAACTGTTAGCCTTTCAGGTATTTTTTACATGCCATCGTATAGAGCCTAATAGGTTAGATTAGGTTACTTTTATAACAATTCTGAATAGTTTATGGTTTCAAAGAAAAAGCCTTTATGGCAAATTAATATTATGACAAGTGATACAATTATGGCAAATGACTTTCGGGAAAACGACAGAGAACCAACGAAATGGTTTACCCTCCGTAAAGAAGTTATCACTTCAATTATTTTTTTTGCCATTAACCCCCATAAAACTCACGTCAGGAATGGCACCTTCCTCCTCCTCCTCCGCTCCTTCTATCTCGCCTGTGACTAAACGAAAGCCTTTGTCCACTATCTCCTCGAGCAGTTCCCGGACCATTTCCACCTCTTCAGGTTTAGCCTGGATAAAAATAGAAACATAAAATGCATGTCCAATAAGATAAAGATACATTCAAACAATTTTGGTAACATAACCGGAATTTGCAAATATTTTGGGGTACATAAGTATAATATTTAGATCTTATTAATAGTCATTGCTTTGAAAAAACCTCGTATCTCATTTGTGACTTACGATTTTAAACTTAAATATGAAGATATCAGGTACGAGTTTTTTCCAAAGTAGGTAGTAACAAAATTCAAAATATTTATTCACTAAATTGACCATATGAGGGCTCTTTTACACGTCGGTAAAATGTTGTGAATCTAGTAGCGCTTCGGACAAGACCATCATTGCGGAGAAGTAGCGCCGCAAGAAACTCCAGCAGAAGGTCATTTTTTCCAATCATAAAATACAATAATACTTAAAAGTAACATAACAAGGTAATAAAGTAATAAATACTAATTATTTTAAAACTAACAAAATTAAAATGATTACAAATGTAAGCTCAATAACTTTTTCTTTTTAAATAGTGACTTGGAGAACAACGTGACGAGGTCACTACGTCAGGAACGATAGTTAAAACAACTAACTGGAAAACAGATCCTTGCTAGCGTGAACAGACCGGACCCCACAGACAGCACCCGTTCACGAGTATGACGTGTATCTCAGTCATCGGAATATCATCTTTGATGTGAACTTTTATATACGTTCCTTATTTTACCAGATACCTACCTAATTGTTTGTCTCTCAGCGGGACAGTCTTGTTGGTCCATGGGAGCCTTAAGTAATACTAATTAGTAAAAAATCTTGGCCAGTTCCATTTTTTGTTACCGAAATTCAAACATTTTTGGTTACATAACCGGACATTAAACATTTTACAAAGTCACCGGCGTCCTCTAGGTTCTCCAATAAGTGCATGGATGCCACACGCGAGGAAAATAACTGTTCGGTAAAAAAAGTTTATATAAGCACGCAGGTTTTCCACGCTCTTGTCAAGTCCCGACCAAATGTATAGGGTTGACGTAAACCGTTGAAAGATTGCGTCGACCGTTTATGTGAACTCCAAACATTTCGGTCAGAAAACCGGAACGTTAGCAGGTTTTACGTGTTAGGTAGGGAATGCAATTTAACCGATTTTGTACGAAAATAACCGGTTGAAACCGGTTATAACCGGTTATTTGCATTCTCTAATCTTAGGCCGACAGTCGTATTTACGGTTCTCTACCATTTGTCTAAATTTATCGTTTCCCAACCGTTTCATTTGAAAACCCGCTTTTTCTTCTGTAACTGTAAATATTTCAGGAATTTTATAAAAAACTAACCTAACCTATATGGTTCTACACGACGGTACTGAAATAAATCCTGAAATATTTACAGTTACAGAAAAAAAAAGCTGGTAGGCAGATATGAGGCAGAATACCCGTCTTTACACTGTTGCGGTCACCGCATTCATGCGGCGCTCTACACAATGTCATTGTCCCTTTATTACCTTTTTCTTTTTCAAATCCGGGTCCGGCAGTATGGCAATCTGTTCATCGATATAATCCAGAATTTCCCTCTCTATGTTCTGAACGATGAATTCACCACTAGTGATAGACATCTGTCGACCAGCAACACACCCTGGAACAGAACATCATAGTTCTGTACCTTTACCATGAGTTAGGCAGTTTTTTTTTTAATGGTTTAGGAGGCAACGGATCGCCTGATAGTAAGCGATCACCGTCACCCATAGACACCTGCAGCACCAGAGGAGTTGCCGGCCTTCCAAATGAGAGTACGCTCTTTTCTTGAAGGTTTGAAGGCCGTAACGATCCGGAAATACCGCAGGCGACAGACCATTCCACAGTTTAGTTGTGCGAGGCGGGAAATTCCGAATGAAACGCACAGTTGTGGACTGATGATCTAAATGATGGTGATGAAGATTCCGTCGCGTAGGACGAAGGCGGAAGGATGCCAGATGGATTTTCAGTTATGGAAATTTTGCCATTACCTGGGTTGGCTAGGTTGGAAGATGGGAATAACCCGCTAGTGAGTCGAACACTCTCACACAGTATTCTTATAGAGTGCGAGGGACAGACATTGATTTAAACAACTAGATAGGGTCTTCCGAACAAGAATGTCACATATGTTTGGCCAAGAAACAGTAGCGACATCTATTAGATTGCTTATAAACTACGTCAAACTACATAAAACTACCGTAACATGGCCGGGTAACCAAACAACAGCTGTATTTACAATAATATTAAGAATGCTTGAAAAAATGGTTTAACTTGAGTAATATATTACTTAATATGCTCACCGGAAAAAAGAAACTCCATCCTTGGTTTTCGATACCTTTGAGGTACAATTTTGCACTTACTTATGACGCAATATGGCATTTTTGATTTTACTAGTACGTACGACTTGGTGCGAGGTTGAAACGTCACTGTCACGATTTGGTGCTAGATTCTTAGATTTAGCATCAATTTCATCGCCCGTTTTTTTGTTCTAGAGGCCAGTCCATACGAAGTAATATATTAAGTCTATGGGGACAGAGCATTCGACTCGTTAGCGAGTACGGTAATTGAATTGAAACTCATGGTAAGGGTATAGCTAGGCGTTTTTTATGTAATAGGGAAGGCATACGAGCGCATAGGCCACCTGATGGTAACTGGGAACGAAGACCCATTGATATGCTCATTCTCAAGGGCCTCAGCATTCTCAAGGGCCCTTAGTCTAAGGGCTTGTTTATGGAGATGCATCGCGCGTGGCGTTGGGCAGCTAAATTCAAACATATGGCACTATATGAAATCGTTTACGGAGAAGCGATTTTATACACGTTTGCTTCACATATCGCATATTGCGATATAGTTGTGTATGCGCGTTACATGATGTGGGCCGCTGCCCGTACCGCCTTGCTGTAAATGGAAAAAAACGCCCGACGCCCCGCGTCCCTGTAAACAAGCCCTTACACTGTAAATGCGGTGCCAACAGTAATTTCACCGTTTGTCTTCTCCACACCGGAACACAAAGCCAATACTGCTGCTTGGCGGTAGGTCAGAAACAAGGTCATCGACGACAAGACCGATAAAATAATGTTTCTATCACAGGCTAGATTACGATAGAGTTTTGTTTTGCAGTGAAAAATCCGAGCTTTAGTAAGCCTTACATTTTGCATCAATATAATCTCTTGAAAAACTAACCAAGGTCGTAGTCGGCGGAGTTGTAACGATCGACGAGACGTGCGATATCATCGAAGGTCTCTTCCATATCCGCACGTCTCCGCGCTTGATCTCTGTGTAGCTGGATGAGAGGGAAAGGTAGGATTATGGTCTCCGCAAACCTATCGACGCGGATTCGGCTTGAGCCGGTAAGAAAAAGTTTTATGTCCATGCAATAAGAGCAACGCCGAAGCGAGCCGAGCCGATTGTCGTTTGTTTCGCTCTTATTACGTAGATATAGAGTTTTTTGATCAGGCAACGCCGATTCCGCGTCGATAGGTGTGGGGAGACCCTTACTCGTCAATACGAGAAGGTTAAGGTAGTATATAAATAGGGTAGGTAAGGTAATATAGGTGGGTAGGTATAGTTGGTAGGTAAGGTAGGTAGGTAGGTCGGTGAGGTAGGTAGTTAAAGTAGGTAGGTAAGATGGGTAGGTATGATGGTTAGTGTGCCGGTAGGTACGTTTCGTAGTTATTATCGAATCACGTTTTGATGATTCACATTCAGATTAGGCATTATCTGTATGTGTATCTAGCTGTGTAAAATAATATTGTATGTATACGCATGTGTTATCGTAATTAAATTAGATTGTAACTGACTGACAAAGTGGTGACTCTCT
Organism: Acleris cristana; assembly: GCA_948252455.1. NCBI lineage: Eukaryota > Metazoa > Arthropoda > Insecta > Lepidoptera > Tortricidae > Acleris > Acleris cristana. Next base: position 6,347,443 of record OX411801.1, on the reverse strand, counting down.
CGCCCCCTACCATCATGGTGCCCTCCGGTAAAGTGGTGACCGACTGAACAATGATCGTCGCTACCCTACCACCACCGGTAAAGTTAGGTTCGATAGGTAGTTGAGGTAAGCAGGTAAGGTAAGTAGTTGAGGTAAGTGGGTAAGTTTGGTGGTAGCGTAAGCAGGTAAGGTAAGTATGATAGTTAGGTTCGGTAGATAGTTGAGGTAAGCAGGTAAGGTAAGTAGTTGAGGTAAGTGGGTAAGTTAGGTGGTAGCGTAAGCAGGTAAGGTAGACATGATAGTTAGGTTCGGTAGGTAGTTGAGGTAAGCAGGTAAGGTAAGTAGTTGTAAGTAGCTAAGGTAAGTAGGTAACGAAGGTAGGCAAGGTAGGCCGATTCACAAGGGATGCCTACAAATGATAGAATGGTTAAATGAAAGTGTAAAACTAACATATTTAATAACGAACCTTTACAAAACCTGACCTTAGTAACAAACAAAAAAAAAGCACGCAAAGCGGTAAGTGGTATCTAAAACCCATACACATTTGCATTCTCAAAGACTGCAATCGTAAAATTGCAAATGCATCGCCAAACCTGAGGACTTTATTATCCCACTCTGGGATTATAGGCGTGAAGGTATGTATGTATGAATGTATGTATGTATGTATGTATGTATGTAACATCTGTATGCTATTAAATTTGCCGGACTCCGTTAAATTTTAACAAAGACCCTGATTTTGTCATACAACTTATACACATAAAATTACATGATCGATGATAATTTTGACAAGCTGTTTTTCATCCAATTTCGGTTTTTTTTCTGCTTTTTCATCTTCTTCTTCCTCTAGTTCTAGTATTCCTTCTTCACCGTACTCTAAAGCATAATCCGGTTCACCTAATGGGATTAAGTGTTTTTTTTTATTTAATGGAATTCTGAAGGTTTAAGAAAATACAGGACCGGTTTTTTCATTGTAGTGAAAAAATGGTATACAGGGTGGAAAAAAGGGCACTGAAGGGGAACTGCCTTAAATCCTCAAGTTGGATCATTTTACTTAAAGGACACAAGCTTTTATTTTTAAAAAGAAACAAAAGTGCATTCAAAGATTTTCCCTACATCGATACTAAACGCATTAATGCAATCACAGCTGCTTGGTCGTAGGTTAAGGGATATGTGTGGATTTTATTTATTTATTTACTTATTAACATTTTAGTAACAAAACGGACAACCGGTCACACGGAGACTAGTTTTTTTTACCATCCGCATTTCCCAATTTACCATTTTTCTGAATTGCTAGGAAAGAATCGGTCCTGGTTTTTCCAAGTAACTTCTACTTATACTCGAAAATCTAATTAAATACCAAAATCCTAACCTCAACGGGCGCACATTCGCTGTGATTACTGCATTTTGGTTTAAGTGAAGATATTTCTATCAATAAAACTTACCCTAATATTACTGGTTACACGAGTTCTCATTCATGTTTTTATGAAAATAATGTTAAAATGACTAAATAATCAAATGAGGACTGTCAGATTTTGGTCTTCGAGTATAGTTCAAATCCAATCAAATTCATTTATTTTATGCTCCATTTAGATTTCTACTTAACCGTACAATTCAGCGATGAAAACGTTAAGCACCTTTAGTGCATTGTCATAGTAAACTTCTGAACATCAAATGACAATGATAATGATTAATGACGTTCACAGTGACAAGGTTCTAAGAATGCTCAACATTTTTACTGTATGTCTGTACCACACGATATTATGGATGTTACTTATTACTAAAGGGCGGCTGACGGATGCAATATAGTGACGAAAGTATCAGATGGATAAGACTTTTATTAAATTTCACATTATGTTTGAAATATATGCAGTATTTGTTATAATGGTGAAATATCCTTTACGAATACGCCCCTCTTACGTCTGTGGATGTAGAGAGGTCATTTTCCCCATATTAGTGGATAGTGAACTATAAAAATAAAGCACTGAAAATACTATATAGGAAAAAATATGATTATTTTACTTCAACAATAAAATTCTATAACATTTATGCAATGCTGTTCTCTTTTTTTTTTAATCAATGGTAGTCATATCCATATTACGGATATCGTTCGACATTATTTTGACGTAATTTCCATCCGTCAGCTGCAAATTACTTATTAAACTAATGAGGCTAAAATAAATGTCAATTTTATCAATTTAAAATACATGCTAGTCTTCCAAACTCCCTTAACAGCTAAAGTCCTATTTTTAATAAAACAATTCCTACTCTACCAAGGCTTCAAAAGAAAGGCTTGTTACATATCGACGGTTCTATGACTCAACCTCGTATATTAGATATTGTCCAGTATAAACTGACACTCACGAAGTACGCGAGTGCATACTTAGTGCGTGTCAGTTTGTACTGGACAATATTCTATATACGAGGTTGGCTAACAGAACTGTAGATATTCTCTTTTCTTACTCAAATTTTCTATTGGCATTTTTACCCAAAAAAAAATTTTTTCTACTCGAATATTTTTTATTTGAATTGCTCTCAGTCGCCACTCCACTTATAATTAGGTTTAGGTTATGTCAGCTTTTCAACAGTTCCTAAAGGACCAGTTTCATTGGTTAATAATAACCCACATGCTTGTAGAAATCCATTGACGAGTTGTTTAAACGTTATTGCGCTGGAAGGTATAGCAGTGACGCAATGTACCACTAAAAGCAAATGAAGCCTAATGAAACTGACCATCTAGGGCAGTCAGAAATAGAAACTCCGTTGACACAATTCAATTAATTTCTGGAATGGGAAAAAATGCGACCGGAAAAATCATGTCAGGCGAATGCAAAAAATTGATAAGGGAAAAAATGTCTATCGAATTTTCGCTGCTAAGAAACAACGATATTGGGAAACTGATTTAACAAATTGCACTTATCGGGGCTGGAAGTATATTATTAATATGTCAATTGATGGAGAGTGCCAAAGTTCATATAAAATTGCAACTCCGATTATTGGAACTCCGAAAATGTAATTTTTATACCGCTGGAAAAGTAAACTTTTCAGAATTTATGAAATATTCAATGTGTAGATAAGACTAGGTTAGGTTAGGTTTGATTTAGAAAAAAACACGTTATGAGTTGCGATGATTATAACTTACAATACATTATGAGTAATAATAATTATATGAGCCAATATGGACCCCAATTGACATCAAAGCGAAACTACATACTTTATACCAAAAAAAATTACGCTACGGAATGAATGATTTTTAATGGATAATATCAGAAAAGGTAACCATAGAACTCGTAAGGTACTGGGTTCCCATCTTCGTCGAGGACAACGATATCGACTCCCTCCGTCTTCTTCTTTTTAGCCTTCTGCTCTTTCACTTTTACTTCGGCTTTATGGACAACATAGACAATAAATAATCGAGGGCCTAGATATGTTCCTTGAGCAACACCCTTAAGAAATTGTATCTGAGGGGGAACACCTTAAAATCTCGAATTATTTAATTCCGACTTTAAAAATACCCAATTTCATAATTCCGAATTTTTACGATAAGCTTACCGAAAAAATATGAGGCCGAATATCAAAATCTCGAATTTCATTTTATTATCAGGCGCTTATTAGAAATAAAATATCTTAGAGAATTAGGGCTGTTAAAATATCGGAATAAGGAATATTCGGGATTCGGAATAATATTTTTCGGGATTTTAATACTTAATTCGGAAATGTGAACATTCGGAAGTTAAAAAAATCGTGATTGTGATGCTTCGTGAAACTAAAATTCGGATGATTCGAAAATTTCAAAATCGGAATTCAGAAATTCGTATATCAAATTCGGAAAAAAATATTTCGAGATTATGTATTGTAACCTATCTGACGATATGAATTATTAAAAAGACCGGAAAAAAGTTCTTATAACTGTCGCGGTTGTCATTATTAATGAATTTAATGATACTAGATTTTACGCCGCCGGCGCCGCTGACATTTGTTCTACGCCACGTCTAAGCTCGATTAACGGCCAAACCCTATATTCAATCCGCGGACAGATAAGGCTTACTTCGGGTTAAAATTTGACACTTGCCCATACAAAATGTGTCAAATTTCAATCCGAAGTAAGCTTATCTATCCGCGGTTTGAATATAGGGTTCGGCCATTAGTAGAGTGAATGATGAACGAATGTATTACCCGGCAAAAAAACTTTGCTGTACATCGGAACGATGTCAAAACTTCAGTCATGTCTACTTACTTTTATAGTATTATGTAAGACTGGAAAATAACTGTCATTAGAAAATGAGTGTTCAGTTGATTTGACAGCACTGACAGCTCAAAATAAAATGTTGACACCATTCAATTATTCTACAATAACTGTTTTATTTCACGCGAAACGGTGCTATAGTAACTATTCACAGGTACACATTTCTAAGTATTATCGTGGGTAAAACGTAAAACTGAGTTATTCTCGATTTACTGGCGATTTATAATAAGAATAATATTTATTCTTGTTTGGTCGATTCCGCCCTTAGTGAGTTCTCAATATTTGGACCATGTTGAAATCTTCATGTTCGCAGGACAACCCAAGTCTACGGGTAGGTTGAGAGTTAAGGGTAGACGAATTACTTTACGCCTATTTTTTTTTAATTTCACTACTTCCGGAACTCACTTGAAAGAAAGAAGAGTTATAGACGCATACGGCTACTGTTAACAATTTAAACGACATGTAAACCTACGCAGATTTCGCCAAAAATACAGTTTATTATGCTGAACTACATTAAAGCGAAAAAAATTCGTCGGTCTTAGGCAGGATTCGAACCTGCATCTCCTCTGGCTCTCCGGGCCGATGCAGGCGCATTACCAATTATGCCACCAAGACCCTACCCAAGATCCACGAAATTAGTAATCGCTTGCTTTTCATAGTATTTGGTATGGTATGGTGTCTATAGTTAGAATTTCGTAAACAGACGTTTCTGTTCAATTTAAAAAATCTTTATTATGCTGAATTTAGAATTTTGGCATATTTTACCTTCTGCTGGTGGCTTTTCGGTTCCCTGTTCCTCAGTTGCGTCGCCCATTTCGCCTTGTTTTTGCTGAAATTTAAAAAAAGTCATTTTCTTAAGGAATTCAATCTTTTAAGGCCCTTACTTATAATTATAAACCATATTGTACCTATGCCATGTTTTGTCCTTCCCTGTCGTTGTGACATTTGATTTCGACGGATAAGGACAAAGTATGGCTTAGCTACTCCATGGTTACTGCACGTTTATAAGTAAGGGCATAATTCTTTAGCCCCTTGACCGTACTATAGTCAAAGGAAAATATGACGTTAATTCTGACAGCTGTCATCGTAGTACAATTTGTAGCCTGTTCTTGGGTTTGAGGTTATAATTTTGTACTAAAAATATGCGCGTCAGGAATGAATTTTCATCTTCCTTTTAATACGAGTTTAAAGTATTATTAATATCGATAAGGTTCAAACTACAATTGGACACTTTTTTGGCAGTTGAACTGTAAAGAGGTACAGTTAGTCTTATAAGTAGCTGCACACTTTTGTACCTTGTCACTTTAAAGCTTTTGACAGATTAGTGTAGCAGTTCAAATAATATGTTAAAGTGACAAAGAACTTAAGTTTGCAGATACTTACAAGGCCGACTGTAACCAATATAAGCTGATCAGCTAAGATGGCGGCGATGTGACTTAAGAAACGTGATTGTCATCCCGCTTTGTCTATAACAATTACAACGCCCTATAACGTCAAGGTAACGCTCAGTGTGGCCTTTTTTATACACTACTAAGGCATACAGATTATCTTGCTTTCGCACCGCTACCGTCATATTACATAAACATAGTATATCTTCAACGACTTTTGTCGACCATTGGTGATGATTACCAACCAAAGATAATTGGAAAGTCAATTCAAGATGCGTAGAGTCAGAATTTCTAAAAGTCTTTCGGTTAGACTCGCATAAGATCTTAAAAGAGAGAGAGAGTAAAGGAGCAATACAAATCAGAAGAACGTGTGAAGAGCTATTGCATTCTTCTACTAGTATAATGTTATTAGTTATTACAGTTATAACGCTATCACACTGTACCATCACAGACCACCATCTTGTGCCGGCATCACCAACCATCATCATAACAGCTGACTTACCACGAGAAAACTACTAGGAAATAAATCCTTGCTTGGCTTACAACAAGGTTTCTATGGGGTACAAAAACAAACTACACTCTGCTAGATACAATGTTAAATTAAAACGAACTGTTCTAAAAAATATCTTGAGGGTAAACAACAGTAATAAAAATACAGCTAAATACCTACACCAGAGGGCCCTGCCAAGATGCACTACGCTAACTAGCGTTTCTATTCGTTTCGTTTTTAAACCAATCGCGTCACTGGTAGGTCACGTGACTTTTCGTATCACGTCATCTACCAGTGACGTGATTGGTTTAAAAACGAAACGAATAGAAACGCTAGTTAGCGTAGTGCATCTTGGCAGGGCCCTCAGTACTTTAGCAACACGTGACAGCATTGTTTTGTAGTTCTATCCTATTACATCTTCTTTCAACGCAATGATATTGTTATTGGAGATACAATAAGAGATACAGACAAAGATACTGCAAAATTTAAATGAAATAATGAACGTTTACAAGAAATCTGACTAAATAATGCAATGATTCTAAAAGTCTTTTCCAAGGAACATCCAATCTTAAGCCAAACAAGCAAGCAAGACATTTTTAATCTCAACGGGGTCCTAGTGAATAAGGGTATAACTCTTCTGAAGATCAACTGAAAAAGGGTTTAAGTCTAGTATACTCCGTTCAAGTATATACCCTTTTTTATTACGAGTTAAGTCGAGTGTTGCCCATAATTTCCGAAAAACAAATTTTATTGGTTGTAGAATTTCCATTCCCATTTTTTCCCGATCTCATTTTTCCCAATCGCGTATTTTCCTATCCGAATTTCTCCCAATTGCAATTTTTTCCACTTATAAATAGGTCGAAATAGGAAAGTAGGTTTAGGCTATGTTAGTCTTGAAGCAGGCCCGAAGGGCCAAACCGAACAGAAATAGGAGCTCCGGTCGACACTATCAAACTAATTCCCGGAATGGAAAAAATGCGTCAGGGAAAAACCAGCCACTGAAAAAACACGACAGTGAAAAATTAAGATCGGGAAAAAATGGAAATAGAAATTCTGCAACGAATAAAATTTGATTTTCGGAAATTATGAGCCACACTCGTTAAGTCGACTTGTACCCTTTTTCACTAGGACCCCAGTGCTAATGCGTTGCCAGTGAGACCAAGGACAGAATGCTTTGGTACTAATTATATCCTCAGGCTACTATTCTGTTATTTATTGATAAAAAGACAGTCAGAATTTGGACTTGACTAACTTCGGCTTCATCACAGGGCCGTGGTCTGCCTAAAAATATTAATAAAACATGAGTACAGTAAAGACAACATAATGTATTACTCGGGTATAAGGAATGCAAATAACCGGTTATAACCGGATTTAACCGGTTATTTTCATACAAAAACGGTTAATAACCGGTTAAATTGCATTCCCTGCTCGGGTAGCATTCATCTGGCATAACTTTTTTGGCATAATCATCATTTTGGCATACAGTTTTTTTTTCTGAAACCGTATACTTTTTAGGATTGTTGTAAAATAAACCTAACCTAACCTAATGGGTTCTATGCAATTATATTTTATTAATTTTAACAGGATTTTTAAACCTTTACTCAACATCATCATATTTTTTTCCCATTGTGTATTTCAGAATTACTGTCCCAATTACTATTGTTGGGAGCGCATTTTTTCACATACATAACTTTTTTTTCATAATCATTTTGTTTTCATAAAATTGTAATTCATACTTTTTATTATCACTGGAACCGTAAACTTTTCAGAAGTTCTTAAATGTTCAACATGTAGATAACGCTAGGTTAGGTTAGGTTTGGTTTATAAAAATCCTGAAAAAGCAACAGTACTGAAAAAAAATACGTTATGAATCCCGATGATTATGACTTAAAACACTGTATGAGTAAAAAATATTATGAGAGTCAATATGGACCCATATTAAAATAAACGATCCGAATTTGTTCAAAATTTTCGGGCGTTAAACTTATCCAATTGATTAATCTATTTCAGGTGACTTAAAGACTTTTCAATTTCTGTGGAAGTTGTAGGGGCAAAAATACACACTAACAATCAATGCTCGATCACTAGTATATGGAAAAAGCTTCGATAACTTAGTTTATCGATATACGCGATCCCTAGCTGTCATTTAATTTTGCCCCGTAAGTATATTCCGAGGTCTGCTAATCACAAATTGAAACACATACCCAGAGGGCGGAATTTTCATGGTAAAAATCAAACGTCAATAGAGTTGGAACGTTGAATTTTATCGACTATCGATAGATTTACGAAGCGTAATTTATTTATGTATTTATTATCAAAAATAGACCTCAAATGATAACGAACAGAAACAACAAAAATATTTTTCAAAAAAAACGGAATTGTGGATTGTTAATTCTTTTCCATGGGATTTTGCAAGAAACTAGAATTATAATCAAATCTAGATAAGAACTATTATCGTCCTTTACCGCGTGAATGTGTTTTACTCGTTATGCGAGTCTTAACGCAATATTTTTCAAGTTGCATTAAATGAACCTTACACGTAGAGCAGTATATTGTTGAATTATTTGCGTTGTAAGTAAGAAAAGGATACTTCTTTATTCTTCGTTTTGGATGAATTAATTGAAATGCCAGTTAACCGCCATGCGATTTAGTTTTAATGGCGATGCAACTCGCTAATCAAAGAGGTTAATATTAAAAGTCAGTAATATAGAGGAAGATTAAAATTATCGATAGCTGGAAAAGTCGATAAAATTTAACATTCCAACTCTATTGACATTTGATTTTTGCCATGACAATTCCGCCCTCTGCACATAACCTTTCCGCTCCCTCAAATAGTTCTCCCGCTCTATCTGCGCCGCTCTCTCAGAAGACGGTGACCGCTGAATCTTGCCTAGTATCGGCTCATTCATTCTGCTGCTCAGTTTTGCCTCAGTTGTGATAGAGGCGTCGATGACGATTATTTTCTTGAGCGCTTGGGATCCTAGCCAGAACTCATCAGAGTCCATCTGAAATCGATGGCGACAGTGCGAGTGTGTAAGGCTTGTTCACGAAAAAAAGTAGCCATCGAAAACTAAGTCTCCACTGTCTCCCAGTAGGCCTAGGTAGTTCAAACCGCTATTAGATTGCCAACTGAGTATTCTTTTTTATGTGTAAGAATCTACAATTCATAAATTTTTCCTTGCAAGTTGTGAAACCCTAAAAATGCCAGTTAATGCTTAGAGCTAAAATGGTTGCATAAAAATGTGTGTACTTCCGGCCTGATTTAAAACAATTTATGACCTGCATACGGTAATTATGAGTCTGGGAAGGTATTCGCGAAACATTATAGCGTCGATAATCTATTTGAGTAAAGAAAAAAAAGAACCTCTGTGACCCAAACGTGAAAAATACAAAATCCAAGACTAAAATCCAGAGATTTTGAAAGTAAACCAAAAAATGGATAGCACCTGATATAAATATCCATAACGGCACTCAAAACGAAAGTTGAAGAGTCCCTCTTACTAAGTAAATTCTTTAAAGATCAACTCAACTCAACTCAATTATACAACAGTGGCTACTTTTTTTCGTGAACAAGCCTTATCATAGTTTCGACTACGAACGACGGAATATCATGCTATCGAATGTTCGTTGGCTCGACTGTTATTGTAATGAATATTCGCTAGATCGAAATACTTGTAGCCGAAACATGTACAATCGACAAAACATAATCTAGAATTGTATAGTTTCGATCAGTGGTGTATCGAAAATTCATTGGATCGACTGTTATTGTAATGAATATTCGCTGGATCGCAATACTTGTGGCCGAAATATGTACAATCGAAAAAAAGTTATCTAGAATTATATGGTTATGGTTATTAAACCTCAATTTCGATTTGACGATTTATCGTTTCTACGCATTTCGTACCTAGCGAATATTCGATCCAGTAACAGTCGAGCCAATGAACTTTCGTGTCTGAGATTTTTATGGGATGACAATCGAAATCTCAATTTCGATTCGACGATTTATTGTTTCTACGCTTTTCGACCCAGCGAATATTCGATCCAGTAACAGTCGAGCCAACGAACATTCGATAGCATGATATTCCGAGAGTACGTAGTCGAAACTATGATATACACTCCGAAACTGCTTTTCAAGTCGCATTTCGCTTTTCGAATTCCTCCCAGTGGTATATCCCATACGTTCAGGACCACAATTCTAGGCGGTTAAAACGATAGCGTCTTTGACCAGAGGGCCCTGCCGAGATGCATTACGCTAACTAGCGTTTCTATTAAAGACTGTACACGATAAAATCCGGGCATGCATGTTCTGGTGTATCTTTGCAACGAATGCATATTTTCAAGCAGTTTTTTTTCATAGCTTGTATAATTATAATACTATATAATAAAATAAAATCGTATCATAATGTATGGGTATGTGTGAGTTTTCGCCGAATATATTCTATCATACCTTTCATCTCCTGTCCAGCGTTTTTTGACAATCTTCACTCGCTTCCTGCTACAATGTCACAACTGTATTTATATTTTTACAAGCTGTTTTACTCACATTAGAATGCCGTCTTACCAAATAAATACTTTTTCAAACTCATTTCTATTTGTAGTAGTCAGGAAGACTTTTTACTTCAAGCACTGAAACTTGTTTTTGTATGGGAGGCATTTATTTGTCAAAAAGTCAAATTCGACAAAGTAAAAAAAAAAACAGAACTATCTCAATACAATTAGAAAAGTTTTAACTATTGTGAAAAGATAATATAATAAGGTATAATTTGGCTTGTATAATTAAAAATAATAAAATGTTTTTAACAGGAGAATTTAGTAAAGACTGTCAGAAGACCGTGTACAAAAAAAAATTGGTACTGTGGATTATATAATGGTCTAAGTCACAGACGCTCTAACATTTTATTATGATTGTATTTTTTTATTATGTAGTTTTATAACCACTGACTATTACAAAAAAGTGCTGCTTGAAAATTTGCATTCATTCAAAAAATACACCAGAGCATGCATGCCCGGATTTTATCGTGTACAGTCTTTAGATTCGTTTTTAAGGCAATCGCGTCATTGGTAGATGACGTGATACGAAAAGTCACGTGATCTACCAGTGACGCGATTGGGTTAAGAACGAAACGAATAGAAACGCTAGCTAGCGCAATGCATCATGGCAGGGCCCTCTGTTAACGTATTGTCACTGTCACTCCGCGACTCACCTAAGTTAAGCAACCCCCTTCCCATTCCCCATTCCCCATTCCCACCCCCTTTTTTCTAACCCCGCGGATAAATAAACGGAGGAACGAACTTCTCCTCCGGCCTTTCAGCACTGGCTGGGGTAGTATCCGCGGGAGTTTTTAACTTCATTCACAACAAGGGGCATTGGTGTTTTTAGCCGGTGCGAGCCCGGCAGTACCTGGGCATTCCATTCCCAGGTCTCCGGAAGGGATTTTCATCTCTGCCCCTTTTAAATGTAAATTTCAATATCCTGCTAACAAAAGCAAGGATTCACGTCTTTGGCCATGCAGGCGACAACCCAAAAAAAAAACGTATTGTCAACCTTTCGATAGCTCCTATTTGGGGGCCTATCTACTTGCGTATTTTTTTTACGCATAATAATCATTACGCATAAAAATCCATTGATAACACCCTTTTAGGCTGACATTGCAAAATTGAATAAACGTCTATTGTCATTAGGTTAGGTTAGTTTTTAATAATAATTAAAATAAAACCCTTTCTTTCGTAAAAACCGTTTTATGACAATCCATTTTTATGCGTAATGATTATTATGCGTAAAAATATGTATGCGAGTAGACCCCTACCCCTCTTATTTACTTGACAGCAATGGCGAGCGAGTTAAAAACAATACAATAACAGGTCAAAGACGATATGGTTTTTACCGCCTTGAATAGAGCCCCAATAATATCAGTCCCTTATTTTTTATAGTGCCGTATCCCAAGGCTAGACTAACGGGATTATATGTGGCGTTATCTATGAAAAGGGACCTTATTGGCGATGGCGCTTCCGCCATTATTAACGATGCTCCGAAAATACAACGTTGCGTGACGCAATGCGGCGTAAGCGCCATCGACAATAAGGTCCCTTTTCATAGATAACGCCACATATTTATGCCTACGCTGTTCATCCGTCCGTCTGTATCTTTTGAACCGTAATAGATAGCGGGTTGTTTTTTTTTTCTTCATTATATTAGTTTTAGATAGGAATTAATGATAACTATTTGATAGATAAAAACCCTCGATATAATGAAGACCTTCTTTCAAAGCTGATATTATTATTGGGTGTCATTAGCGATCCATAATATCGTTTGTCCTAATCGTCATTTGTCCTAATTTATCGTTTGTCCTAAACTGGTTTTCAGCTGAGTCAGACATCTTTTTAGGCTTTCCAAAAATACCTACCTGCGATTAGGTTAGGTTAGAGTTGTGTTATAACAACACTAAAAAAGTTTTAAACATCGGGCAGAAATGGCTTTTAGGACAAACGATGATTTAAGACAAATGACGATTATGACTAACGATATTATGGATTCCAATATAAACCCATTATTATGATCTTAAACGGCCCAACCGATTTTCATGAAACGTAATTTAGGACCGCGCTTTCAAATTAAAAAAAAATATCAAAATCGTTTATCTACACCACGGTTACTCAACGTTTATTAGTAAGTAAAACACAACTGATATGGCTTACCGATGTACCTGCGCAGATGACATACTTTCCAAGCGCGGGAACCAATCAGCATGATCCACGCGTTGCGCGTCTGTATTCTGTGCTATTATTGGTTACTAGTGACGCCATATTGACGCGCGCCCGCGTGTCATTCAGTCAGCCGTGAGCGAGATGGAAAAAGTAGATGCAATTTAATTTGCACCTTATAACTATTACGTACAAGTCTGATCGTGGGTTTTAAACGTGCTTTCGGGAATCATCGGATCGTCGTTCGGGTCTGCGTGAACGAAGATTCACGACACGCCATATAAATTGTGTTCTACTGTAAGGGGGTATGTACAGTCAACCAATTTGATTTCTAGGCCACTTTGGACTATGTTAAAGTGACGTTGACAACCAAACGTTACAGACTTCTTATGATTTGGTTAACAACGTCACATTGACAAAGTCAATAGTGGCCTAGGAATCAAATTGGTTGACTGTACGTACACGAACCTTTACGATTAAAACCGACATGTTCCGAGTGTCAAAGTGGAAATAATCGTACTGTTATACTTACAGTTTCTGAGGATGCCACACTTTCCTCTTCTTCCTCTTCCAATTCTGGCTCCGGGGTGGGAATATCGCCTGCAAATACATAAAGTAGGTAATAAAAAACCGGTCAAATAAATGCGAGATGAACTCGCGTGGAGATGGTTCCGTACAATTTTCCGTAAGTGAACGTATTATAATTGAGTTTACCACTTCATTTCCAATTAATTCTTATAAGTTTTCCTGTAATCTACAAGCAATGAACTAAATTTTGTATTTTTTCAAAATTTTAGGCTTACCTAGTAGTTTCGGAAATCAGGGGAGGGGAAATGGTCAATTTTCGTCTTCTTTCATGAATAAAATCAAAACTATTTAGGTATTTAACAATAATAAAAAGAAAAATTGAGATCCTCATAACGAGCCCTTTCATTATTCAGTAGAATGCTACATGATCCTTGAGTAACATAGGCTATGTTTTATTATTCTGCGCGGACGGAGTCGCGGACAACGGCTAGTTCGCTTAGGTTCACTTTATCCATATTCCCATCTTGTCCACATTCTCATCTCAGCCACATTCCCACCTCGTCCACATACCCATTTCGTCCACATTCACATTTTGTTCACATTCCCATCTCGTCCGCATTCCCATCTCGTCCACATTCCCATTTCTTTCACATTCGCAAAAACTAATGAACCACCAAGTGATAGAATTGATATAGAACAACCTAAGTTAGGTTGCAGACGAGTTAGGAATGAGGACGAGTTGGGAATGTGGACTATTCGGGAATGCGGACGAGTTGGGAATATGGACGAGATAGGAAGTGGACAATTTGGGATTGGTATGTGGACGAATGTAACCGATACGAGAATGTGGACGAAATGGGAATATGGACAAGGTGAACCTGACCGGGCGACAGAACCTGATACGACTGTACCTTCTCTATACCCGTTGATGTACCGCATATTCGTGCTGGCCGTCGTCCTGGCTAGGAAGGTGTACATGGCGAGGAAGTCCTCGACGGGGATGGCGGCGGAGCCTCCGTCCGGCTCCTTGGTGAGGGTCTCGCAGAGGAGGATCATGGTGTGCGTCAGATTCTGGAGTCATCATCAGGGATTTTTTTAGGCAACTGTTGCACACAAATTGAGCACAAATAATTCGAGGCACTTGTACGGATAAAGTTGAGTTGATTTGAATGAAATCATATAGTGTGTGTGTGTGTGTGTGTGTGTTTCTTTGCCAATTTTTTCGCTTCGCTTAGCCAATACCAGACCTGTTGTCGGCAATACTCAAACTATCATAAAAACAACACGCCACCATGGAAAATGTTTTTGGTGCGGCTATCGTTTTTACATTCCAAAATAGCACAATAAGGCATGCTTTTGGATTTATTTCCTATTTTAGAAATATCGAAATATCGAAATAAGCGATCGCGGCAAAAGTATGGTAGGTTAAGCGGAACTCCGCATAACTATGCCACACGTTACACGCCCACTTAACACTTCTATTGCTTTTTCTGTTCTGTGTACTAGTGTTATTGGAAAGTGCCATGAACATTCTAGCCACTCAACATCAGTAATCCATACCTTCGTCAGCAAGCCTCCAGCAACAGCAATAAATCTAAGAAACGGGATGCTCTCCCTCCGATGGTACGCTTCGCAGAGGCAGATGACCCTCGTCAGCTCGTTGGGGTCCAGGCAGAACCCTCGCCAGGCCGACTTCAGGGCCGGCAGTGGGACCTCCTTCATGCTTAGCAACTGGACAATAATTTGATAACTATTAAATATGTGCGCGTGCGCGTGTGTGTCGCGGGTGGATGCGAAAAGCGCAAGACCGGTCTGAGTGGAGAGCCTTGGGGGAGGTCTATGTCCAGCAGTGGACGTCTTTCGGCTGACATGATGATGATGATGAATTAATATGTAAAAATACCAGTTACAAAAACGACCTCTACCAAATGAAATAAGATCTCATACTATATATTTAAGTTTATATTAGTTTGTGTACTTATTTATTTGTTTAAGGGCCTGTTTCACAATCGTCAAGTAACGCGTATCTGACACATACATAGACAAGGAGAGAGCTAACTTTAACTGGCACATAAATTTACTTGTCGATTGTGAAACAGGCCCTTATATTTATTTATTTATAAGTATTATCATCATTTCCGTGTGGTGCCGGGTTTAGAATGTTGCCACTCCATGTCTTCCCGTGGATGTCGTAAAAGACGACTAAGGGACTAAAGGCTGTGTAGTGCTGTTAGGCGATGGGCTTGCAACCTGTCCCTAATACACTGGATAACATCTTAGCCTGGTTGTGCAAAATGTGTTCGCAGAATTATCAACAAGTTTTTAGAGTTGTTGGTGAGTCTGTGGCTCTGCCTACCCCACTCTGGGAATGAAGGCGTATGTATAATTATCATCTCTTTTTGTTACTTTTTGTGCAAACTTTTATGTGTCTAACCCCATGCATTGACCTTACTCTTCTACTTCAGGGTTAGCTGGAAGAGATCCCGTTTAGGGATAAGTTCGCCTTTGTACAATAATTTAATGTTGGTATTGTAGTATTTATATTTTTGTGCAATAAAGAGTTTACACACATACATACATTAAATCACGCCTGTTTCCCAGAGGGGTAGGCAGAGACCACTTCTTTCCACCTGCTACGACCTTGACAAATCTCTTTCGCTTCTTCCACATTCATACATCGAGTCATGCACATCGGATAGGAAAGAGGCGTGATTATATGTATCTACTAGAGGACGCCCGCGACTTCGTACGCGTAGAATTAGTTTCCCGCTACTCCCCCCCATTTCTTCCCGATGGGGGTCGATTTTCGAAAAATCCTTTCTTAGTGCTCACTTACATCGTGAAAGGAACCCCTGTACCAAATTTCAAGTTTCTAGGTACAGTAGTTTCGGCTGTGCGTTGATACATCAGTCAGTCAGTTTAGCCTTTTATATATATAGACGCCCGCGACTTCGTACGCGTAGAATTAGTTTCCCGCTACTCCACCTGTTTCTACCCGTTGGGGGTTGATTTAATCCTTTTTACTTTATAATATAAACTACCTAACCTTTCTTTTTTCTATACTTAACATAATTTTGACTTTGGCAGTCAGTTTTTATGAACTTAGTAAAAATAACAAACCTCATTAATTTGCTTGCAGTACCTACAGACAGTATTTTCCCATACAAACTTTGCAACCCCCTTTCCTCCCTCTAGGGGTTGAATTTTAGTAATCGCTGAAATACGTGTCTAATTATTTCCATTGAAAAGCATTTCTACCAAGTTTCAAGTTAATTGGACCATAAATACATTTTTTCCCATACAAACTTGGCAACCCCTTTTTTTCCCTTTAGGGGTTGAATTTTGAAAAATCCCTTCTTAAAGAACGCCTACGTTATAAAATCAACTTTCCCTCAGAATTCCAAATCTTTATCTTAAGCGGTTTGGGCTGGGCGTTGATGAGTCAGTCAGTCAGGACATCCTCTTTTATATATACAGGGTGTAATGCAAGTCGAGCGCCAAATGAAAAGGGTGGGTAGCTAGGGTCACTTGCAATACGTTTTGGGCCAATTAACACTCATCCTGCCCAAGGTGTTTTTTTTTAAAAAAAATTAAATAAAATCTCGGTAACTTCCAAAAGTCGACCATTTTGTTTACCTATCTTTTTTTTTAAATGTGACAGCACAAAAGTACTTGTATTTTTTTTATCTCTAATATATGCGTATTCTAATGAAATGTTATTTTTATTCATATAGTAAAATAAAAAAAAATATTAGCCGACAAAGTGTGAAGGACAGAAAATAAAAATCGTCAAGGTCAACTTTACGGCACAATTTAAAAAAAAGTAGACGCTCCTCAGATCTTCCAACATCATAAAAACTTCTCCAGTTCCTGACCATTCTTACGGTATACCACATGTCTAGAATCACGTTCAGTTTTTCGGCAAAATATGGTTTCAATCTAAAATGGTGGGTTACATTACCTAGTACTTCTTTGAAACTACCTACTTGAAAGTAAGGTTTGATAAATGAATTGAGACTATTTTTTTACTAATAATAAAAAAACATAAAATAGTCATCAAAAATTATTAAAAACCTAACAATAGTATTCATTTATTTCAATAACTAAGTATACGAAAGGTACGCAAGTTACGACTAGGTAACCGTCTACGTCACTGGTAGATCACGTGACTTTTCGTATCACGTCATCTACAAGTGATGCGATTGGTTTAAAAACGTAACGAATAGAAACGCTGGTTAGCGTAATGCATCTTGTCTAGCCCCTACAATTACATTATTTTACAATTGTTTCTAATTGCTGGTAAATTCTTCTTGCTTCTCGGGCCACACAATAGCTCTGCCGTAAGCCACTAAAATATCAGCGTACCTATTCTTCTTCTTCTTGCTGTATGTAACCATGTCAATAACAACAATAAAATTAAAATAATTCTTATCTCTGTTTAGTTAAATGTTTCCCCGCGCAAATAACTTTTTAATTTTCATTTTTATTAAGTGTATTTTTCAATTACATAGGTAGTTTACCATGCAATAAAGTCAAAAAAAAAACGTTATTTTTGGTCGTAACTTGCGTACCTATCGTATACTTAGTTATTAAAATAAATGAATACTATTGTTAGGTTTTTAATAATTTTTTATGACTATTTTATGTTTTTTTATTATTAGTAAAAAAATAGTCTCAATTCATTTATCAAACCTTACTTTCAAGTAGGTAGTTTCAAAGAAGTACTAGGTAATGTAACCCACCATTTTAGATTGAAACCATATTTTGCCGAAAAACTGAACGTGATTCTAGACATGTGGTATACCGTAAGAATGGTCAGGAACTGGAGAAGTTTTTATGATGTTGGAAGATCTGAGGAGCGTCTACTTTTTTTTAAATTGTGCCGTAAAGTTGACCTTGACGATTTTTATTTTCTGTCCTTCACACTTTGTCGGCTAATATTTTTTTATTAGTTTACTATATGAATAAAAATAACATTTCATTAGAATACGCATACATTAGAGATAAAAAAAATACAAGTACTTTTGTGCTGTCACATTTAAAAAAAAGATAGGTAAACAAAATGGTCAACTTTTGAAAGATACCGAGATTTTATTTAAAAAAAATATTAAAAAAACACCGTGGGCAGGATGAGTGTTAATTGGCCCAAAACGTGTTGCAAGTGACCCTAGCTACCTACCCTTTTCATTTGGCACTCGACTTGCATTACACCCTGTATATATAGATGTATGTTAGTTTTACCTGATTGGCCAGCACCTTCAGACAGCCCCTCGTCAGCCCCCCCTCGGTGCTGTACACGGGGTACTCGAGCCGGAGCTTCACTGGGGGGGGGCGTCGCTCAGCCAACGCCTTGAAGTATTCGAAGGACCAGCGGAGCAGGTCGTACGGCTGGGTCTTGATCGCAGCTGGTGAAGAAGAGCGTGATGACCAGAGGCCGGAATTCTCGTAGCACTTTTGAGCTCTGCTGTCATAGGGACTTCTCGTCTATCGACTTTCGATATACATTATGTATATCGATAAAAATACAGAATACAATTTTTTAAACATGACTAGGTACGAGTAGAAGTAAACAACAGGCAGTCTTATCGCGGCGGTCTCTTCGAGATAACATTTGGATACCAACTTTTTGGAAATTTTTAATAGCTATTAAAATAATATTATTTACGTAACACCTGGCCATAATGGGAGTTTTATCGCACGCTGCGCGCACGGTAAAACTCGCATTGTGGCCAGGTGAAGACGTAAAATTGTGTACTCATCACGGGCAGTAAAAAAGAAAGCCCTCTATCGCATATTTACAACCCTACGGCTCGGGTCTCAAATACCTGCGATTTCGGGCTTTCTTTTACAGCCCTTGTTAAGTAATGTACTATTTATTGTTTTTTATAAATAATGTGTGGATTACTTATGCCTTTTAAACATTTTTTGAAAGAAATTGCAACAAGAATGGCTATCGATTGTTTTCATTACAAATCTCTATTTCACATTTTCAAAAGTTATTTGAAAGAGATCGCTCTTTAGCGGTAAGACCGCCTGTTGTTTACCTCTACTTTCAATCTTCTTTGATATGTTGTGTTCTATAACGTATCGATAAAATATGTTATCGGAAGTCGATAAACGAGAAATCCCTATGACAGCTCGAAAGTGCTACGAAAATTCCGGCCTCTGATGATGACTTACCGAATCATCATCATCAGCATTATTTTTACCCGACTGTGCATTCACGAAAAACGTAACCCTACTTAGGTTATGTTTTTCTAGCGTATGTATGTATGGCTATTTCTAGGGGCGCTATGGGTATTAATTCTCTCAAAAGTGAGCGAATGCAGGAGTGAAGTCCAAGCGGCGAGTTTAAGTAGTCCCGTCAGAGCGAGCAAAACACATATTAGTGCGTGCATTCTCAATTAGGCAGCCTTATACGTTCGAGAAGCCATGCTGCCAAATTGAATACACGCGCTGAAATGTGTTTTGTTCGCTTTGACGGGACTACTTAAACTCGCCGCTTGGACATCACTCCTGTGTTAGCGATTAGTTATATTGATATATGAACAATTATACTAATTTAAAGGAATACGGAAACGGAAGGCTAAAATATTAACTTCATTCAGTTAGCCCTTATTGGGCCACATCTCTGATTGGTTGATTTCCAACCAATCAGAGGTGAACCCGCTTTTCTGATGAAAGGGCGGGAACTGGCAAAGCGACCTGAAGGAAGACCATCAAAACCCAGGGCATTCTGCTATTACAAGTCGCACCGACAACTTGTTAAGCTGAAACTCTGTTCATTTGTGATTTATTTAAGGTAAGATGTACATATTATAAACTGTTCAAATTCCTGACGTTTAAAAATGTGTAAATGATTAATAAATTTATTTAAAATATGCATTGAGCCTTATTCCTTTTATCTCAGAAGTGGGATCAAGGCGGATATATATTTTATCCGGTCTGATCCAGCCTTCAGTTTATTTTTTTGCGTAAATGTACTACATAAATTATTATTTTTTCTTCTCACACTATTTCACTTAAAATTATAATTTAAGTTAACGAAAAGGAGTAGGCTCAAGCATAGTGTCACTGTGTTGAAAACCGTAAGTACAAACTTATTTTAATCCGTAAGATATTTCATGGCTTGATTTTATTCGCTACCTTCCATATCAAGAAAAGAACTACTTAATGCATTGTGCAATTCGCTAGGGTACTCCCTAGAATTATACAACGCGTAAAGTAATTTGTTGTACTAGAGCTACTCTCTAGAAACGAATCACGGAGTTCTAGTTTAATGAAAGATGTAATGAAAGCGGATCAGTGGCGTGAACAATTAGCTAGGGTACTACCTAGAATTGCTCACATTACGACGGGATACATTGTGCCAAAGCTACACTCTGGGAATGTATCCGATATCCGTATAAGAAGCAGACCAGTGGGGTGTACAATCAGCCAGGGCACTCCCTGGATTGTATACACTACCTACAGGAATAATACATTACGTCAGAGCTACTCTCTGAGAATGTATTAGTATGCTTCAACGTCATTATGGAAGTTGCCGGATTTACCTTGACCCGTATAATATAATAAAACCCAAATATTGGTTCAAATAGTGAATAATCACATTAAAAGTGAATAAATACAAGTCACCCTAGGGTAGATGTAAACTGGAAACGAAACGAAAATTAATCCAAACACAGTTTACAATTGAAACAAATTTAATGTAATTAAATACTTTGTATTATAAATTGCTGACTAGATTCATAATGTATCCTGAATTCCATGTATGAAATTGCAATCTTCTACTGGCCTTTTCATCTTTCAATGAAGGTAATTACTACCCTATTTATTTATTGATTTATCGTTAATTATCAGTCAACTAAGGGCCATGGATACATTAATTCACATTTATTAATTATTTTATTATACTAAGTTGTATCACCTAAACTACCTATTCCATGATAATGTTTAATTTTTGGCTTCATTGCTTTTTTATTATTGGCTTTGCTTTATTGCGACTATCCCCATAACAGCGAAAATATAATTCCGTCTTCTTCATTTACTACATAATATTGTTATTTATTAATTCTAGTATTCATGTAACCACTTAATATATTAATCACTCAGTTGTGTAGTGCAATGAATAAACGGCAACCACCTTAAGTAATAAATAGCACCCACTGAATCATATTTGTTATGATAGATTAATGCAGTTACACAAATGTAAACAGATAATGGAGGCCCGATCAGCGCCAGAGCCTGGGAGCCGCAAGGAAGTGGAGGGTGAGCCGGTCAGCAGGGGTCGAAGACGAGATCGCGACCCTGCACGGCAGACTCCACTGCGGCACCAGTATCGGAGCAAGAGAGCGGAAGGGAGCTATGCAAGGCAAGTCCGCAAGCGCTCATATTCTCGATCAAGGAGTAGGGAGTTGTCGGTGGTGCTCGAACCAATGACTCGAGGCCGACAACAAGACTCCAAGGATCGTTCTTATCAAAGTCGTTATAATAACCATAAAAGCCGGTCTAGATCCCGTCGTCGCGAGACGCCTCAACGATCGCGAAGGTCTTCGTATGACGATCATGATCAAATGCGGTCTAGTAGACGAGATTCCTTAGGTGAAACGCACGCACCGAGGGGGCGCCGTCGCAAGCGTAGTTCAAGTAGCGATAGTTACGATAGTCCCGTTAAACGCTTATTTAAGCGTAAGAGAAGTCGTGCCCCCTCGCGGCATGCGCGTCAGCACTTACCAAATAGCTATAGTAATGTACCGGGTGAAGCACACGGTATCATAAATCAGTGTCTAGAGATTATAAGGAATATGAAGGTACCATCGACCTCTAAGCTTTCTTTGACAAACGTTCTTCCCGAGTTCGACCCAATGTGTAAAGACCAAACGATAATAACATGGTTAACCAAAGTAGAAGAGTGTGCGGAAATTTACAATTGGGACGAACGCGAAATTATTCATTTTGCTATTCCAAAACTAAGTGGTATCGCTAAGCAATGGTATCAAGGATTGAGTTCAGTACTTTATACATGGAATGAATGGAAAAGAAAGCTTATCGAGTCATTTCCTTGTAGAGAAGATTACGCAGAATTACTAACCGAAATGTTGGCCAAGCGAGCGCGTTACGGAGATTCCCTGGAACAGTACTATTACCTAAAAATTAACTTGTTAAACAAATGCGGTATCGTAGGACGTAGGGCTGTAGATTGTTTACTACATGGGGTAGATGATCGTGCGGTTAAAGTAGGGGCGCACGCTGCCCGTTTTCGTCAACCTGAGGACGTGTTGAAATATTTTAAAAGTATTAAGCCTGCCAGTAGTAAAGGGGGAATAGATAGGTATAGCCGTGATAAGAGGATGGCTCAATCGACTTTATCAGAAAAGAAAATAGATTCTGGTAAGAGATTTAATGTCAACATCATAAAGTGCTTTAACTGTAATGAAGAAGGGCATAGAAGTTTCAAATGTAGTAAACCACCGAACAAGTGTAGTTTTTGTTCTAGAATGGGCCATCTAGACTCTCACTGTAGATCTAAACCATCAAACAGCCCTCAAATTACGGATCAGCGTGACAATGATCACAAAACCGTAAAACAAGTAGCTGTGGTAGAGCAGACCGATACGTCAAATAGTAAATACATTATTGATATATGGGTTAACAAGAGCTTACTCACCTGTCTGGTAGATTTAGGCAGTCAGTGTACATTGATAAGAGAGAGCGAAGCTAATCGGTTGCAACTCACTTTAGACACACATGAGCTACCGATATTACGAGGTATAGGCGGCCACCACGTACAACCACTCGGTAGGTGTAATGTGAACCTTACAGTGCAGGGTATAGAGGAAAATGTAGAGGTATTTGTTGTACATGATGCAGCTCTTAAGCACCCTGTTCTCTTGGGTCATTCATTTACAGAAAAACCTAATATTACTATTACAAAGACCCCCGAACAAATTGTTTTTGAGAAATCTTATGGGCATAAACTATTTTTAATGGTTCAGCATGATGTCACAATTATGCCTGCACAACTAGCTACTATTTCGGTCGAATCACGCACTAATTACACAGGAACGATATATGTAAATGGTACAATTCGGAATATTGCTAACAAGGAACATTATTTACTTCCAGGAGAATATAAGTTAGAGAGCGGTTTAGGTCATTTGCTTGTTCAAAACATATGTCAAAGGTCAATACTCTTTAAACAAGGTATTTTACTTACTCGGTCTACACCAGTCATAGTTGAACGCGATGTATGCTCAGTTTCATTCAATGACAAAGATTCAAACGACGAGGTTAAATGTGGTAGTCAGATCGATGAGGAGCGGAGGCACCAACTTAAGGAATTACTAACTAGATTTAAAGATTGCTTTTCATCGGGTTTGAAAGATATAGGTTTTACTACCGCGGGAGAGATGGTCATAGAGCTTAACGATAGTGAACCGGTTGTGTACAGGCCATACCGTTTGTCGTATGGGGAAAGATCTTTAGTGCGCGATATGGTCCAGGAGATGATGGACGCGGGGATCGTTAAGGAATCATCATCACCTTATGCGAGTCCAATCGTGTTGGTCAAGAAAAAGACTGGCGAAAAAAGGTTGTGCGTAGACTATAGAGCCTTAAATAAACGTACAAAAAAAAATCATTATCCACTACCGCTAATAGATGACCAACTCGATCGGCTCGCAGGTAATAAGCTGTTCATTTCTTTAGACCTTGCGTCAGGTTACTACCAGATCCCGATAGAACCGAACTCACAGGATAAAACCGCGTTCATCACCCCTGATGGTCAGTTCACGTTTACACGCATGCCATTTGGGCTAGTGAATGCTCCAGCCGTATTTCAGAAAACTATGAATAAAATTTTAGCAGAAGCCAAAATAAAATACGCACTTATATATATGGACGATATTCTAATCCCAGCCCGTACTTTTGAGGAAGGATTAAGTAGGTTAGAGGAGGTCTTAGTTCTTTTGAAGCAAGGGGGACTTACTTTAAAGTTATCTAAATGTAACTTTTTCATGGACAGCATTGATTTTCTAGGCTTTGAAGTAAACGCCGCAGGTATTAAACCAGGTGAGAGAAAGACTGAAGCTGTTTCTAAATTTCCCACACCAAAAAGTCCACGGGAACTACAGCAATTTATTGGGTTAGCAAGCTTTTTCAGAAGGTTCGTTCAAGGTTTTGCAGCTAAAGCCAAGCCATTGACTGACCTACTGCGTAAGGATACAGTCTGGACATGGGGTGCTGAACAAAATGACGCTTTCCAAAATATTAAGACCATACTTATCCAAAGACCTTTGCTGGTCCTTTATGACCCCAATAAAGAGACACAAGTGCACACGGACGCGAGTAAAATAGGAATAGCCGGTATACTTCTACAGAAAGACGACGTAGGACAATTTAAGCCCGTAGCGTATTATAGCAGGAAAACAACCCCGGATGAACAGAAATTCCACTCATTCGAGTTGGAAACACTAGCTGTAGTATCGTCTCTCAGCAAATTTCGTGTTTATCTAATAGGAATCCCGTTTAAGATCCTCACAGATTGTAATGCTCTTAGAACTACTTTATCTAAAAGGGACTTGATACCGCGTATTGCTCGTTGGTGGCTACAGCTACAGGAGTACAACTGTGATATAGAGTATCGACCTGGATCCAGTATGTCCCATGCCGATGCTCTTAGCAGGAACCCTGTAGGGGATGCCACCGAAGAGCTGCACGTATTAGATGTCCTAGTAGTTGGCACTGAGGACTGGATTAGCACGGTGCAGAGTAGCGATGATGAGGTCGCACAAATAAAAAAAAACATTGAGTGACCCCAACTCTACCAAGGTGATGGACATCGTAAAAAATTATGCTCTAAAAAATGGTAGAGTCTATCGTATTGTAGGAAAAGAAGCGAGTGATATTCGTTGGGTCGTCCCCAAAGGCGTACGATGGCAGATAACTAAGATAAACCACGACGATTTAGGTCATTTTGGTGTAGACAAAACTTTGGCACGTATACAAAAAGTGTATTGGTTTCCCAAAATGAGGAGGTTTGTCAGGAAATATGTTAAATCATGTTTAGAATGCGCACGTAACAAAGATAAAACAGGTAAACAACACGGTGAACTGCATCCGATTCCTAAATTAGAGATTCCTTTCCACACCATCCACGCGGACCATTTAGGTCCATTTGTACGTAGTAAGAAAGGTAACTGCTATCTCTTAGTCATCATCGATGGTTTCACGAAGTATATTAATATTAAACCGGTTCGTGATACTAAAACTAGTTCGTCAATCAAGGCAATAAAAGAACATATTAGTTGTTTTGGGGCACCAACTAGGCTAATAACAGACAGGGGGACGTCTTTTACCAGCAATAGCTTTCGGGCATTTACCCAACGAATGGGCATTAAGCACATCTTAAATGCCGTAGCCACACCTAGGGCAAATGGGCAATGCGAACGTTATAATAGGACCATCCTTAGTGCGCTATCTTCAAGAACTGACAATAAGGATGATAGGAATTGGGACGAATTTATTCCCGATATACAAGTTGGTCTTAATACGACCATACATAAGACGATAGGGAAAAGTCCATCCGACCTACTATTCGGGTTTAACATAAACAGTAGTTCCGATGTCATTTTAAGTGAAGTAATAGACGATACTCGGGAATCTGTAACCGAAAACATAGAGCAGGTTCGTAAGGAGGCTTGTACGAAAATTGCTGAGCAACAAGTGAAAGATAAAACCCGTTTTGATTCGAAACGTGTAAGTGGTCATACGTACGCTGAAGGTGATCTAGTAAGTGTTAGGAGGGAAGTACCTAGTGACGGGAAATCTAAAAAGTTAGCGGTAAAATTTCAGGGTCCTTATCGTATTTCTAAAGTTTTACCGAACGATCGTTTCGTAATTGTGGATACACCCTTAACGCGCAAGCACGGCCATCGGTACGAAAATATAGTAGCTTTAGACAAAATGAAACCTTGGCTTGTATTCAATAGAAACTTCGACAGTTCAGGATCAGAGTCAGAAAATGACATAGAGCCAAATGTTAACTGTTAATTAATTCCAATACTGTATATGCACTTTTGTATTAAGTTTATAAACTAATAAGTTAATTACGATCATCAAAATTGTATCTTAAATGCTCTAAAATCTGACACTTGGTATTAGTATGTTATTTATAGTATTATTATTAGTAGCATATTTACTTAGGTACATTAACTAACCTTTATGTCTAGAAATCGATTTAATGTATATAATAAATTGTCTAAAACACGATGGTAATTCATTGATTTTCTTGCAATATGTAACCGCTCTTACAAAGTCGGTTCTTATTTAAAATGAATTTGTATTTGAAATGTATCCTTTAAATGTAAGGTTTGAGTTTATGTGTATTAAACAATCTTCAAAACATAGTAAATTCTTTAATGATGAAAATCTGTCTTGAAAAACTTTTCATTACCTACCCTATAAAGGTAAATTTAGGTAACACCCCATCAATGTTAAGCATTCATCTAATTGACTATAAGTGACTTTGACCTATAGTCTGTTCATCTAGTTAAATTTCTTTGTATTTCACTGTAAGCGATGGGACTCGCTTTAGCAGGATGCCCGAGCTGTTAGCGATTAGTTATATTGATATATGAACAATTATACTAATTTAAAGGAATACGGAAACGGAAGGCTAAAATATTAACTTCATTCAGTTAGCCCTTATTGGGCCACATCTCTGATTGGTTGATTTCCAACCAATCAGAGGTGAACCCGCTTTTCTGATGAAAGGGCGGGAACTGGCAAAGCGACCTGAAGGAAGACCATCAAAACCCAGGGCATTCTGCTATTACAAGTCGCACCGACAACTTGTTAAGCTGAAACTCTGTTCATTTGTGATTTATTTAAGGTAAGATGTACATATTATAAACTGTTCAAATTCCTGACGTTTAAAAATGTGTAAATGATTAATAAATTTATTTAAAATATGCATTGAGCCTTATTCCTTTTACCTGCGTTCGCTCACCTTTGCTTTTGAAAGAATCACTACCCTGCAGCCTAACCGGCTTGGGATGTTAACATATGAGGTGGCATTCGATTCGTCTTAATTGTCGAAGTGAAATAGGGTAGTTAAAAGTTCAATAAAGCGTCAGTCCGCGAAAAATCATATGGAATAAAAAAACCGGCCAAGTGCGAGGCGAACTCGCGCACGAAGGGTTCCGTCCCATTATCTATACAACATTAGCAAAAAACGGCAAATAAATCACGTTGGTGGTATGGGAGGCTCCCTTAAATATTTATTTTATTCTGTTTTTATTTGTTGTTATAGCGGCAACAGAAATACATCTTCTGTGAAAATTTCAACTGTCTAGCTATAATAACGGTTCATGAGATACAGCCTGGTGACAGACAGACAGACGGACAGCGGTGTCTTAGTAATAGGGTCCCGTTTTTTACCCTTTGGGTACGGAACCCTAATAACAATACAGGTCTCAAATAAACTAAACGCCCCATTTTCACAGGAAAATCAAAAAGTACGCAAATATTAAGATTAATTAAAACTCAAAAATGTGAAATAAACTAAATTAGGTATTTAAAAATACAAAACCTAACTACAAGAAAAATATCAACTTAAAAGCGAAAAACAAGCGCTATAATATAGAAAATTGTAAGAGCAATGTACTTAAACATCTTAAATATTGGACCCGTTGAGTAGTTACGATTACGAGGGGACATAGGAACGGACATACATACATACCTACATACATAAAGGTTAATTACATAACCTTCCTTTTGGGTATCGCCGCAGTTGGGTAAAAGAAAAGTTACGCCCACACCGGTGCTTAAAATACGGTGACGGTACGGAATCGCACTGACGCGTCGTATCAGCACCGTTTTGGATGCAAGCTCCACACACCAATGCTTGAAAAACGGTGACGGTACGGAATCGCAGTGACGCGTCGTATCAGCACCGTTTTTGACCGCTGCTTAAAAAACGGTGTCTTTGCTTAAACAAACGACGGGGTCATAGTAACAACATGGCGCCGTTTTTGACGTACCGTAATATACGCACCGTTAAGCATTGGTGTGGAGGGCATGCGTCAAAAACGGTACGGATACGACGCGTCACTGCGATTCCGTACCGTCACCGTTTTTTAAGCATTGGTGTGTGGAGCTTGCTTCAAAAACGGTGCTGATACGACGCGTCACTGCGATTCCGTACCGTTATCGTATTTTAAGCACCGGTGTGGTCGCAGCCTAATACAGGTACCCGTCATTGTCAGAATAGTAAAATAGGAAGCTGTAAGATTGATTATCCCTTAAAAATTATATTATTTAGTACCAGACTTACCCTTGCAATACCTCTTTAATATGTATGGAAACTTCGGCGGTATGACGATCTGCTGAGAGCAGTACATCTGCTCTATGAGCTCCGGCATCTTGGCTTTTGTTTACCTAAACATACAATAAATATAAGGGCCTGTTTCACAATCGACAACTGGTAAAAATCTTAGCCCGATTGTGCAAAATGTGGTCACAGAATTATCAACAAGTTTTAGAGTTGTTGGTAATTCTGTAGCTCTGCCTACCCCACTCTGGGAATGAAGGCGTGAGTTTATTTTTGTTACTTACTTGGTTAGCTTCACTTGTTAATTTTAACTAATATTAAACATTATTGAAGAAAACTTACCGCACTATATATTTTAAGGTTATAAACGTTTGTTTTGACAGGCGGTCGCCATGGTTACAATCGTTGAACTGTCAAGGTTGAAGATTTGTCACGAAACTAAAGAGATTGTATTAGCTAATTGTTTGTGGAAAAAATGATTAACTGCGGCACACGTCAATTAAATTTATTGCTTGATTAAAGTGGCTGCTGTCACTTTCTTTGCTTTAGGAATAGAATAAGACAACACGTCAATAAACAAGCATTAAAATTAATTGACGTCTCTGAGTGCGGCAGTAAGTGTTATAACCCGACTACCAAAGGAGGGGGGTAATGTGTTCATCAGCCTATATATGTATGTTTGTTCCTTTGAGGCGCTCTAGAATCTAAACGCGTGGACCGATTTTGAAGATTCTTAGGCCTTCTTTTTCTTCTTTAAATTAATGGCGGTCCACCAATTGATTTCGCCAGTGTCAGTGAGAGGGTATAATTAGTAAAAACTGTCAATCCAAATTAACAATAGTATATTACTTAACAAGGGCTGTAAAAGAAAGAAAGCCCGAAATCGCAGGTATTTGAGACCCGAGCCGTAGGCGAGGGTTGTAAATATGCGATAGAGGGCTTTCTTTTTTACTGCCCGCGATGAGTACACAATTTTACGTCTTCACCTGGCCACAATGTGAGTTTTACCGTGCGCGCAGCGTGCGATAAAACTCACATTACGGCCAGGTGTTACGTAAAAGTAAAAGCCGGTCATTTTTCAATCGGGAATATAATCGATTTGTCTTAGGCCGCATTTCACCAAACTGGAATAAGGTCTTATACCTAGATTAAACGCCGAATTTATATAGACTAATCTCGGAGTAAGTCTTATTCCAGTTTGGTGAAAGCGGCCTAAATCTTGTGTGTGTCACTAAAAATATGACTGTAATAAAAAATCAATATGGCGGCAACTAGACGCCACATTGTAAAAAAGAAAAAAAAGTCGGCGAATTATGACAAGTGGGGTATCGTCATTTATGTTATTTAAGACCTTTACTCGAAGGGTTCCGTACCACCGTACAGTGCGAAAGCTCTTAGAAGATACTTCGGGTTTGTACTTGTCTCTCACTCGCTCTCATGCGATCTTATTAAGAGCAAGTGAGAGAGAAGAACAAAACCGAAGCATTTTCTAAGTGCTCACAGACTGTACATCTTAACAAACACAGACATTTGTGTGATGCGCACGAGTAGGTATTTGTTCCTGAGTCTTGGACGTTTTCAATGTTAAATACATTGAAAACATCCAAGACTCATTTTATCGTTGTCTAGTACCGATAGTACAAGCCTAGAGCTTAGTTTGGGACTAGGGCAATTGGTGTGACATGGTCTTGTGATATTTTTTTTTTTTTATTACCTACTTAAACTGTAATTTCTGACGTCTTGTGCGTTTACACAAGTAGTTCGAAGCGTTTACACGTTAAAAAATATCTTGCGTATTGAAAACTGCATCAAAATCCGTTATGGGGTTTAGTAGGAAATAGCGGATATACTTACAGACCGAGAGACGTGAAAAGCGACTTTGTTTTATACTACGGAGAAAAAGATAAAGATGCGTGTAGAGTTAAAATTATTAAAGTCAATTCAATCGATCAGAGATGTCGCTACCAACACGCTATGACAACCACTACAAACTTAGTAGTGCCGGTGACCAAATACTTGAACTAACATCTCCGCATACAAGTATACGCATGTTGTTCGACAACAGCGACATTACCAGCAGCAAACATAGCGTTGTAATTGTTTGAACGTTAACTTGAGTAGCGGAGTTTTAGTTCGAAGGTGATTTGATAGATGGCGTTAAGAACATGAATCTACATTTTATCGCACATTCTATACCCATAAGGGCGCGATACACTTGACTGAATTCAATCGGGTAAAGATTCACTAGGAGCGACAAAAGTATCGTTTAGTAAATAAACATGAGTCATGAGTGTAGAATGTGCGACAAAATGGTGGAGATGCTGGGATCGTATATCTACCGGTATTATTTTCATACAAAAATACCGGTATTCAATAATAAATTGACGTCTTGAGTTAAAATGTATAAAGTGAAATAAATATCTAGAACCATCTCACATAATTTGACCTAGTCCCAAAATAAGCTCTAGGCTTGTACTATGGGTACTAGACAACGATAAACTATATAGGCTATAGAAATACGTACATATATGCATAAAAATCATAATATAAATATATATATATATATTTTTGTTTGCATGTCTTGGTAACCCCAAGGAATCAAACCCGGGCCAGCCAGCTTCGTAGATCATTGTCAACTAGGCCAAACACGCCGTTCATTTTAACAACCAGTTGAGTACAGACCCTTACCAGTTCTGAAGTCCAGGTAGGGTGACTGATCCACTCTTATCTGAATTATGAGTGTAAGCGGCAGAGCTATAGCAGTCACACGGCTCTCACTCTCTCACCGTAACCTGAATTGCTAAACCTTGTCATATTAACCCCCGGGAATCGAACCTGGGACCGCCAGCTTCGTAAGCCACTCCCAACTAGGCTAAATACCCCATTTATTTTACAACAAAATGATTTTCTGTATGAAAATTAAATTACCAAAGATTTTAAACGTTTTTTTAATGCTTCACGTGATTGGACACGTGGTGAACTCGCGCGCAGGTTCCGATAACGAGAAGATTTATAGCATTTTGATCTAAATTCATAAAAGTATAGCCGTAATTTAAATTTAGAGACGTACAGTCAACCAATTTGATTTCTAGGCCACTTTGGACTATGTTAGAGTGACGTTGACAACCAAACGTTACAGACTTCTTATGATTTGGTTTACAACGTCACATTGACCAAGGCATTAGTGGCCTAGGAATCAAATTGGTTGACTGTATATAATTTATTTAATTTTATCTTTATTGTTTAGAAAAACCCGATAAAATGGTACCCCTTCTTTCAGAACTTGATATCTCTTAAACGGCGCAACCGATTTCCATGAAACCTAGCTAAAAACCACCGCTAGAAAACCTGCTTTCAAATAAAAAATACCGAATCCAAATCAGTTAACCCGATTAAGAGCTACGGTGCCACAGACAGAAACACAGACAAACACACAGCGGTCAAATTTATAACACCCCTTATTTTGCGTCGGTTAATAAGTACAAATGGCGGACCTAATGACTAATGGCATTCTCTACCAGTCACAAACGACATATATTAATAATATACAGGTGTCCCTTAAATCGACGTCAACCCGCCTAGGGCTGATAGAGCAGCTAAAAAGCTATAACCCTACTTATGTTCAGCGATTTTTACTAGTTTCGAAGATATTGAGCATTATAATCTGAATTTTTGTAATTTTCTCTTAGGCCCTTGTCACGAAAAATTCTTTATTTCATGTTTTATTTCAAAAGTTTTTCAGTGGTAAAGTTTATTTCCCGGTGTTTGTTTTTACGGTTTATGGAAAATCAACTTTAAGTCATTTCTTAAAAAAACGAGCAAAAGGGTTTAAAAACTTCGCTGATTTGTAATAATCCTAATAATGTAAGATACCACTGAAAAACTTCAGAAATAAAACATGAAATTAAGGATTTTTCGTGACATGGACATAAACGAAAAAATTACAAAAAAACAGATTAAAATGATCATTGATCATCTCCGATCTCCGAAACTAGTAAAAATCGCCGAACATACATATGGGTTAAATCGATAGCTTTTTAGCCGCTCTATCAGCCCTAGGCGGGTTGACGTCTCGGTTTCTGGGACACACTGGATAAGTTATTAATACGTCGAATTCATCAACAACATATCAACTGAAAGACCACTGCTGGACCTTTCTTAACACGTTCGGTACGGTATCGGGTCGAATCAGATATAAGTATGGTTAACTACAGTTAAATATTTTGCCGCCGTTAAGGTGTTTATAATTTTTGTTCATGGCATTACGACGGTAAACAAACATACAGGCCACCTGCCCCCTATTTCACCATCTTGACAATGACATGTGACAGGTGACAATTCGGCATACATTGCAAAGTCAACACGCTGATACATATAAGCTGCGCCATGTACATTGAAATGTCACCTGTCACCTGTCATTGTCAGGGTGGTGAAATAGGGGGCAGGTGGTCAGTGGGATCTGTGACCCATAGATAGCATTCTCAAGACTAGAGTCTTCAGACTGAAATCCTAAGTCGGCTAATGCGTCGCCAACCCTGAGCACTGATGGAATGCCTCTACGCCAGTAATGTCCCCGGTTGTGTTATCCCCGCACCGGGACACAACGCGAATGCTGCCGGCGGCAGGTTGAAGGATAAGATGGTGGCAGCGATCCGGACGGACCTTACATAAGGTACTACCACCATTATAATACAAGTAGGGGTGGAAAGGTAGGTACAGTCGAGTTTATCAATAGGTACCTTGTCTATTTAATGTCATGTTTAAACTGCCATATATCGCAACTTCAGAACAATAGTGACCTAATTCAAAATTTCATCTTTCAAACTTCAAGTTTATAAGTTTAGCCAGGTCTAATTTTGTAAATGTTACTTATTTAACATAATTGGCTCAGGCATCCGAGACAAACCTCTCTGTGGTGTAGCGGTGCTATTAAATGTAAATTTAATTGTGTTTAAGATAAATAAATTTAAAAAAATAAAGTCTTGAATTTATTAGTATAGAGACCAAACTCGAAATTTAAAATTTCTGAATTAGGTCACTATTGTTCTGAAGGTGCGATATGTATTGTGACAGCGATTAAAGTGACAAGGTACTAAAGTGTACACAATATTTATGAACTATAACGTACTAGAATGGCCATCGCGGATCGAAGTGAAGTGTTGGTAGGCCTTCCACTTAAAGGACGATCTGGTAAAGACCGCGGGAAAAAAAGAAATTAAAAAAAAGAAATTAATTTTGCCTATGACGTTGTCCTAAATCAATTACATAAAACTACGGAATAGAAAAAACAGTGGAAGTGGCATGAGCTTCGCTTAGTATCAGACCTGTTGTCGCCAGTACTCAAACTATCATAAAAACAACACGCCACCATGGAAAATGTTTTTGGTGCGGCTATCGCTTTTACATCCCAAAATAGCACAGTAAGACATGCTTTTGGATTTATTTCCTATTTTAGAAATATCGAAATATCGAAATAAGCGATCGCGGCAAAAGTATGGTAGGTTAGGTATGCGGAACTCTTCATAACTATGCCACACGACACGCCCACTTGACACTTCTACTGTTTTTTCTGTTCTGTGCATAAAACGCATACTCTTGCAAAAACACTCGAAACCGATAACAAAGAAATGCGTTCAAATCAATCAACATAAAACACAAAGCAATAACATCTCCATGGTTTGTTAGTTCAGAAAACAAAATTTAATTAATGCAGGAATTTTAACTACAGCGCCATCTAGCGGGGAGCGGCGGAACTACTTAGGAACTATCACGTGGTGCGTTTACGCAGACCAAACCTGTTTCGATCAGTGACGGAACAAGTGTTTTTGTGTCGGCCGCTTGCGCATCATAGAAAACACAATTCTTGTTAGAATTTAGTGCTAATCCGTCAAATAACATCACCTATTAGTGACATTTAGTGTACATTTGTGTTGGAAGTGTAGAAAAGTGTTTTACGTGTGTGTAGGTGACAAATGGCAGTGTTAGATATATAATTTCTTCTCTATAATAATGTCGCCTGAGTCCATGTCACAATGCACGAGTGACAGAGTGATGAAAGTGACAAAATAGTGACAAGAAATGGGTGACAGGTTAAAACATCCATTTAAAGTGAAAAAAACTCTTAATTAAAATGGATTTGATGTCAGATCTGCCTACCATATGTAAGTATTCTTGTAATTTGACTCTATGCAAGTTCTTACTGTATGTGGGTAAGGGATGTTTTAAATAATTTTAAGCTTTAAAAAAACGTCTTAGTTTCAATTAAATTGAATACTAGACGAATTCAATTCATGTATACCTACATATAATATTAGTTTGATTCGTTTGTTATACTTAAAAAAATATGTAAGTAAATAAATAACTATTTTAATAATGGTCCTTCGAACCGGATTCATAACAAACGTTAGATTTCTTTAACAAATCGCATTGTAAGTGTTATATGGAATTATGTGGCTTATTGAATAATACATTGTTTCAAATGAATCAAGTTCTTATTCACAAAAACAAACAAACTGGTATAAACCCATAATGGTAGGTAACAGGTTTTTACAGAGTAGAAATCTTGACGCGACTTGAATAAAAAAATACAATATACCAATTTAAATCTTTAAAAAAATCCTTATGCCTATAGATTTTAAGAAACTGTACCTCAGTTTGACGATGGGCGTATTGTAATGTAAATACATAATGTGTATTAAAATAAAAATAAAAAATAACATTCGGCTGCTGTCGAATATTAAAACGTAAGAACCTAAACTAAAAAAAAACTATCTAATTTAAAATAAATCAATAAATTTATTTTGCAACTCGATTACCATTTGACACCACATAACGCTTTTCCTTTGGAATTGGCAAACATTTTCAGAATATAAAAAAGGCTAAAGATCAAAACGTCATCCTGTTATGACGCAAATCTAAAAAAAACTTAGAACTTACCTACCTATTTAAAATATCAATTACATTTTTATTACAATTAATTGTAAAGTAATCATTTTACAATTAAACAAAACATAATATTAATATAACTTTCAGTTAATGGTTTTGTTCATTATTTTGTGATTTCTTTGACTTCCGTAAATCTATTTATATAATTTTATGACGTTTTGAAACGGTTTTTTTTCTTAAGATTAACTATCTGGCCGAACTTTTAACTTATTTATAATAGTCTACACTATTATTATAAAGAGAAAGGATTTGTATTTTTGTTTATAATTTAAATTTAAAAGCTACTGGACCAATTCTGAAGATTCTAAGATATAATAAATAGTCACGGTAAAAAAGAAACTAATAATCTGGATTTGTTATTATTTATTACACAGAAAAACAAAAATGATATTGTTTTGGTTTTCTTGTAATTATTTGAATTTTTTTAGAGAAATGCGTTTTGAAAAGGACCTATATTAAATATTTCGAACTTTTTAAAAATCTTTAATTAGGTTTTATTTGCTTCATAAGGGTTACGTTTTTTACCAATTAAGTACTATCCAAAAATAAAGATGTCATAACAATATAAGTAGAATAGAATAACCTCCCACTTTATTATAAGTATTATAACATCTTTAAAAAGAAATCTTATCTGATTAACTTAAACGGCAAATAAAATATCAATTGGAAAAATAACATTATATCTAATAAAATATCTATTTTAATGTGTGTAATGTTATGTGGGCACGAGTATGTCTTCAAAAGTTTTATAAATAATTAGGTATAAATTGTAAAAATATGCCCAATATATATTAACTAACAAAAAAAAGCGTTTCCTAAGTTTGATTTTCTTGTAAATAATATTTATCAAACTTAGATCATTCAAACTACGCTACGGATTTCAATACGTTTTTCATCAATAGATAGAGTGATTCAAGAGGAAGGATTTTATGTATAATAAAATCTGAACTATGTACGGGTGTTACATAAAACTGATATAAACCGAAGGCGGGTCGCTAGTAATATACATCGCACAGCTAGATCAAAACAAACTAACTCAAAATACAACTGTGTTCTAAAATCAACTTTAATACAACTTCTATGAGCTTGAAACAAAACTAGCAAGGATTGTGAGTTGATACTGTTTTAATCTAGCATTGCTACATATTAGCGGCCTTTAAGGCCTCGGCACACCGAGACGCGCGTCTCGCGCGCTGCAGACGCGCCGCACACGCGCGTCTCGGTTTGCCGGGGTTCCATTTGTTTTGTTGTTTTACAACTCCCTGACGCCACGCGACGCTACGCGCTCCTGCTGCCACGCGTTTGGTTTGCCGGAGCCTTTACATGCAAAGTTCGGAGTGTAAACGCCACGCGCCGTTCCAATTTTCGTTCCGAACCGTACGTGTAAATGCAACTGTAATAGTAAAATAGTAAAAAATGTACGGTTCGGAACGAAGATTGGAACGGCGCGTGGCGTTTCCCGCGGTCCAAACTTTACGTGTGCAGGCCGCTATTATGTAGGACGCCATTATCAAAAATGAAGTCCAGTTTTTTTATAGAAGTGTTAACATAGTCTTCTCTCATCGCTATACGTAGAAAGATCTATCACTTAACATTCAGTGCCCAGTGACCCTTTTTCTACAGTAAATCGACTCCGAATAGAGTCACGTCAGTATTAACAATAAATATATAAATTGGATAATATGATGATACGATTGAGAACGATGTCAAGGAAATAAGGCAACAAATAATGCAGACCAAATGGTTGACAATAGACACGGGCATCGAACGGTTTTAGGGTTCCGTAGGGGACTTTTTCTTCGCTGGTTTAAACTGGTTTAACTGCCGCACTCAGAGACGTCAATTTAATTTAATGCTCGATTATAGTTGCTGCTGTCACTTTCTCTGCTACAGCAATAGAATATGACAACACGTCACTAAACAATCATTAAATTTAATTGACGTCTCTGAGTGCGGCAGTAAGAGGCCATTATGATGCCGCCACGCCTCCACAATAATAATATAACTAAATGAAAAGCAAGCAATTTTTGTTATTGTTATTAAACCCGGTTATTAATGATACTATATTCGTATATGGGACTATCTACTCGCATACATATTTTTACGCATAATAATCATTACGCATAAAAATAAATTGTCATAACACCCTTTTAGACTAACGTTGCAAAATTTAATAAACGTCTATTGTGTAGATTAGGTTAGGTTAGGTAAGGTTAGTTTTTAATAATAATTTAAATAAAACCCTTTCTATTGTAAAAACCGTTTTATAAAAATTTATTTTTATACAGCAATAGAATATGACAACACGTCACTAAACAATCATTAAATTTAATTGACGTCTCTGAGTGCGGCAGTAAGAGGCCATTATGATGCCGCCACGCCTCCACAATAATAATATAACTAAATGAAAAGCAAG
The DNA here is from genome assembly GCA_948252455.1 of Acleris cristana. NCBI lineage: Eukaryota > Metazoa > Arthropoda > Insecta > Lepidoptera > Tortricidae > Acleris > Acleris cristana. The sequence goes on along the minus strand of OX411801.1, from coordinate 6,309,421 downwards.
CAATTTTTGTTATTGTTATTAAACCCGGTTATTAATGATACTATATTCGTATATGGGACTATCTACTCGCATACATATTTTTACGCATAATAATCATTACGCATAAAAATAAATTGTCATAACACCCTTTTAGACTAACGTTGCAAAATTTAATAAACGTCTATTGTGTAGATTAGGTTAGGTTAGGTAAGGTTAGTTTTTAATAATAATTTAAATAAAACCCTTTCTATTGTAAAAACCGTTTTATAAAAATTTATTTTTATGCGTCATGATTATTATGCGTAAAAATATGTATGCGAGTAGACCCCTACCCATTCGTATATATTTGAGATGGTCACATTAAGACCTTTCAAATGATACCTATATTGTAATAAAAAGACTTTTTTTTTGTTGACATAAATAATTGTAATTTTTGCCATTGTTGTTATTTCAATATTAACAGTTTAGGTATCCTATGTCACGCGGGATGGTGAAAGCATTCTAACGATACCACACACATTTAAATCGGCTCAGGCGTTTAGAAGTTATGGTGCAATAAAGAATCGTAAGATACATACATACATGAACCCTGAAAACATTACACTCGTTTTTTTGAGCAGTCGTGTAATTTAAAAATACTCGCGCTCATCAAACAAATATGCCCTTATCAGGAATCAAACCCGCTACCGCTAGCTTCAAAGACAGGGTTCTAACTGCGCTAAGCGCGACGTACAGAACCCGACCTCGCTAACGGATCACGCTTGACCGCTTTTTATTTCTGGGATCACATCGCACATTGTGGTCATTATCTACTTTGCACCGTGTCAGCGTTGTATTGGTTCAGAGTGTATGGGACAAGCCATAAGCGGTAGCGGGCGTGGGGGTTAAACAAATGACAAATGACAAAATCTTTATTCGACATCACTAGGGTTAGGATTTTTGGTAGCAATATCGTGGTTCTAGAATCCTAGGAGTCGCTAATTATTATAATACATGACACTGATTTTGACCCTCAGTATGGTCATATAGTATGGTTATTCCATACCTACTATTATTTGTTTGTTTGTAACGCTTTCACAGCAGAAATATCCTCCATACCAAAATTCATTTAAATTGGTTTAGCGGTTTAATGAATAAACGAATTTCGAAATATTAAAGTACTAAAGGTCAAAATCAAAGTGGTATCAATCTATGTACATATATATATATAAAAGGCAAACCTGACTGACTTATATATCAACGCACAGCCGAAACTACTGTACCTACCTAGAAACTTGAAATTTGGTACAGGGGTTCCTTTCATGATGTAAGTGAGCACTAAGAAAGGATTTTCCGAAAATCGACCCCCAACGTGAAAAAATGGGGGGAGTAGCGGGAAACTAATTCTACGCTTACGAAGTCGCGGGCGTCCTCTAGTGTATTATAATATAATAAATAGGAAATAGCGACTCCATGGATTCTAGAACCATGATTTGCCGCCAAAAGTACATCACAAATTCTCTATTCTACTCTGTAAAACCAATTTTTTTTTCAATATTAATCAACTTTTTACATGTTATCTTATTGTTTTTATTTTTACTGCCATAACTGTCAAGTAAATAAGAGCTACCGTAACGTTGACAATATGATAGACGATAACAAGTTAAAAGTCATAAACCTATTTTTAAAACCAGCGAATTAACAGTACTTTGTCCTCTATCGCTTTCACACAAATGTACTGACGATGCCAGAGAGAGTGTGACAGCAATACACAGTCGAGTGCTATTAAAACTATGGTTTTACCGCCGAAAGCACTAATATATGTTCTATATTGTCTGTCATAAAATTAACGTGGCATTTTTACAGTCTATAACATTTTTCATCATAATTATTGTTAGTCATAATGTAAGTCATAATATTAACTCTGGTGTTATGTGTAAATGTATGGATGTTTTCACTATGTTTAAAAAAAACAATACAACGAAGATAAAAAAAGATGTACGAGTGAACTTATTCTTTCAAGAGATGTCTTCTATCTTAACTTTGTGAGATTACAGATAATCCAACATTTGTGATATAAACCAACATTTTAAAAAAATGCGCAAAAAATCTTCTTTTTTTTGTGGAATGCAACGTACTACAAACTATTAAAGAAACTTTTACAAGGCTTATGACGAATTTGTTCGCACATTTAAATGCATTTGACTGATTAATCCGCTGCTATTGACAGTTTAAAAATAGCAAACGTGGATAATTATAGCCTTGTTAATTATTAAAAAAATATATCCTTTCTTAAAAAGTTAACTGAAAGATATCCCTTAAAGGGATAAGTTCACCGTTGTAGGTACATATTGCAAAGTATTTAACACACGTACATAAAGATGAAGTGGCTAAATCAACAACATGAGTCCAAGTGTTGATCCTTAGCTCCGTTGTATTAATTGCTGTTTACGCACGGAATATATATATAAAAAACAATGGAAGTGGCATGAGCTTCGCTTAGTATCAGACCTGTTGTCGCCAATACTCAAACTATCATGAAAACAACACGCCACCATGGAAAATGTTTGTGGTGCGGCTATCGTTTTTACACTCCAAAATAGCACAATAAGGCATGCTTCTGGATTTATTTCCCATTTTAGAAATATCGAAATATCAAAATATCGAAATAAGCGATCGCGGCAAAAGTATGGTAGGTTATGCGGAACTCCGCATAACTATGCCACACGTTACACGCCCACTTGACACTTCTACTGTTTTTTCTGTTCTGTGTGTTTACGTATGTGGCAATTCATATTAGCACAATTATTCATCTATGTGTATTTTATTAAAGGAGTTTTTTTCTTTTTCTTTCGATCCTCTTGCATTGCCCTTACTAATTATATTCCAAGGTTAACTGTAAGATCCCGTATGTAATAAGTTCGCCTATGGGGCGGTTTCAGACTAGCGTTTTTTCAGCGCGTATAGGCTCGTCTTTGTACGCTCGTAAACGCGCAAATTTGCCCTACGCGTATCTCGTACGAGTGTAGGCGCGCTTGTAAGGCCGTTGACGCGTGAGCCACGAAAATTTTATTTCATGTTTCGAGCAAACACGCAGGAATAAGCGTGTTCGATTTAATGTAGCGCGCGTGGCAGCGCGTATGCCAAAATCGAGCGTATACGCGCAAAAATAAACGCTAGTCTGAAACCGCTCTATAACATAATCTACATCGATGCAAATATGCCTTGTAATACTTTACACATACATACATATCCCATACATAATTATCCCATAAAGGCATAAGTTCACCTTTGTACATTCTTTTTTTTAAATCTTCATTGTTTTGGTTTTGTTTTTCTTTTGTGCAATAAAGTTTACATACATACATACATACATACATACATACACACACATACATACATACATACATACATACATACATACATACATACATACATACATACATACATTCATACATACATACATACATTTCCCAAACCGCTTCCGCCTATGATCTACACCACCCACATCAGTTAGCTTATCGCCAGCCTGTCGTGCCCGTCTAGTCTGGCGAAGGAAGATCAAGGCAATATCGACCGTATCACACCAACGATTAGGTTCATATTTCAATAACAAGTGACGTTAAATACTGACCGTTAGGGCGCAGATTCGATGCTGGACAGATTTTTAATGATAGTGTATTAACTAGCTATTGTCTGTGACTTTGCTCGCTTAAAGACTGACTAGAAAGGGATAAGTTCGCCTTCGTACTTGTTTTTTTTTAAATATTGCCTGTGTTTTGTATTTTTTTTATTCTTGTAGGTACAATAAGGGCCATTTGCAAAAACATTGTACATAGTTAAGGACAGTTAAAGCCTCAATTAAAATCCTTAATTTTTTCCATTGCGTAACGAAAGTTAACCATAATCGAAGCTAAAATGCCAATTGGCGTAAAGGACAACTGAATTGTACTGTAAAATTGTCCTAAACGCCAAGTGCCATTTTAACCATCGAATGATTTAAGTAAGTATACTAGTAATTTTCGTTACAAAATGGAAAAAAGTTAAGGATTTTAATTGAGGCTTTAACTGTCTTTAACTATGTACAATGTTTTTGCAAATGGCCCTAAAGAGTAGGTACATGCCTACGAAGCTAGTGGTCGCGTGTTCGATTCCCGGTAATGGGCAATTATTCATGTGATGATAGCTTTTGTTCCTGAGTCTTGGATGTATTTTAAGTAGGTATGTATTTATTATCTATTTCTTTATAGAGCTTAGTTTGGGACTCGGTCAATTTGTGTAAGATAACACACATAACATAAACTCACGCCTTCATTCCCAGAGTGGGGTAGGCAGAGCCACAGACTCACCAACAACTCCAAAAACTTGTTGATTATTCTGTGACCACATTTTGCACAACCAGGCTAAGATGTTATCCAGTGTATTAGTGACAGGTTGCAAACCCATCGCCTAACAGCACTACACAGCCTTCAGTCCCTTAGTCGTCTCTTACGACATCCACGGGAAGACATGGAGTGGCAACATTCTAAACCCGGCACCACACGGGCAAAGATAAGATGTGTAAGATAGTTACATGATATGAATTCTATATCTTATCTACTATATTATCTGCTATAATTATTTTTAGTCAAAATGTGTTTTTAGTCATATTTATCGCAAGACATATATAGTAAATCAAACCTAACCTAGCCTTGTATCACGTTAAATATTTAAAAATAAAACCGGCCAAGTGCGAGTCGGACTTGCGCACGAAGGGTTTCGTACCATTATCTATACAACATTAGCAAAAAACAGCAAAAAAAAACACGTTTGTTGAATGGGAGCCCCCCTGTTTTTTTAATGTGAATATTTCAAGCGTCTACCTGTTGCCGTTATTAATATTTAGCAAAAAAATGGCAATGACCGCGCCTACAGTTTTGATATTCACGGATCGATTTTGGCGCGGCGCGGCGCTGCTCTATTCAGCTTGTTGGAGCGGTCGTGAATACTCAGCTTAAAAGAAAAATGTTGTTTCCCCTAATTCTTTTTGGTATTTAATGTCATTTGCATAATTATTGATAGTCATAATTTTTATATCGCTGAAATCGTAAACCTTTCAGTTTTTAAGGTTCCATACCCAAAGGGTTAAAAGGACCCTATTACTAAGACTCCGCTATCCGTCTGTCCGTCTGTCTGTCTCCAGGCTGTATCTCATGAACCGTGATAGCTAGACAGTTGAAATTTTGACAGAAGATGTATTTCTGTTGCCGCTTTAACAACGCAGGGCCTCTTTTCTAGACGGTAGGTATAATCCATATTGTCTTTGACTTGTTATGGTATTGTTTTTAACTCGGCCGCCATTACTGTCTAGTAAATAAGAGCTGTCAAAACCTTGACAATTTGTACTGTCCCGATTTGAAAACCCAGGTTTATTTAGCATAGTTTACTTATTCTGTGGCATAGTCCCGATTTTTGTAGGATATTGAGGGCTTATTGTCTAACGCACTCGCAATCACGATCGTTTTCATTTTGAAAATCGAAGGCTTGTCTGCATACAAAAAGAAAACAATTGCTCCACTTTGAAGCCGGTCGCGATTGCGAGTGCGTTAGACAAAAAGCCCTCTGGCAATGGCAACACTATATGATTGAAATGTTCTGTCCGTTCGTTCGGTCAATCGGACGGACCCGCACAAAACTACCACAGAGTTCCGTTACCTACCTCATGTTGCATAATAATTACAAAAACCCGACACACTTCGGGTTTTATTGAAAAACACGACCGGAGCGTGGCTATGTTGGTAAAACACGAAGGTGACACGAGTTTCCTCTTCTTTGGAAACATAGGTCCAGGGGGGTTATTAGTAGGGATGTTACGAACATTCGCATTCGCATTCGCATATGCGAATGATTCGCATCATTTTAAACATTCGCATCGACATTCGCATTCGCAATAATCGATGCTAATGTTTAGCGAATGCGAATGTGTGCAGGTCATGTCGTGATGGAGACACTATAAGCTTCCAAATCAAAGCTCAATTGAACAATTGTTCAGTGCAGCCGGCCTTATAACACGAGCCCCTTAGAAATCGCCTCATGGGGAAATGGCTGCAAAATTGCTTTTCCTGATATATGTGTAATAAATAATCGAAAAAAATTGATAAATGAATATTTTGATAAATGTACTTGTTCCATGTTTTGTTTTTGCGGTGTTCAATAAAGAGTATTGGTATTGTATTGTATAAATATGCCTCTTTTGAACTTCGACTATTAAATTACTTAACTACGAGTATAATAATAATACACTTACTGTATAAGAATTGATTAACTGATTTTTTTTTCATTTAAACGACTACTTAAATTGACTAAAGTTTTTTTTAAATGTGATTCCTTAACATTCGCATTCGCATTCGCATTCGCACATTCGCACTTTGAACATTCGCATTCGCATTCGCATTCGCGAATGTGAAAAATATGACATTCGTAACATCCCTAGTTATTAGTGGCCTTTACACGTACAGGGGTGTGATTCTCTCAAGAAGCAAAGGTGAGCGAATGAACGAGTGAAGTCCAAGCGGCGAGATTAAGTAGTCCCGTCAAAGTGAACAAAACACATTTTAGGGCGTGCATTTTCAATTTGGCAGCATGTCGTCTCGAACGTATAAAGCTGCCTAATTGAGAATGCACACGCTAATATGTGTTTTGTTCGCTCGGACGGGACTTCTTAAACTCGCCGCTTGGAATTCACTCCTGCGTTCGCTCACCTTTGCTTCACCCCAGTTCGGACCGCGGGAAACGCCACACGCCGTTCCAATCTTCGTTCCAAACCGTACGTGTAAACGCAACTGTAATATCATCATCATCATGTCAGCCGAAAGACATCCACTGCTGGTCATAGGCCTCCCCCAAGGCTCTCCACTCAGACCGGTCTTGTGCTTTTCGCATCCACCGCGTTCCCGCGATCTTTACAAGGTCGTCACTCCATCTTGTTGGAGGCCTACCTACAGCTCGTCTCCCGGTCCGCGGACGCCACTGTAATAGTAAAATAGTAAAAAATGAACGGTTTGGAACGAAGATTAGAACGGCGCGTGGTGTTTCCCGCGGTCCGAACTTTACGTGTAAAGGCCGCTATTCTCTTAAAACCGCGGTCGGACGAACGAAGAGCGGAGAACGCAGCTGCGCATTCACGACCGCTCCAACAAGCCGAATAGAGCAGCGCCGCGCCAAAATCGATCCGTGAATATCAAAACTGTAGCGTTTAAAATTACTTGGCGCAGTCCGTTGGATTTCCAAATGAACTGAAAGCCAGCGCGACACGCCAACGCGCAATCCGAATGGAACTATCGTGAATGTCGAAAGTCAACGTAGGAAGACACAACGCTTCCGCGCCATGCCAAATGGCTTCGTGTCGTGAATGCGTTCTCTAGCTGCCATTTTCTAATCAGTCTGCTCCATGATGTCGCACCGTTAAGGCGTGGCGTGGTGCACCCGTGAATGTGGACAAAATATTACGCCCATCCAGTTGTATACACTCCATCTGTCGCCGAGACAAACGGCACGTCGGTGATGACCAGCTTAAGTAGTCCCGTCAGAGCGAACAAAGCACATTTTAGCGCGTGTATTCTCAATTAGGCAGCATGGCTTCTGTCTATAAGATCGTACGTAGGTATAAGGCTGCCTAATTGAGAATGCACGCGCTAAAATGTGTTTTGTTCGCTCGGACGGGACTACTTAAACTCGCCGCTACGACATTCACTCGTTGCGTAGACGGTGAAACAGAACTGCAACAAAACTGAAACTTTTGAGTTTCATTTGACAAAAAAATAACTTATGCAAGAAATGCCTTTCGATGAAATTGAAATTCTATTCTATTTGAAAGGTATTTCGATAAAATAATACTTAAATTAGAACGGTATAATGTCCTACCTCAATTGAGGTAACGCGTATCACTTCGTATGCCCGAATTTTATCACTTGCCATAATTATATCACATGCCATAATATTCATTTGCCATAAAGGCATTTTTTCTGAAACCGTAAACCTTTCAGGTATTTTTTACATAATATGCCATCGTATAGAGCCCAATAGGTTAATTTAGTTATTTTATAACAATTCTGAAAATGAAAATTATGGCAAATGAAATTCGGGCAAACGATAGAGAACTGAGATAACGATATATGTATTATGCAGTCTTAAACTCGAAATTACTCTATTCTACAATTTTTTCGCTTAAAAACTAATGCACTGATTTTCATTTTGCATAACACAAAATGCATAATATCGATCTAACGATAATATGAATTATTATACATAACAACGAAATGCATAATTTCTTAAATCATTAGGTATAATGTTCATAGGTTAAAAGTAGACATTTCTAACGTCTTGTCATAAACATATTTTCGATGAGAAAACGTTAATGGTGCTTCTACACAACGGTTAAATAAAATGTTAGGTATAATAATGTTTTGATTATTTTTAACACTAGGTACATCATTCTACTAAATATAAGAAAGTTTTCATGTAATAAAATGCTTTATACCGTTATATTATAACCGCAGTGTAGGAGCACCATAGCGTAGCTTGTTGATAGAAGGTAAAATTTCGCCCTTGGGTCACAGCTGTGAACATAACACTGTGTTCATTGTATGCAATACAATGTTATTGTTTTTACTATCGAGTTTGCAATACGCTAGCCTAAAGCGAATCGTTTGATATCTCTTCTGGCCATTTTAATTGATAACAGACGGGAAATAGGCATTGAAATAACATTAAATGCGTTGAAACACGTGTTTGTATTGTGATATAAGTTTAGTATTATATATGTGACATGAGAAATATCCTTTTAAATAGTTTTAATAGCTTAATGAAAATTAAGTCCCCGTCCCTGTGTGGTTGCCGGGTTAGAATAGTGCCACTCCATGTCTTCCCGTGGACGTCGTAAGAGGCGACTAAGGGAATAAAGGCTTGTAGTACTGTTAGGCGATGGGCTTGCAACCTGTCACTAATACGCTGGTAAACATCTTAGCCTGATTGTGCAAAATGTGGTTACAGAATTATCAACAAGTTTTTAGAGATGTAGGTAATTCTGTAGCTCTGCCTACCCCACTCTGGGAATAAAGGCGTGAGTTTATGTGTTTGTGTGTGTGTGTGTGTGTGTGTGAAAATCAAGCTTTAAAAACCCGCATTTTTTATATTGTCGTCGATATACCTAACTATGTTAATAATTGTCATTTTACCGTTGTTGTTATTTCAATTTTAACAGTTTAGGTTAGGTTACGTTAAACAAGCAAGCAATTGCAATTTAAAAAAAAATTGACCATGCCACGAGCGGGTGAACTGCAAGGGTTATTTTATTTATAGTTTTAGTATTTTAAGATGTTTTTTATTTTTTTTATGTTTTATATGAAATAAAAATCTGATGTACATTTTTATTTTTATAGTTAATTATATAAGTAGGTACTGGACTGATTTTTTTAGCCTAAGTACATATTCGTCATATATTACTTAAAATATTAAATCTATATATATAAAAGGCAAACCTGACTGACTTATTATATCACAGCCGAAACTACGGTACCTAGAAACTTGAAATTTGGTACAGGGGTTCCTTTCATGATGTAAGTGAGCACTAAGAAAGGATTTTCCGAAAATCGACCCCCAACGGGAAGAAATGGGGGGGAGTAGCGGGAAACTAATTCTACGCGTACGAAGTCGCGGGCGTCCTCTAGTTTTATATAAAATACTTGTTATCGCTAAAACAGCCCGGTGAAGGTCGTTTCCTATTCGGATCTTACACCCATATTCCCAAACGTCACTATGAGGTCTCACAGTGCTCACGAACGCACAGGGTGGTTCAAATCGTCTCATAAACGAAAGGTCGGTCGAAAAGGACCAATCACAAAGCTGTATTGAACGCAGTGCGTTTACTCAGTGAAGGATCCCTTAAGTATTGTTTGTGAATACAGGCTATAAGTAAAGGATAAGATGGACCCTGCGCAAAAAAAACCTCTCGCTATAAAATAAACTGCATAGCCATGCCATGATACTCTTTCTAGAACGTCAAGAGACTTGTGGGACTTAATGCTAATTGCTATTTTCTACCAGGCAACCTATATTTCCAGACTAAGCTATAAATGAATCTTACACAACGTTTCCCACGGCCGCGGAAATCTTAGACAATGGGCAAACAATTTAGAACTCACTATTGTAGACGTTAACACCTGCCGCCGGCGTTTACACTGGTTTAGTGGCGCTGGCAGCTACTAAGTACTTAGTAGATACTTGCTTAGGTACAGTCAAGGGTAAAAAAATTATCCGCACAAACTTTCGAAAATATGTACACACCTCATTGCTATAGGGTCTGTGTACATATTTTTGAGACTTAGGGGTGTAAAGTCGCCGTCAATAGAATTTGCGAACTATGTAAACAAAACCAAACGAACCAATTCACCATGATTACTCGATAATCACGTACTTTTAAAGATCAAGTGAGGTCTTTGCAACGATTTATACACTAAATCATTATTTTCATACTAGGTTTAAGATGTAATAACTATTCATTATACGTTATTTTTAATAAAAACAGGCTTGGTGAATATTTGAGGTTATGTGTCGAACAGTAGGTACTAATTTGTTTACATAGTTCGCAAATTCTATTGACGGCGACTTTAAACATATTTATGCCCTTGACTGAACTTAACTTATCAGAAGATAGAAAGAGAACAGTCCATAAGTTTATCCATCCATATTTGTACCTATTATAAATGCAAAAGTAAATATGTATGTCTGTTTGTCTGTTACGTTTTTGATGAAATCGTATGGGGAGTGCTTAAAGGACTGCACCGAGCGTCCCGTGGCGTCTACTACTACTGTGTTACTATTGTTGTGTTTTCTGTCTTGAAATCGCAGAATACTTTTTTGATGTATAAATAAATACACAATGCAAATATGACAAATTTTAATAAACTTTAACCTTCGTGTAGTCAACTTAATGGAAAAAGGTAGCCCCTTTTTTTCGTTAAGTTACGCACTCATAGTTAAATTGTTATTAAGTTATGTCATATTCCCTATAAATTGTGTATTCATTTGTACAATTAAAAACATCCTTCGATTTCAAGACAATACTTTAGTTTATAACTAAGTATAAGAAAACAATAATATTCATCTTAAAATTATATATAATAAACGACTTCTTCGCAGATGGCGTCGCGGGCAACAGCTAGTTGATTAAGTTACTAAAAAAATAGTTACGAACCATCGAAAATATTGCGACCCTTAATTTCAGAGCTCATGTCTCATAAACAATATAGTATCTATGCAATGTGTTAAAAAAACTCAAAAATATGTCAACCCTGTCATATTAATCATAGAAGATTGCCAACAGTTTAAAAATTACGAAAAACCGCTTTCACAGCGATTATTTCATCATTTACCACAAAATTGAACTTACCTGTCATAACTGACTTTGCAGTTAAATCTATGCACGAACGTGACTACTCGTAGCTATCGCACTTACAAAACAAACGGATTTACAAGTTCTAGTCCAGTACTAACGACAAGTACTAAGTCCGTACAAACACAGCAGATAATTTAAAACTAGCTAAGAGCGTCTACTACTTGTATAGAAATACTACAACTAAATCTCTTCAACTTCGCACTTGTACATGTGTGCGTGACCGTATATACAAATAAAAGACAATCGCATTCTATATCCAGTGTTGCCAGGTCTACTGTTTTTAGGGTTTCGTACTAAAATGGTAAAAAAGGAACATTTATGGTGAGACTTAGGTGTCTGTCTGTCTGTCGGTCTGTCAGTTTGTATGTCACAGCATATTTTCTCTGAAACTATAGAAGCTATCAACGTACTTTTTTATTTGTAGACAAAAATGTACATAAAGTGATATAAATCCCCACGAGGAACACAACAATTCGAACACTGCTGCTTGGCAATTGGATGTTATTAGTAGGGTTAAGATTTTAGTGGCTTTCCATGGTTTTAGAAGCCATGGAGTAGCTATTTCCTAATTATTATAACATATAGCACTCATCAACTTTTATTATGGGACCAACATTCAAATCGCGAAAAGAAAATAGCTGTTCCATACATTTCGGCTGTTTAGCTCTGAAAGTTTGTATGGAACAGCTGTTTTTTTTTCGGGATTTGTATGTTGGTCCCGTAATAAAAGTTGATGAGTATGACCTACAGAGTAGGGAATGCAATTTAACCGGTTTTTAACCGTTTTTATATGAAAATAACCGGTTAAAACCGGCTATAACCTGAAGTTTGTCCAACCTTTTGCCTATTACACAGACAGCGATTTAATGAACGAATGAATTTTGAAATATGACAATAGTGAAGGTCAAAAAACTCTCGGTGCGCGAGTTCAACTCGCGCGTGATAGTTTTTTTTCAATTTAAGATTCCATGTTTAATCTACTCGTACGTCATGTAGTAATAGGGTCCCGTTTGGTACCCATTGGGGACTAAGCGCAAAAAAAACGACAAATCTCAAACCACATTAACATGCACGCATAATAAAATGAAATATGTACTTCAAACTACTTCACACATAGTAAAACAGCTATTTCGCTTTTTTATGTTAACATTTTCCCCAGAATCTGCAATAAAATATTTAATCGGCACTTTATTTGAAATATGAGTCAATGTTACTAAATATTTGAAAGGAATTTTTCCGATACTACTTTTGGTGATTTACGATCGCAATATGAATTTTACTTTTTTTTTACTTTTGTAGTTTAATCAAAATTAGTCGTTTAAATAAGTAAATAAATATCAGGGGGCAAGGTCACACCAATTGACCTAGTCCCAAACTAAGCTCTAGGCTTGTACTATGGGTACTAGTCAACGATATAAATACTTATATACAGAATACATACTCAAATAGATATAGAATAGAACAAATATTCGAGCTCATCACACAAATATTTTCCCTTACCAGGATTTGAACCCAGGTCCGCTAGCTTCGTAGGCAGGGTCACTACCAACTAGGCTATAAACTGCGTTGTTTATCCTATAGGTAGTTTAGTACCCATAGTACAGTCGAGTTCATAAATATGTATACACTTTACCTTGTCACGTTAATCGCTGTGACAAGGTACTAAAGTGTACACACATTTGAACTCGACTGTACAAGCCTTGAGTATCGCGTTCCTCCGGATCGCTACCACCACGGAATAGAAAAATCAGTGGAAGTGGCATGAGCTTCTTCACCTAGTATCAGACTTTGTTGTCGCCAATACTCAAACTATCATAAAAACAACGCGCCACCATGGAAAATGTTTTTGGTGCGGCTATCGTTTTTACATTCCAAAATAGCACAATAAGGCATGCTTCTGGATTTATTTCCTATTTCAGAAATATCGAAATATTGAATATCGAAATAAGCGATCGCGGCAAAAGTATGTTAGGTTATGCGGAACTCCGCATAACTATGCCACACGTTACACGCCCACTTGACACTTCTACTGTTTTTTCTGTTCTGTGGCTACCACCATCTTATCCTTTATCCTGCCGCCAGCAGCATTTGTATTGTTGTGTTCCGGTGTGGGAATAAGACAACCGGTGAAATAGGGAATATTCATGCATTTTTATAGCTTCAATAAAAGCTGGTACATGTAACATAAAGTAAAAAAATAAAATTGAATTGCTATAAAAATAATCAAGATATAACAGATATATTTGTTCATTTCTCTTTCTAGCAAAACATAATTTAACATGGAGTTTATATGGCCGACCTGTTACATGACGTCACAGTGCATATAAGATCTCTCTGTCTAGTTGTCTAATTAGCAGTTTATAATGTTTGTATCATCCTTATTTCTTGACCAATTTTCAATTTCACTTTTGGTGATCTCGTATACGGTATTTTCATACTTTGTTCAGAAATGTGATTTAAAAAATCCATGGATTTTCCCTATTATAAGAGATCAGCCAAGTTTTTTAAATATTGTAATTCAACAGGAAATGGCCTCAAGTAAAATAAGTAGCTGAATCACGCTCTACAATTATAATTTCATCGAATGCAATTTTCTCTGACGCCATCTTGATTCCTCGGCGATATGGATTTTTTATGGAGCTGAGAAAACAGGGTCGGTGTTTTTCTTTTTCATTTTGAACGATAATTTAGGATTTATAACGATTTAAAGTTAGTTAGCAACAACAGTCGGATTTTTAAAGATTGCTTTTTTATATTAAAATAGAGGAAGCTCGCGACTTGGTACGCGTAGAATTAGTTTCCCGCTACTCCCCCCATTTCTTCCCGTTGGGGGTCGATTTTCGGAAAATCCTTTCATAGTGCTCACTTACATCATGAAAGGAGCCCCTGTACCAAATTTCAAGTTTCTAGGTACAGTAGTTTCGGCTGTGCGTTGATAGATATATAAGTCAGTCAGGTTTGCCTTTTATATATACCTATATAGATATTTATTTGCTACGTAAATTGTTCTTACGTTGGTTGCTTGGTGACTTTCTTATGTTGATTCAGTTGGCAGACTTATCTATATATCACTACTTTAAATTATTATTTACAGATATTAATTGAAAACTGTAATTGATTGAAAAGGTGTTATGATAAAAATCATGCTTAGGTCCGCTTGCACGTAAATGTTAAGTATTTTTTTTGACCCGGGAGAAATGCCTATGCATACCCGACTACGACGACGACGACGACGACGAGGGCCGGGTTATGTCCGACTTGCAAGGACTAAGCGCAAAACACACAGCGGGCGGGCGCGGGTCGGGCGCCGAGCATGTCGTTTTCATCGCGGGAGCCGCGCGGGTCGTCGTATTCACACAGAGCGCCGAAACGAGGGCTACGCGTCGACAGGCGGGTATTCACGAACCGTGCCATACGCGCCCGAGCACGACCCGCGCACGCGCTCTGTGTGAATGCCTATCGAAGAATGCGTGTATTACGACCAATGACGCCCGCCGGACCCGCCCCACCCGCGCGCTGTTTGTAATGGCGGGCGGCGGGCGCTGCTCCCGACCCGCGCCCGACCCGCGCCTGCCGCATGTGTGGATGCGTCCATATAACTCCATGTTAAAACACCCGCCGAACTTCTAACCCGCTCGGCGCACGACCCGCGCCCGCCCGCTGTGTGTAACCCCGCTGTAGCGCCAAAACGTAGCCCCCCAATAGCGGTTGTGCTGCGGGCTCGCCTTCAGGTTGGGGCCTTTACTACCCCCTCGCCATTTCCACCAAGGGCACCTTGGAACACAGCAGGGGCACAAAATTGACAGTTGTCATATGAATCTGACATTGGTGAATAATTTAACCTGTGGTTAACCTAGGGTTAAATTACATGCAAGCGGGCCTTAGAGAGGTTTTTCTTAAAAGCATGCTATTTTTTTTCAATTGTTTTTGTATTATATACCGAGAACAAAAATATTGAATATTATTGTTACTAGTGGTGGGAATGACGTCATTTGGTTTGTAATTGCGTTTTGTTTAGTCTAGTACTGTCTGTGACGTAGAAAAGACCATGTGGCGTGTAAGCTGTTTACCCATTGGCAGAAGTTCGTTTATTTATTTTGACAGATAATAATGATCAAGTTTTTTTGAAGGTTTTTTTGCAAAAAGGTTTTAAGTTTGTCAGCTATGTGTGTGCGTGCGTGCGTGTGTTTGTTTGTTTGTTTGTTTGTGTGTGTGTGTGTGTGTGTGTGTGTGTGTGTGTGTGTGTGTGTGTGTGTGTGTGTGTGTGTGTGTGTGTCTGTGTGTCTGTATGTGTGTGCGTGTGCGTGTGTGTGAGTGTGAGTGTGCGTCTGTGACACCGTAGCTCTTAAACGGGTGGACAGATTTCTTTCTTTCTTTTTATATTTGAATGCAGGTTTACTAGTGGTGGTTCTTAGCAAGGTTTCACGAAAATCAGTTGGGCCATTTAAGAGATACGAACGAAGGGGTTACCATTATAGGGGGGGGAGGGATTATCTATCTAAAAAAATTACTTGTTGTCAATTGTATAGGAAAAACGCAAGTATTTTTAATTATGTGACCGTATAATATGTACCGACAGATTAAGTTACATTTAGGAATAATCCAAGTACTATAGTCGGCACCTTTTCGTACCGTCACTCATATGAACAAAAAAAAATACCATTGTTACTCTATAATCACGTACTTTTGAAGTTTGAGAACGTCATATTATTTATTTACACAATTATTTTCGAACTATTTTTGACATTGAAAATGTGATGTTTTGATAGATTTGATTGATAAGAGAGGTTTTCGTCGTCTCTGTCGCACCTAAGAATAATACGTTGATGATGATGAATATAATATTCAACCTTTTTAATTAAACTAATTAGAGTTAACATTATTGTCATCGCTATTTCATCCTCTATCTAAAGACAATTACAGTTAGGTTTACTTGTTATTGTCATTGGCAGTCCGAATAGGAACAGACTTTACTTAAGTTTGACCACTAAAACTATTTCCATCGAATACCAATTAACTTCTTTTCAGCATTAATTCCGCTCCAGTGCAACCACTTAAAATGCAGCCTTAGTACATTTTAGCACAAGGCACCCAATCTTGCATAACCCAAGTTCGTAGCAACCGTGGTCACACCGAATTGAAGGTTATACTAGTATTGTACCGTGGCTTCGCACGGGTAGATAAAAAAAATGACCTTATTTCAAATGTTCAAGGGTGAAAATTGAAAGCATATTTAATTTTGGTAGTATTTGGTAGATTTTTTTTATTACAAAAATGTACAAGAGCGCACGTATGCCAACTGCCCTATATTTCACCATTTTGACAGTGACAGGTGACACGTGACACTTTAGTGTACATGGCGCAGCTTAGCGCCGGTCCAGACGGACTGCATTTGAACTGCAACCCATCTGCAAAATGGCAGTTCGAGGGCAGTTCTGATGCAGTTGAAGCAAACCAACTGCGCAGTCCGCTAAGGTACACTGCACGCTAACTGCAAGCGGACTGCGCAGTTGGTTTGCAGTTTTGATGCAGTTACACCAACTGCATCAGAACTGCCATTTTGCAGATGGGTTGCAGTTCAAATGCAGTCCGTCTGGACCGGCTCTTATAAGAAACCCAGTGGCGTATCGTCGTGTTAACTTGGCAATGTATACCTAATTGTCACCTGTCACGTGTCATTGTCAAGATGGTGAAATAGTGGTATGTGGGATCTGTGACACATAGATATAGAATTCTCATGGCTACAATATAAGACTGCAATTGCGTTGCCAACCCTGAGCACTAAGATCTCCGCCTCTATACAAGTAATGTCTCCGGTTGTGTTATATCCCTACACCGGAACACAACAATGCGAACACTGCTGCTTCACGGCAGTATAAAGAATGAGATGGTGGTAGCGACCCGGACGTACCCGTCACAAGGTCCTACCACGCCTAAAGAAAAAAATGTATTTGCAAATGAATTATTTGTGTAAACATACAGGGTGTATAATTAAATAAATAAATATAAGTAATTTAGATGTATGATAAGTATATGATTAAAAAAATACAAATCTTTCTTTCTGTCTGTAGACTAGCTTATTCATATGTATGTTAAAGGGATCTCTTCCGGCTAATCCTTTTGTAATTGAGGAAAATAAGAAAAAAGGTACACTACATAATTGACCAAAATCCCTAATTTTATCTTTAGCAATTAAACTATGCATTTAATCTAAAATAGCTCCAGTATAACAGCTTTCGGAAAAATGAATATTCATATAAATGAATATTCGGAAAAAATAATTCGAAATTTTAAGGTCCCCAAGAAAAATTCAAAAAGCCTTGAACACCTTAAAATTCAATTTTTTTTCCCGATTTTTTTTAAAATCCGAATTTTCGTTTTTCATAAAGCTATGTTATGCTGGAGCTTGTCTACATAAGAACAAAAAAAAAGTTTACAGAAACTATGAAAACTAAGTTATAAAATCAAAAACAATAATTTATATTCAAAGATATAAGTAATTATCAATCGGCAATAATGAAAGAGACAGTACTATAAATATTCATTGTTATTGCTTTAAAGTGATATCAAGGATCAAGGACTTGCCCCGGCCGGAGACCATCTCTCATTCCATTTTAAGATAATGCACAAAGTAAAATGATCCTGATAGTTCTTAGGGTTCAACGGAACCCTTACAAAATATAAATGAATATCAAGGGGACAATGTTTAAATTGAGCTAGTCCCAAACTAAGCTCTAGGCTTGTACTATGGGTACTAGACAACGATATAAATACTTATATAGAGAAATAAATACTTAAATACATAGAAAACATCCAAGACTCAGGAACTACTCGCGCTTATGATCATGACACACATATTTGCCCTTACCGGTAATCGAACTCGGGACGTCTAGCTTCATAGGCAGAGTGATAGCCAACTAGGCTAACTAAACGCGTCGTAGATAATATACAGGGTAGCATACGTTTTTATTATAACTACTCTCCCTCCAATCGCATTCTTCGCGTTTTATTCCACCCTGTATACTCCTATAGTGATGTAGAGGTGCTCTAAAAAATAATGTGTTAAAAATCAACCCCTACCGGAATGAACTTCTTTAATTAATTTCGATAGGGGGTCTTGTTTTTGCTTGTTTAGTGTACCCCCAGTCCCAAGGTTTTTATTTTCCTACGAAGTTCTTAGTAAGTAGTAGTTGTGAGATCCTACTCGTAGGTTTAGAGTGTAGTGGAAAACAAATACTCCAATAAAGTCACGTTTTTTCGACAATGCACTACCTGCCGCCAACGATGAGCGAAAAGCGAGTAGAACCAGGGGTGTTATTCTCTGAAAAGCAAAGGTGAGCGAACGCAGCAGTGAATTCCAAGCGGCGAGTTTAAGAAGTGCCGTCCGAGCGAACAAAACACATATTAGCGAGTGCATTCTCAATTAGGCAGCCTTATACGTTCGAGACGACATGCTGCCAAATTGAAAATGCACGCCCTAAAATGTGTTTTGTTCACTTTGACGGGACTACTTAATCTCGCCGCTTGGACTTCACTCGTTCATTCGCTCACCTTTGCTTCTTGACAGAATCACACCCCAGCGTCGCCAGCGATCAACTATTAATATATATGCATCTCTTTTATCAACACGGGATCTATATCTTTTGTTCGTTTCTTGAGAGAGAAAATAATCGATAGCTATTATAGCTATCGATTATTTTCTCTGCTCCGCGCCGGCAGTGGGACAAGTGCCCTAGTTTTGTATGAAGTTAGTATTTGTGAGATTATTCTTAAAATGTATATAAGTAAACAAAGTACCTAGCAAAAGATAATTAGAAATAAACGCAAGCTTCTTAGAATCATTATTAAATGATGTAATTACATTAATATTCAAATAATAGCGAATAAAACATATTCCACGCCATTATCTAACAATTGTATGCAAATTAGGAACATATTCGTGTCGCGGGCATAGAACTCGTTTACGCTTTATCTAACCGAATTTAAATATCTATTATAAGCTATAACCTGCTCACGCGATGCTACATTAACGTACAAAATATACACATATCCAATTTAACAAATAAGGCAAATTAGACGTTTGTTTGTTTGTAACAAAGTTTGTTTTACTGTGAAGAATTTAAGGGTTAAGACGTTTTGTGTTACGAAAGTAAGGCTATCAAATTGGGTGATGTGTTGTCATAGAAGATAGATAAAGGGTGGTTGCAAAATCAAATTGTTGTAAGAATTTTGTTGATCGCTGTCAATTTTCCTTGTTTTAAAGTAGGTACCTATACATAATGCTATTGAACTTCCTTGTTTCACGAAGCTACAAGTTACAAATTACAAGCGGGAGTCTCTTTCTAACTCCTTTTGCTAGAAAGAGGGTTCCGCTTGTAATTTGTAACTTGTAGCTTCGTGAAACGGGCCCCTGGTTGTTATCTCAAAATAGTTTTTTAAGACAACAACTGCAATAACTTGGCAGTTTTCAATACAGTATGTTACAATATTATGAAATCTGTTCGGTTTATA
Source organism: Acleris cristana (assembly GCA_948252455.1). Classification (NCBI taxonomy): domain Eukaryota; kingdom Metazoa; phylum Arthropoda; class Insecta; order Lepidoptera; family Tortricidae; genus Acleris; species Acleris cristana. Next base: position 6,289,518 of record OX411801.1, on the reverse strand, counting down.
AGTGGCAATAAATTATTTTGTCAATCAATAACCTAATCCACACTTGGCATCTTTTAATATTTATATCACATCTTTTGATGGCACGTGAGAACTTCTGTCTGATAGACTTGAACTTCTGTCGTCTCGTCTCGTTTTGTCAGCATACATAAGAAAAGGGATGAGCTAGGACTGCTACGGATGTAAGTTTATTATCAGAAGACCATTATATCGCATCGTAATTTTCGTCTCCGAATCCACAAAAAAAACGCTCTAATCTCACCATCACGCCACCGGAACCATTTTCAGCTTATACGTTTTTGTTTCTGTATTTAAACGCATACAAAATTAAACATTAATTAAAATTCCTCAACAACTGATACTATTTACAAAGGTGATTCTCTAGTCTAAGCATGTCCAATACTAACCTAAACATTAATTTCCATTTGTTATACCTATGATGGAAAAAATATTCAACCTGTATATAACTGTTTTGTTGTGATGATACGTCATTCCGGTTTTACGCACGAATTCGGCACGCGTTCTCAATTCGAACTCTGTCCTCGGATTGGTCAAAACTACCCCTAACGGCGCGGTGGCCACGCCCCTTATCTACAGGTTGCTATGTATTTGTTTGATCAATAATTTTCTATATTGTTTATGTATGTTAGCCTTGACATCGCTGTCTTGATAAGTCCCTTAGAATTGGTTATTATTAGACATATAAGATATTTTTTTATCCTTTGGGCATGATATGAAAGTGAAAGGAAAAATATGAGTCTAATATAATTTTTTGAAAAAAGTATGGAATAAGTTTGAGTCAAAGAAAGCGAGACCAAGGGCTCTATTCTACTCAGCGAAACCATATTACCTTTGACCTGTTATCGTATTGTAAACAACAACAATGACGGCTAACTTAAAAAAACCGGCCAAGTGCGAGTCGGACTCGCGCACGAAGGGTTCCGTACCATTATCTATACAACATAAGATACTATACCAGTTGCCATTATTAATATCGAGCAAAAAACGGCAAAAAAATCACGTTTGTTGTATGGGAGCCCCACTTAAATATTTTATTCTGTTTTTAGTATTTGTTGTTATAGCGGCAACAGAAATACATCTTCTGTGAAAAGTTCAACTGTCCAGCTATCACGGTTCATGAGATACAGCCTGGTGGCAGACAGACGGACGACAGTGGAGTCTAGTAATAGGGTTCCGTTTTTACCCTTTGGATACGGAACCCTAACAATATGATAACATTTCGATGGCAATACCATGGTTTTACCGAGTACGACGCGCAGATTATGCTGCCATCTGATCTTTTTTAACCCGTGTCGCCAAAAGAGGGCCGGTGTGAGTGAGTGTGTTTGTCTGTCCGTGTGTCTATCTGTGGCACTAGCTCTTAAACGGATGAACCAATTTGAATTCATTTTAGGGTTCCGTACCTCAAAAAGAAAAAACGGAACCCTTATAAGATCACTTTGTTGTCCGTCTGTCCGTCTGTCTGTCTGTCAAGACCTTTTATCTCGGGAACGCGTGAAGGTATCAAGTTGAAATTAAAACCTTATACTCCGGTCTACAGTCCCTTGAAGCTGTGAAAAACACAAACTTCTACATTTACGTAAAAAAAAAGATACGGCCCTTTATGTCGCAAAAAACGTGTTTTTCGACACTCTCGAGGGAATCAAAATGTATAGGGTATTTCCCATTGACCTAGAACTATGAAATTTGGCAAGTAACACCGTCTTTTACACAAATATAGGAAAAAATCTGAATCTGAAGGAACGGCGGTACAAATTTTGAATTGAGTTAACCGTGTCATGTGCGGAACCCTCGGTGGACGAGTCCGGTTTTTTTTCATTTGAAAGCAAGTGGGATTCTCAAGACTGCAATATCAAGACTGTAATCTTAAGATTACAAAAGCGTTGTCAACCTTGAAAAATAAGTTGGAATGGCTCAATTAGGTACAACTAAACCTTGCTTGGTAGTAGGTTGAAGAATAATATGGTGGTAGCAATCCTGCCGGACCCTGCACAATATCCTACAACCACAAAAATCACAAAGTTGTGTGAGTTTGTACCATTGATATTTAGAAACCAACGGTTAACTATAAAGATATAGAACTTACGTTGACAAAAGTTATTTTAATCAATAGTTCGTTTCCGTGACAAGATGGTTGCCATGGCGAGTTAAGTCGATGGTTGCGGGGCCAGGATAATATTGGTATTGGGGTTCGACCAGTATTTAATACTGCGATTTTTTTGGTTTAGGTTTAACTTTGCTTATTTAGAAATAATAATATCACGACATTATATTAATAAGTTGTTTTATATGGTAGCGATTAAAAAATGACTCAAGCCAAGTAAATATTAACATAATTTCGTGAGTTTGTGTTTTATCATATCTATACCGAATGTATAAGGAAAATATTTACAAAAAAAAGGTCAAGTGCGTGTCGGACTGGCGCGCCAAAGGTTCAGAATTTGAATTGATTCAGCCTGAGCCCAACTCACATTTGAGCATTTTTTGTAATGTTTTGTTTTGTTACTCTTCAGGGTTTGTACTATTATTATTATTATTATTATTTTTACAACAAAACATAAAAAACGTTAAAACGAAAGGTTTTTTGTTTGAGCATTATATTCATTTTCTTAAAAAAAAATATTGAAAAAAATATCAACCCGCTGTATGTATAACACGGTTCAAAAGATACAGCTCTTTAAAGTTCGGACACACAGACGGCCGGACGGATGCAAGGACGGATAGACAGCGTAGACTTAGTAAGAGGGTACCGTTGGGGACCCTTCGGGTACAGAACCCTATAAATGTTTGTTTACGAAGAGTAAATATAACCTCGTAATTTCTGTGTTTTAACAATAGCGAGTTTAACTACCAAAATAGAAGAAAAGGATTTTTCATCCATCCTTTCCAAATGACCGAATGCCCTTTTCAATCTTAGTCACTTTCTTTTCTCTAATTTTTAGAGTTAAAGAAAGACGTGCAACAAAAAAACGCAGGTAAGTTGCATCATACCCCTAAACTGGACTCCCAACATAATTGCCCTGATGTAAACTCAATTAGCAGCAATTTTGAATGATTGCTTCGAGCCCAAAGGTCACCACCACCCCCCTGACACTACAGGGTGGTAATCACCACCGTGGGAAGTTCGTCAATATTTAGACTGGGGGAAATGAAGCGGAAAATCGGGGGGTAAAATGGATAAGGGGCATGGTTACCGAAAAGTTGAGTAAACAACTCTTTTTAAAAGCCTACATGAATTGTCAAGAGTAACTATACAGGGTGAGCAGTAATCTAAATTGTTCAAAGTTAAATTGAGTTAAGGTAATAAACCACGGCCTATACTTTGCAAAAAAAACCGGTCAAGTGCGAGTCGGACTCGCGCACCGAGGGTTCCGTATTGAAGTTAATATGCTTAGTAACCGCAAAATAAAATACTCATTTTGTACAATTTGATTGTCATTTTGAAATTGTAATTTTTATAACAATGTTTGACTAATATAGTTTTAATATTTGACTCTTAATTTATGGGTTTTTACCACCTGAATTGCCTGGATTCCAATTACTTTGTAAGGTTCCAGCCCAATACAAATCAAAAAAAACTAAACAACATCGAACCCGCGCTATTGCAACGCTTGGCTGCGCAGTGCCACACCGGATCTACGCGTTAAGAGGATATGGGAGACTCCATTACTTAATTTTGGTAATAAAATAAACGTGTCGTCACCTCTGCCCTGTAGTTTTTAAACTAGTGTTTCCCCGTGACTTTTTACAAGTAAAACTCGTGATATTCCCACGGGAACTATCAGTGTTGGCAGGACCTTGTCCAGTGTCCGTGCGGATTTAAAATTGTAACGGTGGTCACTTCGAACACCTACTAAAATAAATTAAAGTATGTGAAAACAATGCATTTTATGCATTTTAGACATCATGTTTCATAGAGGCATTTACTGCTTAAGACCTACACAATCGATATCTAAATAGAAATATTTATTTATTTAAATACTTTATTGCACAAAATTAAAACAGTGTACAAAAGGCGAACTTAATGCTACAAGCATTCTCTACCAGTCAACCTTAAGGTGAAACAGAAATCAAAAAGTAGGTAGGTGCAATAAAATGACAATCCTTTCCCTTTATCTAAACTTGAAAAAAAAAGATCTATTATTTGGTTTTTTATTCTACAATATAGTAGGTATAAATAAACGTACATACATATTTATTTTTAAATATATACATATATACAAATATACGACAGGCTAACAGAAATAATGATGATTTCTAAGGCTAGACAAAAAAACTAGTGAGAGAGAGATGAAAGGTAAAACTCACGAAGCTTTTCCTTAAAACTATATTTATTAGGAGCTCGTTGTATACGCAAAGGTAAAGCATTCCTGAGTCGAGTCTTGCTGCTTGAATCGCAAAAGAGTCAGAAAAAAAGCGGGTATGAGAAAGAGTGGTGGAAATAATAATAGTGTAAGTTTTTTTTCAAAACAACCGGTTTCGATTCCCGAGCTGAGAACAGGTTTTTTTAAAATGTATGAATGCAGTTAAGGGCTTTAATTAAAACAAAACTTAATTGAATCCTTTGTGTAAAGGGGCTTCTAAACGGGCCATATTTTCACTGCAATATGTGGCCGGCAACTATTGGTGTCTTTCTCTAACATAAGAGTAAGCACCAATGAACACCAATAGTTGCCGGCCATATATTGCAGTGAAAATATTGCCCGTTTAGAAGCCCCTTTACGAAAGTTACCCATATAGTTTGTATGACTAACTTTCGTTACACAAAGGATGCGATCGTGATTTTGTTTTCATTAAGCCTTTAATTATGTACAATATTTTTGAAAACTACTCATATATACTTAGAAAACATCCAAGACTCAGGAACGAATACTCGCGGTCATCAGTCATCACACAAATATCTGCCCTTACCGGGATTTGAACCCAGGACCGCTAGCTTCGTAGGCAGGGTCACTCTCACTACCAACTAGGTCAGCGCGTCGTCACTATATTGTAAACCCATATCGCTTTCACTCAGCTTCAGTACGTCACGCAGGGACCCGGTACAGCACCATCTGTAGTCACACTCCATTGGCCCACACCTGCCCGCGGACCCCTAATCGCACGGTCTCACGGATCATTGCCTACCCATGAACGTGGCCACCTGCCAATCTTGATTAAAATTCAGTATTTCATACATGACCAGTTCAAATAATAAAAGATACAATAAACGGTCGAAGCTAGAATTGGGATTGACCAAAAAAATAACTCACGGTTTTAACATTCTAATTCGAAAGAATACTTGGGTGATTTAAAGAGACCAATTTCATTAATTTTGTATTTGACCTAATAGTTTCCATTTAATATTTTTAATTATTTAGCAGACATTTTATGGATGACACGATTATTTTAAATTTGGGTTGGCATTTTCTAATAAATTACAACAATTAAATGATAGCTAATGATAAAAAGTGATTGTAATAGTGTATTAAAACATACTATTTCAAGCGGTTTTTGCCTAACCTGTAAGATACACCTAGGAGGGCTTCAAGCCGAAAACGAAAGTCAAACAAAGGTTAAATATATTTTTGTCGAAATATCAGAAATACTTAGATAAATATTTCAAAAACTTAATAATGCAAAACGCCTTCAAAACCCTGTTCCTCGAAATGGTTTTCGAATTAGAGTAATCGTAAAAACATGAACAATCCCAATTGCATAATAAATGGGGACCAACGTTAGCGAATTTCGAAAAAACCATACATTTTTATTTTCTAGTTCTAGTTCTCCTACATTTCTATGATTGGTAAGTTGTATCTAATCTGTGATAAACCATAGTACTGCTTATAATATGAGTCCGAAATGCAGTAATATACCTACAAATAATGTATATCGAATTTTGTCTTATTTATTTATTTTTTAATTTAACGCTTATTCAAATCTCGACAATTTTTGAATGTATATACATGACAATGTAAGATCTTTAATAAATTGAATAATCAAAATATAAGTCCGTTTTGGACCCTCCGACCGTAGGCTAGTCTGTGGGTGAAATTGTCAAACTTGACGTGATCTGACAAAAACGCACAGTGCTGTCAGACACAAAACAATCAATAACGTTTTAAATGTGGTTTTAAAGAACCTCAAACGTTTTAAAGCATGTCTCAAACAAACCAATTTTGTAATGCATTTACCTTAAAAAATAAAATAAATTAATGTACCTACTAATTTAAATGCAAAAGCCACTAAATTTGTGACTTCAATTTGTCTATTTTATCGGAAAAAAAACTAGTAGTTTTTTTTGATATATCCCAATTTCGTTGTTAACTCTAAAGACTAAGGGCCTGTTTCACAATCGACCAGTAAATTTATCTGCCATTTAAAGTTGGCTCTCTCCTTGTCTATTTGCAAGTGTCAGAAAGAGAAAGGGCTAAATTTATCTGTCAAATATGCTTTACTTGTCGATTGTGAAACAGGCGGTAAGAGTAAGAGGAATGCCTCTGTGCTAGTAATTTCACCGGTTGTGTTATCCCCACACCGGAACACAATGCGAATGCTGCTGGTGGTAAGATTAAAGGATAAGATGGTGGTAACGATCCGGACACTGCACAAGGTCCTACCATCACTAAGTGAAAATCTTTCTTGTTGTTTTATTCAACGTGCGAATGTGGTCCTTCGACCCGGATATTAACCAGTATTTCCTCGCTGTCTTGAAACCAACTATGTTTGTATCGGCGGAAAGGGCAGACTCGTATCCTAAAGGGCATCATCTTATGTTGGAATCTATATAACATATTTTATTACTTTTACAGACAAATGTCGAATACAGTCATCAAGTGTACCTAGTAACCTTAAAATATAACCTAAAAATATTTAAAAGTCTATGGTTATCGACGTAGCCCATCGAATAAGCAGCTTGAAGTGGCAGTGAGCCGGTCATTTGTGCCGCAGAACCGATGTAATCGCTGGAGTTATCGTATTCTTGAGTGGAGACCACGAATCGGCAAACGCAGTGTAGGACGCCCTCGGACTAGGTGGAGCGACGATCTTCGCAAGGTGGCTGGCAAGAGCTGGATGAGTTGGCGTGCAATGGGAGAGGCCTATGTCCAGCAGTGGACTAATACTTATAGGATGATAATGATGATGATGATTAAAAAGTCAAACGTGAACAATTAGATTTCTGAGTCATGTAGGAGGAAGAAGAACGTATAAGTTTTCTTTGTTCTTACCCCCTTACTAATAAACGTTGAGTAACGGTGGTATAGCTATACAATGTTTTGTCCTTATCTGTCAAATCCAAATGTCACAAAGACAGATAAGGAGAAAACATTGAATAGCTATACCACCGTTACTCGACGTATATAAGTAAGGGGGTTAGTATATATTTTTCTAGATCCTGTTTTCTTTGCCAAATGGTCTAATTCCTCATGGTAAAATCTATGGTCTTTATCCAATCGTCGGGTCATTTTAGATGCTACAGCATTTTTCATAATAATCTTCAAAATTATAGTGAATTATTCTACGTGTGGTGCCGGGTTTAGAATGTTGACATGGGTCTTCCCGTGGATGTCGTAAGAGACGACTAAGGGACTAATGGCTGTGTAGTGCTGTTAGGCGATGGGCTTGCAACCTGTCACTAATACACTGGATAACATCTTAGCCTGGTTGTGCAAAATATGGTCACAGAATTATCAACAAGTTTTTGGAGTTGTTGGTGAGTCTGTGGCTCTGCCTACCCCACTCTGGGAATGAAGGCGTGAGTTTATGTTGTTGTTGTTTTTATATGACGTTGCAGGGCAGGTTTTTACCGAGCTATCCCATCGGAAGACCAGCATTGGCTTCACAGCCAGCACTTGCTGAGTTGACACCGTTTCGCGACAATTATCATTATCACTATACAGGGTGTTCGGCAGAAGGTTGGACAAACTTCAGGGACTAACTCTGTAGGTCATACTCATCAACTTTTATTATGGGACCAACATCCAAATCGCGAAAAAAAAACAGCTGTTTCATACAAACTTTAAGAGCTAAACTGGCGAAATGTATGAATCAGTTGGTTTTTATTCGCGATTTGGGTGTTGGTCCCATAATGAAAGTTGATGAGTATGACCTACAGAGTTAGTCACTGAAGTTTGTCCAACCTTCTGCCGAACACCCTGTATGTCGTCTTTTTTCCTTTTTTTATATATATATATTCTTTATCCGTGTGTTATTGTTTGTAAATAAATATTTTTCTTTCTTTCTTTCTTTCTCAAATGAGCACACAAAACCTGATGGTATGCGAAATCTCAAACCCTTTAGACACTAGAATTCTCAAGACTGCATATGCGTAAAAATGCTTTCAAATTACTAAGAAGGAATGCCTCTACGCTAGTAATGTCACCGGTTGTGTTATCCCCGCACCGGGACACAATGCGAATGCTGCTGGCGGCAGGTTGAAGGATAAGATGGTGGTAGCGATCCGGATGATCCTATCACCGGATACCACCATCCCATCCTTAAATCAACAGCTAAGCAGCAGTGTTATAGAATGGGTGTAGTTACTAGCATAGAGGCATTTCATCTTAGTCATCAAAGATGGCAATGTAATTGCAGTCTTGAGATTTGAGCATGCTAGTCTTTGGGTCACAGATCCCACTTCAGCCCCCTGTTTCACCATACTGACAATGGCAGGTGACAGGTGACATTTCAGTCCTCATTGCGCAGCTTATATGAAACCCAGTGATGTATGAGCGTGTAAACTTTGCAATTAATACGAAATTGTCACCTGTCACTTGTCATGGTCAAGATGGTGAAATAGGGTGGCCAGGTGGCATGTGTGCTCGTTTGCCTTTTTTTTATGATAAAAAAAAGTTACTTTAATACTCTGCTGCGCATTTCAGACATATACATACTATAAGTTAAACTACACTAATATGCAAATAAAGGACAAACGCCCTTCCCAAACCCAATTTTCCCAACAAAAGAAAACAACGTGATTGGTCAGTTTTCTGCCCCTACCAGATTCCCTAAAACCGGTGAAAATGTATTACGTCTCTCTCCGACGCACGGTCCGTTCCAATGACTGACTCTTTCGCACGCAAGGGGCTGAATACAACGAGTTTTCGCCAGTGCCTTCCATATTTGAAAGAGAAACGGACGTTTTTTTGAAATTAGAACAAAAGTGTTACCGGTCAGTGTTTTAAACTCGGAAATTTGTAATTGTGTTTTGTTTCTGATTTTTAATAGTAGACTATTTTTTTTAGACTAAGGTTTTATCGTGATGTGCCACTGTGGATTCGTTTTGGATGCCACGTGAAATACTGTATCGAAAATGATGAAGTTTTAGACGTTTAAAATGGAATATTCTTGGCATATAGAGGACGGTGTTAATACTAACGTGAGAAATAGAGTGCAGACGAGGAATCAAGGTATTGTATAGAAAAAATACAATCTACACAATGTGTGGTAGTGCAGGCAAATTTTCAAAATACTGTTCGTAATTTTCATAAGTTACAATTATATTACTTTACTGAGAGTGGAAATATACTTTGCATTCTTACGCATTCTGCATAAAATGCCATTTTCAGTACTTTTCTGCTGCATTGGCTCTTTTTTCTAATAAGATAACCAATATTATTAAGTTATCCATCGGAGTTAAATCAGGCGATTACGGCGGCCATTTATTACGTCGTTTAGTGCAATCCTGCTATGCTTAGTTTAGAACTGTTAATTTGTGTAAGATTCACATTTTTTACTTATTATATAATTAATTATCGAAGTTACGCATTAAAAAAAAAACCTACACAGATCTTTACCAATTCCAGCCAAAAATAATCGATTTAAGAATAAAAATCTGTCAAACAATGTACTCTTAAAGCATGAATTTAATGCCAACTGTTTTTTCTGGCACAATAATCATTTGCTTATTGACAACGAATCCAAATGCGACGGATCAGCGTTAAGAACCGTTGCCATCTTACGACTTCATCTCCTCCATAATGAGATCAGCTTTAAAAAACCGACAGAGAGTTATTAGAATAGGCTAAACTTTTTGACACATTTCTTTATTACAAGTTTTTTGTACGGAACCCTACAATTTGCTTTACGGAACATACTGCATAATGAATAAACATTTGTAAATATATCGCAATGTATTCACTTTTTTGCGGAAAAGTATGGATTCCGCTACTTTCATCGTGAAATGTATAGTGCAATTATCCAACATTACATGACAGTTTCACACGTTTATGGCACAAGGAAAAACGTTTTTACTACACCGGCTCGAAAGGGCATTTTTTCACCTCAGCTTGTAAAGGAGCGAAACTCTACTTTATCCCCTAGAGTTGTAAATTAATTACAGAGGCAATGGAAACGAAGGTTGACTAATAAGAAAATTAAAATTATCCTTCGGCACAATATTTGTTGTCATAGGGATTTCATTAGTAAATAAAAAATAATAATAAATATCAGGGGACAATGTCACACCAATTGACCTAGTCCCAATCTAAGCTCTAGGATTGTACTATGGGTACTAGACAACGATAAACATACTTATATAGATAAATATGTACTTACTCCCGCACTCAGAGACGTCAATAAAATTTAACGCTTGTTTAGTGACGTGTTGTCTTATTCTATTGCTATAGCAAAGAAAGTGACAGCAGCTACTTTAATCGAGCTTTAAGTTTAATTGACGTCTCTGAGTGCGCTCTGAGTGCGGCAGTTAAATACATAGAAAACATCCATGACTCAGAAACAAATATTCGCGCTCATCACACAAATATCTGCCCTTACCGGGATTTGAACCCAGGACCGCTAGCTTCGTAAGCAGGGTCACTACCAACTAGGCCAGCGCGTCGTCAAATAGTAATAGCTTCTGCCCGCGACTTCGTCCGCATAGATGTCGATTATCCACGGGAACTTTTAAGTATTCCCGGATAAAAGTAGCCTATGTGTTTAATCTATGGTATAAATAAGCTAACTCCTTTTCAAATTTCATCGAACACCGCTCAGCCGTTGCAGCGTGAAGGAGAAACAAACTGACACACGAACTTTCACATTCATATTAGTTAAATTTATTGTTGTATTGGTTTTAAAAAAATAACCTTATGACAGACAGGCAGCAGAATCTTAGTAAAAGGGACCCGTTGGTACCCGTTGGGTACGAAACCCTGAAAAACTGTGTTTTGCACGACACAAATGCTATTAGCTTAGGCTATGAATAGGCTTCGCTCAGTATCCTAATTTTAAACTACTCGCTTCGCTCTTAAAAAAGATAAAAAAAGATAAAAGACATTTATTCAGTAAGTAGGCCGCACGGGCACTTTTACACGTCAGGAGTCTACCAGCGCTTCCCAAGAGGAGACCACTGCCGGGAAGAAACGCCGCAAGAAACTCAGCAGTCAGTCATTTTTTTAACCATATTTCTTATTACAATGATACAACTTAGTCTAGTATTATATAAAGCTATAAATATTAATTTAAATATAATATCAAATATCATCAAATTATACATTATAGTTCAAATTTATAATCCTTCGCCTATCCTGAATTCAAAAACAGTAGGTACTCGCTTTGCATAACAAATAACTATGACTCTAATAATAACGACCATGACTCAGTAACAAGGCTAGTTGGTAGTCCTGCCTTCGAAGCTACCGGTCTCGGGTTCAATCCAAGGGCAGGGCAAAGGACACTGCACGGAAAGGATAAAATCTCACACAAATTCACCTAGTCCATCCTAATAGAAGTTAGTACCTATGTTATCTTTAAGTGTAGGTACTGTGTATTACGAGGTATACCTATTGGGTATTGATTCTCTCAAAAGCAAAGGTGAGCGAATGCAGGAGTGAAGTCCAAGCGGCGAGTTTAAGTAGTCCCGTCAGAGCGAGCAAAACACATATTAGCGCATGCATTCTCAATTAGGCAGCCTTATACGTTCAAGAAGCCATGCCGCCAAATTGAATGCACGCGCTGAAATGTGTTTTGTTCGCTCTGACGGGACTACTTAAACTCGCCGCTTGGACTTCACTCCTGCGTTCGCTCACCTTTGCTTTTGAGAGAATCAATACCCTGTACTTTGTATTGTTCCAATAAATATCCTTATTAGTATGGGAGTTAGGACATTTTTAAAGGAAAATACATAAAATTTTGTATTTTGACTATCTACCTACTTTATAAAAAAACATCAATAGTCATATATTTAATTCGAAACACCGACCCTGTTTTCTCAGCTCCATAAAAAATCCATATCACCGAGGAATCAAGACGGCGTCAGAGAAAATTGCATTCGATGAAATTAAAATTGTAGAGCGTGATTCAGTTACTTTTTATCCTTATTTTACTTGAGGCCATTTCCTGTTGAATTACAACATTCAAAGAACTTGACTGATCTCCTATAATAGGCAATATTCACGACTTCTTTTTCACTATTTCAATATAAGCTGATTCATGTAACACACAGCTATTAATAACTAAATGAAAAGCAAGCTTTAAAAACCCGACTGCATTTTTAGGGTTCCGTACCCAAAGGGTAAAAACGGGACCCCATTACTAAGACTCCGCTGTCCGTCTGTCTGTCTATCACCAGGCTGTATCTCATGAACCGTGATAGCTAGATAGTTGAAATTTTCACAGAAGATATATTTCTGTTGCCGCCATAACAAAAAATTCTAAAAACAGAATAAAATAAATATTTAAGGGGGGCTCCGATACAACGAATGTTGTATAGAATGGTACGGAACCCTTCGTGCGCGAGTCCGACTCGCACTTGGCCGGTTTTTTTTTGTTATTGTTATTAAAACCGTTTATTAATACTACTATATTCGTATATATTTGAGATGGTCACATTAAGACCTTTCAAATGATACCTATATTGTAATAATTAGAAGCCTTTTTTTTGTTGACATACATAATTGACATTTTGCCATTGTTGTTATTCTATTTTAACAGTTTAGGTATCCTTTGTCACCCGGGATGGTGAAAGGATTCTAACGATACCACACACATTTAAATCGGCTCAGGCGTTTAGAAGTTATGGTGGAATAAAGAATCGTAAGATACATACATACATGAACCATGAAAACATTACACTCCTTTCTTTGGGCAGACGCGTAAAAATAACCAAGATATAAGCCAACAAATATTTGTTACTATCTTTTTCTAGCAAAACAGAATTTAACATGGAGTTTATATGGCCGACCTGTTTTACATGACGTCACATTGCATATCGGAGGGCTTATTGTCTAACGCACTCGCAATCACGATCGTTTTCATTTTGAAAATCGAAGGCTTGTCTGCATACAAAATGAAAACAATTGCTGCACTTTGAAGCCATGATTGCGAGTGCGTTAGACAATAAGCCCTCTGATCTCTGTCTAATCGCAGTTTGAAATGCTTGTATCACCCCTTATTTCTTGGCTGATTTTAATTTTAATTTCACTTCCGGTGACCATTTTTACGGTTTTTTTAATTTTGTTGAGAAATGCGATTTAAAAAAATTATGCATATTCTCGTTTGACGTAGAGACACTTTCCTGAAAGTAAAGGCGAAATGGTTTTGCTTAATGTTAATGCTAGAACATACAAGCTATCCGGTCACCTGAATGTGAAGTGATCACCGCTGTCCATGTACATGCATTAGCATTATTGCAAGTTCATTGTTACTGACCAGAGCCTCTATTCTAATGGGAAAAACAATACCATAACACGTCAAAAGAAATATTATTTTAACCAGTAGAATACAGGCCCAGCTAGGTACCTATTGGTCTAAGATCCGAATAGGAGACGATTTGCACCGGGCTGCTTATTCGATCAAAAGTATTTTATATCAAATTTGATACGCTAAATAATATGTGGCGAATAGGTTGGCTGAAAAATTTCAGTCCAGTACTTAATCATTAACTTTTTTTAAAAATTGCATAATTCTTGTTTAATAGGCAAATTACATATTAATCGAAAGTATGAAGCCTATAGAATATGCAAACGTTAGGTTTGGTGCAAATTATTAGTAGGTACCGACTTACCTGTTTATACCTGCGTATCCAATAGTTTGACGGAAAAAAAATAGTCAACCTAACGTTTGCAAGTTCTATAGGCGTCATACTTTCGATTGGTATGTAATTTGTCTATTAAACAAGCAATAGATTTTTTTTAAGCCAAACTTAATTTTAATTTTTTTAATTAATTATATACTGGACTGAAATTTTTCAGCCAACCTATTCGCCACATATTATTTAGCGTATCAAATTTGATATAAAATACTTTTGATCGAATAAGCAGCCCGGTGCAAATCTTCTCCTATTCGGATCTTCTATTTACTATATATGTATAATGTTGACAATACGATAACAAAAGGAATATGGTTGTACCGAGTGAAATACAGCCACAGATCTAAACATCTTTGACAACGTGGTTAGGCCAATCGTCGTCGTGACGATTGAGGGGACAATGTCACACCAATTGACCTAGTCCCAAACGGCAAACTAAGCTCTAGGCTTGTACTATGGATACTAGACAACGATATAAATACTTATATAGAGAAATACATACTTGGAAACATTTAAGACTCATGAATAAATACTCGGGGTCATTACACATTTATTTACCAACTATTAGCTTCTACCCGCGACTTTGTCCGCGTAGATTTAAATTATCGTTAATTCCTCGGGAACTTTTGAATTGTCCGGGATAAAAAGTAGCCTATGTGTTAATCCTGTGTATAAGCTATCTCCATTCCAAATTTCATCCAATTCCGTCCAGCCGTTGTACCGTGAAGGAGTAACAAACTAACACACGCACACAAACTTTCGCATTTATAATATTAGTATCCAGTGTATAAGCTATCTCCATTCCAAATTTCATCCAAATCCATCCAGCCGTTGTACCGTGAAGGAGTAACAAACTAACACACACACACAAACTTTCGCATTTATAATATTAGTATCCAGTGTATAAGCTATCTCCATTCCAAATTTCATCCAATCCCGTCCAGCCGTTGTACCGTGAAGGAGTAACAAACTAACACACACACAAACTTTCGCATTTATAATATTAGTAGGATACCGGGAACCCAGGATAGGTAAGGAATCCTAAAAATGCCATAGTTTGTGTGTTAGTTTGTTTCACTTACTTGTCATCCTGGAAATTTTAAAAGTTCCCCGAGGAATAACAATACACGGACGAAGTCGCGGGCTGAAAGTAGTAAATATTATGAATTCGTAAGTTTGTGCGTATATGTGTTAGGTATATACTCCTTCACGCTGCAAGGACTAAACAGATTTAGATGAAGTTTGGAATGAAGATAGCTTATACTTAAGGGATCTCTTAGGGAATAACAATATTCGAAATCTAGACGAAGTCGTGGGCAGTACCTAGTTATCAATAAATGCTTACCTACTTAAATGAAATAGGGACGTACGCCAACGACATTTTAAAAACGCATAACAATCGAGATTACGTGAATAAAATAAGCAAATGTTATAACGGGAAGGTCCAAACGCTAACAAAATATCAAACTAAATGGTTAACTACATAGTTAGTTTAAGCATTTTAAATTTTAAGCGCTTACCAATAGTGTATACAATGCTTCGACGACTACATTGAAGTTACCCTTCTATGGTAAAAGAACGGACATTTTACTAGAGGTCGTAAGGCCGTAAACAAGGACGGAATGCTTCAAACACTAGAAGGAAAGGGACGGCGGTGCAAAGCCTTGAACTATAGTGCACGAACATTCCTTTTTGACATTTGCATTCAACCACAAATATATTAAATAACTATAGTGTTGCGATTTTGGTACGTTTGTTTATTTGATAGTAAATGAAAACTGCAGGTCATTGTTTATCTTAGACGCGGGTTGAAAGTGATGCATGTTAACACTAGGGAAGAAAAGTAATTTGAAAAAAATAACCGGCCAAGTTCGAGTCAGACTCGCGCACGAAGGTGACAGACAGACGGACAGACGGACAGCGGAGTCTCATTAATAGGGTCCCGTTTTTACCCTTTGGGTGCTGAACCCTAAAAACCGGGCAAGAGCATGTCTGACCATGCTCAGTGCAGGGTTCCGCGAAGCCGTTACTACACAAAATCAATCTCAAGGATCAATGATTATGAACTAATTCTCTATTTAAAGTTATTTGGTGCTGTCTTAGGTCATTTTAGTAGGTATAAACACTTTAGTCGCCTGTATCTCAGGAACAAATCGAGTCTATTTGGTCGTTATATTTCGTTTTAAAATTCTATGTGCTTTTATTTAAGATATTTTTCTGATTTTTAGTATTTGTAGTTTTGGTTGCAGGGGACACACTTGACTCTAACAAAAATTGGGATTGTTCACATTTTTACAATTACTCTAATTCGAAAACCATTTCGAGGAATAAGGTTTTAAAGCCGATCTGCATTATTAAGTTATTGAAATATTTATTTATTTCGGTGATGTTGACAAAAGTATATTTAACCTTTGTTTGACTTTCGTTTTCGGCTTGGAGCCCTCCTAGGTGTAACTTACGGGTTAGGCGAAAACCGCTTGAAATAGTATGTTTTAATACACTATTACAATCACTTTTTATCATTAGATATCATTTAATTGTTGTAATCTATTAGAAAATGCCAGCCCAAATTTAAAATAATCATGTCATCCATAAAATGTCCGATAAATAAATAAAGATATTAAAACAAAACTATTGGGTCAAAGACAAAATTAATGAAATTGGTCTCTTAAAATTACCTATTATTTCGAATTAGAATGTAAAAACCGTGAGTTATTCTTTTTGGTCTATCCCAATTAGCACTTCATATCTTAATATTTCACAAACGGAGTTTATTGATATAGGCGATCCCTAGCTGTCATTTAATTTTTTCCCGTAGGTATACCGAGGTCCGCTTACGTCCTTATTGACACTGGCAACTCGACATCAGATGATTGTGTCGCGCATCAATGTACAAAAACATCGATTGAAGGATCAATTTCGTTTAAAATACCATTCAAGAAAAAACGGTAATATTACGATTCCATCTGTTATACGTTATAATATTTCTTTTGTAGGGTTCCGTGCCCGAAGGGAGCCCAACGGAACCCTATTAATATGCTTCCGCTGTCCAGGGTGGCCAACTATTTCTTGGGCAAATATAGTATTTTCCAACCCAAAGTATAAAAAATAAGTACACCGAAAGAAAAGAACAACTTTTTAAATTAATTGATTAAATATAATGCTACTTACTAATATTCAGTTCGTATTCGGGCAACTATCTGAGCTGAAAAAAGTCTATTTCTCCAGTCTAAATGCATTGGTGCTTAAAATCGGGAAGAAACGGCCAACCCAAACCACATAATGTATAAGGACTGACCGAAATATAGCATTTTTGCGTACTATATATTTCTTCAACAGTATATAGTACACAGAGTCAAAATATAGTACAATACTATATATTATAGTACGGTTGGCAATCCTACCGCTGTCCGTCCGTCCGTCTGTCTTAACTTTAAATAGCTGTATCCTTTGAACCATAATAGATACTCGTAGCGGGTTGTTTTTTTTTCCGAATATGTGTTATTACGGCTGATTCACTAACAAATATAAAAAAATAAGAAAGTAAAATATTAAACGGGGTCCGCATACAAGAAACATTTTTTTTACCTATTTTTATTGTAACGTAAAAACGGTAAAACATGCAATCGTCTTTGGGATGATTATACAACAAACCCTGAAGGAAAACAAAAATGGTCAAGTGTGAGTTGGGCTCGGGCTGATTCGATTCGAAAACGCATTCAATATTGGAATATAATAATACCTAACTACTGTGCGGTGGCACGGAACCCCTCAGTGCGCGAGTCCGACTTGCACTTGGACTATTTTTTTTATTTTTAACTGAAAGCATCTAAATGTTTTAAAAACTTAAATGCTAAACAAATGTCATGGACAAACAACATAAGAAATGTAATAAATCTGGTAGATATCTGAGTGTGGGTCGATTTGTTTGTTTTTTATTTATGTCGTAAGCAAATGAACGCACAGGCCACCTGAGTTTGGGATCTGAGACCCCCTTTAGACATTTGATATCTCAAGATTGCAATCCTGTGACCATACATGGGTTTATCTTTGTTTCATCGACACTTATTTCATAGAACGTCTTCGCCGAATTTTCGTTTCATAGAAAGCTATTTTCTGCTGAACCCGTGTTGATTTCAGGTTATCTTGTGATGGTTACAAGTCTAACCTAACCTAACCTACGTGAGTCATAGTTGTGATAACCTGAAATAACGGGTCTAGCCGAAAATAGCTTTTTGTACTCGTCGATTAAAATTTGTGTATTAAGATTTCACGGAGAATACTGCAACGTTACTCTTTTCATCGTTGAATAGTCTGTGGTACTTCCGAAACAACCGAAATAACCATTTCGATACGCTCTAGACAACCGAAAAAAATTTGAAAATAGAACTTCGTATTTCAATAATATGTGTCCTTGTTTAAGGAGACTCGATCCGATACAAAATTGCTAATCTATCGCGTTTTGGAACGTAGCAGCGTCGCGTCATCTGTCAAAATCTACTTAAACTTGCTGCTGTATCCAGGGCATAAAAAATAAAAAAACTACTCTTTGTGATTGTAGCCAATCACAGCATAGTGCTGCAAAATTACGGACGCCGGTGGTGTTATAGTACTTACGATATTTCTTTTTCTAATATACTCGTATTTAGACTTAAATTATTAATTTTAATGAACTCGTACAAAAAGTATTACTCGTAAAAAACTACTCTTTGTGATTGTAGCCAATCACAGCATAGTGCTGCAAAATTACGGACGCCGGTGGTGTTATAGTACTTACGATATTTCTTTTTCTTATATACTCGTATTTAGACTTAAATTATTAATTTTAATGAACTCGTACAAAAAGTATTGTTCACAATAGTGTCATAATTAAGCTTTTTAATCTCGTACCTTACTTAGGCCATTCAGCAAGCTTCGTGGCCTAAACACGGTACTCGACTAAAAAGCTCTCTGTTATAACACGATTGTGAAAAATACTATTCTATGAAAAGAAAATTCTGCGAAGTGATATGTTCTATTAAATCAGTGTCGGTGAAAGAAGGGGACACGCCTTAAACGATCTAATTATAAGTTATAATTAGATCGTTTAAGGCGTGTCCTCTTCGGTTATAATTTATAACCGAAATTATGACAGTACTTAGCTATTCTGTTGCATGTAACAGTTCTATGTTGATTCTTGACGTATAAAAATGCCCGTGCGGCCTACTTACTGAATAAATAAATGTCTTTTATCATTACCTATTAATTAAGTCACTAATGTATGTCACCATGCACAATTTGTGATTCAAAATTCAAAATTCAAAATATTTATTCGGTAAATTGGCCACATGAGGGCTCTTTTACTTGTCGGTAATATAGAGTGAATCTACCAGCGCTTCGCACAAGACCATCATTGCGGAAAAGCGCCGCCAGAAACTCCAGATATCGAAAAAAAAAAAGGGAAACAACGGGCTAACTACTCTACACTGTAACACAACAACGCGAACACTGCTGCTTGGCTTGTGTCCAATACCTTGATGTCATTATCAGCCATATGCTAAAAATATCTAAAATATGCTAAATGTAATTCGATGCTGCGATAAAGGCCGCATTCGGCGTAAATCGCAGGACATACGTCATTGTTAGAGTAACTGGACTTTTGCTTGGTAATTAACGTAAACAGCAATGTTTTTACGCTGATTAAATACAATCGACGTCATAGGTAAGTACAGTAATAATAGATTGTTCAACAAGGGACTAAAACAAGCCATAATGAAACGAGATGCGGAGTGCGGGTGGCTATAGTTCGAGTGTCATTTTGGAGTGCCCGTATTGCATTAATATCTTTTATCTTTTTTATCCAAGTTCTTTCGGTTCCGTATCAAAACGCCTAAAATTAATAAGCCTAATGTATAATAAAAGTTTATAATACCTAATGGTTTTTTTCTGAAACTGTAAACTTTTCAGGATTTTTTAAAAGGCCATTATGTAGTACTCATTAGGTTAGGTAAGGTTTGTTTTGTAACAATCGGTTCGATTAATATTAAAACTATTTTACTTTTTAGTACAGAACCTTTAAAATCCACCCTTTAGTTAAACCATCCATAATTAAACACAGGTTTAAACTGCAGTGATCGAGTAAATCGTCGTACCGTGTCAGGGTGCCGTGATCGGTGGGGCGTGTTATTGTTTACTGGTAACCGATACGATAGTATTGGGGGTGATTTTGGGATGGGACTGTCCGGGTTTTTCCGGAATAGTCCCAGGTTTAAGAGCTCGTGCTTTTAAAAGTATCCGGTTAAAACTGGGATTGTTAATATTATTATCTTATACTTACTATTTTTTCATACAAATCGTGTCCTGGTAATGACAAACATAATAAAAAAGAAATTATTTAAATCGGTCGAGCGAGCTGGACATTTAACACCAGTAGCCTGTTTTATAAAGCTACAAATTACAATTAACAGGTTACAAGTTTCCATTTGACACAACCTCGACCAATGACGACCAGCCATTTGAGCAGTGTTGCCAGTTTAGACCTGGAAAATTGTTACTTGTAGCTTTATAAAATATGCCCCTGGGTAAAAGCGCGCCCGGGTGTAAGCCGGGCATTTTATCCGTCCGTATATAAAACGGGCTTTTTACGCGTGTGGGTATAATCCGGGCATTTTACGCGTCCGGATAAAAGCCGGTCATTTTACGCGTGTGGGTACAAACTGGACATTTTACGCGTGCGGGTATAAACCGAACATTTCACGAGTCTGCTTGACACTCAGATATGTTATTTGATGTGTTGATATGTTAGAAAAATCGTAGTATAGTCTGTAAGTAGTTACAACCTGCAAGTAAAGTCTTTTAATTTTTATAGATTTTATTACTGAAATAATTTTCAATGTAGAACAAATGATATGTACGAAATTTTATGCTTCAAATATCAAGATTTTAACGCCTTCTTTGACTTTTATTTAAACAAGAAAACAAACAAATTAACAATTTCCACCGTCACGGAACCCTTCGTACGTCAAAGGGCAGCTCCGACTTGTTCGCGCACGCGCCCCCAGCGCTAATTTGTTTAATCAATGGTGGGACCTGTGCAGTGATCCGAGACATACACCTGGGCTCTGTTCTACTCTGTAAAAACATATTGCCTTTAAGGAGAAGGTATCGGGAGCCAGTTGTTTCCAATAAATTTGTTTCGTCATAATTATTGTTCCTTTAAGACGCATTTTTTCAAAAAAAAAGAAATTAATAAAAGAGATCACTAAAAGTTTCAAGTTTCTTAACATTCTTCCCAGCGCCTTTATTCTAGACAGTAAAAACAATATCGTCTTTGACCTGTTATCGTATTGTCACCGTTTTGATAGCTCTTATTTACTTGACCGTAATGGCGGCCAAGTTTACAATACCATAACACGTCGACGATATAATTTTACCACGGAATAAAAAAAACAGTGGAAGTGGCATGAGCTTCGCTTAGTATCGGACCTGTTGTCGCCAATACTCAAACTATCATAAAAACAACACGCCACCATGGAAAATGTTTTTGGTGCGGCTATCGTTTTTACACTCCACAATAGCACAATAAAGCATGCTTCTGGATTTATTTCCTATTTTAGAAATATCGAAATAACGAAATAAGCGATCGCGGCAAAAGTATGGTAGGTTATGCGGAATTCCGCATAACCATGCCACACGTTACACGCCCACTTGACACTTCTACTGTTTTTTTTCTGTTCTGTGGATTTTACAGTACGAATAATTGGACTTTGACACTCGGCAATTCTCGACGTTTATCGGGAGAGATCGGAAGTGCAAATGACACGAGACACATTGCTGCATATTCATTATCATACTATGCATTTAACAGTCTAAAACAGTAATGTAGATCACCTGCCATAATGACATTTTTTTACAGTAGACCTATGACTAACACAGATGTGGCTTGATTTAATTATTACATCGCATTACTAAAACTAAAACATTAAATGAGTAGGTAAATGTATATTATAGATAATTTCATTCGAAGCAAATTCCTTTGATTTTGAAAGCTAACACAACGTCACATGTCATATTTTTTTTTATTATTTATTTATTTAGTCTATTAAAATATTTAGAATGTTACTGAAGTTTCTATAGTTAGGTTGATGTTTTAGTATTACTTATACTAAGGGCCTGTTTCACAATCGTCAAGTAAAGCGTATCAGACACATAAATTTAGCCCTTTCCTTTTCTTAAACTTGAGCATAGACAAGGAGAGAGCTAACTTTAACTGGCACATAAATTTACTTGTCAATTGTGAAACAGGCCCTAAATAAGTTTGAAAATTTTATGTGAGTCTAAGTGATAACACGAACCTTTACGATTAAAACCGAGATATCCCGAGTGTCAAAGTAGAAATAATCGTACTGTACCGTCTAGAATATAGCTCAACTTGAGCTATATTCTACCTCAAGTCACAAACGCAAACTGCTCCGCGTTTACGTTACGTTCGATCTTCCACTGCACAGAGCATTGTCCTCGAACGCAGGCGCACGCGTTATCTCGATGTAATTCGTCCGTAATCGAGGTGTACAGTCGTTCACCCGGCTTTCACTCTTGTTGGCATTCGATCGCGTTTGTACACAGCCATTTATTAAGAGATTAATTATTTAGCATTTTACACTGTAATTTACATTACGATGATGTTAAAGATGCACGTGAACGCGCTGTTTTTGAGGTCACCGGGTAGAGAAAATGAGAAAACTTTTAGGTATTTACAAAAATAAGTGTAATATTAATATTTACATTTAAGTACAAATTGTCTACAAGTGGAAAAGAAAAAATGGTCACAAATGAAAAAAAAATACAAACTTGCTTTGCACTACACTTATCTAACAAATCACTACCAATTAAATATTTCTGGGAAATAAAAAAATGATATGAAAATTCACGAACAACAATGAACATAAATAAGTATGGAGGTACAAAGTCGAACCGATCCCATTAACTGCCGCACTCAGAGACGTCAATTAAATTTAACGCTTGTTTAGTGACGTGTTGTCTTATTCTATTGCTATAGCAAAGAAAGTGGCAGCAGCATAATACTTTAATCAAGCATTAAATTTAATTGACGTCCCTGAGTGCGGCATTCAATGATCTCTTCCTGTTAACCCATGAAAAAAGTGGTTGCTGTGATAATTTTAAATCTTCTGAATTCTTTTTTTTTATTGTTATTAATGAATCATTATGTTTATTTTTAGAGGCATATAATTATTTTATATCTCCTCGGTCGCTTATTTCGCTAATACAATCATACTGCAATATTTACAGTGGAAACTTCACAAAAATCGGCCCTTTAAAAACTAGATAAGTAGTTACCATACCGATATCGCAACCACGTTGTTTGTCTGTCTGTCACTTTCCCCCTACTTCAAACATTTGCTTGATCTGTTTGTTCAAAGCTAACATTAACTCTGTCAATACGCCAGTCTAATTAGCACCTCGTTTGTATGGGGTAGATTGTAGGTCATACAGTCATACATGCACTTAATTTATTACTATTTACGTCAGCGCTAACACCGGTGATCGCACAGAACAGAAAAAACAGTAGAAGTGTCAAGTGGGCGTGTAACGTGTGGTATAGTTATGCGGAGTTCCGCGCAACCTACCATACCTTTGCCGCGATCGCTTATTTCGATATTTCTAAAATTGTAAATAAATCCAGAAGCATGCCTTATTGTGCGATTTTGGAGTGTAAAAACGATAGCCGCACCAAAAACATTTTCCATGGTGGCGCGTTGTTTTTATGATAGTTTGAGTATTGGCGACAACAGGTCTGATACTAAGCGAAGCTCATGCCACTTCCACTGTTTTTTCTATTCCGTGGGTGATCGGAATAGGTTGCAAATTCGCAAGACTTCGGTGCGTAAGCTTAGTATGGATATAGCTTGTAACCCTGGGATTTAATTTTCGAAGTTTTAAAGACTGTGTTTGGCTCAGAAATGTTATTTATAATTTTGTAATTTTAACGACTATTTTGCCAGTAAAGAATATTTGCAAGACGAAATATACAGACACTTTAGTTTTGGCATTTATGTTATTATGTTAAATATCTTTTTTTATGATTGTAGTGATTGTACACATTTTACATTACTGTGCTTTATTAAGTGGTAACTACTTGCAACTGTTAAAGAAAATATATAAAATAAAATATTTAATAATCGATGTATAAATTTAAAATGACAAAAACTTTTATTTTTCACATTTTAATTCCGATTTAAGTTCCATTAAGGTCATGTCAAGAAAATGGTCACCCGCAATTGCACTACCCATTCCGATCACTGGATATTGTTAAACGTTTTTCAGGTTTCGTGTTATGCTAAAACTGTTTTACACCTGACCTTTAACGATCATAATGAATTAGCTCATGTTGATGACCTGGTTGATGCTGTTAATGACTAAGTTGACGAAATAACGACGACGAGTGTGACCTTACGACGAGATATTGGCTTAACTGATGTTGACGATGACGATGCTAACTTTACTCATGTTGAAAATAAACACGACCATAATGAATTTGCTTATGTTGATGACCTGGCTGGTGTTGTTAATGACTATGTTGACGAAATAACGACGAGTGTGACCTTACGACGAGATATTGGCTTAACTGACGTTGACAATGACGATACTAACTTTACTCATGTTGAAAATAAACACGATCATAATGAATTAGCTCATGTTGATGACCTGGTTGATGGTGTTAATGACTAAGTTGACGAAATAATGACGATGAGTGTGACCTTGCGACGAGATATTGGTTTAACTGAAGTTGACAATGACGATACTAACTTTACTCATGTTGAAAATAAACACGACCATAATGAATTTGCTCATGTTGATGACCTGGTTGATGGTGTTAATGACTAAGTTGACGAAATAACGACGAGTGTGACCTTACGACGAGATATTGGCTTAACTGACGTTGACAATGACGATACTAACTTTACTCATGTTGAAAATAAACACGACAATAATGAATTTGCTTATGTTGATGACCTGGCTGGTGTTGTTAATGACTATGTTGACGAAATAACGACGAGTGTGACCTTACGACGAGATATTGGCTTAACTGACGTTGACAATGACGATACTAACTTTACTCATGTTGAAAATAAACACGACAATAATGAATTTGCTAATGTTGATGACCTGGCTGATGGTGTTAATGACTAAGTTGACGAAATAACTACGACGAGTGTGACCTTATGACGAGAACTGACGTTGACGTTGACAATGACGATACTAACCTTACTCATGATGAAAATGTACTTGCTCATGATGACAATGATAATAATAATGATGATGATCTAGCTGATGATGATGGTGATGATTCCAGGTCCGGGGCTGATCGACGAGCTGGAGGCCTACATGGCGCCAGTGGGGGAGTTTCCCGAGCGCCGCCTCGGGTACGAAGACCAGTGGTAACGAGGATATACCTCTAAAATTGCTTGGCAAAATAGACTTTCATTTAATATTACTATCAATATTTTAAAGTGATTATTAGTCATTTTTCATAGGAAGAAGTCCGTCTTCTATTCAGGGCTTCTAAAAAGTTCAGGGCTATTTTCGGCAATGTATATTTGTTTTGCTGTACTGCCGTTTGGCCAAATTATTTTTCGTCAAATGTATCATTTCGTCAAATGTTTCATTTGGTCAAACGCATTTTTTCCGAAACTGTAAATATTTCAGGATTTATTTCAGAACCATCGCGTAGAACCCTATAGGTTAGGTTAGGTTAGTTTTATAAAAATCCTGAAATGTTAACAGTCTTGGAAAAAAAAGTGTTTGACCAAATCATACATTTGACGAAATGATACATTTGACGAAAAATAATTTGGCCAAACATAGGTAAACCATTTTTTTTATTAAAGTTAAATGTTACATATGGAAAATATTATCTGTTGGTGCCACACTAGGCCCTGGTTGGTGCTTGTCACTTAGTATTCGGATTCGGAATATCATATTAAAAGAAAGTACAGTTTACTGTCTACTAGTATCTGAGCTTCTGAAATTAATTAACTTGAAGAAATTAAGACTTTTTCTTTCCTGGTTTCTTTATTGTTTATTTCATCTATGTATGAATGTTATATAAACATGAAAAGTTGCCTGTTAGTTAATAATAATAATCTTTTGTTTAAGTATAACATAGTTTTTCTAACTCTTATTTATGCTCCTGTAAATAATGCTCTACCACGTCTAAAAAAGTATCTAAATTTTTTCCGAACTCTCTTTTGCCAAGCTATTATTAGGTAATTAGTGGCCCTAAAAATACCAAGAGAACTAAAAAGACTGTTCAGTCTATACTAAGTGTCAAAAAAAAGTTAAATTATCTTGCATCAACGCCTCTCCTATCTCAACATCAAATCTAGCCTCACTCAACTTCTTCACTAAAGCATGTCAGCAAGAGCCCACACCCTCATAGACCAACCTTCTGTTCCAGGAACCACCAGCTCCCCGAAAGCCCACCAGACTCAGGGTCAGAGAACCCCTACAGCCCCGACACTCAGGTCCCCCACATAGTCTCCCAATCAGTCCTTGGACCAGACTATGTCCTCGTCCATGACCACCTCCCAACTCATGAGCTGATCAACCCTGGGGGAGATTACATGTACGAGGAGTTGAAGTCAGATAACCTGGAGCATGAGGTGCTGAGGAATAATCTGAGTGAGGTGGTGGTGATGCCGCAGGATGTAGATCTGGGGATCAGGGCGGTTAGGCATGATTTGGGGCTGGATCCGATTTCTTATCAGAATAGGTGAGTACGCTCTTTCTTTTAAATCATTGATTTCTTACATTGGGCCTGTTTTTTATTTTCGTGTTCCTTAAAGGAGGAAGAGCAAATCAGCATATGTGACAAATAACGACAAGCGGGGTGTTCTTCGGAATCCCTTATAGCGTTTGTCCTAATTCATCGTTTGTCCGAATGATAGTTTGACATAAACTGGTTTTCAGCTGAGTCAGATAAGTTTTTGAGTTTTCCAAAAATACCTGCGGTTAGCTTAGGTTACGGTTGTATTATAAATTATAACAACACTAAAAAAATGAAATTCAGTCGGAAATAGTTTTAGGATAAACGAAAATTCGGACAAATGACCATTAGGGATTCCGATATAGACCCCGACAAGCGATATGTCACTGGATAGGTTATTTTAAAAATTTCTTCTGAAATACTGGGTTTTTTTATCAATAATGGGTTTGCGTTGGACCTCAGTCTCACCTGATCACCTGACCTGTCTGAATTTTTGAATCAAGTAAATATGGAACATTAAAAGACAACTGGTGATATGATGACATGACCAGGTACAACAACCAAATGAGGGTAGACCTCCCAGAGCTGGACCAGAGCATCATCAGCCCACAGCTGGTGACCTTGGGCCGCGAGCTGCCGGTCTACACCAACCTGCCCGAGCCCAAGAAGAGGAAGCTGGAGGACTCCCAGGTCAAATGTGAACCAGGTACGTTGGTAAAATATTTAAAGACTCAACTTCTTTCTGATGATGATGTAAAGTCCAAGAATGTGATTGACAGAAACCAAACCTGAAGAGTAAGAGAGATAATAAACATGTATTGAAAAAGGACATTTTATTGCTTATGTGCTGGTTAAATGAAGTTTTTTTTAAGGTCAGGACTTTAACGTATTTCTAGTGATGGATTCTTCATAGTCTTCATAGTTGTTTTTTGTGGTATGAAGAGACCAAGTACTGTGGCCCATTTCACGAAGCTACAAGTTACAAATTACAAGCGGAAATCTTTTTCTAACTCCTTTTGCTAGAAAGGGAGTTCCGCTTGTAATTTGTAACTTGTAGCTTCGTGAAACGGGCCCCTGGAACCTGAGCCTCCATTTTATTTTGTCAACAATAGCTTACATTATAGAAGCAAGATGCCCATCTTAAAAAACAGAATGAGTAGAGCCCTGAAACCTCTGTAACCTTCCGTGGTTTCACCAGCTGGTTCCAAAAGACCAGCGCTGACTTGAATACTAGCATCACGATGAGTTGGGTCCATTTCGTGACTACAAGTGCGTATTTCTCTGTTCTGTGTTGGGTTGTTGTTTGACACAAAAATGTGTTTCCTTTCTTTCTTTCTTTCCAAAAGCATTAAGTTTCGCTCAGAGATAATTTTCCATCTCATCATTGCAAATGTCGTGCCAACCCTGAGGACCAAGATGAAACGCGTTTTAGCGTTGGCAACGAATTGAAGTCTTGAGATTCAATATTTCTTCATGTCTTAGAGTCCATCTTACCACCAAGTACCCGGTGACTGATTTCTCTACTCAATGCTTTAAAAAAAATCTATTTAGTTCACCACTTTACCTTACTAGTCTAAGATCTTGAAGACTTTGTGCAGGGTCTGTCCGTCGTTGCGTTGTGTTATAGTAGGGGATCCGAATAGGAGACGATTTGCACCGGGCTGTGTATTCGATGAAAAATATTTATATCAAATTTAATACGCTAAACAATGTGGCGAATAGGTAGGCTGAAAAATTTCAGACAGTTTATATACTGGACTGAATTTTTTCAGCCTACCTATTCGCCATATATTACTTAGCATATTATATTTGAGATAATATACTTTTTATCGAATAAACAGCCCTGAGTAAATCGTCTCCTATTCGGATCCCCTACTATAACACAACGCAACGACGGACAGACCCTGCACAAAGTCTTCTATAGTAATTCCAGAGACTTTGTTTTTTTTACATTTCAGCGGCTCTGTCCCCCGAGACCCACGTCCGCCCCGCACCGCCCCCCTCCGTGGACGGTTCCGAAGCTGGTGATGACTCGCCCCTCCAGTGCATCCGGTTCGGGTCTTTCCAGCAAAACCAGTGGCACGCGCTGTATGACTGCCACTTGAAGCCGCTGTAAGTTTATTGTAAAGTATCTTGACTTAGGAACAGAATGTGAAAGTTGGAAGTTTTAAACTAAAACTAAACATCATCGAACTAGCACCAAATTCAGCCAAAGATAAAAGAGGAACAATACAAAAAAAACTTAAATCCTGCCCCCTTTTATCTATATTTTGTACAATCCAACTCCCGGACTTTGAGGTATTTCGCATTCTGTATTTTTTTTGTATTGGAATTTATGATTTTGACTGCACAAAATGAAATCAACTGTTAATATCATTATGGTTCTTTATTGTTTACAGCCAACCCCCCTCCTACGTCGTGGGGGCCGATAAAGGATTCAACTTCTCCCAGATCGACGAGTCTTTCGTCTGCCAGAAGAAGAATCACTTCCAGGTATGCGCAAGAGTGCTTCATAAAGAGCGTATCAGACGCCTTAGACAAGATTCATTCGGCGTTCCTTATCGTTAACACGTTCACGGACACAGCACCATCTTCAAAATTGCATGATATGGCACTAATAAATCTCATACAAAATTTTCTACGGCCATGGACGAACTGCCACATTTACGTTGTGTCAAACATTGTGCCATTATATGACGGAAATTACATGTATGTAATTTCGTACAATAAAAATCTTACCTACTGTGGCAGCACGTCCACGGCCGTTACGTCCACAGCCGTGATGTGCCACAACACGCGTCGCTCCCCTTTTAGGAGGTTGAGGGTGGTTGAGGTTGCCATAGAGCGTTTTTGCTGTGACACTAGCGGTTGTGTTAAAGCCTAAAACGGCACAGAGTCCGTGCTTCCTATAAATTAGGGAATGCAATTTAACCGGTTACTAACCGTTTTTGTATGAAAATAACCGGTTAAAACCGGTTATAACCGGTTATTTGCATTCTCTACTATAAATGCTATGGGAAATAGCCGGCCGTCGACGGAGTTCCGTTTTTGGTGTAATTAAAAACACCGGCCACAGCCGTAGTGCCATATCACGAGGGTCTTAGTTTACGTCTCTCGACGTACTGTCCGTAAACGTGTTAAGGATTGGCATAAGCTGTCAGACGGTTGCATCGAGCGCCTACGTCAATACCATACAGTGTGTCCGTTTTCGAAAATCATTTACGTTAGCTTTATGCATAGAGCAACACGGAAGGGGTAGGCATTCGCACCATTTCCCCTCTGTCAAAGTACAAGCCCAAGTGGGCATGCGCATCTAATAAAACTAGTTGTCACTCGGAGTGTCAATTAGACAGAGTCCAGTCGCGCGAGTGAACGTTACCTACACTTAAAATGCCGAATTGCTCTGTTTTCGGATCTGTTGAGGATCAAATCTGACTTCTCGCCGATGAAAGAGATGAAAGCCCTGCCGTGTCAATGTGTGAATTGTGACTTGTTCGTACACAAAAATTGCTCGAGGTGTGTTAGGTATTAGAGCTGCATTTGTGTGCAAATTCCCCCAAGAAATGATAGCACTATTTGACTGTAATATTCATAGCTAAGGCGACTCCCTTCCGCTAGTGTTGCTCGATGGCTTTAACTGCGCCGAGAAAACGTCAAACTCCAGTGGCGCCCTCATTACTATTATTGTGTTTTCTAAATTAACTAAAGAATTTCCTTGGATGGAAGATGCTTTTTTGTAGCGCAAGTAAAAACACAATTTATGGGATACGTAACAAACTTTAAAAACCTTTTGAGTAGTCAGCTTACCGGGAAAAGGTGGCCACTTTTTCCGTTAAATTGACTCGAAGGTCAATTATAAGATTATAACGTCAATATAGCGCTCTCTCAATTATGTCTATAAATTATAAAACAGCGGCTTAAACTGAGGCTTGTATACAATAAAATATAGGATAAAAAGATTAAAAAAATAGTAAGTCGGCGGCACGTAGCTTTTACACCTCAATAATCTACCAGAGGGCTTATTGTCTAACGCACTCGCAGTCGCAACCGGCTTCAAAGTGGAGCAATTGTTTTCATTTTGTATGCAGACAAGCCTTCGATTTTCAAAATGAAAACGATCGTGATTGCGAGTGCGTTAAACAATAAGCCCTCAGGTTATAGCGTCTCCCAAAGATCGCCCCTAAGATTAGCAGTAAATCCATCGCAAAGTTTTTAGCGACAGTAGCGACATCTAGTGACGAGTAGAAAAAGTTTATACATTATACGACAGCGCCTCCAAGCGGCAGATAGCGGTAGTACATTTGACAGCCCAGTAATCGCGTGTACGGAGTGCTCACAATCTATCCATACGGTTTTTTAGGGTCTATCAGTAATGGTCATGTCGAACGATATCCGTAATATGGATATAACTACAATTGATTTAAAAAAAAATGAACATCATAGCAAAAAAGTTATGAAATTTTATTGATTAAGTAAATAATTATATTTTTTTCTATGTAACTTAGGTATTTTCAGTCCATTAAAAATTAATAAAATAAATAATAGGGGACAATGTCACACTAATTGACCTAGTTCCAAACTAAGCTCTAGGCTTGTACTATGGGTACCTACTAGACAACGATATAAATAGAGAAATTATATACTTAAATAGATAGAAAACATCCATGACTCAAATATCTGCCCTTACCGGGATTTGAACCCAGGACCTCCAGCTGCGTAGGCAGGGTCACTACCAACTAGGCCAACGCATCGTCAACCTATCTTTACCTTTTGTGTTTCTGTCTATTTTGTTGTTTGTTATTTTCCCGTTTGTACAATCAAGCAGTACATATAAGAACAAAAAACATACATACATACATATTATATACTTATCCATGACGTCTCCTTCCAGGTGACCTGCCAGGTCCACATCCAGGGGGAGCCGCACTACGTCAAAACGAACGAGGGCTTTAAGAAGATCAGCGGGTTCCGGCTGCATTTCTATGGAGTCAAGGTGAGTGAAACAAATCCTGAGCAAACCACGCCACTCCTTCTTGATCTCGACTTATCTATAGTTTGTTTGTAGTTAGGGATCAAAATAAGAAGGCCGTTGTTGCTATAAAGTGTTATTGGACACGGGCTCCGCACGACGGAGCTGAGATTTATGTGCGCGGACCCTTTGGGAAAATGCACTTTACAATTTTTTACTTTTAATTGAGACCTGTCTTTGCATCGAACCTATTGAATGCCTGTACTTGTTTCCTATCTATTAAACATATATTAAATATATTTTCAGGCAGAAGACCCAAGTCAAGAAGTGAGGGTAGAACAAAGCCAGTCTGATAGAACAAAGAAACCTTTTCATCCTGTGCCGTAAGTAATTTATAGTTTAACTAATTAATTTGAACCTGTTACTCTGTATTTAAATAATTAACTTTATTTTGAAGAAACTCTGTACACGACATTATGGTTATGGCAAATGACTGTCTTCCTATAGTTACTGGACTTATATAGCCGCATTCAGTGTCAGTTAAAGACGATTATTCTAGATCGAGAACTGGCCGCTCAAATTCCTACCTTATCAAGTTACCGGAAAAAAGCAATTTGTAGATAAAGTAGAAAATTTTTGGTCCTAAAATAAGTTGTTATGCGAAGAACAAATACAGCTAATTTAATTCAGTTAATAAGTCAGTGACAAACATGATTAAACACAAGAAACGGTCAGGATTCATGCTAGTAGACCAAAATATAGATGAACAGTTTGGTCAGATTATCATAAGAAGTTGGTTTTTTCGGTAACTCGATGAGGTAAAACAGTGCTATCTCCTTGGTCTAAGAGCTACAGTGTCACACATACACACACATGGCGGTCAAACATATAACACCCCTCTTTGTGCGTCAGGGGTTAAAAATTAATCCTGAATCTACTTCCCAGCGTGGACCTCCGTCGCGAAGGCTCAAAGGTGACCGTCGGCCGCCTCCACTTCGCTGAGACCACCAACAACAACATGCGGAAGAAGGGCCGGCCTAACCCAGACCAGCGGCATTTCCAGCTGGTGGTGGCCCTGCGGGCCCACGTGCCGAGTGGGGACGCCATGATCGCAGCGAGCGCTAGCGATAGGATTATTGTCAGGGTAAGTGTACAAACAAAATGCGGAAGAAGAGCCGGCCTGATTCTGACCAGCGGCAATCCAGCTGGTGGTGGCACTGCGGACCCACGTGC
Source organism: Acleris cristana (assembly GCA_948252455.1). Lineage (NCBI taxonomy): Eukaryota > Metazoa > Arthropoda > Insecta > Lepidoptera > Tortricidae > Acleris > Acleris cristana. The sequence continues at coordinate 6,256,524 of OX411801.1, read as the reverse complement.
CGAGTGGGGAGGCCATGATCGCGGCTAGGGTAGGGTAGGGTAGGGTAAGTGTAAGAGTTATCTGACTCAGCTGAAAACCAGTTTATGACAAACAATAATTTGTACGAACGATGCGTTAGGACAAAAGTTATTAGGGATTTTGAGGGACACCCTCCACCTTTCTATTTTCCAGCTGAAGCCGGCGGCCCCGTCCGCGCAGAAAAAAACATAGCCTATGTTCATCAGGGATAATGTAATGCGGTAGTGTGACATCGATATGTGTCTTCAATCAGCATTGTTTTGCGAAACTTGTTACTGCTGCAACGCTGGTTTTCTGTGAAGCCCAGATCGTGTGCGGCATGAACCGATGTGTACCTAACGCCTTTTCCTAGAAGATACAATAGATATACATATACCTAATTTTACCACTATATACTATACGGTCTAAGTCTATATTTGCATCATTAATACTGATATAATTATGTTTATAAATACATTTTACATCCTAATTTATATTCATTTGACTTCTGACTTCCGAAAGTAATACTTGTGCCCTGGTTTATAAAGCTACAAATTACAATTTACAGGTTACAAGTTTCCATTTGACACAACCTCGACCAATGACGACCAGCCATTTGACCAGTGTTGCCAGTTTAGACCTGTAACATTGTTACTTGTAGCTTAATAAAACCCCTGATTGATCTATTCTTCTTCAACAGGCATCTAACCCTGGTCAGTTCGAATCAGACTGCACAGAGAACTGGTGGCAGCGCGGAGTCTCCGACAACAGCGTCCACTTCAACGGGAGGGTGGGGATCAACACTGACCGGCCGGACGAGTCTTGCGTCATTAATGGTAAAGAACCAGCGTAAACTGAACTCCCTTTCTTTATTACCCGACTGCGTCAGAAGGAGGGTTATGTTTTCTTAAATGCTTTTGTGTTTGACCTCAATCCCACCTGACTTTACGTGACGACCAAGTCGAAGGTGGTACACGCTTACCCAGAAAAAAACCTATGCACTCTTGTGTCTATGTTTAAAACAAAGTCACTTTCCTCGTCTTTCTGTCTGTCTGTGTATCCGTTAACTCCTAAACGCCGCAATGGATTTCGATGCGGTTTCACCATGAGTTGGATATTTTTTATGTACTTAATAAATTATGTTTTATTTACGGGTGTTATAGAAAATACATAAACCGAAGCGAAGCGCGGGCGTCGCTAGTAATTTAATAAACATAATGTATAGTCAAGGTAAATAACTAAATGGAAAGCAAGCTTTAAAAGCCCGACCGCATTTTTTTATACTGTCGTAGATATATCTACCTAAGTTAATAATTGACATTTTATCATTGTTGTTATTTCAATTTTAACAGTTTAGGTATCCTATGTCACCCGGGATGGTGAAAGGATTCAAACGATACCACACACATTTAAATCGGCTCAGGCGTTTAGAAGTTATGGTGGAATAAAGAATCGTACATACATACATTAACCCCGAAACACGTTACACTCCTTATTTCGAGCAGTGGTGTAAAAAAGGTTCGTCACTTATCGACTCTATTTCAACACTCTTAAGGTCCGAAAGTGACTAACCTTTTCTTACCGTGACTATACTTACATTGCAACGAGTCAAACCACTTTGTATCCTTCTTCAGCAATCGAATATCCCATCTTTTTTTGTATTTTACTTTCCATGCTCTTTGTGCAAGTGGTGTCCAATAAAGAATATTTGTATTGTATTGTATTGCCATCGTTTTCCTCCAGGAAACCTGAAAGTGATGGGTCACATCGTGCATCCATCCGACGCCCGCGCCAAGCACAACATCGAGGAGCTGGATACTGCCCAGCAACTCAAGAACGTGCAGAGCATCAGGGTAGTCAAGTAAGTGCCATCTCTATGTAGCAAAATTAAAAAATAAACGAACTTTCCCTTCCTCCCCTAAATTAAAAATTATATTGTTGATGATACGAGCAGATGTACATAACTTTCAACTTAATTGTAACAGGTTTCATTGTTATATTTGTTACTAGCGACCCGCCCTCGCTTCGCTTCGGTTTATTTGAGTTTTCTGTAACACCCGTACAATAAACCAGCATTTATTATACATAAAAACCTTCCTCTTGAATCACTCTATCTATTTAAAAAAACCGCATCAAAATCCGTTGCGTAGTTTTAAAGATCTAAGCATACATAGGGACAGACAGACAGCGGGAAGCGACTTTGTTTTATACTATGTAGTGATGCTATGACGAGATTTCCACCTTGAAAATTACAAGGATCAAAAATATGCCTCATTTTCATATTTTGTAATATACCTTCTAATGTTTCTTCACGCTCCTTAGATTCAACTACGACCCCTCATTCGCCGAGCACTCCGGTCTTCTCGGGTTTGACCCCTCCTCCCCCACTCCTCAGGCGGACACGGGGGTCATCGCACAGGAGGTCCGCCAGGTCCTCCCGGAAGCGGTGAAGGAGGCGGGGGACGTCACTCTTCCCAACGGAGACACTATTCACAAGTTCCTCGTCGTCAATAAGGTGAGGAACACCAAGAAAAATAAGGCAAACTAGCTGAGACTTCCTGGGACTATATTCTTCTTTGTTTTTCACCTGTCGCAACTGTATCGTTTATGACTCGGCTGCCTAAATCTGTCAATTTTATAAGAACTATCATAACGTTAACAATACCAATTTTTATTACAAAATATACATTATTCCTTTCTTGCTGACTGTACTTCTAACACTGGTAATAAAGCACGTCAAAAGACGAGACAAATGAGTCCAAACGCTGAGGATCTACTGTGAACCATTGAAGAGTTCCTATGGTTCTCCATCATCATACCAGCTCGATGGTACCATAATATTGTATCGTCATCGGAATTGCATAAGTATGCCAAATTCCAAGTTAATCCGACAGCTAGTAGAAGGTTTAAATTGATTCCCAAGATTTACGAGTAGTATAGAATATAAATTGTTTATTCAACGCATATACACATTTGAAAAAAACAGATGACAAACTGAACAAAACATTTAACATGGCGTTGATTTGATTGCATTATTTGTTAGTTAGTTACAGGTGAAGCTAAATATACACACTCATACACTCACGCCTTCATTCCTAGAGTGGGGTAGGCAGAGCTACAGAATTACCAACAACTCTAAAACTTTGTTGATAAGTCTGTAATCATTTTTTGGACAATTAGGCTAAGATGTTTACCAGTGTATTAGTGACAGGATGCAAGCCCATTCATTCCCTTAGGCGCCTCTTACGAAGACATGGAGTGTCACTATTCTAACCCGGCAACCACACGGGACCTACATGAAATATAAGCTGGCTGGCTGGGAGCTAAATATAAATGTGATAAAATAGGGGTTAAAACAATGTGGAATAAGGATTCTGATGGTCTCTGAGGCCCATGGACATTCGCAATCATAGCTAGTTCTTTCACTGGTAGTCTTACTACCAAACAACGATAGAAACGGTTCTGCTTGACGGTAGGTTAAAGAGCAAGAAGGTGGTGACAATCTGAAAGGAACCTGCACAAGGTCCTACCACCACTGTAACATACCATGTATGGGTCGTATTCAGGGTCAGTCTTGGTCAAACCAAATACCACTTGCTGTTGCCAAACAGCATTTGCCAATTTGTGTTCCGATGTTAAGGGTACAGCTGGTGAAATTACTAGTACAGAGGAATTTCCATTTGATAACCCCAAATTATTATCCAGGACCGTATCTTCATGGAGAACCTCGGAGCAGTGAAGGAGCTCTGCCGCGTGACCGGAAACTTGGAGTCCAGGATCGACCATCTGGAGAAGGTCAACCGGAAGCTGTGCAAGATGAGCATCCTTCAGCGGCGGGACAGTGCGAGGTCCAACATGAGCAACGGTAAGTTTTTTATAATTGATGTTGTTTGATATAAGATGTGTTGTAGGTAGAATCTGGCCAATAAAATACGAAAATTACATAATATTTTAGACCTTTTATCTTTTTTGTTAGCAAAATGCGTAGGTCCTCAGTCGTTACTAACTTATAAACAGTAATTACTTTGGCTTGACAAGATGACGAACTATAACTAATGTTGCATCAGTATTCACTAAACACATTTACAATGTCTTGTAACGAACATTGAAATTTTGGGTGACCTTTCTAGAGCATCTGATTTCGTGGTTCAAAGGGTCTTATATAAAAAGTTGAACATTATAGTCTGTCTAAGGGGCGCCTGTCGTATCGCATAACGTTTTTTGTCCTAAAAATGTTTGGCCGAGAATGTTTGGCATACTGTTGAATGGCATACTACTCGTTTGTCCTAATGATTTTTGTGCATACTCATTTAACGTCCTAAAGCAAGTTTGTCCTAATATTGATAACTCTAAAGTCTAATTACCTAAAGCATAATATTCCTAACATGAATTGTCCTAATAATTATTTTGCCTATTATTAAACTGGCTACAATTACAGCACCTAAACTAAACTATGGTAGGCGTGAAGTCAGAATCATTACGTATTCTACCTTCAGGCAGGTCAGATTTCGGTTAGGTTAGGTACGACGACGAGCGAAGCGAGGAGGAGTGTTAGGTAGAACTGTGACCCTAACGAGCGAGCGAAACGCCAGAACCAACAAGTTTGACAATATAACATGACATGTAGTCAAAACAATTGCAGCACATTAAATATTAGGAATATTACAATTATGCACATCAATCATTCGACAGTTGAATCTTAGCCACATCAAACGATAGGACAAATAATATTTAGGACAAACGATAATAGGAGCAACAATTTCGGACAATCAAAAATATGCACCCACACGTTATTAGGACAAAAGACGTTATGCGACACAACGATAGGACTAATAATTGTATGCCATTCGATATAGACCCTGTCTAAGCTTTCCCTTAATCTAATGTGTACGTATATCTAGACAATAGAACACAATCTTTTTTTGCACATGGTTTCTTAGTCTGATAGAGCTGCATTAAAACTAGGAGTGCCTCAGGGCTCCATTTTAGATCGTCACTTCTTCTCGTTTTTTGATGACAATAGCTATGTTCCAAAATGCAATTTTTTTGTAATTGCTTCTTATCAGTATTTATCCTTCTTGTTTTCTCAATAACGTACTTTTAAAATATAATGGTTCGTATACAACTACTAAAATCCGTTATTATTGTTACAGAATCCCATTACTCAGCTATCTCAAACTCATCAAAGTCATTCTACAGTGACGGGAACATTTCCATCGAACAAATAAGGGATATTGCTCGCACCATCAAAAAGCATGAGTGTTGCCACAAACTGAGCCACAACTCCCCAAAATACACCAGGAAACAGTGCAAAAGTTGCCACGATCCCAGAAATTACTCTAAATATGGCAAATTCTACAACTACAACAAAACTTGCGTTCGATACCACACGGATAAAGAGAAGCATGAATGTGATTTCCCTTCGTATGTTGGCACCGTGGAATCAGATATTCAGAAAATTGATGAAGACTTTGGCACCATTTCGAAGAAAAAAGACACTTGTCTATGGCTTAAAGATGAAGACAATTTCAAATGTGGCAACTCTAAGCTTGCGTTTTGCTGCCGTAAGAAAGATTACAGCGATGGGAGCAGTGAATTGATTTCTAATAAGTTTTTGCAAATTGTCATCACGATTTTAATCTTCATTATGGCAGTGTGGTAAGTTACCTATGTTTTATAATTTTACTATTGCGCATAATAATTATTTGGTCTTAATTTGCATTTCTTTGTATTTGTAAGTACCTACACAGTGATGGGCAAAAATTAATCGACTTACGATTAACGATTAAGATTAACCTATTTAATCTTGATAAACGATTAAAAATGTCGATTGATCAATCTTAGTCGAAAGTTTCGATTGATTTAGATAGTCCCGATTAGTTTAATCGTGGATTAATTCTCAGCGACTAAATTTTTAATCGATTGATTAATTAGATTAATTTTCGGACGATTAATATTAGGAATAAGTAAGTTTCTTTTGTAAGTCTAGTTTCTTTTGTAAACCTACTAGAACTATTTTCCAAGTGTACAACACATGATAAGACATATTAAATTTTTGTAACGTGTGAATTCCAATTTTTAAACGAGATTTAATCGTGAAATTTAGTCGATTAAAATGACGATTGATCAATCGTTAATCGAAATCTCCATCGATTAATTTAGTCGCGATTAAATTAATCGTGATTAATTTTGGACGATTGATTGTTTAATCGATTAATTAGTTGATTGAAAAATTCATCGATTAATGGCCATCTCTCTACCTACAGAAGTGTCTGTTTTTATTTTAACTTTCATAGTTATTTGTTCAAGTTTTTGCTGTTTGAAAGAGCGGCCGCCGAATTAAAAACTATTGCTAAAGAAGAACACATCTCTTGAATGAGTTACTACATTAGCTTGTAATTATTTAAATTTGCTCATTAGCCCTCTTTCGAAAAACGTCCGTGGCCTTAGTAGGTAATTTAAAGTGTCAACTCATAAGGTACCGAGTTCCAACCTCAGCAGTTGCCATGTCCCGAGTTATTAAATTTTCAATTACATTATCCGATTTTCTTATAGTGAAGGAAAACAACGTGAGGAAACCTGCTAATCGAACAGATAAGTGTGCAAGAGGGGTTGACAAAACATCCCTCAGAGTCAAAGCATATCTGAAAAGGCCCATCTTTACAAAGACAGGATAAAAAATCTTTTCTCGCACTTCCAGCTAATAAAAAAATAATTATCTATGCCCATGTCATAAACATAATTTTTCTTCTTCAGCCTGGTGGTGATGTCAGCTTTATACTTCCGGGAACACCAGGAACTCCTCAACATGAAGGAGAGCAGACAGCACGAGAAATACAACACCTACTATAACTATAAGAAGTTGGAGAACACCCCGTATAGGGCCACGCCGCCGGACTTGAACCAGATACAGGTAATGAAACGTACATGCACTTGTGGCGACCTAGCGACATCTTGTATGAACCAACTCGCCATGACCACCAGCGTTAGACAATACAACTAAAATGTTCTACATAACGAAGTTTCTCCAGTCGGTTGACATATATACCAACTACTTCCAACTTCATCTCAACGGACTTCAGTCCCCAAGCAAACCACCCAGAGAAAAATCTCTCTTTTACAACCTATCAATGTCAATATAGAATTTTAAGTAAAACACGAAAGATTAACGAATTCCTCTTAATTTTCAGAATTTGAAACCATCACAGCATGCGACTTCAAAGAAAACAGCAAAAGGTAATGTTATTTTAATGAGTGAACTGAAGATGATGCTGCCTGTGATTTTAGTGGTGATAATAATGTCTGTGGTACAATGGTGACTGTCATAACGACAATGAATATTATGATTATAATTATAATAATGATAATGATGATCATGATGTTGACTATGATAGTCATAACCTCGTAACGCCCGCTGCAAAAATGTCGTTAGTAGTAATTGAAACATAGGTATTGGTCATAATAAGTTTAAAAGAAGTCTAGAAGTTAAGTGTACTTATGTGTTCTTGACTGCTAAAATACCTTCTATCCTTAATTTTAAAGACGCTTTTTGATTAGAAGTGTGTGTATTTCAAATCAGTATTTTCAATGAATCGAAGAGGATCCGGCCAGCAAGTATAATTTCAACAATACTAAGATCATCATTAGATAATGAATAATAATTACGAAGACATAGATAGTGAAAATAAAAAAGAGCCAATGATGACTGGGCCTCTATTCTACGACGTTAAACCACATCGTTTTTGACATGTTATTGTATCGTTCTTAACTAAGCCGCCATTACTGTCAAATAAGAGCTATCAAAATGTTGGCAATACGATAACAGGTCAAAAGCGATATTGTTTAATGTCGTAGAATAATGATGATCAATGTGAATGATAATGACATTGATGATAGTAATGATAATGATACCGATGATCTTTGCAGAGAAAGGACCCCATAAGACCACTCAGGAGTTCACGACGACGGCCCCGACGGAGTCACCCCACACCTCGGCCACCACGCTGCACGCCTCAAAGAATTACGTGCTCAGCGTCCTTAGTAAGTATTATAAACTATCTGTTAATATATTTAGGATACTTATTACTGTCTAGGAGCAAGCAACCAAACACGTTTCGACGATTTCGACTAGACTGACGTATGCGACAGTTTAACGATCTTTCTACATCACATCATCCAAAAATAAAGCTTTAGAATCTCGACTATCGTCTTCTACATCTTGTTATTAAACATTAACCCTCTATTTTTCCCCTTCAATTGCCATTTCCGGTTGTTTGCAACCTGTTCTATTTGACTCGTGTATAGTCACGAACGTTAATTTGGGATCCATTAAAAAAATATATGCTTGATGTTGAGGACAGTGGACGCTGAAATAATGGCAAACAAGAGTTTATTATGGCACGTTATTCCACTCACTTTACAAAACGTGCTAAACCCTATAGGCATTTACAAAACAATAATTAAATTTGTTAGTTCACACAGAAAAAGTGACTATTATGAGACCACTCGCGGACTGTGCTTTAACCCAAGAGAGAGGGAATTCTAAGTTAAATCTAAGTTAGACTAGAAAAAGCCGCACGAAACAGAAAGTTCCCGAACTAAGGCGCCATCTAGCGTAGGGTAGAGAACACAACCCTTAAAAAGTATGAAAGAAAAGCAATGCCATCTAGTGTCGAGCGGAGGCATTGCCCAGCTGTCCTGGGTTTGTACACAGGCTAAGCACTTACACTATTCAACCCTAGAGGGGTCTAATAGCAATATATCGATTTATCGACTTTATTTTTTATATCGGTCACACTTGAAGTCATCAATGTCATTATTATTAGAGATATCAAGTCATTTGTATGAAATTCAACCTTGTTTATGTAGAATGTCAGATTGACTTTGGACCTAACGAGGGTCTAAATTTAAGTCTGTACTGTACTATATTTTGACTAGACATGGACTCCACGCCCGGGTCCGCGCCGCGCGCCACGTCCGTCGCCCGCGCAGCCGCGCTGGTCGGCGGCGCGTGCGCATTTGCCAACGCCGACAACGAGCTCGCCGAGTGCCAGGTAACTGAGTACTTCTTTTTTAGAGCATACACTCTTCCACTAATCTATATATATAAAAGGCTAAACTGACTGACTGACATATCAACGCACAGCCGAAACTACTGTACCTAGAAACTTGAAATTTGGTACAGGGGTTCCTTTCATGATGTAAGTGAGCACTAAGAAAGGATTTTCCGGAAATCGACCCCCAACGGGAAGACCTTTCTTCCCGTTGGGGGTCGATTGTAGGGGGGGAGTAGCGGGAAACTAATTCTACGCGTACGAAGTCGCGGGCGTCCTCTAGTCTATATATATAAAAAGCAAACCTGACTGACTTATATATCAACGCACAGCCGAAACTACTGTACCTAGAAACTTGAAATTTGGTACAGGGGTTCCTTTCATGATGTAAGTGAGCACTAAGAAAGGATTTTCCGAAAATCGATCCTCAACGGGAAGAAATGGGTCGCGGGCGTCCTCTAGTAGGAAATATTCATGACTTTATTTTCACAGCTTCAATAAAAGCTGATTCATGTAACAAACAGTTGAGATTTTTTTTTTTGAATAGCTTTAAAAGTAACAAATATATAAGCCAACAAAGATTTGTTCCTATCTCTTTCGAGCAAGACAGAATTTAACATGGAGTTTATATAACCGACCTGTTACGTGACGTCACAGTGCATATCGGATCTCTTTGTCTAATTGCCGTCTAATTAGCTGTTTAAAATGCTTCCCATCCACGCCTGCTTCCTCCGTATTTCTTGGCCAATTTCAATTTCAATTTTGGTGATCTTGTACGGTATTTTATTTTTTTGTTAAGAAATGCGATTTAAAAAAGGTTGGAAAAAAGTCATCACTATTCCCTATTTTTATGTTTATGATAAATTATTTGTACTAATCTGTATCTATAGCAATCACGTACTTTTTCACGCTGCTATTAATTAGGACTGGGAAAAAGTTTCAAGATGGATTTATGATCTACTGGTAAGAAAATAGTTTATTATTTTTAGCATTGTGATATAAAAAAAAACATTTTTACTTTACTAAAAATCATCTGAGACAGCACAAAATAGAAAGTTCTGCTTTGTTGTTTTTCGAGATGTTTTTTGTGTTTGCGGTAACAGTTGGCTTCACAGCCAGCACATGCTGAGTTGGGACCGTATCGCAACACTAGCACTGCATGTCATCTCTTTTCCTTTTTTTTGTGTTATTGTTGTGAATAACACTTTACTTACTACTTACTACACTGAGCATGGAACATGCAGTGCAGACCCAGTGTTTATTGAAATTATTTCCAAAGCCTGACAACTCTACTATGTTTGGTATTGATGCCATATACCTAGCTAAAATTAGTTTCTTTTTCTAGTCATCGTGCAGCCTAGACCCACCACAAACCTATGACAACCAAGAAACGCTGGAGCGTCTCAAACCAGAACTCAACGATACTTTCGTCAGACCTTTAGAACCTCTTACGCATGACAAACTCCCAACCATTCCAGTAATTCCAGAGAAAAACAATTCAGAAACACTTAAGCAAGATAATGATTCGTTCAAAACACAGATGCACGACGAAATATTAGCGGAATCGAATCTTCTAGATCCGAATAAGATTAACATGACAGATAACCTGAGTGGCAGGGTGAAGAGAGACGCAGAGAGGAAAAGGGTGAAGAAGAGGGAGACGAATGAGGCGCTGTCGAAGAGCAGTTCTGAAGAGATGGTGCTGAACGATCATTCGTATGAGATGGTACAACAGCAGACTGGTAAGTTTTTTGTGATGATTTAGTCTAAATAGACTTTGTTGTTTAAAAATAAGGATTCTCTTTTTTCGCCATCATTGCATAATAACTTGAAGCATAATAATATGAGACTCTTATGGCGTAGTAAAGCTTCATAAACATGAAAAAAATACTACACTGGATTTCACGTCGATCGGTTGAGCCGATAAACCGTAAAAATGATAAAAAAAACACACTTTAATATTAAGATACATACTAAAGCTGGCCATTCACGACCGCTCCAACAAGCCGAATAGAGCAGCGCCACGCCATCGTCGATCCGTGAATGTCAAAACTGAAGCGTTTAAAAGTTCTTGGCGCGGTCCGTTGGATTTCCAAATGGACGGAAAGCTAGAGTGACGCGCCAACGCACAATCCGAATGGAACTATCCTGAATGTCGAAATTCAACGTTGCAACACGCAACGCCACCGCGTCGACGTGAATGCGTTTTCAATTAATAAAGACTAGAACTTAAAGAAGCGGAAACTAAACGGCATGGCACGTATATTACGCCCATCCAGTTGTGTATTCATCTGTTGCGAGATAAACGGAGCGTCCGTGAATGCCAAGCTTAACGAATTTATCTTTCCAGAAACGCAACAGATCCACTTCGGCATTGCGACAAAGTCCTTCACGAACAGCACCCTCTTCACCGAGCTGGTCAGCACTCGTGCGCCTTACAACTTCTCCTACGACGTCCCGCTGTCACACTGCCTGCATAACAAGCATATTGACATCACCATCAGGTTAGTCAAGTTTCAGACAGCAGTTATCTAGGCTACAGTGTAAACACCTCCCTCCAGTGTGTATATACCCTCCGAGTATGGAAAAGCAAGCGATTACTAATTTCGTGGATCTTAAGTAGGGTCTTGGTGGCATAATTGGTAATGCGCCTGCATCGGCCCGGAGAGCCAGAGGAGATGTAGGTTCGAATTCTGCCTAAGACCGACGAATTTTTTTAGCTTTAATATAGTTTACAGTGTAAACAGTAGGTCATCTTCAAATAAAGGTATGTCGCGCGTTTTCCAATATTCAGGTTGTATAAGTACGTAGCTCGAAGAAGAAGAAGAAATACAGTTATTCACCACACCAACCATGACACAAACATACAAATGATCAAAGAAAACAGTTTAGGTAACAGGGATAGCTCGCAATGTGTGCCCTCGCGGCGGTGAAACGGACACTGGCTCAGCAAAATGCTGAGGTGTCAGACACCTACAGCGCTGATTTTCAGCCAGTACCGGCAGTGACTCACGGAACGCTGTACAAACATACATACTATATTATACGTGTAAACTACTTACATAATATTTATAGCGGAATAATAAAAGGGAAAATAATAATGACAATAAAACGCATACATACATACATAAACAGATAGGTACCGATATACTTACAGCCTTGACAAAACTGAAAATTAATTGAAGGGTAATTCGATGAAATGAAAGTTATAGGTACCCGCATACATAAAATACATTCATACTTTCAAAAAACATAACCCTCTTTCGGGCAGTTGGGTATTAAAAATGACCTTTATGTTCTCTCAAGGTCCCCTCGCCTGAAAGAAGTACGTCTCTGCGACCTCCAGTGCAAGTATGACACGGAGAAGAACTGCCAACTCAACCGGGAGTCAGCCAAGCCCCAAATCGTGAACGGTGCTTGGAACTCAAGAATGACCTTGGAGTGTAACTTGGACAGAGCTCTCAAGATACGAGCCTCGTTCATGGCTAATAAGGTAATGTACGCTCTGTTTGTCTGCAACTCTGCGTAGAAGTTCTCCGTTTGCGAGGGAATAGCGAAAAACGTATAGTCATTTTTGACGACGCGTTGGCTAGTGACCCTGCCTATGAAGCTAGAGGTCCTGGTTTCAAATCCTGGTAAGGGTGTTACCAGACCAATCGATCGATCGTCGATCGACGGCATCGATCGATGGTAGAATTGATTAGTCGACGTCGATCGATAGTTCCTACCAGACCAATCGATCGATCGTCGATCGATGGCAGAATGGATTAGTCAACGTCGATCGATAGTTCCTTCATCAATTAAAGCTATCAGACCAGTCGATCAACGTCGACCGGCAATCGATCGATTGGTTAGTCGAACGATATCCGTCGATCGATAGTTCCTACCAGACCGATCGATCGACTTCGATCGACGTCAATCGATACCGACGATCGGCGATCGATCGATTGGTCTGGTAACACCCTAAGGGCAGATGTGATGTGATGTTACATATTTGTGTGATGAGCGCGAATATTTGTTCCTGAGTCACGGATGTTTTCTATGTATGTACCTACATGCTCATTTACCTCCCTCTCTTATAAAAATGTTATTGATTATATATTTCTCTGTGTAAGTATGTTTATCGTTGTCTACTACCCATAGTTCAGGCATAGGGCTTCCAATCCCGCTATTATCCAGTCCCGCTTGATGCGGGATTACAAGCGCGGGATCCGCGGGATTTGCGGTACGTAATAGTTTTGCAGACGATGCATTAGATTATGTTATGTTTAAAAGAAGACGAAAATTGACTATTGCCCCCCCCCCCCCCTGATATTCGAAACACAACGATACAGGAAAATCTATAAGAATTCTACCAAAAAATATATAAAAAATACGTATGTACGGAACCCTCTCCACACGAGTTCAACTCGCACTTGGCCGGTTTTTTTTATTAGTTTTGAGCCATGACCATTGTCTATTGCACAATCGATCGATTCTAGAAGACTATAAAAACTGTATTTAAATTTTTATACATTGTTAAAATAAATCAGGTGTATTCTAATTTATAACAGGTGACGCTGCGTAATGTTCTATTTAATATAATTTCAGTTTCTTCTAATTTTTATTTTGTTTACAGAATCTGTGTCTCTTCGCCCCGGAACACAAAACATCTGTAATCGAATACAACCTCCACGTATACAGAGATTGCCATAATTAGCGTTTCACATAACAAACAGTTGGCAGACTTTGGTAAAAAAACATTAAAGTTGTTTTTTTGTAAAAACGACATACAAAAATATATTTTCCATATCATATTTTTTTAAATGTTTACAATGGAGTTTTCACCACATTTTTTTTTCATTTTCCATGTCAAGCGTTCTTGGTTCAGCATAAATGTAAAAAGAGATAGCACTAGCATTAGTCAAAATTATTTGTTATAACTTTCCATTGCTAAAAATAGTTTAGTATTGACACTTACAATACTGTTTTAACAAAAGGCATAAATTGAATCTCAGTAACTATTAAGTTATTTAAAAAAAAAAAATAGAAGATACAAATATATTTTTTTGTTTTTTTTTATGTACTTTGGTGTCATTTAAGCGATTACGTAAAATCAGGAATTTTGATGGAGATTTTAGATGTTTTTTTTTATTTTGTTAGTTTTTTTATTATTTATTATGAAAATTTTGCATGATATTAATGTTTCTATACATTCCAGAAGTGCAATGAAATTATGTAATGACATCCGTCCCATAAATTATATAAAGATTTTTTTGTGAGAATTCAGTTCTGTATGAATTAATATAACGTTTTTGGAAGTCATTATACCTCATCTATGCTCACTACTTTAGATATAGTAGTCAGGGGCAGCAATATTGCTTATATTTTCACGGTAGCAATTTTAGCATAAATACATTTTATAAATTATAACACATAATGTAGTAAAATGTATGCGAATTGATGTTAGATATAAATTAGAAACCGCCTAAAATACTGGCTTTATATAATCTCACTTCTTATAAATTATGACAAATGTAATATTTTTATTGGAAATGTATTGCGTTATAGTTTTCTCATAAATTTAGTTGTCATAATTACGGATTTCTAATGAAATTTGTTCGAATTTTTAGAATATAGTTTTATGCAATGTAAAAGTTAGTATATTTTGGTGGTAGCTACTCGTATTTTTGTAGTACATACAATTAGGTTATGGTACCTATATTTTGTTAGTATTTTTTATTTTAAATTGAAACGTATTTTTACAGCTTTATTGTTATTTTTAATGTATTTCGTTGTAATGTTAAAGTTGATAGATTAATATATAATACTCATATCTGTAATGTCAGGTTGATTTTCCTTTTAAGATCTCGGATAATCACATAAAAATAGATATAAATTATGTATCTCTATTTCCGACGTGCTATGTCACTGTCACAAGAAATTCCATTTTTGAACATACACATTCCAAGCCAGTACTTAATTAGTTAATAAGTAATTTAAGTCTTATCTCGTTAAAAGTAGTGCCGCTAAGAAACCTATCACACATTAATTTATTAGTCTTCTCACGTAAAACTTCTAATTACAGAATATATCCACGTAATTTTATTTATTTATTTAATACTGAATCAAATAAAATATAAAACAAACAGGTTTATATTGATTTCCAGACTTAAACTGACTTTTTATCTTGTTACTTTCTTTAATTCCATAAAGACACACACACCGAAGTTTAAAGAAAGACGATGTTTAATAATGAAAGATACAGTAATTACAAAGAATTAAGACAAATCAATTAAGATTAAGGCAGTGTCTTCAAAACAATTTTTAGTTTATTGACCTGTTAAAAAAATGTAGTGTTTGCAGAAATCAAGTAAGTAATATGAACGCTATGTGTATTGTCAAAAATATAAAAAAATAGAAATTAATTATAAAGTACATAGATAAGATGTATACATTTATACATGAATTGTTCTCCAATCAGTATGTAATACACTAGATATTTATATGAAAAAGGTTTTTTTATATAACATGAATCTACTCATTCATTCAAATGTAAAGAAAATGAATTGTTTGATAGATGAGTTTTGGACCTCAATGTGCTACAAATAGAGGCAAAACGTAGAAAAAGAGTTTCTTGATAAACTATGCAACAAGTCGTTGATTTAATCAGCTTTCATTGCTCTGAAGTGTAAAGCCAATATGGCGACGCTCTTGACTTCAGTAGTTTTTTTAAATATATATTTTAAATTAAATAAACAATTATTCCCAGTACCTTTAGACAAATGCGTAAATCTTTTATCTCAAAACTTATAAGATTTAGTAATACGTCTTGCCATATTTTAGTCTTTATTTATTAATTAGGTGCATCACATAATTATTATGTCTAAGATTTTGATCTGAATAAATATTATGTCAAACAAAATTATAGGTACGTTTATTAAAAATTGACACGGAATTGTTTATCTATTTTTTTATTTTGTTTTATTTTTAGTAAATCGTAGTAATAATAGTTCGTAGATTTATTTATGTAATTATAAGAATTGTAATGTCTTTTTTAGTAATAAGTGTCCACAAATTTGTAATTTTTAAGTGATACATAAATAAAACAGTAGTACCTATACTGTTGTATTTTTTATAAAATAGTTGAATAAGTATTTTATTGTTTATAGTAATAAATAAAAGTTACTAGGGTACTTTTTTTTGGAAAATAAAAATGTATCTTCATAATTACTTTAAAAATAGATACAAATACAATGGCTTTAGAAAATGCTTTTGGTTTATTTAGGAAAAAAAACTAAAAAGTTACAGTTTTCATATAAAACTTAAATTCGCTCAATGTTTAAAAAAAAATTAATATACACCTTTTTTAGTTACCTCTTTATATATTTTGCCAAAGAATGCATGCCTCAAAAAGCCGACAGTATCCATATTGTTTGAACTTTCCAGTCCTATTATGGGAGCGGTACATTTTTACTGTATCGCATAAGATTTTTTCACATAATTTCATCAAAATTAACGTCTCTGGGTACATTTAAAAGCTATCTAATCCTAACCTAATATTTACATTTTAAGGAGACATCACCAAAATAAACAAAAAACAGTTATTAAAATTCACAAATTATTCGAAAAACAAGTTATACGAAACGAGAAACACGGAAACTAAAAGCCTAAAATCGCGCTTAGCTTGCATACCTACTCGTTCACATAATTCTACTGAATGAGGGCGTTGACCTTAAACATGGCGTCCAAACTGCCTACACGTCCACGCATGATTACATAACTTAAGGCGACGGGAACTTAAACAACTTTCCATAATTTCTCGACCATATCGAAGTTTAAAATAAGCGGAAGCTAAATAAGAGCTGCGTCAAAATCAAGAAAGAAATAAGGACTCACTACAAAAGACACAAATAGACGTTAATAAAAGATAACAATATATGTGACAGGAGCACCACGAACACTGGAGCACTGGTTTAGCATTTAACTAGACCAAAATGAAATACAGTCATGGAATCGCAAGTCTCTAAAGAGTAATAATAGATGATGTTATATATCAGGAAAATCCAATTAAAATAGTATCATAAAATTAAGTTCAATTTCAGCTTATTGTAATGTGGTCAATATAGAGCCACTGCCTTATTAAGGGTTAAATGCTACAAAGTTACAAACCTATATTTTAAAACGGCTTCCGCCCGCGACTTCGTCCGCGTAGATCTCGATTATCTTTATCGCCCCGGGATATTCTAAATTTTTCGGAATAAAAAGAAGCCTGTGTTAATCCAGTATACAGTGTGTAAATTTCATACGGGCATATATTTTGACAACAGTTAATATGCATCCTAATTAACATAAAAACGTGTGTATTGTTAACATAAGCTGTCCTTTTTTTTTTAATACTAACTAATTCGCCACGCAATGTACCTAAAATAGCTCAATTACCCCTCAATTAACTTGCAATTAACTTAGACTTAACGTTATACATTGCTGCTCGATGGACCCTTTAAAAATGAATTACACTTATTTTATTGCAGCTATTAACTTCATTCCTTCTTTATATGATTTGTAGAGCTGTAAGCTTCGTTTAGTTTAAATATATGCCCGTATGACATTTACACGCTGTATAAGCTATCTCCATTCCAAATTTCATCCAAATCCGTCCAGCCGTTGCAGCGTGAAGGAACAAGCTAACATACACACACACTAACATTCACATTTATAATATTAGTATGATGTGTCATATTTTTTTGATTATGTTTTGGCTCTTGACCAACTTTTGCCCTTGAAGGACGACAATTTGTCGTCGACATGTGTCCTCACCGGTTGTAAACGAGCATCCTCTTTTCTAACATGCCGGCAAGTGGCAAGACAGCTGCGTTTCCTCTCCTGTCACCATTCGACCATCCTGACAATGACAGGTGACAGGTGACCATTCCGTATATATTGCAGAGTTAACAGGTTTTCACATCAGTGGGATTTATTACAGCTAAGGCTTAGCTGCTAAGCCATGTACAGTTGAGTTCATACCTATGTGTACAGTTTAGTACCTTGTCACTTTAATCGCTGTGTCAATTTTGTATGGCAGTTTAAACATGACATTAAATAGGCATGGTACTAAAGTGTACATATATTTATGAACTCGACTGTACTATCAGCCCAATGTAACCCTGATCCATCATAGAACGGTGTCACAGTGACATTATTAAACAATTTGTTTGACACTTCTTACGACTTGAATCATAACGTCACTGTGACACGAGTAACAAAGATCCAAACTCTCGCATTTATATTATTAGTATAATAATGATATTATGCCACTAGAAAAAACGTGCACAAAATTATTATAAGACGTTGTCTATCTCGTTGCCTTAAATAAAAACTGGTTACGAGGCTCGATTACGAATACATAATAATTTAAATTCACATTTAATTTATTACAGACAAACAAACCGCTCTATCTCTATTCCACACTAGACGACGCCCGCGACTTCGTACGCGTAGAATTAGTTCCCTGCTACTCCCCCTATCTTTTCCCGTTAGGGGTCGATTTTCGGAAAATCCTTTCTAAGTCATCATAAAAGGAACCCCTGTACCAAATTTCAAGTCTCTAGTTACAGTAGTTTCCGCTGTGCGTTGATATATAAGTCAGTAAGTCAGGTTTGCCTTTTATAATATAGATTGTACTAGTCCATCTTACTTTGATATCGTATTCATATCGTCTTAATAATTAGCTGTTATTGATTTGACAGTAAGAGCTGTCAAAACATCTGATGTAATAAACTTACCTTTGTACTGAGACATATTTGTAAATACATACCCCCTTACTAATAAACGTTGAGTAACGGTGGTAGGTATAGCTATACAATGTTTTGTCCTTATCTGTCAAATCCAAATGTCACAATGACAGATAAGGACAAAACATTGTATAGGTATACCACCGTTACTCAATGTTTATTAGTAAGAGGGCTAATGTAGGATCTTGTGCAGGGTCCGTCCGGATCGCTACCACCATCTTATCCTTCAACCTGCCGCCAGCAGCATTCGCATTGTGTCCCGGTGCGGGGATAACACAACCGGGGACATTACTAGATAGTCTAGCATTCTTAGGCTTCAGACTTGGCAAAGCATTTGGAGTCATGCTCGACACACACGACGACACTGACACTCAACACAAGTGTCGACACTAGTGTCCATTGCTTACCATCTACACCTGCAACTAAGTGTTGCGGCAGTGGACACACACAGACAGTCGATGACACTGAGTGTCTAGTGTCAGGTGTCGTCGTGTGTCTAGAGCATTAGGATTGCAGTCTTGAGATTGTAGTCTTGAGAATTCAAATGTTTATGGGTCTCAGATTCTACTTACCATCAGGTGGTTTTTGTGGTCCTTGACCAAAAAAATCTATATTGTGTTTATTTCTTAATGTGCATTCGTACTAACAATATTCAGTAAAATAAAAGGTTAAATACTTCCTGCGAGCCTATCATGCGGACCAAGTATGGTTGCGTTTATCGAGTGACAAAATGTGGATAAAACATCTGTCACTCTTGTAATTATACATACATACATACATTAAATCACGCCTGTTTCCCAGAGGGGTAGGCAGAGACCACTTCTTTCCACCTGCTACGATCTTGACAAATCTCTTTCGCTTCTTCCACATTTATACATCGAGTCATGCACGCACGTCGGTTTCGGGTACTTAAAATTCGGCCCTTTTCCAGTATTTCTCCGATTTGCTTCGAAAAAGTACGCCTAGGGCGGCCCCTTCCGACCCTTCCACTCACTTTAGCTCTGTATAACTCTTTCGTCAATCTTCTTTCATCCATCCTTTCCCAATGACCGAACCATCGAAGCATGCCCTTTTCAATCTTAGTCACTACATCTTCTTTTAGTCCACATTTCATTTTGTACTTATATACGTGTCAAAAAGTGACGAACGCTTTATCTACATTTTCTCACGCGATAAACGCAGCCATGTTAGGCTCCATGGTCGTGTTTATCGATGGATAAAACATCTGTCACTTTATGAAAGTGACGGATGCTTTATGTACCGTAACAAAGGCACCATAGTACGGGCCCTGCGGGTCCATTATGGTCGTGTTTATCAATGTGGATAAGCGTGGATAAAGCATCTGTCACACTCTGATCAGTAAGTTTGAGAGTGACGGATGCTTTATCGGCCGCGATAAAGTCGACTATAAAACGGGCCCTGAACGGGTTATGGTGTTTTTCAACATGCAACATCAAAAGAGCAAAGGCGATTGAATTTTAATTTGCACATCTTTTACAAAAAGGCATAAGTGACATGTCGTAAAATGTAAACAACATCTTATTACGTACAGTTTGAAGTCCATTTTATATCTAAAATGCTTTTCTTAGCTAAACCACCTTACTAGTATGACAGTTGCGAACAAGTTATTTAATAAACATCAACAATTTCTATTCTTAAAAAGACGCATATCTGCCTTTATTGTTCAAAGCATAATGAACTCTCTAAAGCCCTTTACAAGGTCGTACTTCCAATTAGTTCTAACACACGTGAGCCCTTCTTACAAGGCTGATAAAGAGAATTAGCCATTGAATGACAAATGCTGAGATTTTCAACGTGACGCCATTACTAAGATGATTGAGTAAGGCTGTGTTTGAGAAGGAGCGGAGTTATTAGCGAAGCGATAAGCGGAAGAGACTTAGTACCATTTTCACCAAACGATGTTAATTATAATGCTCCTATTACAATGCTAACAGATGAGTCAGTAAATTGTCGCAGTTTAACCTAAGTTTCTTTGTGCTTAGCTCGTCGGCATATCAAATTTTTACTTACTTTTTAGTTCAAACTTAAGACAAGCCTGTGGCTTAAACGGTAACTGTGAAAAACATCAAAATAATGCTAATAAACTATAAGACGACTTAAACGTTGCAACCTGTTTTATGACTCAAGTGTTTTAGGACATTATTTCAATAATTTCCCAATCGCTCAAAGGTCAACTGGAAGAGATCCCTTAAAGGTTTTATTTCGTTCTTTAATATTTTCCCGCTTGCAAAATGAAGTATTTACATACATACATACATACATACACTATGGCAAAAATAGAAACTTTTAAAGATTAAATCCAATCTACGTTTGTATGGATATGCAAACGACTAACCCCCTTACTAATAAACGTTGAGTAACGGTGGTATAGCTATACAATGTTTTGTCCTTATCTGTCAAATTCAAATGTCACAATGACAGATAAGGACAAAACATTATTCGTAAGGGGGTAAGAGGATTGTGAGCCTAAAAATGTCTAAATAAAATGCAGTTTCTCTCCCCTTAAACCCAGTCCGATTTTAGAGCGGAATAAAAAAAAAACGGACAAGTGCGAGTCGGACTCGCCCACTGAGGGTTCCGCACATGACACGGTTTACTCAATTCAAAATTTGTACCGCCGTTCACCAAGTAATTTCACGCACAAGCGATCGCGGCAAACTGAGCTAGGTGGCGCGGAACTCCGCATAACTATGCCACACGTGACACGCCCACTTCACACTTCTACTGTTTTTTTCTGTTCTGTGGATTTTTGAAAATGTTGTAGATATTATGAAAAACTAGATCTATACGTTTTCCTTTACAAGAAAATCTTTCAGGAAACAATAAAACATATGGAAACGAACAACATGTACACACAACATATTCAAAGATCCTGGATATCGATGTTGATTAAGGGGGCGAGAAACTTTACCTGAGCTAAATTTGTATGGAAAAAACGACGGCTACGCGATTTAACGTCGCCTCGTTCTTAACGCTACTTAATAACCATAGCCTACCAACACCGAGTCACTCGAGCGTCCAAACCGCAGTCTCTACCATCATCGCGCGGCACTAACACGCGTCATTTTAAACCCGCGTCGTCAACAACTCTAAACCGGTTTACAATTACCCTAAACACGTCAAAGGTGTCCAGCACAAGGTAAGTCAGTTTATTTAACTATATAGAGTTTAAATAATGTTGTTTTAGTTAGTTATGAACGTTTACCGTTAGGCGTATGGTCAGTAGTGGTCGTTGCGTTTTTGTTAGTAAAAGTATGTTAGAAAGATGACGTAGGAATGTTTTGTAATGGGTTTTAACTTTAAATAAAGCTACTAAAGAAATGTTACTAAGAATAGACGAGGACCAATGTTTGACACTTGTTTTTGTTGAAGATATTATAAAAGTATGATGTTTCGATTAAGAGCTATTATTATTATTTATTTATTTAATGGCCTGTACATAATAACGTAATTTTGCCAATGTCTAGTATATAATAAGCAACGTTGTACGGTGAATCCTGTCCTGTCGTCGAAGTCTTCCAGTCATAGTCGATGACCCTTGAAGATGGCGAGCATCCACTTCAATGGCTTGGTGTGATCTTGACCGCTTACTCATTTGGAACCATCTTTTTACTGTTATTTTATTTAATCCAAGTTCTTCGTCATTGTTGCAAGTTGTCCCACAAAACTGCTCTGGATTTGCGAACCAAAATCAACGATAAAGTAATTAACAAAAATAATAATTGGACAGATGTTTTCAGAATGACAGCCAGCAATAGACCTAGATTAAGAGTTAAGTATCCATTATTAGTGTCTGACAGTCCTACTTAACTTACTCTTAATGGTGTCTAAAGATGATACAATACAATATTTTATTGGCAACTCCATATTTATATGTCAAAATATGATTTATTAGTTGTATAAAATATTATATTATATTATTTATTTATTAAACACTGCATTATGTGAATGGTAGCTCGAGAAATTCGTCTTTAATGGAGAAGGTTTGTCCAAGTAACAAATATTTCGGAGACTGCTTTACAAGACATCTTAATAGGTAAAAATACTTTTTGTATTTTTGAATGTTATTATACTCTACGTTAGGTAAAAAAAATATATTAAACTACGATTTCACCTTACACAGTTTTGAAGTCTGTACCAGTATTATAAAAGTGAAAGTTTATGTGAATGTTTGTCTTTCAATTAAACATAAACGGCTGAACGAGTTTAAATGACATTTGGTTAAAAGTCGTGCCATAACTTACAGTAAAACGCAAGATACTTCTGATACTGGAAAAAAATTGATTTCCTTTGAAAATAATGCTTAAAACGAGTTCTATGCGGGAAAAGCTCATAATTGTGAGAAAATATATTTGTACTAGCTTTTGCCCGTGACTCCGTCTGCGAAGAAGTCGTTTATCGCTGCTCCCTCGGGATCTGTCTAATTTTCCGGGATAAAAAGTAGCCTATGTCCTTCCCCGGGACTCAAGCTATCTCCATGCCAAATTTCATTTAAATAGGTTCAGCGGCTGAAGCGTGAACAGACAGACAGACAGACATACTTTCACATTTATAATATTAGTATGGATGTATATTCAAAGCCGTGTGGTGCCGGGTTTAGAATGTTGCCACTCCATGTCTTCCCGTGGATGTCGTAAGAGACGACCAAGGGACTAAAGGCTGTGTAGTGCTGTTAGGCGATGGGTTTGCAACCTGTCACTAATACACTGGATAACATCGTAGCCTGGTTGTGCAAAATGTGGTCACAGAATTATCAACAAGTTTTTGGAGTTGTTGGTGAGTCTGTGGCTCTGCCTACCCCACTCTGGGAATGAAGGCGTGAGTTTATGTTTGTATGTGTATGTATGTATATTCATATTCAATTTATTGGGTCTTACAGTGTAAGTCGATATCTTTCAATGTCGATAAAAATAAACATATCCCTATTTTCAATTTAATTCTCGCAACAGCAGAACCGGACTTTAGCGGTCCCGGTTCTATTCCCAGTTTCTACTCTTGCGTACTTTCTTTGTATGTATTTCTCTATATATGGCGTTATCAATTAAAAGGAACCTTAATGTCGATGGCGCTTACGCCGCACTGCGTCACGCGACGTTGTATTTATACCGGAGCATCTAATAATGGCGGAAGCGCCATCGATAATAAGGTCCCTTTTCATAGATAACGCCACACATATGTATGTTTATCATTACCTAATAGTACCCATCGTACAAACCTAGAGCTTAATTTACGACTACGTTAATTATTAAAATTGCGTTAAGATTATCACCTGATATTTAATTACTTTTTGGTGACAGCACCAATGATGGACACTTTTATCTTACAGGCACCAGTAATAGACACTTCACCCTTATTTCAAATTTCATACGGTCCTAAATTGATTATTGCAAAACAAATGAATAACCCTTATCTTCTGTAAAATAAGAATCAAGTGTCCATCATTGGTCCTTGTCCATTACAAGTTCAATCACCTTAAGTAGTTATAAACTCACAAATGTAGAAAATAAAGTATGAATCTATAGGCTGCCTTGCACTTTGCCTTCTCTAATTTTAGCACCGCTCATTTAATTGGCTGACGTAACAAAGTGGTAGAGTAAGTACTTACAGACTCTATTTTACACGCTCTTATTTAACTTGCAATGTATGTATTTATGTATGTATGTATGTATGTATGTATGTATGTATGTATGTATGTATGTATGTATGTATGTATGTATGTATGTATGTATGTATGTATGTATGTATGTATGTATGTATGTATGTATGTATGGATCAAATCTTGCAAGTTAAATTTGACCCAGTTTCCGGATTTCCGATACAGCTGCATATTAGGCATAGATAAGGCTAGATTAGGTTAGGTTAGGTTATAAAATCCTGAAAAAGTAACAGTTACTGAAAATAACCGGCCACGTGCGAGTTGAACTCGCGTGGAGAGGGTTCCTTACATACTTTTTTTTTTGTATTATTATAGGTGTTCCTGTAATCTACAAGCAATAAACTGTATTATGTATTTTTTTCAAAATTTTAGGCTCAGTAGTTTCGGATATCAGGGCCAATGGTCAATTTTCGTCTTCTTTCATGAATAAAATCAAAACTATTTATTTTAAAACAATAACAATAATATATTTAAGACCCTCATAATGAGCTCTTTCATTTGACATATTACACAGTAAGTTATGCAAAACTTTTGTTTTTTAATTTCCTAATTTGTCACCCGAAAATGACACTTATTTAAAAAAAAATACTTTGCACACCTATGTTTGAGTCATAGGATTACACCATGGCAAATTGGCTGTGACAGACGGACGGACAGACATATTCGAAAACCGTAAAAATCGGACTAGATTTAAGAGGAGAAAATGTTATCGCATTTTGTATAAAAAAAATACCTTTACAATCCTCTTAAGCATATTGACTGTTTACACAAAACTTACCCCAAACAGGATTCAAATCTATGACCCCTCGACACGGCGACTTGCACCGCCACTCGAGTTAATCAAACAATTATCCACCATTTTGTCCCATTGTTATTCATTGCAAAACCTAAACAATACAACAATGCTTTAATCGTATTTTATGTTGAAATATGATGTCGAAATACTGCTTACATTTCAATTACGATATTAAGTAAAGCAATACTAGTAAATAAACAAAATAACAAATCAGGGGACCATGTCACAAAAATTGACCGAGTCCCAAACTAAGCTCTAGGCTTGTATGGGTACTAGACAACGATATAAATACTTATAATAGAGAAATACATGCCTAAATACATAGAAAATATCCAAGACTCAGAAGCAAAGAATCACTCATCAGACAAATATTTGCCCTGACCTGGAATCGAACCCGGGACCAGTTCGCAGGCAGGTTAGAGTTAGGTCAAACACATAGACAGAGTTACTCCAACATTTATAATATTAGTATGATAACCTATAGTACTATACAAATAACTATTATTTAACTAGCTTCTGCCCTCGACTTCGCGTAAATTTCTATTATCGTTTTCCCTCGGTATCTTTTATATTTTTCGTAATGAAAAGAAGTACAGGGTGTCCGGCGGCAGATTTACATTTTAGAACTCGATTTTACAAAAAGTAATAAATGGTGCGGGGGAGTGGGGGGCGTCATTAGAATCACCGATCGTGCGGATTTGTTAGTCACGATGTCGCAGTGGTCAGGAGAGCTTCGCTCGTTCGCTGTCGAAGCCTTTTTTAAGGGCGACGATTTCTGTATTATTGCTCGTAGTTGGTTTTGTTCGCGCTATAAAATTCACCGCTTAAGTGATGAACCAACTGTTAATTTAATTCGGTCCTGGTTAGAGAGGTTTCGCGCAACTGGTTTGGCCAGGAATACCTCCCGACCCGGACCTAGTCGCTCGTCAAGGACGCCGGAAAGTGTGGAAATGGTGGAAAATTGCTTACGTGAAAATACGCGATTTTCAATAAAGAAACGCGCAGCGTCTTTGAGACTTCCGGAAGTAACCTTCCATGAAATTTAAAAAAAGGAAAACTGCGAGGTCACCCGTCGTACTCGTCACACACATGGTTCCAACAAGATGGCGCGACCCCACATACGGCCAGAACTTCCATGTGTTTGGTTCGTGAAGCTTTCCCCAAAAAAGTTATCAGTTGCTATGGGGACATCCTGTGGCCTCCAAGGTCGCCTCATTTAAGTCCTATGGATTTCTTTTAATAGGGCTTCCTCAAGGGAAAAGTTTATGGCAAAAATCCGCATACGATTGAAGATTTAAAAGAGAATATTCGTTGGGAAATCGGCGCGATCGACCCAAACCTACTAAACCGTGTGGCGCAAAACACTAGGCTCCATTTTGAGCAGTGTTGGCAGCTCGATGGACGACATTTGGACGACATCATCTTTAAAAAGTGAAATCCGCATTAATTTTCTGCATTTTAAGTCATAATTTAAAACGATATGTAAAGTAGTTTTTTTTTTATTAAACTTTAAAAACATAAATCTGCCGCCGGACACCCTGTATATGTGTTAATTCAGGGTATAAGCTATCTCCATTCCAAATTTCATCCAAATCCGTCCAGCCGTTGCACCGTGAAGGAGTAACAAACTACTTAACACAAAAAAAACCATTTATAATATTAGTGTGATTAAGTAATACTGAGGTTTGACCCCTATGTCACAACCAATTAGTATATTCTATTCATATAATTGTTTATATTGTTTTGTCAAAGAATATTCTGCTTGCTTGACGAGATTTAAATAAGATGTCATTTAAAGTGACATGAGCATAATTAACACAAAGCTATAAAGGTGCTTTTCCACCGGCGACGCGAGACGAGACGAGGTGGCGCGAGAATTTTTATTTGTATTAAAACACCCATTTCCACCGCGCGCGCGCGAGGAGGTTGCGCGATTTTTAATACACATTTCAATTCTCGTCCCGCCTCGTCACGCCTCGCGCCGCCGATGGAAAAGCACCTTAAGAGTTAACTAGCGACGGCCTCGCTTCGTTTCGGTTTATGTGACTTTTCTGTATCACCCGCACATAATCCAGAATTTACATGCATACATACATACATACCTTCACACCTGGAATCCTAGAGACTACAGCTGGAATCCCGGATATACAGACAGACAGACGCGAAGAGCGACTGTTTTAAACTATGTAAAGAAGATAGTGTATTTGGTTTTAAAATAAATAAATAACAATCTACACTAATATTATAAAAGGGAAACATTTGTATTTTTGTAACTTTGTAACGAATTAAGTCAAAAACTACTCGACCGATTTCAAAAATTCTTTCACAATTAGAATGCTACATTATCCCTGAGTAAAATAGGCTATGTTTTACTTTTCTGCGCGGACGGAGTCGGGGGCAACAGCTATAATAAATAAGACGCTAGCACTTCTAACGTCTATCAAATGGAAAGTTCCCTACCACCTATGTAAACAATTCACATGTGTTATGGGAGCTGGCAATGTGTGGATAAAATAGATGACTCAGTTATATTGCGAAAGCAGGGCAATTGCATGCAAATGCATCATTGCATTTGCATCGACGACGACGCAATTAACCCATACTTTATTAGGGTTCCGTACCCACGGGACCCTATTACTAAGACTCCAATGTCTGTCTGTCACCAGGCTGTATCTCATGAACCGTGGTAGCTAGACAGTTGAAATTCTCACAGATGATGTATGTCTGTTGCTGCTATAACATCAAATACTAACAACAGAATAAAATAAATATTTAAGGGGTCCCATACAGCAAATGTGTTTTTTTTGCCGTTTTTTGCTCAATATTAATCACACTGGCATAGTGTCTAATGTTGTATAGATAATTATATGGAACCTTTCGTGTGCGAGTCTGACTCGCACTTGCCACAATCAACTGTGCATGTAAACTAAAAATATTAAATAAATAAATATAAGGGGACAAAAATCATCATCATCATCATCATGTCAGCCACGAAAGAAAAAAGACGAAAGAAGACGTCCACTGCTGGACATAGGCCTCCCCCAAGGCTCTCCACTCAGACCGGTCTTGTGCTTTTTTGGACACAAATTGACCGAGTCCCAAATTAAGCTCTAGGCTTGTACTCCGGGTCCTAGAGAATGATAAACTTTACTTATATTTGAACCCAGGACCGCTATCTTCGAAGGCAGGGTAAATACAAACTAGGCTGACCTGTCATCAAAAATGAATTATTTATGATTTAATACCAACCCGTTGCGTTGATTGATCAGTCAGTTTCTTCTTTTATATACATATACGTATAGATACACGTGTATAACGTTGTCTAGTACCCATTATACAAGCCTAAGCTGCCTAAGGCTTAGTTTGGGACTAGGTCAATTCTGGGGTCCTAGTGAAAAAGGGTACAAGTCGATTTAACTAGTAATAAAAAAGGGTGTATACATGAACGGAGTATACTAGACTTAAACCCTTTTTCACTTGATCTTCAGAACACTTATACCCTTTTTAACTAGGACCCCAAAATTTGTGTATAATCATACACACAGATCTTTGTAATAAACCTGCATATTACATTCATTTCATGCATAATTCTGGTTATTACGTAAAAGTCAAATGGTTCGTAGCAGGCCTCAATCCCGCGAGTTTCTCTTGTGTCTTTCCATTAAGTAACAGTTATTTAAAATTATACTGGGCCTTTATTTTAGGTTGTAATATAATATCGTCTTTGGCTTGTTATAGTATTGTTGTAACTCGGCCGCCATTACTGTCAAGTAAATAAGAGCTATCAAAACGGTGACAAGACGATAACAGGTCAAAGGTAACAGGTTTTTAGGGTTCCGTACCAAAATGGTACAAAAGGAACCCTTATGGTGAGACTTCGTTGTCTGTCTGTCTGTCTGTCTGTCTGTCTGTCTGTCTGTATGTCACAGCAGGTTTTCTCAGCAACTACAAATGCTGTCAATTTGAAATTTGGCATAGTTGTACTACTTGCTTGCCCGCATCTATTTGTAGTAAAAAAAATATGAAATTAATTTTAATAATAATTGAAAAGGGGTCTAGAATGGGGGGTTCAAAAATGAAAGTGGTTCGATTATAGCAAATGGGGTGTCATATGAAAGGTCTTAATCTGCACATTTCAAAACTATTTATTTTAAAATTTTCTGTGATGTACTTTTTGATTTATAGGTAAAAATGTACAAAAAATGACCGTTCCCCCCACCTTATCTCCGAAGTTTATTAATCAAAAATTCTGAAAAAAATCTTGACGTATAGATAATTAGGTACTTATATTTTCTGGGAAAAATAAAATAAAGTGTTCATTATTTACAGTTTTCGAGAAATAACAAAAAAACTAAGAAAATCTGTATTAAAATTTAGGCTAGTCAAAATCGACCTTATTGCCTGGAAAATAAAGCTTATAACAAAATGAGTATTTTCTTTTGCGGTTACCAAGCATATTATCTTCAATACGGAACCCTCGGTGCGCGAGTCCGACTCGCACTTGACCGGTTTTTTTTATTTAACCAGCGCCTCAATTCTAGGCGGTATAAATGATATCGTAGTTTACCTGTTAACGTAACGTTTTGATAGCTCTTATTTACTAGACAGTAATGGTGGCCGAGTTAAAAACAATATTTTAACCGGTCTAAAACGATATGGTTTTTACTGCCTAAAATAGAATGGCCAGATCACTTCCAACTAGGTTAACATATTTAACGTAATATTATCACTGTCATCATAGACCATCTTCAGATTACCGTACAAACGATATCTTATAGTAGGGGAGCCCAAGAGGGGATTTCGGGATTTACTCGAGCGCGGCAGATTAACATAGGGGGGCATCCTTGTACCCTGTTGAGTACCTCCAGCAAATATGAGCACTTTATCCTGGAACGTGCGTCCAGGATAACCGATCAGCGTAGATAGTAAAAAAAAATCAATAATATAATATTTTTCCTTCAAAATAAAATACAAAACGACCGCGCTCGAGAAAGTCAAGGTCATGTTTTTTTTTTGCAAATTCGTGACCCTCCCACCCCCTTGCGTTACGCTTAAATCGTCAGATTATTGAAATATAGACTTTTTGGCATGTAATTAACCTACCTTACCTTAATCTGACGCGCTGGAGTATTTCAAGCTATTGATTTTTTTTTACTATCTACGCTGATCGGTTATCCTGGACGCACGTTCCAGGATAAAGTGCTCATATTTGCTGGAGGTACTCAACAGGGTACAAGGATGCCCCCCTATGTTAATCTGCCGCGCTCGAGTAAATCCCGAAATCCCCTCTTGGGCTCCCCTACTATTATAATAGTTCTTATGCAACCCAACTATTATGCGGTCAGCGACAAGTCACGAGAAAGAAATTACGTTGAAATATGTTGGTTTTCTGTTACAAGGTTCCATAGTGAGTATAATTACAGCTGGTGACCGTAACTTGTCGATTTAAGGCCCAACCACACCGCTTGCGTGACGTGCACGTGCATATGCGCGTTCGCTTTCCACTGCGTTGTATAGTGACATGCCGTAATGAGAATTCATACTATACAACGCAGTGGAAAGCGAACGCGCACGTGCACGTGCACGTCACGCAAGAGGTGTGGCTGGGCCTTTAACGTCTGGTATAAACTGTTATATGGAATTTTGAAGCAAATAAAAACGATAAAGAACACAGTAGTGAAAGAATTTTTAAAAATGGCTGAATTCACTCGGGCACTTCCCATACTTATGATGTTGAATTGTTGACTATATACGACGTATGCTGTACACCCTCAACCCCCAACGCAAACAAAGGGGTGGTGTTTGACGACGCGTTAGCCTAGTTGGTATTGGTAGTGACCCTGCCTACGAAGCTAGCGGTCCCAGGTTAGATTCCCGGAATATGCAAATAGTTGTGTGATGAGCGCGATTTGTTCCTGAGTCTTGGGTGACCGAAGAGCTGGCAGGTTCCTCGCTCAACGCATAAGTTTAACTATCCAGCGAGGAAATGCTGCCAGCGTCATCGGGACGATGCCGCAGGGCCCTTTTTTTAAATATAATTAAGTTTTAAAGTTGTAATTCTAGTTTTGTATTGTAATTATGTATTAACTTGAATATTTTATGACCCTATATAAATACGATATTTCTCTATAAGTATATAAGTATGTTTATAGTTGTCTAGTACCCATAGTACAAGCCTAGAGCTTAGTTTTGAACTAGGTCAATTTGTGCTAGTGTGTGAGTATTCGTTTGTGAGTCATGAATGTTTTCTTTGTAGTTAAAACATTTAAGTATATATTTCTATAAATAAGTTTGTTTACCGTTGCGTCGTAGCTTAGCTTAGGACCAGCGGCGGATTTACTTTCATTTTCTTTAATGAAAGTAAAATCCCATCAAAAACATAAATGTGAAATGAGAGCCAAGTTCAATATTATGATATATGCCTTGGTTGTTGACTTCAACGACAAAAGAAGTGAGATCTAAATGGGTGCCAAGTTCAATGGTCAGTCCTCAAATTTATTTATAACAACATATAATATCATTTCTTATTATAACTTAGGATAATATATTGTAGCCTAAGGTCTGACTTGGCTAGTTCTCATATACGAATTATTATGTTTGATGGCTAGTTTCTACCTGCAAGCCATATTTTCGGAATAATAAAATAAGAACCGACAAGTAACAGGGTTAGAACTTGCGAAGGCTATAATATAATTCGTATAATGAAAACTAGCCAAGTCAGACCTTAGGCTACAATATATTATCCTAAGTTATAATAAGAAATGATATTATATGTTGTTATAAATAAATTTGAGGACTGACCATTGAACTTGGCACCCATTTAGATCTCACTTCTTTTGTCGTTGAAGTCAACAACCAAGGCATATATCATAATATTGAACTTGGCTCTCATTTCACATTTATGTTTTTGATGGGATATCATTACTTTTTGTACATAAATTATTAGTAGGTACTTATTTATAACAAAATTAATACCAAATGGTTTTTGTTAAACTACTGTATTTTCGTACAACTAAGTATAAGTTAAGTGTTCCTAATAGAATCGATTAAGTGAAAATTTTAACAAAATGATAAAAATTTACCAGTTTCTGATTTATTCCTTTGTATTCACCTAATTACCTATCTGCATGCCAAATTTGAACTTTCTAGGTCATCTGGAACTGGGTTAGAGTTTTGATCTATAGGTCAGTGATAAAAATGACGATTTTTGGACGTTAATATCTAAATAACCGTTTGAGATGTGTTTATGAAATTTGGAGCACTTATGTATCTCGCAAGTCTTAATATATGAGCCAAATTTGACACGTTTATCTGAAATAGTTTTTGAGTTATGAGGGGGTCAAAAGTGGCTCCAAATGGTTCGTGTAATATTACACACGGTGCTGCTCGCCAGTTCTGTTACTTGAACTTGGCTTGACACGCTACCGCGTGTCTAGATAATAAAGGAGAAATGTTTTTTTCAAATTTTTATTGTGGTTTTATCGTAAAAGCAGTAATACATACAAGCGTCAAATTTGGTATGATTATAGTAGGTACTAACCTTGAAGAAAAACAACAAATACTATGGTCAAGTGCACAGAATAGAAAAAACAATAGAAGTTTCAAGTGGGCGTGTAACGTGTGACATAGTTATGCGGAGTTCCGCGCAACCTACCATACTTTTGCCGCGATCGCTTATTTCGATATTTCGATATTTCTAAAATAGGAAATAAATCCAAAAGCATGCCTTATGGAGCTATTTTGGAATGTAAAAACGATAGCCGCACCAAAAACATTTTCCATGGTGGCGTGTTGTTTTTATGATAGTTTGAGTATTGGCGACAACAGGTCTGATACCAAGCGAAGCTCATGCCACTTCCACTGTTTTTTCTATTCCGTGGTCAAGTGTGAGTTTCGCTCACACTGTTTAAAAATCGAATTCAGTTTTTAAAACCTCTTGACACCCTGCAAGCAAGAATGCACTTTGGCTAATGCTACAGGATAAGAAACAAGTCAATCGCTAGCTCTAATAGCTTGTCGCTAGTCTTTATAACAACACGTCAAAGTAATTAGTAACAATCACTCGATCTTTTTAATTACAAGACGGTCTACACGTGTTAGGCGTCAACGTTGATTACTAGGTTCGATACCCGGCCGTGGAAAGTGGAAATACGTAACAAAGGGAAGCATGAAGAGGTGTTATTATCAGGGTTCGGAGTTTTGATAGCACGGTAAGACGAAAGAGAGCTGTAGAGTCGACATCAACATTAAAATTGAACTCTTACTCATACCCATACTCATTTGTTTATTTGAGTACTTATTACTTCATAATCCTGGTATATTTATAATACATGTTCTGGTTTTAATGAAAACAGCAATTGTTTGAATTTGGCGATCGCATCAAAGCACGCGCAAACTACCTCCATCTCACTGTCTTCGCGCGGAAGCATATCAAGCCATCCCTTTTCTTTCTTGTGTGGACGTGACAGCGTATGTGACCTCTTGAAAAACTCTCTTTACAGAATCCAAGATGGCTGAAGAATCGGAAGTTCGCGCGTTCTACTCCGGCAAGAACTTCTTCATCACTGGTGGAACCGGATTCGTGGGGCTGTGCCTCATTGAGAAGATCCTCAGGAGCATCCCTGATGTGGGGAAGGTGTATCTCCTGATGAGGCCGAAGAAGGGGAAGGAGATATCGCAGAGGCTGGAGGAGTTGCCAAAGGATCCAGTAAGTGCACTTGTTTAAACTATTAGGATCATTATCCATGATATATAGGTACATACTTAGTAGTACCAATTTCACCAAACGATGTTAAAATGTTAATCAATGTTAGTCGACTGTTAGTTCATACATTTTGACAGCTGTTAACACTCTAATCGTCTGTTATGTGGTTGATGAAATTCGACATAAAGGTATTACAATAAATCTGGGCCTCTATTCTAGGCAGTCCCCGCCTGCAATACCTTTTCCAATATTGAAGTTAAATTTAAATTGTTATAAATATCAATAAGTACATTGCTTTTACAATTTTCTAAAGATTATAGAGCTTGTTTTTCGCTTTTCAGTTGATTTTTTATTGCAGTCGGGTTTTTTTTGGATATGTTGTACGGTTACCTAACTGAAGGCCGTACCAAACTATCGTTTCATCAAGACCATCTTGATGGAAATCCGCCACCGTGCGTTTTTCGAGAGCCTTTTTGCCACGCACCTTATCTATGTGAATCCTCTCTCAGCGTCTGTATGACCGAACCAATACTCCCCAAGTCGTTCGTCGCCTTCTAAGATAAGATAAAAGATAAGATAAAAAGATAAAAGTCATTTATTCAGTAAGTAGGCCGCACGGGCACCTTTACACGTCAGGAGTCTACCAGCGCTTCCCAAGAGGAGACCACTGCCGAGAAGAAACGCCGCAAGAAACTCAGCCGTCAGTCATTTTTTAACCATATTTCTTACTACAATGATACTACTTAGTCTAGTATTATTATAAAGCTATAAATATTAAATTAAATATAATATCAAATATCATGCGTAGTTCAGCAGGAAAACATGACAAAACATTAGGAGAGAGAGATAGAGGGAGAAAAAACGAAAAAAAAAAAACAACTAGATAACCACATAAAAGTTTCGACATGTTTTCCTACATCAACGGTGTCCCCTAGACAAGATACAACTTTTGCATTTGCACAAATTATTAATGAATGACTAAGTTTCGGGTTTAGGCCAAGCATTTTTGTCTGTTAGGTAGTCCTCGACCCTATAGTACGCTTTTGACATTAACGACTTTTTTAAGTATTTTTTAAGTGCTGGAAACGATAGCTTTAAAACTACGTCAGGTAGTTTATTATAGAAATGAATGCATTGACCAACAAATGATTTATATACTTTACGTACGCGGAATTTTCGAATAGCAATTTTATTTTTATTTCTTGTATTTAAATTATGTATATCAGAATTTTTGGTGAAAGAATCTAAATTTTTAATAACATAAATAATATTCTCATAAATAAATTGAGATATTAATTTCTTTAAATAGTTCTCTTAAGGAGTCACGAGAATTTAAGTTATAAATAGAACGAATGGCCCTTTTTTGTAAAACAAATATAGTTTGTATTTCAGCTGCCTTACCCCAAACCAGAATACCGTACGACATGACACTATGGAAATAACTATAATAAACTAAGCGAGCTGTTTCAACATTAGTTAGCTGTCTAATTTTCCTAACGGCATAAGCTGCCGAACTTAGTTTACCTGCCAGTACAGCTATATGGGGACCCCATTGCAAATTTTTATCTATTGTTATGCCTAGAAAAACTGCCTTATCTACCATTTGCAGACACTCGTCATTTATAAAAATACTAGAATCTACCGGTTTAACATTAGGCAAAGCGAACCTAACACATTTAGTTTTCTTAGCATTTAGTAGTAAATTGTTACTAGTAAACCAATTAAGTACTTTAACTAGTATGGCGTTTATCATACTGTAGTCTACGGACTTTCTATCTACCTTGAAAATTAATGAAGTATCATCAGCAAAAAGTACAATATCACAAAGTTTATCTACTGTTGGTGGTAAGTCATTTATATAAACGAGAAATAGAAAAGGACCTAAAATGGAGCCTTGAGGCACACCTAGTTTCACTGTAGCTCCAATTGATTGCGTTTTGTTTACAACCACTGTTTGAGTTCTGTCACTTAGATAAGAAGACATAAGACTTAAAGCTTTATTGGACAATCCATAGTGTTTTAATTTTAAAATAAGGGTCGAATGATCCACGCAATCAAAAGCTTTGGAAAGATCACAAAATATTCCTACCGCATCACAAGATTTCTCCCAACTGTTATATATGTATTTAATGAGAACAGATGCCGCATCAATTGTTGATCGACCTCTGGTAAACCCAAACTGGTTACTATTAAGTAGTTTATTTCTATTAAAGTGACCTAACATATCATTCAGCATTAGTTTCTCAAAGACTTTACTTAAAACCGGTAGTATGGAAATGGGACGGAAGTTCGTTATATCACTCATGTCGCCCGATTTAAAAAGAGGTATGACTTTACTATATTTCATGAGATCTGGAAAGGTCCCCTCTGATATGCAATTATTGTAAATTAATGCTAGGTGGGGTGCAATTACATCTATGATATGAAAAACTACTTTAACTGATGTGCCCCACAAATCCTCAGTCTTTTTTAAACTAAGCGATTTAAATACCTTGACTATTGAATCTGAATTTACAGGGCTGAATTCAAAGTTTATATTACATTTACTGACATTAGTGCAAAGTAATGATTTAGCTTCAACCGCGGATGATTTAAGACATTTTGTAGTATTGCTGGCTATGTTGGAAAAATAATCTTCGAATGCTAAGGCAACGTCTTTATTTGATGTGATTTGTTTGTTACCTGTGTTTATGGTGACTTGATTATCACGAGTTTTTGATTTTCCCGTTTCTCTATTTATAATATTCCATACAGTTTTTACTTTATTGTCAGATGATTTGAGTTTAAGACTAAGAAAATTTGCCTTAGCAGTTAAACAAGCTTGCTTAAAGGTCCTTGAATAATTTTTAACATAATTTAGGAAGTCAGCGTTCTTATTGTCTTCCCTCTCTCTATATAGCTCATAAAGCCTATTTCTGCTCTTATGAATGCCTGCAAGTAGCCCATTCACTAAACTTGGTTTTTGACTTCGAAATAGTTTTCATATTAATATTATTATTAAATTGATCTAGAATTACGCCAAATAAGTCTTTATAAATACTATTACTCTCATTCTGTAAGAAAGGTAACACAGAAAGGTTACTTTGAACTTTATTTTTAAATAATTCCAAACGTTTACTAGTTATAGGTCGGTATGTTATTGTCTGCGGTTTTTGATAAAAATCATTGACGAAAGATGCCTTCTGACCACTATGGTCCGAATTAAAACAATTGAATATTTCTTTATCCAAACATTCGCAATTACAAAAAATATTATCTAAGCAGGTTGCACTACTAACACCTATCCGTGTTGGTTCAAAGAACAGATTACCTAAATTAAAAGATTTAAATAAACTTAGTAACCTAGTGGTATTATTTGATGTTTCGAGTAAGTTAATATTAAAATCTCCACAAACTATGATATGCTTCTGGCTATGACATGCTAATTTTAACACATGTTCCATTGTAGATTCAAATGTGCTAAAATCAGCCAATGGTGGCCTGTAAACACATATTATTATATAACTTTCTAGTTCTGCACATGAAATTTCTACAATCCTTTCTATCGATAGCTTAACAATATCCTTTCTTTCTTTAGATTTAAGAGTACTTTTAACAATTATAAAAGAGCCACCATGAATGGCACATTTTCTGGCAAAATAACTAACTAATTTAAAATTTAGAAAATCAAAAATTAATTGGTCTTGTCGAAGCCAATGTTCAGTAACGCACATAATTTGTATGTTTTCATTATCTAAGAACAACCCTATTTCTAGTTCTTTGCTGGAAAAACCTTGAATATTTTGGTGGATTAAATTTATACTCAAGGGTGTTTCCGCTGTCCTATACTTTAGTTTAAATCATGAGGCAAGGCATTATTGCCAATATTTGCTTGCTGGGGCTGGGTTCTACTGTATCTATTTGGTTCTATAAACTAGTCTACTCTTTTCTCAATGGCCGACAGATTTTGGCATTTCTTCATTGTATATAACGTTAGACATTAACTAACAGTGGGCCAATACTATAAAATACTAAGTTGGAAATTCTACAATGGCCTTTGGTTGTAGACATTACCTCAAAAAGGTGGCCAAATCTAACCATTGTATAACCAATGAGTTTCATATGGACCGACTAAATACCAACAATAAATGCTATTAGGGCGATAATTTCCAAGGTAAAATATATAACTTTACGGCACAATACTTTTCCTCTCCAGGTCTTTGAAGCTCTTCTCCAAAAGACATCAACCGACATCTTCAAGAAGCTGGTTCCGGTATCTGGAGACGTTGGTGAAGAGAACCTTGGGCTCAGCCCTGAAGTCCGGCAGCTCCTGGTGGAGAACGTCAACGTGGTCATCCATTCTGCTGCAACATTGGACTTCCAGGATAACCTGAGGCCTACTGTGAAGATCAACCTTCTTGGGACGAGGAGGGTTATGG
This sequence comes from Acleris cristana, assembly GCA_948252455.1. Taxonomy (NCBI): domain Eukaryota; kingdom Metazoa; phylum Arthropoda; class Insecta; order Lepidoptera; family Tortricidae; genus Acleris; species Acleris cristana. Next base: position 6,218,105 of record OX411801.1, on the reverse strand, counting down.
AGCTTTGTCAGCAGATTAAGAATTTAAAGGTGTGGAAGAGTTGAATTAAAACTAAATGCGGATACGCCATTTTTATACACACTTTTGACGTGGTTCTTAGTTGCAATATAATACAGATAAGTTGTAATAACACTACACAAAAAATAAATAAAGAAAGACAAATAGAAAGCAAGCGTTTAAAAACCCGACTGTGTGTACTTATATTGTCATGTCGTCGATATATGTTTAAAAAATATCATTGTTCTGTTTATTCTCATTAATTTGATGAAAATAGTATATCCTATGTCACTCCCACAACCAAGATGAAATAGAGAAGCAAAAAAAATTGCAGAAGTTGATTGCTGCAGTACTTTAACTTCAATGCTAGAGCAAGAAGCACCATTTTGCCGAACAAATTAACACCATTCCCTTTTCTGTCCAGGTAATGGTCCACGTCTCATCAGCCTACGTCAACTCATACCTCAACGAGGCCCGTGAGAAGCTCTACGACGCGCCAGCCGAAGCAGAGAAGGTCATAGCTCTAGTCGCCACCTTGTCCGACGAAGCCCTGAACGTTGTCGAGCCAAAACTCCTCAAAACGCACCCAAACACTTACACATTCACCAAACACATGGCTGAACACGAGGTCGCTAAATATGCTGATGTTTTCCCTTGTACGATCGTAAGGCCTACCATGATTGTAGCAGCTTGGAAGGAACCGCTACCTGGATGGACTTGCTCCAAAGTTGGCCCGCAAGGTTTCCTCATGGGGGCAGCTAAAGGTGTTGTCAGGAGGTTGCCTTTGGCCAAGGAAAAAATTGCCGATTACATTCCTGTGGACATCGTAGTTAATCAGCTGTTGGTAGCTGGTTTCCAAGCAGCTAAACAGAAGGATGGATTGTCTATATATCATTGCTCGTCATCGACGCAAAAGCCTTTCCGTTGGGCTATGATCGAGGATGATATTTGTGGAATCATACATAAGTACCCGTTGAAAAGCGCAGTGTGGTACCCGCATTTAAAGTTTGTAAACTCCTTACTGCTGTTTAGGATATCAGCTATTTTCGTCCATTTTATACCGGCAGTGTTGCTAGATTTGTTGCTCCGCGTGACCGGAGGTCGACCGATATTGTTTAGACTCCACAAAAACGTTTGGAATTCGCTTAACCGCCTGGAGAAGTTCATTTTCACTGAATGGAAATTCCATAACACGAATTCTGTGGAACTTGCTAGTAAGTTGAATAAGACTGACAGTAAAGTTTTCTATATAGATATAGCTGATATTAATTGGAAGGATTACTTCACTGTTTTACATTTGGGAGTGAGGAAATATTTGAACCGCGAGAAAGAAAGCACTTTGGGTGCAGCGAGGAGTAAAGATAGTATATTACTTGTGGTACATATTTTGTGGCAAATTATGGTTATAACTCTTTTCTGGTACGTGGTGGCTTCCATCACTGGATTGACAATGACTGGGAGTGCATGGGTCGTCCCAGCGTTGTACGTTCTTTATAGTTTCTTGTAAACTAGGTTATAAGGGACAGGGATTTAGTATACCTATTAATTTTATCAACGCAAATAGCAGTTTATCGATTACTCGTGGCTACACTATACTCCTTTTGTTTAGGTGTTTAACTAAATGTAAGCAAAGCAAACCACGTGGCTCTGTTCAACAGCCAATCAGAACTGTTTTGGCGAGTTTTGACACATTCTATTGGTTGACGAATATCATGTGGTTTTTTGTCATAGAATAAGTACAAGCATAGAAACCGGACTATAAGAGCAACCAAAGACGTATGACCTTTTTCTATTTATGGCATTCATAATGAGTAAGAAAAGTATGTGCTTATAGGTATTTTTTCGTTATTTGGTAGGTCGTTACAAGGTTTAAATAGATCGTCTCCGTCTGATCTCAAGAGGACCAAGAGAAGTCCATTCTAAAATTCGACGTTGAATTTTTGAACGTGACAGTTGAAGAAGAAAAGAAGGCTAGTGTTTGTTTCATTTCTTCTTAAGAAATACGTACTTCAAAAAGTAGAGGAGGATAGCTGGTGCATAGTTCATCTTATCATCAGGCTTCTATGCTGTTTTTATTCTGTTTTTTGTTTATATTTTGTTGAGTACCTAAACCGATGAAGTATAGACCTGGCTCATTAGTGTTTACTGCCACGACGACACGCCTCACCACCCAAATTGACGTTGCAAGGAAGCATCAATGTATGTTAAATTGAGTAGTATGGTACGCCGCCATGAATTGAAAACTCTTGCTACACTGATCAAAATTCGTGCTCGCTTGCTCTCTGTATAATGCTCTGCTCGGCATAGCGCTGACAATGCTTGAAAATTCCAAGACGAAAGCATGCGAATGCTCTTGGTAGAGTTTTTTTTGGTTCCGTCACGTAAACAGGCAGCTCTGTCGCGCATTTATCGACGAAATTGTTGGTATTATCGGGCGGGACCGGTACACTCCACCGAGGTAGGTACTAGGGAATGCAAATAACCGGTTATTACCGGTTTTAACCGGTTATTTTCATACATAAACGGTTAATAACCGGTTAAATTGCATTCCCTAGTAGGTACCCATGCTCAAGCACATCCCTTCCTTTATCGCTAAGCGGCCTTTTTACCTGACGGGAACTGCACTAACGTATTTTTAATTACATCAATTTATTCTCAACCTTATGGAAGCCTATTACAGCTTAACAGCAACGTAAATTCTGACCTTTATTATACACGGTGGGAACGAGTAACCATCGATTGTAGAGCTTATTTTGGATACACCGTGGGTGTTAATAACCCGAAATATTTTAACCATCGATTCTAGAGCCTATTTGGAGTATATAATTTGGTATAACATGAAGTCCAATAAAGCATAATTTCCGAGATTTTTATTATTTAAAAATCAATTCCACAGTTAATTTAATTTGAACTTTGTCACCTATAGCTAAAGCAATATTTCCTAAGAAATTGATTAAATTAATTTATGATGTACGTTGATGATATTACCTACTTACAACATGAATCTTTCTTAGTAAATAATGCTTTAGGTTAATATACGTGTAGGTCAAATTAAATTGATTATGAAATTGTTCTTTAAATAATGAAAATCTCGGAAATTATGCGGTATTAGACTACATGTTATACCACATTATATACTCCAAATAGGCTCTAGAATCGATTGTTAAAATTTGGCGGGTTACTCGTTCCCACCGTGTAAGGTTTATACTTTCTTGCTTTGATATCGTAAATAATTGTCGACGTTATGAGAGGACTGTCGGTGATGACGTCAACAATATGAAAATTATATTCAAGCGACATGAGCCTCTATAATGTGGAATTAAGGTCTTTATCGGCATGTATATCATATTACCCGTATGCGGTGTCAAGTGTCAACCGTAACGGATATCCGTAAATAGCTGTTACAACAAAATAAGTATTTATAGGTACAATATTTTATATGTTTTGTTAATATACTATGTTGGTGTATGTGAATAAAAGTTTAATATAACATATTTTTTATTGCCCCATTTCTATATTATTTTTAATAATGTCTATTAATAAGCCTCTATTTTCTAGACATACATATACTTACATGTAAGTATGTATATCGTTGTCTAGTACCATAGTACAAGCCTAGAGCTTAATTTGGGGTTATGTCAATTAGTGTGAGATTGTATCCTAGTACATTTTTTTTAATTGTTTTTTAAATGCTATTTAGGTAAAGGGTTCTAATAAAAATTCAATTTTTTGAGCTCATACCACCATTTTGAACTGAAGGTGCAGAAATTTGTTATTTTTAAATTACGCATCTACGGTTGATTCTATGACAAAAGTTTCCTGAAATTGAACGATACCAAAAACACTTATATTTTTGCATAGATTATTAATTTTCCAAGTAGGTATACAAGCAGCTGTACAAAAACCATGTAACTTTATTTTATATGCAGTTGATGAAATTATTTTAAAATGGATACATTGTTCTATTCGCATTTGTTGGGGACTAAACCCCATTGGACCGTCCCCATTGGGGACAAATGGGAATATACCGACATTAGTTCATACAAAGGTAAACATTACAAACACCAATAAATAAAACAAAACTTGATTTTCAAATATATTTCAGTAATCAAAATATAATAATAGGCTTACACGTTAATAGTTACAAATCGTATCTCTTCGCGTGAAGTGTTTTACAAAAACTGGGCGAATCGCTGGGTTCGGAGCGGTAGCAAACATTCTATACAATAGGCGGCCGAAAAACGCCTAAAAAGCCGCCATGACACTGCAAAACGGCGGGAAAATAACACGACCTGGAATCTAGCCTATTAAGCCAAGCTGCCAGTCTTTTTCCGTCGCCATTTCACAAATGTCTATGGCCTGCTAAAATTACACATAACGACACATAGCCCGAATAAAAACAGAATATATTTACAAGCCAATAAATTACAAATTCCATAAAGTATTACATTTTTTACATAAATCCTTAGTGCATTTATTCACATTGTATCTCGCGAATCAAAACGTCGTAAGTGCTACACCGTGAAGTAACTTTTTAATGTGCACTTTTTCAACAGAACCAAAATGTAAGACAGTTTTTTTTTAATCTATTATAAATCTATCGCTTATCGCTTTATTATCGTCAGTTAATTAAATTAATACTTTCGTCCTGTAGTTTAAAAACGTGTTTATACTTATAAAATATGATTGTATGTTATATAAGTTATCCAGCTAGATATATACAATAGTCTTTTTGGGCTACATATTTTATATACTTAAACTTTCTTTTTAAAACATTAGGTTCATTGTAGGCAAGCATTGACATAATCAATTCACTCCATTGACCGGCAAGTACATACAGAAAAAAACTAAACTTATAATTTTAGTAACCCATGTTTTTTTTCTAGTTATTTAGTCAGTCATTTTGGAATGCGACATTTAGCAATTGCAAAAAATTGGACTTAGTGCTAATATATATTTTTACGTAGCGTCAAACCAATTGAAATATCACGTGATTTTTTGGCGACACTACAGAAAAAATCGCCCGTTTTTTTAAAACAAAATGTTGCATTTTGTGTGTATATATTTTAAACTGTATGTACTATAACTGTCAAAAGAAAACTTAAAAATAAGCCAACCAAAATACAGAGTATCACAAAATCCGAGTTAAAAGTGAAAATCAAAGTCAGGAACTTGAGTCTAGCGAATATTTACAATTATTAATCTTAAAATATTTTTTTATCACAAATAAAATTCCGCGCTATTTTTTTTTCAATAATTATGAGCAAATAGGTATATTTTTAACTACTATTGGTCAAGATTCATGATAAGTAACTGGTACAGAAAAAACTGGTAAATCATGTAGATCTAATAAAACTATTCTTTTTAAGTTTTATTTTTTACTCACGGTTTTAATAATGCATGGAATAAAAAAGCAAGTAATTTTCCATACAAAACTAAGTCAAAATATGGAAGCTGATCAGTTTTTCATACAAAATATCATCAAAACGTAAGAAATGCATAACGCTCGAACCATAATTTTATTAGGACTATTAAATAAAAAAAAACTACACCACTTATATAAAATTAAAGATTTGATTTAAAAATTGATTTCTTAAAAATAAAAATAAACTTGTACATAGTCAATAGTTTCTGTTTCGATGCTTATTCATTTCATTTTGATCAAAAAACGCTTAAGTGTAAAACGGATCCAATTTTGCATGATGCTTTATAATTTTCAAAGCAAATATTGTTAACGTTATTATAATTAAAACACATTGAATAAGTTACATAAATTTAAATAACCGGTTTGTTCAAAAATAAAAGTAAAAAATTTAAATTCGCGTATTTGAGTAATAATTACCATTAAACAAACATGAATAAAATTGTAGAAGTCATTTAAATAACACATTACCAGTTGTATAATAAAAAATACCGGTTAACGTTTATAGATTACCGTTTTAAGCGGTTTTGCTCGCACAATTACCGGGTTTAGTCAAAAAATTACCGGTTTCGGCTGATAAATTACCGGTATTTACCGAGTCCAAATTTAGTTTTCGCTAATAACGAAACATAATACAACCATAAAAACATACGCAAAAATACATTCGTTTAGTAATGGACATAAAATCTGGACGATTGAATAAGCAAAATCAATTACGGTACGTATGAGCATTCTCTAAATTTATGCCTATCTAGATTTATATTACACTTAAAATCAAATAAAACGGTTAGCCTTGCTCGCACATTGGGTTTAAAGGACATTATGGACTTAATAAATTAATCTTGAGTTACATGGCTGTCTCAGGACACGTCAAGACAGGATCATCTTCTATATAAATAAATAAATATCTGCCGCCAATTGGAAAAAAAACTGCCAGTAATTTTGTTTGAACTATGTTCACTAGTTTTTGTCATAGTGATTTTATTGACAGTATTATTTGATTTTGTTTAGAATATACATTTTACAATATATTGTTATAGTAATTTCATTGACAGTATTATTTGATTTCGTTTCGAATATACATCTGATAATATATAACGCAATTTTTTTGACATTGCCAACTTGACAGATTCAATTGAAATTAATACAATACTTAAGACGCCTATTCTAACACCAATGGTGGGACTGGTGTTTTACGTCTGCGTGACATCTTAAGTTAGGCTTGATGTTAATAAATAAATATCAAATCCAAACAGTGTTTGCGCGTTGTAGTTGTTTGACAAAAAAAAATTGTACAAAAAAATAAGTTTATTAAAAAATATGAGTAAATAAGTTGTATTTAATAAAATGATGTTCCAGCCCGATGTGGCATGAGACCTTTTACCTCAACAATTACAAAATGTCCGTCAACTCAGTAGCAATGACTATTCGGCTAACCGTTCTGGTATATCAAGCATACATTACAATGGTATGCTTAAAGCGTCTTTTCTATAAATAAATAATATCATAGAATAATTACACGTTGTTCTATACTTTGCCTAAAAATACTGCACATTGTTTTTTAATTAAACACTAAAATAAGTTTAAAGTAATCTAAATGCGTGACGACAATTTTTAAAATAAAAACTTGTCATTTTATTTTCTATCTAATGCTATCAAGTTGTACAGTATTTTTAGAGAAAGTATTAACACTCTTAATTTTAAAAATAAACCATCCCATTACAATACAAAGGACATAAGTAACAATATTTAAAAATCGCATTTTTTTTAAATCGATCTCTATACCTTTTTTTATTTACACATTTTTTATTTTACTTCGTTTCTGTTCAACATTGTATTGTTTGGCCTAACCTAACGACTATTTTATAGAAAATTACATAATAGCGTTTAAAACGAAAAAAAAAACTAAAAATACGTTTTCCTTATTCCGTAGTTATTTTTAATTCATTCAATTCCTTGACCTAAAAAAAATTGCTGTGAAATCATAAGAAAATTCATAAGATAAAAAAAAATCGTCGTAAATTTTTGTATAAACACTATTTTAATATTAACATTAAAATAACTGCGGAATAAAAACGTAGAAAACTGCTTAAAAAAAAACAAAAACGCTGCCAAATCAAAAAGTCCGTCCTCGCTATCACAAAAAGCAACCCTACTCGATACCTACAAGATTCCTCAATCTTTTTACATACCTATAGAAATGACCGAGTTCTCTTTATCTTTAGTCATTACCTAAAATAATAAAAACATCCTAGAGTTACTTGCTACTTGAGTCATGTATTTTTCTTATTAAAAAAATATGGACTATGCATTAAAACAAAACAATGTAAGTGTCATTTAACTAATTTTAAATTTAATATTCATTAAAAAATACTCCATTTACAAGATATCGCGTGAATATTATGTATGTTCTTGGAATAAATTAAATGTACTTATGGCAAGAAAATAAGTTAAAATCTTGAGTCAAGTTACACCATAGTTCTATATGATAATACTAAAATATCATCATATCGTAGTTGATATACAAAATCGAATGAGTGCCAACTCTCAGTTCAAAAAGATGTTGCGTCTCGATTGTCTTAAATTCGATTAATACTGAGACCATTATGTTAAGCTATACAGGTTATTTGACATAAGTTCCAATTAAAATGATACAATAATGAAAAATAAATAAATATTGAAATATAAAATTAATAAAATCAATTCCTTACGAGGTATTTTTTTACTACACTACGGTTATTTTTTAAGTGTATCCCATAAAGGATGATTTCCACCAAACGGCCCGCAACGAATCGGAACGGAAAGAATACGAACGGATGCGGCGACCACCGATCGTGTCCGGCAGCATGTCGACGCATACGATCGGGCGATAACAGCCGTTCGCGGTCGACAGGATGTCGACGCACACGATCGGCACCGTACGGTTGCTTGCGAACGTAACCGCACTCAGTCAAATAGTTTCGTTCCTACCACGTGTTTGAGTGCACTTTCGAGAATGAGTGGGCTCGCCCGATCGCGGCCGAAAGGTTCCGATCGCACACGACGACAAGCGAACGGGGCCGATCGCAAGCGAACGGAGCCGATCGCAAGCGAACGGGGCCGATCGCGTGTCGCAGCATACTTACGGCTCCGATCGCGCGTCGCGGAAGACGCCCGCCGTCAAGCTGCTGCGTGCGGCTCAGTAATATAGACTTTAAATACTGTGGACATGATTTAATATCGTTTAAAGATTGTAAAATCCGTACCGATCCGATGCGATGCGAGCCGTTTGGTGGAAATCATCCTTTAGAAGGTAAGTATTATAATGTGTATTCATTCGCTCAGTATTTTAAAACACGCGTTATGATTAGTATAGTAATAAAACTTTTGATGACATCTCTATTATTTCTTTATTTGACACTCCATATCTCAGCACAATGTCAATGCATAATGCATTTTCTAAATACAACAGAATAAAATAGCTTCCACATCGGCAAGAGCGTAGCTATAGCTACGATGTTAAACCTTCAGAACTTAATAATTTAGGTGATGCGAGAACTCGGTACATCTCTTTCCTACTACAGTACTACCTTATCATCTGACGGCGAGCGAGAGAGTAGCAACGAGTGCTAACACCGGGGAGAGGCGATTCGCCAGGCTGTTGTACTTGCTGCTCTGCTCGCAAGTGCCTGGAAAATACAAAAATATTGGTTTACACTTCATGCTTACTATGGGGACCGATTGAATAGGGAAGATGCTTGGATTTATTAAATCGCGTTTCTCAACGTAATACGAAATAAATTATTTAAAAAACAAAAAACCCGACTGCAATTAAAATAACTGAAAAACGAAAAACAAGCTCTATAATTTATAGAAAATTGTAAGAGCAATGTACTTATTGATATTTATAACAATTTTAATTTAACTTGAATGTTGGAAAAGGCATTGTAGGCGGGGACAAGCAAGTCCAAATGTTAAATTATGTCAAGAAATAGTCTTTAACTCTTTTTAGTTTTATTAATAATAATAAAAGAACGGGACGTTTCCGGGGAAAAAATGTAGCCTCTGACACTCTCGCTGCGAAGACGAATCCAATGATACCACATTTGTCAAAATCGTCCAAGTCGTTTTTACTGTAGCGGGGAACATAGAACTGGACATACGTACATTAATACATACATGACGGTGAAAAACATAACCCTCCTTTTGGGCTCCGCCGCAGTCGGGTAATAAAAAGAGGTCACCAAAAGTGAAATTATAATAGTTATTTATGTAACTGGTTCATAATGATGCCTCTTAAGGTACGAGAGCCGAGGTTAGAGCGCGAGCTTGCGAGCGCTCTAAATACAGGCACGAGTACCTTAAGAGCTAATTGTGAACCGTTGCATACATAACTTTTTCTACAAGCTTAAAATGATAATGATAAAAATAAACAATCGCTAAATTTTCTCGTATACTTTACTCGATTTTTCTGCTAACAAATTACTTATCATCAAAGAATTGTTCACTATTCCGATGCGCATTAATAGTTTGTGAATTTTATTGATAAATGTTAACAAATTTCACGCGTATTTTAATAGTTACTAAAAACAGTTCTATCAATTGGTTTATCATAAACAAGTTGGAATGCCAAACGAAACGCCATTTTGTTGCTATCCATATTGAACGTAACCATGGTAACCAAATAACAAATCGATGGATATTAACCATCTATTTTTAGTAATTGAATAAAAACACATTATTTAGTCTCAAAATTAATTTTATTTTTAATATACGTAATTTTAATTGGTGTTAAAATGTTTTTAACGGTTTATATACAAATTATTAGGATGTCAAGTGTTAACTAAACGCCAAGACTGATATCCGGAATGACCGTTACCATGGTAATAACAATGCTATAATAAATTATAGCACTGTTATTACCATGGCAACGCTAATTATAGAATTGTTTTTCCTCTTCGGTTACGCTATAGGTGGTATTCTGACACCATTAACGATATCAATATTAGCGGTTTATAGTACGCGAGTAGAAAAAAACGTTAATAACCCAGTAATTCTATGTGTTCAATATATGGGAAAATCAAACAAATTAATAAAGTTTTAAAACTGGTGTGACATGATACATTTCGGTGTGGTGTTTAAAGTTCACCCCCCATGTTTTTACATATCGTAGTTTTCACGGAGGACGCATTTAAAAAATCATCGCTGACGTGTTCATACAAATTAGTATAGTAATAGAAACACAATTGGTCAATAAGTTCTTGATTGGTTGTCAATTTTGTCCTTGACACTTTTTTCGTTATAGTTGTCCTAAGAAAGTTAAAAAACCGTTAACGGGGACACATTTCTTTGAAACGGTAAGGGGGGGGGAGCTTAGTGAACTTTAAACATCACACCCAAATGTATCATGTCACACTTTATTAATTTGTTTGTCAAAAACATCGAATGACTCAACTATAAATCTTACCGTTGATGGTGAGGTTGTACGCCTTGTCAGGCGGCTGCCCGGACAGCACCGCGCGATCGCACGAGTGCGACACCACGCTGAGCGAGAGAGTCGGCGCGCCGCGGGTTTCTGAAAGTCGAATCATAAGATTAGACTTACAGTGATATTTATACATTACTAGAGGACGCCCGCGACATCGTACGCGTAGAATTAGTTTCCCTCTACTCCCCCCATTTATTCCCGTTGGTGGTCGATTTTCGGAAAATCCTTTCTTAGTGCTCACTTACATCATAAAAGGAACCTCTGTACCAAATTTCAAGTTTCTAGGTATAGTAGTTTCGGCTGTGCGTTGATATATAAGTCAGTCAGATTTGCCTTTTATATATATAGATTTTAACCAATACAGCAGTGTAGTTACCCCAAGCAGAATCTGTCTACCATCGATTAAGTACGAGTTCTTCGGTATTATGATACAAAATTGCTTTTTATTTATTTAATTTGCTTTGAGATCTGACGTTGCAACAGATTATTATGGAGTCATAATGAAACCTCCTACCAATAACATACGCTTGTAGTGGTACCCATGTAACTTACCGTTAGTGTTGAAGTGGTACCCGTGTAACGCACCGTTAGTGTAGTAGTGTTACCCGTGTAACGTATCGTTAGTGTTGTAGTGGTACCCGTGTAACATCCCGTTAGTGTTGTTGTGGTACCCGTGTAACGTACCGTTAGTGTAGTAGTGGTACCCGTGTAACGTTACGTTAGTGTTGTAGTGGTACCCGTGTAACGTACCGTTAGTGTTGTAGTGCTCGTAGACGATGCAGGCGGTGCGCGGGCGCGCGGCGCGCGGGCCGCTGGGCGCCGCCACCACGTAGCCCGCGCCGGCGGACGTCCAGCTGCCGTAGCACGTGTACACTGGAATAGTACCCGGGTACACGTTAACACGACACATTTGCTTCTACCATGGATAAGTCAAAGGAGATGGTTTTTTTTTTAAATCTCTATTGCACAAAATAATACACTTAATATACAACTTTTTATCAAACTTTGTCCCTAGCCTACAAAAACCGTTTCGCCTGATTGTGATTAAAATTAAAGTAATTTATGAGATTGATTTTTGTACGTATATTGATCTTACTATTAATGACAAGGGTATGCTAAGATGGTTTGGTCATCTAGAAAGGATGGATGAAAGAAGGGTTACGAAAGAGATATGGCGAGAGTGAGCGGAGATGTTGGTAGGGGACGTCCTAGACGGACGTACGGTGATCAGATTCGCGATGTACTGAATAAGGGCCAAATCAAAAGCACCCGAAACCGACGTACATGCATGAAGAGATTGATGAATGTAGAGAAAGCGAAAGCTGAATGTTTGGACCGGTGCACCTGGCGTTCCGTTCCGTAGTCTCTGCCTACCCCATTTTGAGACCGGCGTGAAGATATGCATGTATGTATGTATGAATGACACTGGAGTTGTGATGCCGAACCATTTTTACTGTTTAATTCACTATTATTTGAAGAGGAAGTTAGCAGGAGACTGTACAATTTTTTCAATTAGTGGAAAAATGCCCGCCTAACCGATTTTCAAATTAAACAACATTTCTTATAAACGTTTTTGTTTAGAACATACCAGTGCTTGAGCACGCGGACTTGAACTCGATGCTGTCCTGCGAGGCCCCGCAGCCGACAGACGCACTGTCGTAAACGCCGGCGACGCACTCCGCCTCCGCTGTGTCTGACTCGCCGCCACCTGAGAATAAAGCTGAGTTAAAAAAGATGTTTATTCTAAGTTTTTCACAGCCGCGTGGTTGCCGGCTTAGAAAAGCGCCACTCTATGTCTTCCCGTGGAAGTCGTAAGAGGCGACTAATGGCCGAACCCTATATTCAAACCGCGGACAGATAGGCTTACTTCGGATTAAAATTTGACACATTTTGTAAGGCAAAAAGTCTAATTTTAACCCGAAGTAAGCCTTATCTATCCGCGGTTTGAATATAGGGTTTGGCCGTAAGGGAAGGCTGGTATTGCTGTCACTGATACGCTGGTAAACATCTTAGCCTGACTTTGCAAATGTGGTTACAGAATTAACAACTTATGTCACAGCCATATCGCAGCTACATTCTGGGGTCTGGGGGAATTGAATTCACTAACGGGGTTTCTTCAAGTAACCTTCGAGAAAGACGGATGGCCGATCGGAAAATGTCCTGATTTTAATTTTGATTTATTCTCTTTACTGATAACTCACTTGACATTGGAGAAATCGCTGCGGAATACCGCGATGGACCGCCATAAAAAAAAAACACTCACCCATAGTCATTTGCTCCCGCCGCCTCCGGGAGTCTGCCAGCGAGCTGACGACGCTGTACCTGCCGAATATCGGACACCGCTCCGGTGTGAGGTTGGTAGCTGCAACAAAACATTCATTTATTTACGTAAAAGTTTCGGCCAGAAATTTCATTTTTAGCACAAGCTATTATTTCCGCTCAGTCATCATCTACTTATCATTACGAAATTAACGACTCCAACTCGGCGGGTATATTTTAAGTTCAGCAAAGATCCCGTCGCCAACTTCCGATACCATCATCAGATCAGCTCAAAGGTACCATAATATTGCATTGTCATCGGATTTACACATGTATTCCAAATTCCAGCCCATTCCATTGATGGGAACTCGTTTAAATGTGACTTTCAACCCAACCCATTGACTTTTCATAATGTTTAAAGAGTTGTACAGTCACGAGATTTAATTTGGTACCCACCTTAGGTCCAAAATCAATCTGTCATTCTACAACAATAAGGTTGAGTTTCCTAAAAGTTACAAATGACTTGACATCTCTAATGACGTTGACGACTTCAAGCCGGGTTCTGCCGTTTGAACAAAATAATTTTTCGTCAAATCTATCATTTCGTCAAATATTTCATTTGGTCAAGCGCTATTTTTTCCGAAACTGTAAATATTTCAGGATTTATTTCAGAACCATCGTGTAGAATCCTATAGGTTAGGTTAGGTTAGTTTTATAAAAATCCTGAAATATTTGCAGTTTTGAAAAAAAAGCGTTTGACCAAATGATAAATTTGACTAAATGATACATTTGACGAAACATAATTTGGCCAAACGGCAGAGATCCACTTCAAGCATATTTTTCTTGAAATGGTCCCAAATTAACGCACGTGACCGTACCTACAGAACCTGTAGGTTAGGTTTGGTTAGTTTTATAATTATAACAATCCAGGAAAGTTAAACGCTTTCAGAGAAAAACGATTTTCGGACGAATGAAAATTCGGACAAACAAAACAGCATACAAAAGTTTTTGTAACTTACGATTTGTAACCGTACTCACTTATTAGGGTGATGTAGGGCTGTCTCTCCTTCTCGGCGCACGCGTCCTGCGGCGACTCCCAGAGCTCTTTGCCGGAGCGGAGTTCCAGCACGTTGGTGGAGCGTCGATGGAACACCAGGCACATGTGGCCGGATTCACTGTGGAATAAGGTTTATAAATACATAATAACTCATCAACATTTAACATAAGAGCTAGGCTCTGGTCGGTGGAGTAATAGAGAATATGCATGTTTTTTTTTTCATCTTCAATAAACGCTGATTCATGTAACAAACAGGTGAGAAAAATCATTTTTTGAATAGCTATAAAAATAACCAAGATATAAGCCAACAAAGATTTGTTCCTATCTCTTTATACTACAGAATTTTACGTGGAGTTTATATTATGGCCGAACTACACAATGACGTCACCGGTGCACTTCGGATCTCTCTAGCTGTCTAATTAGCAGTTTAAAATGCTTGTATCATCCGTATTTCTTGACCGATTTTAATTTTATTTTCACTTTTGGTGATCTCTTTTACGGTATTTTATTTATTTTTTATTCCCTATTGCCACTTTTCTTTGTTCTCTGCCAGCTTTTTCAACTCCTGATACGACACGCTATGACCTTCTGCCTTATTTGGCTGAAGTAACTAAGCTTAGGTCTTCGTCTTGCTCTTTTTCCCTTAACTTTGCCCTCCAAAATGTTCAAAAAGAAACTTACGTGCCTTATCAGGTGTCTCTTCATCATAATAACTATGATAGATAAAAACCATCGATATATCGGCGACTCCTTTTAGAGCTTATATCTCTTAAACGGCCCAACCGATTTTCATGAAAATTTAGATAGTAAAAAAAACAGCATCCGAATCGGTTCATCCGATAGTCCATGTCATGTATTAAACACAGGATACTTCTTTACTCTAATGTTTAATTTTCAAAGAAAACACGAAAAAAGTAGTTACCTACAGCTGACGAAATCTACACACCTACATAAATTAAATCACGCCTGTTTCCCAGAGGGGTAGGCCACTTCTTTCCACCTGCTACGATCCTGACATATCTCTTTCGCTTCTTCCACATTCATACATCATCGAGTCATGCATGCACGTCGGTTTCGGGTACTTAAGATTCGGCCCCTTTCCAGTATTTCATATTCATATTCATTCATATATTTATTAATAATATAAATTACAGGTCAAAAATAAAGTAGGTATATAATATACACTATAACAGTGCAGTGACGTTAACTTAAACGTAATTCATTATAAAAATAATAATAATAATGTCAAAGTATAACAATAAAAATTATAAATTGTATGTTAGAACTAAATTAAAGATACAGTTCTTTATGGTCATAAAAGGCCTGCTCGACTAGCCATCTTTTTAGTTTAAATTTAAATGTCGATGCACTCTGTGCAGCAACAACATCTTCGGGGAGATGATTATACACCTTCGGGCCCATGACGTGTGTGAGCTTGTCCGACTTGGCCAGCCGGTGCGGGGCGACGGGCAGCCTGCCGGGCGCGCCCCCAGCGCGGGTGCTGCGCGCGGCGGACCGGCGGGGCGCCGGCGCCGCGCTCGCGGGGAACCCGTCTAGTTGTTGTCGTGTGTTCACTGCGACTTGGAGTATTAGCAGCGATGGTAGAGTAAGGATTTAAAGTGTTGCCTCGCAGACTCGGTCTGTGCGACACGAACTATTGCACGCACGGCACGTTTTTGAAGTCGAAACACCCGTTCCCAGTCAGCAGCTCTCGCCCACAGTTCGACTCCGTACTGCAGATGTGCGTGAACAGTTGCGAAGTAGCACTTGCGCACCATTTCACGAGGCACTACCCGAGCCAACCGTTTTAGGGCAAAGCAAGCCGTGGACAGTTTACCACACACTTTGTCTATATGGGACGCCCAAGTGAGTCCCCTGTCCACTTCAAACCCCAGGAACGTAGTATTGGCTACCTGATCAATGGTGTAACCGTCCGCGATTACCAACAGCGGCCGCATCTGCCTACCCGAGAGGTCGAAGTGTATATATTGAGTCTTTTTCATATTTAATATTAGACCGTTAAGTTTAAACCACTCGGATAGGCATACCGCGGTAATATAAAGCTGGCGTTCCAGTTCACAACAGGTCGGAGCGCAGACAACGACCGCCACGTCATCCGCGTACATAAAGGTTTCACCGCTGTGTATAGCCTCGGGTAGGTCATTCAGAAGGAGGGAGAAAAGCAAGTTCGAAACGGATGAACCCTGCGCGACCCCCAAGTGGGTGCGCACCGAGTCTGAGCGCACGCGCCCGTCGTCCGCGACCACCACCTGAGACCGGCCGCGCAGCGCGTCAACCATTAGAGCAAGAGCGCGATCAGCGAAACCATAATAAGACAGTTTGTCTTCCAAAACTCCGTGATCTGCTACGTCAAATGCTTTGGATAGGTCGCAACAGATCACGGCAACCTGTTTTTTGCACTCCCGAGCATCCAAAATGCGGCGCACCACGCACCGTGCCAGCGATGTGGTCGATCGGCCTTTACGGTAAGCATATTGACGATCGGATAGTGCGTTCGTAGATTTTAGGAAGTCGGTTATTCTTGAGCTGAGACCATGTTCAAACACTTTCGCCATGGCAGGAATAATGGCAACCGGTCGGTATCCATCGATATTCTCCCTTTTACCTTTACCCTTAAATAGCGGTGATATTCGACTTTCCTTCAGAGGCTCAGGAAAAACTCCCTCGCGAAGACATTTGTTATACACAATAGCCAGCACTGGCGACAGGTGTTCAGCCACTGACTGAAGGATGACCACTGAGATATCAAATATATCTTTAGTAGTCTTCGTTGCTACGCCAGATGTTAAAATGGCAAACACCTCGTCCGACGTGAAGGGCCTCAGTCTAACGCTCCTGTCCGCAGGCGCGCGCGCGGCGCGCAGAGCGGCTAGCGCGGCCGGCCGCACTGCGGGCCGCGCGCCGCACGCCGCCGCCGCCCCGGCGAGTCTGTGGTTCATTGCATCGGCAGCACTTTTCTTACACGGAAAGTGACTGCCGCTACAATCCTTGATAATTTCCGTGAAGTCAATTTGATGAAAGATTGGTTTGCCCCTCTCTTGATTGATAACAGACCACATTGATCGGATAGTGTTGAAGCTGTTGCATATTGTTTTGGTGTAAAAAGACGATTTTTCTAAGTTTAGCAATTTTGAGTATTTATTATTCATGTCAGATATTAAGTTCGAAATAATGACATTATCAGGCATAAGTTTTCCAATGTCAATAATATTAAATAATAACTTTTTAAATTCATAAATGTCAGAGGTAACCCACGAGTTACTTTTGCGGTTATTTACTGTCTTAACGGGAAAACAGATATCAATCCTGCTCCTAATTATGTTTATAATAGACATAATCAAGTCTGGTATCGATTTCTCGTTATTTAACACAATCTGCACCCAGTCTATGCTCTGTATAGCAGCGTTGAAGCTGTCATAACTGCGCGGTGTGTAGAGGCGAGCGCGGCGCGTGAGTGGCGGCGGCTCGCGGCGCGGGCGGCGCAGCGCGGCGCGCACGGCCAGGTGGTCGCTCAGGTGCGTGGTGACGGGTGCCGTTCGCAGCGCGCCGCTCGCTCCGTTCCAGTATACGTGATCCAGACTGGTGGCGGTAGTGGGCGTGACCCTAGTCGGAAAATTCACCTCGTTTCTGAAGTCATAGGCCCTAAGGAGGTCATACAGTTTTTTTAAAACGGGTTTTGTGTTACTTACATCACAGCCTACATTGTCTATATTAGTATCTCCTAGGATTAAGTAGTCTTTATCAATATAAGCTAATTTATCGAGCAGGCGTTCCAAATACCATAGGAAATCATTATTGCTAATGTTACAGTTTGATCTGTATAAACAAATAATTGTCATGTTAAAATCTAAGAGATCTATAGCAGAAATCTCACAATAGCGTGTTTCAGATAAAGCGATCAGGTCTAAATTCTCAATTGCTCGCATGTCATCGCGCACATATAGACATGATCCACCGTGTTCATTGTCAGCCCTGCAGAAGCTGGACACCAAACTATACCCGTTGATGTTTACGGACTTCAATTTATTTTCTGTTAACCAGTGTTCAGTTATTCCTAACACGTCGCATTTCAATTCATTTTGTAGCAAAAGCTCAAGTCTTTGCGTCTTGTTATCTAACGCGCGAATGTTTTGGTGACATATTACTAACTCGGGCGGTTGAGCTATTTTTTTGGCCGTTGCGGCGGGTAGTTCAGTCGCGCTGCTCGCGCGCAGCAAGTCCGCGGCTGCTCGGGCCCTCGACGCAGCTCTCGGGTCCCCGCGCGGTGCGGGGGTGGCTCCGAAACCACTTCGTGAATTTAACGCGCGGTGGCCACACCGTCGGCGTATTAAAATTATCAAAATATTTCTCCGGAATTCCAATAATGAATGCCGCATGCCTGTCGGTTTTTATTATTCTTTTTTCTACGGTGTAGTCGTTGGATTTTATAATCTTATTTAAGAAAATTCTCTTCCTTTCTCCGATTTAATTCGAAAAAGTACCCTTCCACTCACTTTCGCTCTGTATATCTCGTTCGTCAATCTTCTTTCTTCCATCTTTTCCAAAAGACCGAACCATCTAAGCATGCCCTTTTCAATCTTAGTCACTAAATCCTCTTTTAGTCCACATTGCTGACAAAATGTAGTGCTAAAATATAAGTTTGTAAGCCTTACCATCCTTTGGTGACATGCGCCACCAATCGAATGTGTTTCTTGTCTTTCTGCTCGAGTATCGAGTGGCACACAAGCCGCTTCTCTTCAAGGTGACCATCCGAGTCCGTGATCTGAAAACAGCATACAAACCTGTCAAGTAAACTATCCATACAAAAAAAACCCGACTGTTGCTAACCAACTTTAAATCTCTAATAAATCCTAAATGATAATTCAAAATGAAAAATGAAGAAAAAACCTAAAGAGCTATATACCTTGAGCGTGGCGTTCTTGGTGGTGAAGTGGTACTGGTGCGAGTGGTCCAAACTGAACCACTTGTGGTGCTCCACGATCCAGCCCGGGAAGTGGCAGCGGTTGTGCTCGTCGTCGCCTGCAAACAAACAAACAAATTTAACTTACGACAAGACAACGACAAAGGGACATATTGAGCATTACAAAAGAAGATGATGATAATGAAACAACACGAGTAAAGATTTTAATGTAGTACGTGGTTTCGAAGAGGAGACTATTGTTGAAGTACAAGAAACTGATGGGTATGTCCCATTTGCTCCATGGAACTACGAATTTTGTATTGAACATTACGTCAAAGTTCAATACAAAATTCGTAGTTCCGTGGAACAAATGGGACATACCCAAACTGATCTCGAGGTGGTAGATGAAACACTTACCGTCCGACTGCCTACCGTGGGCGAAGACAGGTAACGTGGCGTCTCCCGATTAAGCGATGTAATAAGTCATACTCTTGTCACTGTACCGGCCACATCATCATTCAAAATAGAGCAAGAGAGCACTTTTACATAATCTATAATTACCTGACTGATTTATTTATCCGATTGTAGATTGGTCTAGACGAAGCTACTAAAGTCCTGGCAGGCAGACTTAGCTAAAGATAGTTATGACATTGTGACAATAGCAATAGAGACTCAAGAAGAAAGACTTCAATTAGGAATAACTAGATGGAGTATATTAGGAGAGGCATTCACAGATGCTCTGAAGAATAATGCCAGCGCTTCCCAAGACATTTACCTCAAGATGATCTATAAAAGACTGAATGCTTGAAAGCCCGAGAAAGTGGTATATGTAACCCGAGATAAGAGAGACATAAGAAAGAGAGTGGCGAAGAGATGCCCCATCTAGAAATCAATGGGGGAAAATAAAACAGGCTTGAACTAATAGATGCTCACGATTATAATACTAGCACTTTCCTAAAGGAGACCACTGTGGAAGAACAAGACACTCAGCTTAAGGTGGTAGGTGAAACACTTACTGTTGGTAAGCCTCATGGTCCTACTGCCGTCCGTGGGTGAAGACAGGCCGTTGCACGTGGCGTCTCCCGACTGGGCGATGTAATACGTCATACTCTTGTCGCTATGTTGTCCCTTGTAGATAAAACATCTGGAAACATTTAATATTATAACCTGGAGGCACTGAGGATCGAAGGTCTAAGGTGTAATTATTATTGGGGGGGTTGAGATGGGCCTTGTGCAGCTTCGACCATTGCTGATCTTTTGTGGCAGCGTTTTGTTTAGAGCTCACCGCAAAGGCCCGTTGCGTCCAGGAATTTCCAGATGCTTTGGGCAGTGAGGAGTTGTATCTCTTGTGGGTCCATGATAATGTCGCCCTATGTGGATACTTCTGTTCCGCATTAGTAGTCCGCATGAGCAGAGGAAGGTCTAAGGTATATGAGTTTAGATAATTTCTATAAAGATGGCGATCTAAGTGCAGTAAGAGGATTGTCAACCGACTCTTAAATGTGTGATGTTGTAATAAAGCAACTTACCTGTAGGTGTCCTCATCAGAAGCTAGAGCGGTTCTCCGCTGCACCTGCGTGATCTTGCCTACCAGGTATCTGGTGGAACCTTCCTTCCACGTCGCGAGGCACACCAGTTCCTCAACTGGAAATTCCACAGGAACATGGTTAGTATAGGCATATGCAAAAATTGCTGTTTGACTCCAAATTTTAGAAGAATGGCCATTATAAATGCCAATATCTTATTGGGTCAAAGTAAATATAAATCAATAAATATCGGGGGAAAATCTCACACCAATTGACCTAGTCCTAAACTAAGCTCTAGGCTTGTACTATGGGTACTAGAAATTCTATACAATGATAAAAATACATAGAGAGAAATACATAATCAAATACATAAAAAACATCCAAGACTGATAAACAAATACTGGCCCTCATCACACAAATATCTGCCCTTACCGGGATTTGAACCCGGAACCGCTAGCTTCGTAGGCAGTATCACTACCAACTAGGCTATCGTGTCGTCAAATAAAAACAAAGTATGGGCCCATCTAATTCTGTACAATATAATTTAAGATTTTCTCTATTTCAGAGATTCTCAAGCTGTTCGCTTACCATTGCTCTCCGTGGCCTGGACGTCAGGGCACGCCATGTACCGAAGCAGCAGACGAGAGTCATCGGTGCAGGATTCCGCTCGCGACGGCGGATTCGTACAGTCCCCAGCGCCGCTGTAACAGCAAAACATAGTATTAGTCACGACAGCATTTTTTTTTTAATATTCCATTTATGCTGATACGATTTAGTCTTCCTTAGTTATACTTAAAAGCTCCTTAATGACTAGAAAGCTACGACTACAAACATTCTAGGAGCATCTAGATTTTAAATTACTTTATATAAGTTCTATTGGTAATCGTTCACTACAACTGATATAAAAGTAACAGCGCTAGTCTGAATGGGCAGGGCTTCGACATCGGCTCCTAGCGGAACATCGAGTAGAGCGCAGAACGTTCCAGAAGCGTCTAGAAGCATCTAGAAGGATCTAGAACCCACTGATTGTAGGTGAAGATGAACAGCACTGGTCTGAACTGGCAGGGCTGCGGCCACGGCTCCTTGCGGAACATCGGGTTGAGCGCAGCACGTTCTAGAAGCATCTAGAAGCATCTGGGAGTATCTAGAACCCACCGGTTGTATGTTAACGTGAACGGCGCCGGTCTAAACGGACAGGGCTGCGGCGTCGGCTCCTTGCAGAACATCAAGTAGAACACAGAACGTTCCAGAAGCGTCTAGAAGTATCTAGAAGGATCTAGAACCCCGTTTAGATGAACAGCGCCGCCGGTCTTAAGGGACAAATGCCCTAATATTTGTCACCTAAAAGTCTTCAATGTCTATGAGCATCCATAACGGTCTAGAAGCATCTAGGAGAATCTGGAACCCACCGGTTGTTGGCAAAGGTGTACGATGCCGGTCTGAACGGGCAGGGCTGCGGCGTCGGCGTTGGCTCCTTGCGGAACATCGAGTAGAGCTTAGAACGATCCAGAAGCGTCTAGAAGCACCTAGAAGGATCTAGAGCCCACCGGTTGTAGGTGAAGGTGAACGGCGCCGGTCTAAACGGACAGGGCTGCGGCGTCGGCTCCTTGCAGAACATCAAGTAGAGCGCAGAACGTTCCAGAAGCATGTAGAAGGATCTGGAACCCACCGGTTGTTGGCAAAGGTGTACGATGCCGGTCTGAACGGGCAGGGCTGCGGCGTCGGCGTTGGCTCCTTGCGGAACATCGAGTAGAGCGCAGAACGTTCCAGAACCGTCTATAAGCATCTAAAAGGATCTAGAACCCACTGGTTGTAGGTGAAGGTGAAGGTGAACAGTGCTGGTCTGAACTGGCAGGGCGGCCACGGCTCCTTGCGGAGACATCTGATAGAGCGTAGAACGTTCTAGAAGCATCTAAAAGCATTTAGAAGCATCTAGAAGGATCTAGAACCCACCGGTTGTATGTGAAGGTGAACGGCGCCGGTCTGAACGGGCAGGGCTGCGGCGTCGGCGTCGGCTCCTTGCGGAACATCGAGTAGAGCGCAGAACGCTCCAGGACCGTCTTAAAGCATCTAGAAGCATCTGGAAGGATCTAGAACCCACCGGTTGTAGGTGAACGTGAACGGCGCCGGTCTGAACGGGCAGGGCTGCGGCGTCGGCGTCGGCTCCTTGCGGAACATCGAGTAGAGCGCGGCATCTCCTGTTATGGACTCGCAGATGGTGGCGAGGGACTCCTTCGAAGAGCAGTATGCTGGAATGGAGAAAGGTTAGTTAGATGCTTGCTTAGAAAATGATGTTAGATTTAGCAAACAAATGATTCGATAATTTAGATCTTGTTAAGATACACATCCAGTAGGTACCATGAGTTACAATTACCGTAGTCGCTAGAAAGTCGAATGTTCTGTCCCTCGCACTTTATAAGAATACTGTGAGGGACAAAGCATTCTACTCCCTAGCGAGTACGGTAATATAAACTCAAAAGACTGAACAGTAAATGAGAAAGTCATAGTTTCATACATACATTAGAATTTGCATTACAGACACTCAATATAAACGGTCGTTTTCATCATAATGTTTCTTTGTAGGATTTGAAGTCGCATACCTGGAGTAGGAACATAGGCAGTTAAATATATAACAATGTTCACGTTACATCAATTTACTTACTTTCTTTATATTGTAGAACATATTTGTGCTTTTCATGTATCACCATGCATCTGTAGCAGTCTTCACTCCTGAAATAGAGAAAACGATACGTTATTCAGTGTTAACCCAGCAAGAAGTAAAATAATAGTGTGGATGTAAATCGTCAATTATTGGCCACCGTCAGTAACTGGCCACTTTGCAATAATCTGTTTGAAGCAAAAGATATGCTGATATTTGTGCGATTAAACTAAAATACCTAGATCCAGAGTTGTTATCCGGACTACTGTCAAAGTATCTTTACGAACGGCGTCTGTATATATAATGGGTGGCTAGTAACTAAATGACATTTTCTCAAGTGGCCAGTTATTGAAGATTTACCTACACTACTACTTAGGTCGTAGGTAGGAGGTAGGTAGGTGGGGAACTACTTAGGTCGTTTTGTGACCAAAAAAAATTTGAAAGCCCTGCCTTTGTGTACACAGAACTCAAATACCGCGGGAAGGGGAGGGGGAGGACTTGCACTTGAGCATTTTTTAAATACATATTGAGGATGCGCCCAAGACAACTCCGTCTGAGGCGTCCACGTCACTTTCGCGTAACGTAGTAGTATCCTGGTCCCGTGCTGCATCCACCGTCATATGTTACGTGGTCGCCATAGATGAAACCGTATTCTCAATACCGCTCGTGTATCTGTCTTCCAAATACGCTGGGTATGGAAGGTTGCTCCAAGTCAAGAAAAACAGGCCGACGAGTAGATCGAAGATCTTGTCAAGGTCCTCTTATTACGAGAGGCTGAGTCCAGCAGATGATGCTGATGATGATTACGATTATGGTGGTGATGGTGAAAAGGATGATATTGATGGTGGTGGTGATATAGATCACAGTGGTCATGGTATTGGTGATGATGGTGGTAATGATTGTAATGATTATGGTAATGATAGTAATGATGATGATGTTGGTGATGACGGTAGTTATGGAGGTGGTGATGATCGTGGTAATGATCGTAATGATGATGGTGATGGTTAAAATGATGAAGTTGGTGATCACATTGGTCATGGTGGTGGTATGATCGTAATGATTACAGTGATTAGTGATCGGAATGTAGTGGTGACGGTTTAGTGGTGGAGGCAATGATGTTGGTGATGGTGGTGACGGTAATTTTAATTAAGATGTTGGTGGTGGTTGCAATAATGTTGATCGTGAAGATCATGAAGATGATAATGACGATAATGCTAATGCTGTGCCTCACCTGTCATGCAGCAGGAACTTGTCATAGCTGTCAGTCTCCGTGCACTCCCCCTTGGACTGAATGTGTGTGGAGTTGATGGCGATCAGCATCGGGACGCCGGACTGGAACCAGCTCCCGGTCCAGGACTCGGGAAACGTGCAGCCTCCACCTGGAAACAAGGAAAGGTGATGTTAGTAGGGCCATTCTCCATGTTCATGCAAATTCACATGTTTTGGATTTATTTGTATGATTGTGTATGCAAATAGGTTGTGCTGTGTGAAGCCGCCTTATGACCATAGACATAGACCTAATCTAGTTAGTCATAGACTCAGAGCTGTCAACGCTTAGAGGTTAGATCACTTCCATTTTCACTTCTACTTCGACTTCTGTTCAAATCCTGTCAACGGATAACGTGCTTTTTATTCATGCTAATTGTAATTTCGTGTTTTACTGTTTAACTTGGATTAAATACTAGTAGAAAAGCACCAGTGTTCACATTTCAACGTCATCACCACAATCCCTGGGAGCCTGCACGATTCGAACCCGCGCCAGACTCCGGGGACAGACCTTCATCAATTTCATCAACCACCACGAGATCGGTAATACAACCCAGCCGCCAGGATCAGACGGCTACTATTATCGTTCACTCCACTAACTGGAAAATTTGAACAGTCCCCTCCCAACTTTCTCTTCAAATAATAGTGAATTCAACAGTAAAAATGGTTTTGCATCACGACTTCAATGTCGTTCATACCAAGATCAATGTCTGTACAAAAGTTAATCTCATCTATTATTTTTATTTTTATTACAATTAGGCGACAGGGGACTGTTTTCGTAGTCTTGGGACAAATTCAGATTCAGATTCAGCCACGCCATTTGGCTTAACGCGGAGGCGTGGCGTGTTCCAAGGTTGAATTTCGACATTCACGATGGTTCCATTCGGATCCAAAATCTTTTTTGTACAGAATTTTATGCAGATTAATCATGTAATGAAACATTTTTTGCTATGAGCCACCGTTTACGAGTTATTTACGAAAAACTAAAAAAAGTGACCTTTACATGTTAGCTCCACCCCCACCCATCAGTACTTTTAGTGTGTGGCTTAAAACACCATTCCCTACTACTATGCCAAAATTCGCTTATAAACGAGTTTTTTCCCCTGATTTTGCTTCGTTGCTTATGCTATATAATATCAGTAGGAAAAGTAATATTACAAAATTTAATTAAAAGTGCTTATAAAATGACTTACATATTAATTGAAATACTACTTTATTATAATTGTTTGGGTATTCATCTTCTTAGACACAATAGAGAGATCTTGTTATATTTTAGCACATTGGTAATATTTTGTCATACTTATCAAATTCTGGGTTTGGGACATACCAGGGTACTGTTTTTTCACATGTTCAAATAATTATAACTAAATAGTCCGCATTATTTTTGGTATGATATCAGACACGTTAAAAATATAGTTATTATTTGACACGAAGACCTTTTTTATTTCACATTAATCAAAAGATATTATTCCAAAAAAGCGACGTACAGCGATTTTCCAATTAGTGGAGAAAGACCCAGTAAAAGAACTGGTGATTGAAAGGAAGAAAATCATCTCTAGGTTTCTGTCATCGTTTTTCATTTCTGATTTAAAGTTACTTCGTAACCATATTGTTATTAAATCTGAAAAAAAAAACAATAACTAACATAACATTGATGACATTATGGGAACAGCAGTGTTTTTTATTTAATGGCATGAACATCTGTACACACTTTTGGCTTCGTTCAGCTTACATACAAACAACTTGTAAAAGCTTATAATATTAATAGCGTTCATTCTTCCATCATAAACTTCACAATCGATAATTAAATCAGTATACCGCGCCACTTTCAATGGCGTCCTAAACAAATCACATATTGTGTTGAAAACATTTCAAAATGGCCGTCCATTGTTTACAATGCTTAAAGCTGGGCATTCACGGACGCGACGTTTGTCTCGGCGACAGATGTAGTGTTTACAACTGGATGGTCGTAATATTTTGACCACATTCATGGGCCCGCCACGCCACGCCTCAAAGCCATAGAACGCATTCACGACCACGCCATTTGGCTTAACGCGGAGGCGTGGCGTGTTCCAAGGTTGAATTTCGACATTCACGATGGTTCCATTCGGATCCAAAATCTTTTTTGTACAGAATTTTATGCAGATTAATCATGTAATGAAACATTTTTTGCTATGAGCCACCGTTTACGAGTTATTTACGAAAAACTAAAAAAAGTGACCTTTACATGTTAGCTCCACCCCCACCCATCAGTACTTTTAGTGTGTGGCTTAAAACACCATTCCCTACTACTATGCCAAAATTCGCTTATAAACGAGTTTTTTCCCCTGATTTTGCTTCGTTGCTTATGCTATATAATATCAGTAGGAAAAGTAATATTACAAACATTTGTCACGCCAATAAAATTGAACATAAATTAGACATTCGCAAAACATCAATAACATTCCCAGAAAGCAATAACGAAAACAATTAAAATAATAATTAATTTCAACATCAAATGCAATTGTTAAGAGAGAATACAAATTGAATGATTAAAATTCACAATTACGAGAGTTGCAGTCACAACAATTTGGCGGTGACAGACAGACAGACAAATTAGATTTCGAGTCTTTTGTGCTTTGGGGGCGGGATAGATAGGTTTAATAAGAGAGATGATGACCGAAAACGTCTTAGAGTTCCAATGTACCTATTAATTAATTATACCACAGTTTAAACAAAAAAATATATTTGTGTATGTATGTTTTAAAAAATAATGGTACATTAAATTTCGTTCCACATAACTATAAGATAGATAAAATCCTCCATATAACCTGCTGTCAAATTAAAAAAACCGCATCCATATTGATTCACCCTTTTAAGAGCTACGGTGCCGGACAGACACACAGAAAGACACATGTATGGGTATTTTGTATGGGACACCTCTTTAAATTTAATAGTAGGTTGTTCAAAAAGGGACTAAAACAAGGACTAAGACATAAAGTCTATATTCACAATCACTGAAATCACTGAAAATGGCGATAATCCTCCATTCACAAACACCGTAATTGGTTGTTTAGGTGTTTCCAAAGTAAATAAAAAAAAATGTCCCTAGAACTATAAGGAGCTTTAGTCCCGATGATGTTGAGACAAATAACATTTTAAGAGCATTAGAAGTGAAAACTTCATTTTATTTGTATTTTATGTTGAATAGCGGTTATTTATTACACACTCACCCCCTTACTAATAAACGTTGAGTAACGGTGGTATAGCATACAATGTTTTGTCCTTATCTGTCAAATCCAAATGTCACAATGACAGATAAGGACAAAACATTGTATAGCTATACCACCGTTACTCAACGTTTATTAGTAAGGGGGTCAGTGAACATTTCAAGTGTAAAGCTATTAAGGTTCATGAGATACAGCACGCTGAGATACAGACGGTCGGAGGCTTGCATGGTACCCTAATAATACCTCGTCGAGACCTACTAATACCTAATGAGACCTCGTCGTGTTGTTCTCATAGTCTTTATTATTAGTTAAAGGTTTATTGACCTTACATTTGTAATAATTTTATTTTTGCTAGTTTTAAGAATTTATTGTTTATTACTTTATTACCTTATGTAACTTACTTTTAAGTATTATTTTGTTATTATGATTGAAAAAATGACCTTCTGCTGGAGTTTCTTGCGGCGCTTCTTCTCCGCGATGATGGTCTTGTCCGAAGCGCTGGTAGATTCACTCATGTTACCGACGTGTAAAAGAGCCCTCATGTGGCCTATTTACTGAATAAATATTTTGAATTTTGAATTTTGTTTTTGAATTTTGAATTTTGAATAAAATAGACTTATTAAAATATCTAACCTTTAATTTCTCTGACATTACCATAATTGTCGACGTGTTCTAAGGCATATGTCAAATTGTCAAGTAGTCATTTCGCTAATACAATAATAACATACTCAGGATACGAAACAGAACGATAATAACGATAAATTCCAGTACTTAGTATAATTATGGTAAAATGTAAATAGCATTGCATGCACATGATTATACGAGTATAAACAGGGTCTTGAAATGGTGCAAAAGTACTTATTTTTAACCCTTGACGCAAAAAAGGGGTGTTTAATGTTACCTGTGTGTGTGTGTGTGTCTGTCTGTGGCACCGTAGCTAAACGGGTGAACCGATTTGGAAGCGGTTTTTTTTATTTGAAAGCAGGTTTTTTAGCGGTGGTTCTTAGCTAGGTTTTACGAAAATCGGTTGGGCCGTTTAAAAGAAATCAGCTCTGAAAGAAGGGGTCATAACGTCGTTGGTTTTTATCTTGATATCTAATAGTTGTTTATAGTGTTTCGTACCTAAAGGGCCCAGGGCCCTATTACTAAGACTGTCTCCGCTGTGCGTCCGTCTGTCTGTCCGTCATCGGGCTGTATCTAATAAACCTTAATATATTGAAATCTTGAGATTGAGGTCTCAAAATTGCTAATGTCTATGGGTCGATAAAAAAACAAATCCAATACTTAGTATAATTATGGTGAAATTATAAAAGCAGTGCGTGCGATTATATAAGCAGTCTTGAGATGGTGCAAAAGTACTTTTTTTAGTATTCCGTACCCAAAGGGTCCCAACAGGGCCCTATTACTAAGTCTCCGCTGTGCTTCCGTCTGTCTGTAAGCAGGCTGTATCTCATGAATCTTAATACCTATTAAAGTTCATGAGATAACCTATCTAGGTTGAAATCTTTAGATAGAAGTCTAGAAATTGGAAATGTATATGAGTTTCAGAGTCTGCTTCCCATCAGGTGTAACTATATCGTCATCACATTTTTGCTACTCTTTCTAAGTGAATATGAGCTAACGTAACGTCAAAAATATAATAACGATATTAAAGCGATATCGCCTAGATCAAAGCGCAATAAAGGTACTGTGCTTCCCTAGGAATGTCATGAAAAATCTGATGATATAATATTATTTTAATGACTGAAACTATAATAACATACATTATAACATCGTAAAATAATACCGTATCCACTGCAACGCCCCGCGTCTAAACGAATTAGGTACAACCGTCTCGCTCGCGCACAGGTTTTTATAATCAGTGCGACAGAGACGAGAGAATGCGGCGAGGAAATGAGCGAAGTTCATTAGGCATTCATAAAATGAAACTCAATCATATTATTTCTCGACGCGTTTAGAAATGGACGGGTTTATGCAAAAGAGAATATTTTATTGAGTTTCTGCGTTTTAAATATAATATTATAGCACAGCAAGCACACGAAACTCAGTGACTCGGTTATTAAAAGCTTTTATTTCACTTTGAATGTTTGTTTGTTTGTTAGCCTTCACAATTTTCAATAAACCTAGGTAAGAACCACCTAAGTTACAAATTAAACTAGTTTTCTTACAAAAATACATACAAAAACTCACGGCTTTGCTCCTAGAGTGGGGTAGGTAGAGCTACTGAATTACCAACAACTCTAATTTATTGATAATTCTGTAGCCACATTTTGCACAATTAGGCTATAGTAGGGGAGCCCAAGAGGGGATTTCGGGATTTACTCGAGCGCGGCAGATTAACATAGGGGGGCATCCTTGTACCCTGTTGAGTACCTCCAGCAAATATGAGCACTTTATCCTGGAACGTGCGTCCAGGATAACCGATCAGCGTAGATAGTAAAAAAAAATCAATAGCTTGAAATACTCCAGCGCGTCAGATTAAGGTAAGGTAGGTTAATTACATGCCAAAAAGTCTATATTTCAATAATCTGACGATTTAAGCGTAACGCAAGGGGGTGGGAGGGTCACGAATTTCCCACCCCTCCCACCCCCTTGCGTTACGCTTAAATCGTCAGATTATTGAAATATAGACTTTTTGGCATGTAATTAACCTACCTTACCTTAATCTGACGCGCTGGAGTATTTCAAGCTATTGATTTTTTTTTACTATCTACGCTGATCGGTTATCCTGGACGCACGTTCCAGGATAAAGTGCTCATATTTGCTGGAGGTACTCAACAGGGTACAAGGATGCCCCCCTATGTTAATCTGCCGCGCTCGAGTAAATCCCGAAATCCCCTCTTGGGCTCCCCTACTATAAGACACCAGTGTATTAGTGACAGGTTGCAAGCCCATCGCCCAACAGTACTACAAGCCTTATATTCCCTTAGTCGCCTCTTACGACATCCACGGGAAGACATGGAGTATCACTATTCTATACAAGGTGTTACAAAAATACCCGTAAAGCCGAAAGGGGGTTAAATGGTGCCTTATAACAAGTCCATTTACAATATTTGAGAACCGTACTATCACCGTATGACTTACCGGCAAAAAAAATAAAATCATTGTATTCATTGATGTGCAAACCCTATTTCAGTAAAATTAAAGAGTAAACCACGCAGACTGTTTATGTACATTTTTACCTAATTCGTGAAACGATCAAGAGACATACTAACAAAATGTACAGAATTCGATTAGATAGTTATTACAAGTCGAGTTTTGTAGTCGTAATATTCTGAGTCAGAAAGCATCGTCATTTTGGAAAAAACACGAAACAATTGTAGAATCGATAAGATTTGAAATTGACAACATAACATTTTTTCCGTCTTGACGTTTTTTGAAGCCAGTACTTAAGCATAATGACAGTATTGAACCTTTGTGGATGAAAACCAGAAAAACCATTAAAGTTGACAATTATTAAATTGGTAGGTTGGCCTCTCTGTTAAATAATCTATGCTAACTCCGGTTCCCTGACATGACAGCTTACTAGGGTTGACAATATATTTGGCTTTGATAATTTATTATATTTTTTACGGGGTATTTTGTAACACGTTGTATAAACTAAACATATATGTTTAATTATAAGTCCGAAGTCAAGTATGATGTATATATTCCTCGGAACAGGAGAGGGGGAGAGTAGGACTATACGTCAATGCAGTGCTGCAAGCCCCCCTGATTGGCCTAACCAGTGGCAGCAGCATGATAAGCGACGCCTCGTACTTAAGTATCTAGTATGATCGATCTCCTCGAAAAACGAACGCTCATCTGAAAGATCGTCAATTTCTGTGTATGAAAAACCACTGCTGCATTTTCCAAACAGTGGAGAAAGTGGTTGCTGCAGCGATTAAACGTCGCCCTCCGCGCAGTCAGGGTTTTAGCATCGCCATTTCGTGTTCCCCCATTAATGACGTGACTAATTATATATAGTATATCATCTGGTAGTCTTATCGAACTAGGTTTACACCCGTATTCACAACCGTCACTATGAGGTCTCACAGTGCTCACGAACGCATCGGGTGGTCGGTCAAAAAGGACCAATCGCATAGCTGTATTCAATGCAGTGCGTTTACTGAGTGAAGGATCCCTTAAGTATTGTTTGTGAATACGGGTGTTAGTGTCGTGGGCTCTAAGACTATTAAACGTATACCACCCCTCCATTTGCGGCAGGGGTTAAAATTAACAAATGTCTAGACGTCACAAAAAACTGCGTCAAAATTGAGGTTTCTAAAGATCATATTCATCCCCCGATAATATATTTATTACGATCATAAAACTTGACTTTATAGCGCTTTACGGGCGTTTAGAATCATAACAGTTTATTACACTTTACCTAGATACGAAAATCCGAATATCGTATTGTTAAAGACTTGAGATATCAAATTCACAAGCTTTTTTAGGGTTCCGTACCCAAACGGTAAAACGGGACCCTATTACTAAGACTCCGCAGCGCTGTCGGTCTGTCTGTCTGTCACAAGGCTGTATCTCATGAACCGTGATAGCTAGACAGTTGAAATTTTCACAGATGATGTATCTGTTGCCGCTATAACAACAAATACTAAAAACAGAATAAAATAAATATTAAAGGTGACTCAAATACAAAAAACGTGTTTTTTTTTTGCCGTTATTGGCTAATGTTGTATAAGATAATGTACGGAACCCTACATGCGCGAAACCTTGGAATCGCTTGGTGAGGAGACGGAAAAGACATACTTAACACAAAACAACATTAAGAGAAAAAGACAAACGAACAACAACATGGACAAAAAAACAATCATTCGTCCGAGATTGTCTCGAAATAGGTAAGGGTCTGACGGTATAGGGTAGTATCGCTGAGACCCACACAGAGGAGTAGTATTGTAGTTGATAATAAATGAATCACTTTTTAATAATTTATGTGTTTTAATATTGATTTTCGGAAAATATAGTTACAAGAATATAACTGAATAATAATATAAGTAATAAATTATTTTAATGAAGGTAAGGTACTCAGACAAGAGATCTCGTGTCTGGTTCGATTGAAATTTTCTAGAGAATGAGCTTAAGGATCGATATCCGAGTAGATCAAACAATTTTGAATTTGGAAAGATTTAGATCGAAATGTAAGAGTGGCCAGGTACGTAAAAAATGAGGTACTAACAACCTCGTTACGAGGGGGTTAATCTTTAGCATCTTGGTTCTCTCCAACTGGAACTCGTCCACGCGACTTCGCCTCGAACACGATTAAGCAAAGCTTTGACGAGTGAGAGCAACTCGATTACGCGAAATAATAAAATAACACTCGCGCGCAGGGAGGAGTGTAACAGTATGTTACAATGCCTTTAGCTGAATAAAACTTAACAGTTACACCGCCTTTACCATAATTCATCCGTTACTATCTCGTCCCTTTTTCTTTTGGCTATTTGATATTTTCATACAATCACACACATATACATACCAACCTTCACGCATTTCTTCCCGATGGGGTAGGCAGATACTCCAGTAAAATTGAAGATTCAAAGTACGGCGTAGTATGTGTCAAATCCGGTAGTTCTGATTTTTTGCAGACTTGTTTATGATGTTAATGATTAAGTTGGAAAAAAGATGAATTTTGAAAAGCTGTGTCTCAAAAACTGTTGGGTCTATAGAGACAATTCTAGTCTCATATGCTAGCAAATTTAGTTTGCTTTAAAAACGTCCCGAGAAGGTACTAGCAAAGCTAGTCCTTTAGGGTTATAATCGCCAAAATCTGGAAAAAGTCCAAAATTTTCGCGGTTTTTTTTAATTTTACGCTAGGTGCACCGGTCCAAACATACAACTTTCGCTTCCTCTACATTCATCAATCTCTTCATGCACGTACGTCGGTTTCGGGTGCTTTTGATTTGGCCCTTATTCAATAGCGACATCTCCACTCATTCTCGCTTGCACAATCTTGAAAAAAGGTTCAGAGAAAAATGATTTTCGGACAAATTAAAATTTCGGACAAACGAAATGGCGGACAAAAGTTTTTCGAAACCTCGATAGGTTACCGGCAATTTGTGTGTGATACTCCAATTCCCACAGCATTAATAAATTAATCGTAAATAAGTGCTTAAACCCTGAATTCAGTTAAAAACTGATCAGCTCCGGAATCAGCACTTCTATTAAATTACCGGGGAAAACACTTTAGCGCTGTTTTCCAATTAACCTACAATGGTTGTTGACGTCACTATTTTCAAAATGGCCGCCGGTCCAATGAGCCGGATTGTTTACCTATTAGGAGAAAGGCTTTCTAAAAACAGATCGGTTTCGATGGCGACGGTTTGGATCATTGTTTGTTTTAAAGGTACGCTTTCATCAGTCTAAAAACAATTTAATTTAACTACCTACGAAATGAATAATAAATGTCCAGCGGGCCAAATATGGCTGCGTCTATATCGCGTGTCAAATGTGGATAAAGCATCCGTCACTCTCGTACTTATTTACGTGTCAGAAGGTGACGGATGCCTTATCAAAACTTTGTCACGCGGTAAACGCAGCAATATTAGGGCCTCGATTCTAGGTGATAAAAACCACATCGTCTTTGACCAGGGGCACGTTTTATAAAGCTACAAGTTACAATTTTACAGTTCTAAACTGGCAACACTGCTCAAATGGCTGGTCGTCATTGGTCGAGGTTGTGTCAAATGGAAACTTGTAACCTGTAAATTGTAATTTTTAGTTTTATAAAACAGGCCCCAGGGGCCCTAATATGGCTGCGATTATCGCGTGACAAAGTTTGGATAAGGCATCCGTCACCTTCTGACACGTTAATAAGTACGAGAGTGACGGATGCTTTATCCACATTTGACACGCGATATAGACGCAATCATACTAGGCCCACTGTGATGGTATTGTTTTTAACTCGGGCGCCATCACTGTCAAGTAAATAAGGACTATTAAAACATTGACAATACGTACGTTTTTAATTTGAATTTGTTAAACAGTTCACCTTCCAATTTTGGCCTTTAAATCATGTACTTAGAACACAGACTATATCGGGCTCTATTCTACTCTGCAAAACTATATTGCTTATGACATGTTTTCTTTTTAAGAAAAAGAAAACAACCCTGAAAACTATATTCATTATTGTTAAAGAAAAAACCCATAATGTCACAATAATGCGTTTTTGACTATAACTTGATAAAAATACACTTTCAATAATTGACAGCAATCGCAATCAACACGCCAATGATACGTAAAACAATTACTTAAAGTGATAACTTTAATAATGATGACCGTCATTATTGTTTGGACAAATGATACCTATTGGACATCATTAATGATTAAGCATTAGGACAACACGCAATGTGTGATTTGAATCATTTAGTGATTGAAGAAGTTTTTTAAAGTGACTTCTGGGTAGGGAATTGAGAATAGGAACTATTTTCAAAGATGTTCTGAAAATAATCATGCTTAGGTATGTCTCAAAAGCAGTATATCACGGAATAGAAGAAGCAGTGGAAGTGGCATGAGCTTCGCTTAGTATCAGACCTGAGGTGCTAGACAAGATGCACTACGCTAACCAGCGTTTCTATTCGTTTCGTGTTTAAACCAATCGCGTCACTGGTAGATGACGTGATACGAAAAGTCACGTGATCTACCAGTGACGCGATTGGTTAAAAACGAAACGAATAGAAACGCTAGTTAGCGTAGTGCATCTTGGCAGGGCCCTCTGTTGTCGCCAATACTCAAACTATCATAAAAACAACACGCCACCATGGAAAATGTTTTTGGTGCGGCTATCGTTTTACACTCTAAAATAGCACAATAAGGCATGCTTCTGGATTTATTTCCTATTTTAGAAATATCGATAAATCGAAATAAGAGATCGTGGCAAATGTATGGCAGGATAAGCGGAACTCCGCATAACTATGCCACACGTTACACGCCCACTTGACACTTCTACTGTTTTTTTCTGTGTGATACTTATACAGGGTGGAAAAACGAACACCATATGGACGGCAACTGGCTTAAATATTAGAAATAGCAAGTTCTACGCAAAGGACTACTTTTATTTTTGAAAACAAAAAATAATGCATCATTGGATTTAAAAAAAAAAAAACTTCCTTAACCGGGAATCGAACTGATCGAATATGACAAAACAATAAAGTCGTGTTTTATGACACAGATCGAAAGGGTCATTGATAGTGATTTTAATTAAATAAAGACCGTAAAAAACCCTTCTTTATTCTTTTGTCATATTCGATCAGTTCGATTCCCGGATAAGGCATTCAAATTTTCAAAAATCCATAAATGCAGTCATAATTGTTTTCAAAAATAAAAGTAAGTCTTCTTTGCGTAGAATTTGCTATTTCCAATATTTAAGGTAGTTGCCCTACACGTGGCGTTCGTTTTTTCCACACAAATTGTTTTGTTCATTATTTAATGAGAGAATAAACTAACAAATTTCTGCTAATGGCAAAAGAGCTTTTTTTTTTTTCATGGCGTACATGACAAGACAGTTTGTTGGCGATGGGATTATCTGCTATGCATGCACCTAAATTACAAATTAACTAAGTAAACGCCACATGGTCTTTTTTACGTCACAGCAAGTGCTACGTAACCCAGTTACAAACAAAATGACGTCATTCCGACCACTAGTCCAATGCAGGCGTAGCAAACACTGATAATATATTTTATTTCGTCAGTAAATAATTTAAAAAAAAATGCATGCTCTTTAGAAAAACCTGTATCAAGAAGTTTTTTTTCCTATTATATTATATTAAAAAAAAAAAAATGCTCTTTAAAAAAAGTCCCTCTTGTCAATTACTGCCCATTGCTTCTTGAATCATACTTCCCACAACTACATGCTCCAATACGTATCCCCCCAGTGTACGGTAACTACTGAAATTGACCCATAATTGTATTTGACAGTCACAATTGCATAATGGGACCCCGACGATGCTTTAACAACTCCTTTACGTACGCGCGCGTTTCCACGGACGCACGAGGAATTATTTAATCTACACTAATATTATATAAGAAGTAGTTTTTCGCTATTCCCTTGGGAACTGTAAATAAAACCTAGTTGGAAAGTATCGTATGTCCTTCCACGGGTTTCAAGTTATCTTTATACCAAGTTTCATTCAAATCGGTTTAGCGGTTACTCTATGAAAGTATAACAAACAAACAAACTAAATTTTCGCCTATTTAATTTCGGGCTGATTGTCAATTTTCAGATAACGGCAAATAAATGATGTTTCTATCCTTTTCTTACATATGACAGAGAAAAGGAGAGTGATACCTTTAACTGACAGATATTCTTATTTTGGGATATCTGATTAAAAGTACCACCGTTGGGCACAAGGTTCTTATTCTCCAAGCAACGAAAAAAAAAAACTTTATATGCTCCATCCCTTTCACTCCTAATTCGAAAGTAAATTACGAGAAAGAGATGAATATAACATAACTTTTAACTTCGATTTTCAAAGGGCCCAAGACTGCGCTACGATCACGCGGCGAATCGCGTGTGCTACGCCATTTTATCGTAGCTTATAGAGTTCGTAGCGTAGGCTACGACGTTTACTATACTCCGGTCAATGTATTGATGATTCGTGTGACAGTCGTATTTCGTGATTTCAAATACTTACTAAGGATAAAAAAGAAGATGCATAAATACACATACATACTTTCACGCCTGAAATCCCAGAGTGGGGTAGGCAGACCTACAGAACGACCTACAATTTTAAAAACTTGTAGATAATTCAGTAACCACATATTTAAATAGGCTATGTTTACCAGCGTATTACTTAGTAAAAGGTGGCAAAAAAAGAAGATAAAAGATGTTTTTTCAGTAAGAAAGCCGCATGGGCAGTTATACACGTCAAAAATGTACCAGCGCTTGCCAAGAGGAGGCCAAAATATTTAAAAAAAATATTATTTGTAATATTGACAAGAATTTATTTTACAACTTGGTTGGCGTAATTTAAACGTCTCGATTTAAACTGAGGACAGACGGACATGGCGAAACTATGAGGGTATCTGGTTAACTACGGAACCGTAATAAAAGCTTTTAAAAATATGATAAAGTATTGTAATTTACTGTTCGTCTACGCAAGGTTTTTATCAAAGTACAATCATAAAAACAAGTGTCATGCGAGTTTATATGAGCTGTCACAGGGGTCGACCAAGATTGACCCGACTATAGTTTGAATTATTGAGAAGTATGTAAGAAAGATAGAGTTAGAAATAGCGAGAACTAAGAACGATGTGGATTAAAAGATGTAGTGACTAAGATAGAAAAGGGTATGCTTAAATGGTTTGTTCATTTATAAAGGATGGAAAGAAGAGATACGAAAGAGGTATGGCGAGCGAGAGTAAGTGGAGATATCGGTAGGGGATACCCTAGACGTACCTAATTACAGTTATCAGATGCGCGATGTACTGAATAAGGGCCAAATCAAAAGCACCCGAAACCGACGTACGTGCAAGAAGAGGTTGATGAATGTAGAGGAAGCGAAAGTTGTATGTTTAGACCGGGGCACCTGGGACACGTTTTATAAAGCTACAAGTAACAATTTTACAGGTCTAAACTGGCAACACTGCTCAAATGGCTGGTCGTCATTGGTCGAGGTTGTGTCAAATGGAAACTTGTAACCTGTGAATTGTAATTTGTAGCTTTATAGAACAGACCCCTGGCGTTCCAGTCTCTGCCTACCCCATTGGGAGACAAGCGCGAAGGCATGTATGTATTAAACACCATTTAACTTGACGTTTTAAAATACGTAACAGTACAGTCACCCAATAAAAATGTTGAGCATACTTAGAACCTTGTCATTGTAAATGTCATTGTCATGAGTGTCATTCAATGTTCCGTTTGAAGTTTACTATGACAATGCACTAAAGTGCTTAACATTTTCGTTGGGGTACTGTACTATCACGAACGTTAATTTTGACCCATTTCAAGAAAAATATCGTCTGAAGTCGTCAACGTCATTAGAGATGTCAAGTCAAGTCAAGAAACTCAACCTTATTATTGTAGAATGTTAGATTGACTTTGGACCTAAGGTGGGTACCAAATTTAAGTTCGCGACTGTACAATGCGAACAGACGCCCTTTGAGAACATAAAAGGTACTTTATTGACGTCGCGTTGGCCTAGTTCGATTCCCGGTGTGGGCCAATATTTGTTTCTGAGTCTAGGATGTTTTCTACGTATTTAAATAGAATTCAATGACGAAGTTTTCGAACGTCAAATTATAGCTACTTTCAGCTAAGAATAAATAAAATAAATTAATTAATAAATTAATTCTACTCGCGCTTCGGACAAGACCATCATTGCGGAGAAGAAACGCTGCAAGAAACTCCGCAAGAAGGTCATTTTAATTAATAATACTCAAAAGTAAGTTATATTACAAAGTAATAAAGTAATAAATAATAATGATTAAAACTAGCATAATAAAATCATCATAAATGCAAGCTCAATAAACATTACCTCTAAAAATAATAGCTATGAGAATAACACGACGAGGTCTCTACGTCAAAAGCCATAACTAGAATAATTAATTAATTATTTATAACGAAACCCAAGCAATATTTTATAAAACAAACAATCCCCAGAAAACAATAAAAACCAGCCCCACCGATTTGCATGCTCAAATACAGGTAAATAAAACAAATAGCAAATAAATATAAATTAATACGAGGTAATTGTTTCTAAACACCTGCGCCTTAAACACGTTTGGTGCCAAGAACTCCAAATGGCGTCAGTCTTGTAAGAGAATTAAGCCCCCTGGCAATTTGTTGAACTAGCGTCTTCAAGTGACGGCGTAGTCTTGGTACTTTAGCGTATTTATTTAATTGCTACTGTAAAATTTTATTGACTCGTTATGATCATGAATTTCTCGGATCTTGAATGTTTTTATTGTTTCTCAACTGTGGGCTGATTTTTAAGAATCGAACACTCGAGAATTTAAAGCGAAAATTAAAGTGGAACGGTAGGATCGCAATTTTAAACGTCTTAGGAAAAAATACAGAAAACTTGACACAAAATCATAATAAGCGCAGCTTCGTTTTATTACTAATCTTGTAGTAGAGAAT
The DNA here is from genome assembly GCA_948252455.1 of Acleris cristana. Classification (NCBI taxonomy): domain Eukaryota; kingdom Metazoa; phylum Arthropoda; class Insecta; order Lepidoptera; family Tortricidae; genus Acleris; species Acleris cristana. Next base: position 6,178,249 of record OX411801.1, on the reverse strand, counting down.
TTACAGTATTATTTTCAATACTTATGTACTTGAAACTGGGCCTCTATTCTACTCAAAAAAACCATATCGCTTTAAACATGTTATCGTAATCAACGTTACGATATTATTTATTTATTTAAACTTTACCGGACAGTATAAAAAGTTGGTACAAATGGCGGACTTAAAGCTTTAAGGCACACTAGTCAGCCACTGGACCAAACAGAGAGTAGTTAAGTTGGGTGATAGATAGGATTTACTTGACAGTGATGCCGTCCGAGAAACAAAAATACGATAACATGTTAAATACAATATGTTTTTACCGGGTAAAATAAAGCCCTGTACATGTACTGTGTTCTTGCAATAAACGTCTTTGTCTTTGTCTTTCATAACCGCAAGTATCAAGACTACACCCTCAGAGCACCAGGTGCGTCTCAGATACGTTTTTCTTTGTCTAAGCTCTGCACGCCGCTCACTAGTGACGTCGCCTATTTATCGATAGTGCGGCACGTAGTCGATGAATTCTAAATATTAACGAGTTTTGATCGGCGAGAACTGGATCTATTAGAAATATTTAATTTGAAAGAGTGAATATGAAAGCAGTCTGGGTAGTGATTCTCACAAAAGCAAAGGAGAGCGAATGCAGGAATGAACGTCCAAGCGGCGAGTTTAAGTAGTCCCGTCAAAGCGAACAAAACACATTTTAGCGCGTGCATTCTCAATTAGGCAGCCTTATACGTTCGAGAAGCCATGCTGCCAAATTGAATACACGCGCTGAAATGTGTTTTGTTCGCTTTGACGGGACTACTTAAACTCGCCGCTTGGACATTCACTCCTGCGTTCGCCCACCTTTGCTTTTGAAAGAATCACTACCCTGATATTAAGATTGTAAGATAAATAGTTACATATTTAAGTGGATCCGTAACGTAATACGTTTAGTACATTTGACTTCAAGGCCTCTATTCTTGACGGTAAATACCATATCGTCTTCGACCTATTATTGGTTGATATTGATTTTAAATCGTCCGCCATTACTGTCAAGTAAATAAGAGCTATCAATACGTTGACGATACGATAAACAGGTCAAAGACGGTTTTTACCGCCAAGAATCTCGGTACAGTTCGATTTCCCCGCAACCTGCGACTTCATTCGCGTAGAAGACGTTCATCGCTACTCCTTAGGGAACTGTTTCATTTTCTGCGAAAGAAAGGGCTCTATGTACATCTCTACTCAAATTTCATGTCACTCGGTTGAGGTGTTGAGCCGTCAAGACAGAACAAACAAGCACAAACTTTTGCATTCATAATAATAGTACCTAAGTAAGGATAACTGACGTAGAGACCTCGTCGTGTTGTTCTCATAGTCTTTATAATAATAATAATAATAATAAATTTTATTTCGGGCAACGAGGCCCATATTTACAAATACCTTATAGACTAACATACATAACAATATAAAACTTAAAACTAACACCGATGTAACAGAACAGTAGTCCTGTTCTGCCAAAAAATTAATACACTTTCGCGGTGTCCGCTAGCCGGCGGCCACGAAAACGCCGAAAGATGACACGCCTCGGCCAGAATTCCTCCTTTAAAAACGTCGACAGATCTTTGGTCGGTACTCTCACCACAAATGACTTAAAATTCACCTTGTGGCGGGGCTCCAACCACTCGACCCTAAGGGTAACTCCGGTCTTAACTCGTACATACTCTACGAGATCCTTCGCCTCCGTAGAGTAATGTAACCGGGACACGTACAACTGCGTCGTAGGCGTAGCAGGACACAGCAAGTGGTTCGGTCCGGTCGGTGCGGCGCCGCACAGGTTCCTCGGGGCAGGCTTCTTCTTTCTCTCTACCCGGGTAAAACCATCTTTGTCCTGCTTAGGACACGTCGGGGGCAGCACCCCGCGAACGGGATTACTGCGGTTCTGCTTCACCTTCGTAGGAAGCTGTGCTGGTGTATTAGTTCAAGGTTTATTGACCTTACATTTGTAATAATTTTATTTTTGCTACTTGTAAGACTTTATTGTTTATTACTTTATTACCTTATTATTACTTAATGTAACTAACTTTTAAGTATTATTTTGTTATTATGATTGAAAAAATGACCTTCTGCTGGAGTTACTTGCGGCGCTTCTTCTCCGCAATGATGGTCTTGTCCGAAGCGCTGGTAGATTCACTCAATGTTACCGACGTGTAAAAGAGCCCTCAATGGCCTATTTACTGAATAAATATTTTGAATTTTGAATTTTGAATACCAACTTTCTTTTTAAATGTCAACGTATATCGTGTTCTTTCTGAACATCACATTAGATTTACCGGTAAATATTACTACAGGAAGAATAAGTAAAATAAAAATGTTATGTATCAAAAAATGCCGTATCGATATCTATAATATTACGCTTACCTAAAACCATCGATATCGGTGTCTCCTAACTGCGCGAGGCATTCTGTCAAAGTATGACAAATATTGTTTTTACTATACTCCGGTCGGGTACGGATTTATGGGTACATTGGCGCAGTCGGTAGGATAGAAACAGTATGACAGCTTATGATCGTTTGACGAAGCGTTTGACGGTAGTGACCTTGAAGAAGCTAGCGATGCAGTCGGCTTTATTAGGAGCGACACTCTAACGGTCATTATCCCTATTGTAATCGTATCTTCAACGATTTCACAGTAAAGGTTGAGTAAAAACAATAGACGTAAAAACATGTTAAAAGTGTGCATCCACTAAAAGGAGCGACCACACTGCTGCTCAAAATACGGTGACTTTTTTTCTGTGTGTCCTGTGTGTGTAGAGAATAAATGTATTTTTCTTTTCTTTTTATTATAGTGTATCATGTATACTGCGTCATCTCTGTGCACTGTGGCCCTCTTGCAAGTCGGATTTTATACACATTTTATAAACTTTAAAAAGAAAAGCATACAGTACTGCACAAAGGCATGAACGCCATGAAATTCATTTTCTTTTTCTTTACTTTGCCTCCTCATTTCCCCTTAGAAACACGATCGTATAGTTTTTCATTTGTAAACTTAAGAAATATACAAAACTAGCGACCCGCCCTCGCTACGCTTCGGTTTGTGCGAGTTGTCTGTAACATAAAAACCTTCCTCTTGAATCACTCTATTGATGAAAACCGCATTAAAATCTGTTGCGTAGTTTGAAAGATCTAAGAGTATATATAGGTACAGAGGGACAGACGGCGGGAAGTGACGGTCATTTTTTGTACATTATTGGCTATAAATCAAAAAGTACATCAAAGAAAATTAAAAAAAAATGGTTTTGAAATGTTCAGATTCAGCCCTTTCATATTACACCCGATTTGCTACAATCAAACTACTTTGATTTTTCAACTCCCCATTCTAGACCCTTTTTCCATTATTTATAAAATTAATTTCATATTTTTTTACTTCAAATAGATGCGGGCAAACAAGTTGTACAGCTATACCAAATTTCAAGTTGATAGCATTTGTAGTGGCCGAGAAAACCTGCTGTGACATACAGACAGACAGACGGACAACGAAGTCTCACCATAAGGTTTCCTTTTTTACCATTTTGGTACGGAACCCTAAAAAGGTGCATCATTGAAATTAGTGAACCCATTAAATTCCAGCTGTCCCATATCCCTACGCAACCCTATAAAATAAATAAATAAAATAGTCTTTTATTAATTAACGCAACCCTATACGGAACCCTAAAACAACAATTAATCTAATTATCTACCCAAAGTATTATAATGGGCCCAGCCACGAACGACACTTCAGAACTCGTTTTAATCTAAACAATAAAAATAAATTGTTTCTAATTCCTCCCCCGGGAATTGAACCTGTTACCGTATTGGGAAGGCACAGGGTAGGGAATAGGCTATTTGACAGTGTGATAAAAAAGTTATCTTCTATATATATAAAAGGCAAAACTGACTGACTGACATTATCAACGCACAGCCGAAACTACTGTACCTAGAAACTTGAAATTTGGTACAGGGGTTCCTTTCATGATGTAAGTGAGCACTAAGAAAGGATTTTCCGAAAATCAACCCCCAACTGGAAGAAATGGGGGGAGTAGCGGGAAACTAATTCTACGCGTACGAAGTCGCGGGCGTCCTCTAGTAATGTATATTCGTATAAATTATGAGTTTTAAAAGCGATTTAAGGTATTCTAAGATACCGCTGAAAAACTTATAAAATAAAACATGAAATTAATGATTTTTCGAAACATGGACATAAAGGGTACATTACAAAAATTCAGATTAAAATGATCAATATCTCCGAAACTAGCAAAAATCGCTTAACATACATAGGGGTTAAATCGATAGCTTTTTAGCTGCTCTATCAGCCCTAGGCGGGTTGACGTCGGTTTCTGGGACACCTGTATATAGGCTGACTAGAGGACGCCCGCGACTTCGTACGCGTAGAATTAGTTTCCCGCTACTCCCCCCATTTCTTCCCGTTAGGGGTCGATTTTCGGAAAATCCTTTCTTAGTGCTCACTTACATCATGAAAGGAACCCCTGTACCAAATTTCAAGTTTCTAGGTACAGTAGTTTCGGCTGTGCGTTGATACATCAGTCAGTCAGTTTAGCCTTTTATATATATAGATAAACACATTAAAACAAACACAAATAAATAAATAAATAAATAATTACCCTCCTACTTCGGCAGTCGGATAAAAAGGTTCATGTTGAAAAAGGGAAGGTGCAATTAATTCCCCAGGAGCGTATTGACGTGTTTTGTTAAATTAGTGTGCGCAAGCGGTTTAAAAAAAAACTGAGTGATGGTTTAGGCACCGAGCCACTCATCAATTACGGGCAAAACAGTTAATTATGCAAATTTGTGGAAGGCCATATTTCACTGGAATTCGGGGTTCCTTGGGAAAGTTGGGAAAATGTCAAAGTAAATAATAATTATTTGCAAGGGTCACATTAGAATTCGATAGACCACATTCTAATACTGAAGTTATTTGGAGGATATTCATTCAAATAATGGTTTACTCCCTTACTAATAAACGTTGAGTAACGGTGGTATATATACAATGTTTTGTCCTTATCTGTCATTGTGACATTTGGATTTGACAGATAAGGACAAAACATTGTATATATACCACCGTTACTCAACGTTTTTTAGTAAGGGGGTTAGAGTGTAACAAAATATATTAGAGATCCAATATATTAATTGATTAATAAGAAGGATAATAAAGATAAACATTTATTCACAACAATCACACAAATAAATATAACAAAAATAAGGAAAAGAAACGACAAACAGTCGTTATAGTTGCGAAATGTCTCTAACTCAGCATGTGCTGGGTGTGAACTTCACACTGTGAAGCCAGCGCTGGTCTTCCGTTGGGACCGCTCGGTGAAACCACGGAAGGTGATACAGATATTACGTGTAATTAAAACAAACAAAACAAATGCAAAAAAAGTAACAATATTGAATACAAACGAGTGTGAACTTGGTTCATTAGAACAGACAGAATTGGATTTAAAAAAAAATGGCGAATTAAGGTAACTTATTAATGTGTCACAAACCGTCGTATTAGTTTGGATCATTAAATAAAGAACTGAAAAAAAGAGATCGGAACCACTTACCATTAAAAAGGTTTAAGTTCGGTATTTGATAGACTTTTTTTTACAAACTCTATCGAATCGGTTAGCCTATCATCGACTTATCCCAATGAAAGCATAACAGTAACTGGACGATACAGAGACTCTATTATAGGCGGTAAAAAACACCAGTAGTGTCAAGTAATTAAGAGCTATCAAAATGTGGACAATATGATAACAGGTCAAAGAAGATATGGTTTTTACTGCCTTGAATAGAGGGTTGAATTCACTTCAACTTAGCACTGACCAAAACCAAAAACCCTATCACGTGTTTCCCTAGTTTACGTTAATCGAACGGCTTCAAGCTATTTTAATCTCTACACGCAAGAAATTTGACTTATTATCGCACTAACTAAAAAAAGGCTAGCGGGAGATAGCCGCAGGATGCGAGGCGACGAACCGGTCTGCTGACGGTAAAAAGAGAGGCAATCAATAGAGTAACACCCGGTCGATACTTAGTGCTAACGATAGGTACCCTAGTTGATAAACGCAAAAGAAGCGGCTATCGGTAACATAATCATAGGGAAACAATGGGTAGCCAAATGATAGGGTTTCCCTATCGATAGGCTTAATCAAATGAAGGGTATTTCGTCCCTTTTTAAGACGAAGATTCCAAAAGTTTCATAAAAGAGTGATACATAGGTACTAAAAATCATAGAAGGCTTTTAAAAGATTGCAATTTATTAGACTTAGGCCCTACTTTGAAAATTGCCGTTGTAAATTCTCCAAAGGGTTAGGAGCTCACAGTTTTTCATTTATTGCTTGATATAGCTATCCTGCGCCGGTATTCTAGGCGGTAAAAACTACAGGTATCGTGTTTGATCTGTTATCGTATTGTCAACGTTTTGATAGCTCTTCCTTGACAGTAATGGCTGCTGACGTCAAAACAATACTGTAACAGGTCAAATACGATATCGTTTTTACCGCCGGGAATAGAGACCCTGATTCTTTATAGTAGGAGATCCGAATAGGAGACGATTTGCACCGGGCTGCTTATTCGATCAAAAGTATTTTATATCAAATTTGATACGCTAAACAATATGTAGCGAATAGGTTGCCTGAAAAATTTCAGTCCAGTATATAATTAATTAAAAAATTAAAAATTAACTTTGGCTTAAAAAAAATGAAATGCTTGTTTAATAGACAAATTACATAGCAATCGAAAGTATGAAGCCTATAGAACTTGCAAACGTTAGGTTGACTATTTTTTTCCCGTCAAAGTACCTATTGGATAGGCAGGTATAAACAGGTAAGTCGGTACTAATCATTTGCACCAAACCGAACGTTTGCATATTCTATAGGCTTCATACTTTCGATTAGTATGTAATTTGTCTATTAAACAAGCATTTACATTTTTTTTTTAAATTTCATTTTTAATATTTTTTTTAATGATATAAGTACTGGACTGAAATTTTTCAGCCAACCTATTCGCCACATATTATTCAGCGTATCAAATTTAATATAAAATACTTTTGATCGAATAAGCAGCCCGGTGCACATCGTCTCTTATTCGGATCTTAGACCATTATCCCCTACTTTGAAAATTGACGATGTAAATTGTCGAAAGGGATAGCAGCTCACAGTTTTCATTTATTGCTTGATATAGCTATCCTGATTCTTTATATTTACCGAACCCTTTTCCAAAACTCAGTACGCCGTTGACCGCACGGCCCAACAGATGGCATTGTCTTCAAGTATCGCCTTTGTCCGTCAATGGCTGCTTATTGTTTAACGTCACCTGAATGGCACGCTTTTTTCAATTTAAGACGCCATTGTTCACAATTCATGTTCAGTGTGAAACTGAGCGTTTTTTAAAACAGGTGATTTAATGACAAAAGATTTTTCTTTTCATTTGTTTGTATTGTTTTTGTTTGTGGAGTTATGACTTGATTTTCTAAGGTTTTCTTCTGTTTAACCAGGTTTGTTTTTCATTTTTATGCCGTGTGGTTGCCGGCTTAGAATGGTGCTACTCCATGTCTTCCCGTGGAAGTCGTAAGCCTTTATTCCCTTAAAGGCTTGTAGTACTGTTAGGCGATGGGCTTGCAACCTGTCACTAATACGCTGGATAACATCTTAGCCAGGGTAGTATTCCGAGATTGCCGAGAGTGCAGAGTGCGTGGGGACAGAGAGAACAACAATCATAACACTTAAAAAAATACTTAACTTGAGACTTGAGAAATTCGGGGTAGTGATTCTTTCAAAGGCAAAGGTGAGCGAACACGGGAGTGAATGTCCAAGCGGCGAGTTTAAGTAGTCCCGTCAAAGCGAACAAAATACATTTCAGCGCGTGTATTCAATTTGGCAGCATGGCTTCTCGAACGTACCTATAAGGCTGCCTAATTGAGAATGCATGCGCTAAAATGTCTGCTCGCTCTGACGGGACTACTTAAATTCGCCGCTTGGCCATTCGCTCCTGCATTCGCTCACCTTTGCTTTTGAGAGAATCACTACCCTGTTTGTGCGAAATGTGGTTAAAAATGTGGTGACATTGTCCCCTGATATTTATTTAATACTAGAGGACGCCCGCGACTTCGTACGCGTAGAATTAGTTTCCCGCTACTCCCCCCATTTTTTTCCGTTGGGGGTCGATTTTCGGAAAATCCTTTCTTAGTGCTCACTTACATCATGAAAGGAACCCCTGTACCAAATTTCAAGTTTCTAGGTACAGTAGTTTCGGCTGTGCGTTGATACATCAGTCAGTTTAGCCTTATATATATAAAGATATGAAACGCTACATAGTAGTAGGGTTATCTATGAGTGTGTATATAGTATAACGCACACTACAACGATCAACTGTATTTGATGAACTGCAACCCGATACTGTCAGCGGGATATCGCGAAGCTTTCGCAATGGACAGCGGCTTCAAAACTAATTTACCCGTCACTCGGGGCGCGGCCAAGCGTTGTGATCGGTCGATGTTTTCTATCAGGGGCGTGTTTGGTAGATCTGTCATTGCCGCGAGATTGAAATGCGTTTTAGTTTATGCTCGTAGCCCCACGGCTTCACGATATTTGTCAAAGTTACTTTAGTTGAGTGACACAAGATAGGCCTTACGAGGATTTGTTCCTGATTCGTCATATTCCAAATTGGTCATCTTCCAAACTCGACAATTTCCTAACTGGTCATATTCCTAACTCGTCATATTCCAGATTCGTCATCTTCAAAATCGTCATTATACAGTCAAATTAAATCGCGAACACGTGCTTACAGGAATAATAAGTATTACTTATAGGACTTTAGGACAGATTGTACTTAGTAGTTATACTTTGTACTACGGCTATTAGACAATAATTTACTTAAGGCGGAGTCCAAAATAATTAATTATCTAAAGAGGTTCTTATCATAACATTTACCACAGAGGATTTTGTATAATAAATTTGTGCAGGCAAATGTACATGGTACGAGTTTGGAAGATGACGAATCTGGAATATGACGAGTTAGGAATATGACCAGTTAGGAAATTGTCGAGTTTGGAAGATGACCAATTTGGAATAAGACGAATCAGGAACAAATCCTTACGAGGTAAGGTTATCTAAACAAGTCTAACAAAAAGAATGCATTGAAAACCCAACTTCTGTTTGAATAATGTCGTCAACATAAATGTTAGTTTTCATGCCGCGCAATTTGGCGCCAAAAATCCGCCATTTTGATTTACGATAATTTTAATACAGCCTATGACACTCTAGTGGTTAAGACGAATCTAACCAAGTATAATTTATTAAAATCGGTTAAGCCGTTTAGTAGTTACGAGGGAACATAGAGTCGGACATACATACAGGTCAAACACATAGCCCCCCTTTGCCGCGGTCGGGGAAAGAGTAAGTACGTGTTCTGGGCCAAGGTTCTAAACACACTAAACATATACATTTTTGTTTGCAGGATACTACGACCCACGATTTATTTTTATAAACATGGCAGAACCTCTATTCCCGGCGGTAAAAACTAGTGTCCGACCGAAGTTTCGGTTTCGGTTTCGGTTTCGGCCAATTTCGGCCAAAAAAGTGATTTCGGCCGCAGTTTCGGTTTCGGCCAGAATCCGGCCGAAACCTTCGGCTGGGCCGAAATTGCTTCGCGGCCTCTCGCGGCTCTCGCATCGGGAGCGCTCGGCTTAATTCGGGCGCGCTCGGCCGGGTAGGTATACCGTATAGGTAATGCATCGGCGGCCGTCCCAGCCGGGACCACCGACAGTATTCATATTCATCCCGTTTGTGACGTTTGTTTGTGAACCACGTGGCGCGCGAGAAAATATGGTGAGTGTTGTTAGAATCTGTTACTGCATTTTATGCTGTGATTAATGAACGATACGTTTGATATTAGGATTGTGAATTTAGTTTAGACGTGATAAGAATAGGTTGTTTGATTTGAATAATGTGATTTACTTTATCCAGGTATTATATTAATTAGGTAACTTTGTTTAAAACTTTAAAAAATTGATTTTATTTGGTTTAAAATTTCATAGTTTACCTCTTATTATATCTATTTTCATTAAAAATATTTATTTTTTTATTTTGTTTGACTAAAACAGTAGCTGTTCTCATATAAGAAATCCTTGCAATAACCTTTTCCTTACGATTTGTATAGTAATTTTGAATAATTTAATAAGTCTTCAAAAATTTCGGTTTCGGTTTCGGCAGAAATCAGAAAAAAACCGAATATTCGGTTTCGGTTTCGGTTTCGGCTAAAAATCGTGTTTCGGTCGGACACTAGTAAAAACCATATCGTTTTGACCTGTTATGGTATTGTTTTGACGTCTGCCGCCATTACTGTCAAGTAAATAAGAGCTATCGAAACGTTGACAATACGATAACAGGTCAACGACGATATGGTTTTTACCACCAAAAATAGAGGCCCAGTTAAACAAAAGCTTGTAATAAAGGAAAATTGAAAGCGTCATAAAACTTGGACAATGTATTATTGCCGGTAAAAGGCTTTTCAAGCGAAGAATCAAAGCTAAAAGCTTGGCTAAAGCTTTATGGTAAACGTATGCTTTGATATTTATACCGGGTGCAATGTATTCCGGTGCATTCACGCTCTCAGCGGTATTGCACTGATGCGCATCGATATGGTTTGTACTTGGAGAGGTGATATTTGAAATCGATAAAGCACCTCATGTTTAAATACAGCTTTTGTCGGACATTCCAGCCGCAAAGAAGTTTATACCTGTTCCATAGGGAACTGTACAAAAATTCGGAATAAGAAGTGCCCTATTAGTAACAAAGCCGGCCGAAAAAATTCGTACCTACATAAAGTCTGTTCCTATTCCGTCACTCTTATAAACAAATTAATTTACCATTATAACTCGAGATTGAGCATAGTCATATTGGTTATTTATACACTTAATCATTGTCTTCATGTTTATTTTGAGGTAGTAATCTCTATTTAACCTTGTATTTTTTGATGAAAAACCCTTTTGGTAAAATACGATGACACTGACTGGTGCTTAACATTATACATTTCGTTTTTTCGAAATATATTTGACATGTAGTAGAAGTTTTGACAGATTTGATTGATAAGAAAGGTTTTCGTCTCTGTCGCATCCATCATAATAATACGATGATAATGATTAATATTTTCAACCTTTTTAATGAACTAATTAGAGTTAAAATTATTCTCATCGCTATTTCATCCTCTATCTAAAGACAATTATAGTCAGGTTATTGTCATTGGCAGTCCGAATAGGAACAGACTTTATGCTGTAATGCCGTATGGAGTAAAAACCATATTCATAGAGTTTCGATCCGACATATCTATAGTCGGGTTATGAATTTATATCACTCTGTAATCGTTTGTCGATGCCATATTTCTCTAACCTTGTCTGAATCGCGTGCCACATCGCTTTTGTGAAAAGTAAGGCTAATATGGAACAGTTTCTGTTACTTTTAACCGCCAACGCAAAGAAAGAAGAGGGGTGTGATTAGGGAATGCAAACAACCGGTTATAACCGGTTTTAACCGGTTATTTTCATACAAAAACGGTTAATAACCGGTTAAATTGCATTCCCTAGGTGTGATCAGTTTGACGTGTGTATCTGTGTATGGCATCGTAACTCCTAAACGGAAGGACCGATTTGGATGCTTTTTATTTTATTTGAAAGCGGGTTTTCTAGCGGTGGTTCTGAGCTAGGTTTCATGAAAATCGGTCGGGCCTTTTAAGAGATATCAGCTCTGAAAGAAGGGGTCACCATATCGGGGGTTTTTATCTATCTATTTGTTATAGCAAATAGTAGCTTCTGCCCGCGACTTCGTCCACGTAGAATTAGTTATTCGGCCACCCAATGTTGCGGGAGATTTCGACAGTCGTTTGTCGGGAATTTTTAAATTTTCCGGGATGAAAAAAGAAAGCCTTTGTGCTAATCCTGGGTACCTATAAGCTATTTCCATTCCAAATTTCATCGAAATTCGTCCAGTGGTTGTAGCCTGAAAGGGTAACTTTCGCGTTTATAATATTAGTGGGATAGTTCTTTTCTAAAACTTACTGTATTATGTTTTATGATTGAAAAAATGACCTTCAGTCCTTTTTGCGGCGCTTCATCTCCGGTCTTGTCCGAAGCGCTAGTAGATTCACTCCATATGACCGACGCGTAAAAGAGCATTCATGTAGCCAACTGGGATTATTCATATTTTTACAATTACTCTAATTCTAAAACCATTTCGAGCAATGGGGTTTTAAAGCCGTTCTGCATTATTAAGTTTTTGAAATATTTATCTATTTCGGATATTTCGACGAAAGTATATTTAAACTTTGTTTGACTTTCGTTTTCGGCTTGAAGCCCTCCTAGGTGTATCTTACGGGTTAGGCGAAAACCGCTTGAAATAGTATGTTTTAATGCATTATTACAATCTTTTTTTATCATTAGATATTATTTAATTGTTGTCATAATATTAGAAAATGCCAGACCAAATTAAAAATAATCATGTCATCCATAAAATGTCTGCTAAATAAATAAAGATATTCAAACAAAACTATTGGCTCAAATACAAAATTAATGAACTTGGTCTCTTAAAATTACCCATTCTTTCCAACTAGAATGTAAAAACAGTGAGTTATTTTTTTTGGTCTATCCCCCAATTTACCGGATAAATAGATTTACTGTCATTAGGTGCAAATGGAAAATCGACCACGTGAAATAACCATTCTGAAGTTGGTTCAAAAGTAATAGCAACCAAAGTGAATTTAGTCAATGTGTAAATGTGCTGAAAAGTATTTATAACCAAATTTATTTTCGTTGTAAATTAATTAAGTCCCAATGGAATTTTGTCCATTATAAAATACGAGACAAGTGAATGTAGTCTAATATGAATTAATACCATATTAATATAATATAAATTGTACATATTTCAGGTAGGACGTATTTACAATTGGTCATATTTCTGAGTGTACGTAAATACAAGTAGACATATTTTTTTCGACCAATATAATATTGGTAAATTTTACTATGGGACATGATTCCATTTTAGACGTTATTCAGGATGGACAATTTTCCTTTTTGTTGTATTTCTAATGGTCATTTTTCTGAACCGACGTATAATTTCAAGTGGAAGATTTTCCATTTGTACCTAATGACAGTAAATAAATTTTTTGAATCGTGCAGACTTAGTCCATGCTAACCCGGCCAGGTCGCACGGTCGGTGCCTGTCGCCGCGTCGCCGCACAATAAATAACACAGTCGTATGAATGTCCGTTGAAACGAATATGAAGCTTATATAAGCAGCTAAAACCGCTTGGTTTAGATGGTACGATTGATTGTTAAAGATAGTAAGAACTACATACAAAATCAGTGCCGTAAATCTCGGGATGCAAAGCTCTAAAAAATACTTACCTAAAAAAAAACTATATGACGCCATGTCTCTGCTAAGGTTGTCTGGAAGAGATCACTAATACAGCGATAAGGCCGCCTGTTGTTTACCTGTGTTATTTATAATTGTACTGTTTCTCTGTAATGTTTTTGTTTGGTGTACAATAAAGTGTTTTGTATTGTTCCTATTGTATATTTTTCTAAAATCGTTAAAATTGACAGCGACTCTAATTTAGGCAAACTCTATACACGTGTAATGATTTTATTTGTGATAAGTTTCAATCATTAAAATTTATTACTTTATTACCTTGTAATCTAACTTACTTTCAAGTATTGTTCTATTTTATGATAGAAAAAATTACATTTCGCTGGAGTTTTGGCGTTTCTTCTCCGCAATGGTCTTATACGAAGTGCTAGTAGACGAATAAAAATTGGTTTTGAATTGCGTATTTCGAATTTAACTCTATTATCGGGGTTTTTGTCTATTCAATAGTTATTAATAATAAAAACAAAGCTATTTACTATCATTCTCGCAGGCTGTATTAACAATGTGACGTTTCGAGGACGGGAAGTGACCGAATTTGCGCGAACGGAGCCGTCGTCGAGTTATCAGAGCGATTTGTGAAGTGGCCGCCGCGATCGCCAGGTTTTGATGCTTGCAATTTATATTTAAGACTGCTTTGCACGGCTAGCACATGTCGTCTGCGACTTGTTTGTCGCTTGGATCTCCCATTCTATCTAGTCTGTAACGATAGAGACGCACTGGGCGACAAGCAAGAAAATACAACTTGTGCTACCCGTGCTGAGCGTCCAGTGGAGCCCTCATTATTATTATTGAGTTTTCTAATAAACCAAAGTACCATCTTGAAATCGAAGCGTGGTTTTTTGGTGTACAAATGTATAGAGTATATGACATAGGTAATTTAACAGTATATTTTTTTCTCAATAATAGGGCTTTGAAACCGGTTAATTTTCCGTAGCGGTTAAAGCCACACTTTGAGAGCCTAACCCATAATAAAGGTTACGCTTACAGGGAGCGAAATACATTTACGACGCCATTAAATAAATAAATAATAAATAATAAGTAAGGCAGAATCTCATTAAACTGCCCAGACATACCTAGGATCAAAACTGTCCGGTCCATCAATGTCACTGTAGTTAAGTGATTGTCCGTCATGGCTACCGGACGGCTTTTATGCGAACAGATAAATATGGAGGATTTATTGACGCGCCATTACTGAGTAGTGGCGGGCTAAATGTCAAACCGAGTGTTGTGAACAAAACGGACTATAGTGGCGTAAGTCAAAAAGTGCTGTAGATATAAACCGACTATAGTTGAAACTTACTTGGACTAGACTTACACCCGTATTCACAAACGTCACTATGGGGTCTCACAGTGCTTACGAACGCACAGGGTGGTTCATATTGTTAATCTTAATTATTTTATATCTTAAGATAACAATAATTCCTTTTTAATTTTACTTTAAATTTGTATAATGTTACTCTATATAGACTGTTCTGTATGTAACCTATAACTTATATGTGTGGCATGTCTGTAAATATAAGTTGGTTAATAAATAAATAAATAAATAAATAAATCGTCTCATAATAAACAAAAGGTCGGTCAAAAAGGACCAATCACAAAGCTGTATTGAACGCAGTGCGTTTACTCAGTGAAGGATCCCTTAAGTATTGTTTGTGAATACGGGTGTTAAATCTTAATTGGGCAAACAGTATATCGGTTTTTTATGCATTTAGTTCATTCGCTTACAAATATGACACTAAAAAAAATACTCCGGGAATTCCCGGAAATATGTCAAGTATACTTAACGAAAACCGTTGCTCATCAAAGAAAGTTCACTATTAGATGTCAAATATACTTTACAAGTTGTTTTAGGAGATAACCTAACAAACGAAAAGAAATATATTTTTATGCATTTAAAATATTAAACAGAAATTACTGCATTTTATCAAAATAAACTAAAAAAACTAGGGATAATTGTAGAAACAGTTCCGTTTAAGAGTCTAAAACATAACTGCACAATGGCACATTACACTTTATGCCGTGCATATGAGCATAGCCATTTTTGTAATAAGTGTAACGTCAATTAAGTTGCCAAAAATACCAAATAGTCCAAATAAAAATAAAAAACGTTTAAATTGAAAACATTCCATTTTCAAACAATAAAAACTATCCATTTCACAGTGTACTCCTTCAAAAAACTTTTCCAACTCCCATCGAAAAATCCAATTTTTCGTCACAACAATAAACAAAGTCTGCGAATAAACGGGATACAGGTTCGATCCCGCGGGGCCTCGCAAATGGAACTACCGTGTCGCGCTTGGGGACTGGCCCTTTTCTTTTTACCTTGCGCCTGGAATAGTTTTTTTAAGGTCTGAGTTGGGTAATTATGGGTCTAATAAACCTTAGTTGGAAAGGTATTTTGAAAACTATTTCTTTCTGGAGACGCTTATTTTTAACCCTGACGTGTATTTGTGGCATCAACACTCTAACGGATGGACAGATTTGAACGCACTTCTTTAAAAGAAAGCTAGAATAATAATAAAAAACCGGTCAAGTGCGAGTCGGACTCGCGCACCAAGGGTTCCGTATTTAAGATAATATGTTTGGTAACCGCAAAAGAAAATGCTCATTTTTTTAAAAACTTGATTTTCTATGCATTAAGGTCCATTTTAACTAACGTAAATTTTAAAACAGATTTTTAAAGGTTTTTTGTTATTTCTCAAAAACTGTAAATAATTAACACTTCGTTTTATTCTTCCCATAAAATATAAATAACTATCTATACGCCAGGATTATTCTGATTTTTTCATTAATAAACTTCGGAGATAAGGGGGGGAACACTCATTTTTTGTACATTTTTGGCTAAATATTTTTTTTACTAACTGAGAGCCGCGCTTCCGCGCACAGTGCGTCTGAGGTGGAAGTACCATCAACTTTAAATGTTGATCCACCATAGAACCTTGTCACAATGACGTCAACAGACGAGATAGAAATTACACAGGAATTAATCGTTGGTTTTATGCGACAAGGTTCTATAGTGGTTCATCAATTGTCCGTGACAGTACTTAGCAGCGCTCCAATTTTATTGCAGTAATATGAAGGTATCCACTAATACAGCGCGACTATATCGCATAGTCAAAGCGCTTTTATAACAACCATTAAATAGCTTTATTAAGGCCCTGTCATCCCGGCTCATTGACACCTCCGGAGATCCTAGAGCTGGTGCTTACCTCTCCCAAAGGATTGGGCTAGCTATCCAGAGAGGTAACGCAGCCAGTGTCATAGGGACCATGCCGCGAGCGGACCTGCTAGAGGGGGTGTTCTTTTTATAGTGGTGATTATTATTTAGATCTTTAATGTTTGAGTACCTACCTAGCTTAGTTTTATCTATAAATATAAAAGGCAAACCTGACTTACTGACTTATGTACCAACGCACAGCCTAAACTACTGTACCTAGAAACTTGAAATTTGGTACAAGGGTTCCTTTCATGATGTAAGTGAGCACTAAGAAAAGATTTTCCGAAAATCGACCCCCAACGGGAAGAAATGGGGAGAGTAGCGGGAAACTAATTCTACGCGTACGAAGTCGCGGGCGTCCTCTAGTTTTACCATAAAATTAGCTTGGCTCTCAAACTCACTTAGCTCCTATCGACCTCTTTCGAGTTGCGTCCAGACCCTCTTAGTGCTCCTACGCTTAGTCTAGGTCCTCCTGAGCCTGTCCATTAATTAGTCCAACTTAAGCGATAACGATATCAATTACCAAGAGCTTGTCAAAGGCGAAACTGACGGAATATTGATGATCAATCTGCGCTGTATGGGGTAAGGCTTTGCTCTTGTGTACGCTGAGCGGGAATTGGCACTAGGGCATGCAAATAACCGGTCGAAACCGGTTTTAACCGGTTATTTTCATACAAAAACGGTTAATAACCGGTTAAATTGCATTCCCCAATTGGCACCTTTTTACACGACTACCCAAAAAAAAGGAGTGTAATGTTTTCAGGGTTCATGTATGTATGTATTATGTATCTTAAGGCTCCGGCAAACCAAACGCGTGGCAGCAGCAGCGCGTAGCGTCGCGTGGCGTCAGGGAGTTGTAAAACAACAAAACAAATGGAACCCCGGCACACCGAGACGCGCGTCGCCCGCGCTGCAGACGCGCCGCACACGCGCGTCTCGGTGTGCCGGGGTTCCATTTGTTTTGTTGTTTTACAACTCCCTGACGCCACGCGACGCTACGCGCTGCTGCTGCCACGCGTTTGGTGTGCCGAAGCCTTTACGATTCTTTATTCCACCATAACTTCTGAACGCCTGAGCCGATTTAAATGTGTGTGCTATCGTTAGAATCGTATCACCATCCCGGGTGACATAGGATACCTAAACTGTTAAAATTGAAATAACAACAATGGCGAAATGTCAATTATTTATGTCAACAAAAAAACTCTTCTAATTATTACAATATAGATATCATTTGAAAGGTCTTATGGTGACCATCTCAATTATATACGAATATAGTAACATTAATATACGGGTTTAATAACAATAACAAAAAATGCAGTCCGATTTTTAAAGCTGCTTTTCATTTAGTTGAGTATTATAGTATCCGTTAAACATTCGTCATTCGCGAGACGTACTCGTAGTGGTAGAATGAATCGCTTCCATCAGCTTACTTACTTTGCTAGCATAGAGGCGTTATACTTACACCCGTATTCACAAACAATTCTTAAGGGATCCTTCACTAAGTAAACGCACTGCGTTCAATACAGCTTTGTGATTGGTCCTTCTCGACCGACCTTTTGCTTTTGAGACGATTTGAACCACCCTGTGCGTTCGTGAGCACTGTGAGACCTCATAGTGACGTTTGTGAATACGGGTGTAAAAGCGGCTGCGTTTCGTAATAATTATTTGCTTTTGCCAAGCTAGTGTATCCCGCTTCCGCGTCCGCTCCCTCTTCCGCCGTCTACTAACCCCAGCTCTGCTAACACAGGACATATAGCTGGTTATTCCATTCAGAATATTTTATCAGGACATTATCCCTACAGCCTACTGGATATTAATACATCATGGATACTAAGCACTTGATCAAGTCTGAGCCTAAGCATTAGTTTAGGTATTTTACTAAATGTATGTATTTAACAAATTCAGATCGTTTATTTTAACAATAGTAAGTGGGACACTAATTCTGAAATAGTGAAGGTGATCCTTTTAAAATAAAGAATAACCAGAAATATGTTGCTATTTTGTTTCATTTGCAGACTTTCAATAAAAAAAAATATTTACAAACAAAATTTGGAGCGTTCACTAGTGTATGGGAAAAGCATCGATAGTTGAGTTCATGGATAAAGGCGATCCCTAGCTAAAACTAGTAGATGCTAGTAGCTGTCATTTAATGTTGCCCCGTATATTCCCAGGTCTGTTAATGGGTATTACTTTGGTGGACTACTGTATCCTGACTTTTTACCAAATCATCATTTAGCAAACAATGTCATTTTACAAACTTTACATACATACATTAAATCACGCCTGTTTCCCAGAGGGGTAGGCAGAGACCACTTCTTTCCACGATCTTGACAAACTTTAATTCCGCAAAAATGTAATTGTGCTTAAACCATTACATATTATATAGGCTACATGGGCTTGTTAAACAAGTTTGCCAAATGAAACATTAGTGAACCGGACTAAACAGAACCACATGGGGTTAGCTCCACGCGCTTCTGTCAAGTATACAAGTTGAGGTACAGTCACTAGCAATAATATATTATTAGCTGCTATCGGGGATAGAACCGAGAACCCTTTTGTTTGCCGCGGGGCTGTTCTCCACTGCCCTGTGTATATTAATCCTAAGTAGTTAAGAACTAACATAGTTACGTAAGCAAAAGTGTTACTAACAAATATATGGATCCATGTTGTCTGAAATAAATGATTTATTATTATTATCATTATTATTATTATTATCCAACATTGGGCGCAAAAATATCTGACACGCTCTTATACTAGTAATAAAGACGTGTCAGGTATTTTTGCGCCCAATGTTGGATGATATATTATTGCCACGCCATCTTTACAATGTATCAAGCCTGAATATAAAGCTCACCGAAAATAAAGAAGCAAAAAAATAACTTTTACTTTGCTGTAAGTGTTTTTTCTTGTTTCATTAAAAAACTAAACAATAAACTGCTATGGACACAATATCGGCTAGTCCTTTGGGATACTTTTGGTTTAAGAAGATGACGTTTAAAAACAGTTTATAACATTACTAACTGTCCGCGTTTTTTTAAAATAGTTTACGTCCTATTCTCAGACCTACTGAATATACAAACAAAATTTCATAAGAATCGGTCAAGCCGCTTCGGCGGAGTTTTGTTACAAACACTGTGACACGAGAATTTTATATATTAGAAGATTAAATCTGAAAACAAAGTTCACAAAAAATAAATACTTCAACAAAACCACTTTTACTTAGCTGTAACTGCTGTCAGTGTTTTTTCTTGTTTTATTAAAGAACTGAGCGATAAACTGCTATGGACGCAAGTTTTGTATCGGCTAGTCCTTTGGGATTATTTTGGTTTAAGGGGATAGCCCCCAATGACCTTTAAAAACAATTTTATAACATTATTCAGTTTTATTATGGCTTAGCACTAGGAAATGCAAATAACCGGTTTTTACCGGTATTTTTATACAAATCCGGTTAATAACTGGTTATAACCGGTTATTTTCAAACAAAAACGGTTAAAACCGGTTTAATTGCATTCCCTTCTTAGCACACAGGCCACCTGATGGTAATGATTTCTGATTCTTCCTGCAGTTGAATGATGTGACGACTAAAATGATAAGGGTAGTGATTCTCTCATAAGCAAAGGTGAGCGAATGCAGGAGTGAAGTCCAAGCGGCGAGTTTAAGTAGTCCCGTCAGAGCGAACAAAACACATATTAGCGCGTGCATTCTCAATTAGGCAGCCTTATACGTTCGAGAAGCCATGCTGCCAAATTGAATACACGCGCTGAAATGTGTTTTGCTCGCTCTGACGGGACTACTTAAACTCGCCGCTTGGACTTCACTCCTGCATTCGCTCACCTTTGCTTATGAGAGAATCACTACCAAGGCCGGTTTGACTTCAAGCTAAACAAGTGAAAATGTAACTAAAGAGCTAGCTAATAGCGTACGAAAAAACGATGGCGGTGCGAACAAATTAGCGAGCGAAATTAACAGTTATTTCGAGCAGGAACAGTTTTACTTTGCTCTTTGATCAGAACCGAAATAATCGATTCTGTTCGAGCGGAATCGAAACAAAATGCGAGCGTTTCTGGCGAGCTGATTAAAAAAATTAACCTGGTTTCCGAGCCCTGCCTTTAAATGCTAAAAATTCCAAATAAACTTGAAAAAGAAAAACTATACTCGCTTACATTTAAATGTGTCGAGTTATAAAACTTCTAATAAGACCATATACCTACCATTAACAGGTGGAAAGTATTTTCACTGCGCCAACTTCCAAAACAGATTTACTTGTACCTATTTAACAAAGTAATCGCTTTTTTAAAGCTATTCGAAGAGAATTAAGGCTTAAGGGCGGAACGGTAAACAAGATGCTACCTTCCTTTACCCTTGCCGCAGCCTCCCCACCACTATTACCTATTAAGGGGGCAAGTTATAAGCGGAGGCGGACAGCTTAAACTCTACTTCTCTTGTTCATTTTAAGGGTCAATCAACTTTTTTACCCACACATTTCTGTCTGTTGCCCACCGTTCAGATTTTAATAAATAAAATAACATCTGGGGACTTATTGGAAGTGAAATTATTTTTAAATTGTAGTAATATCATTAACTCCTTTCATAAATCACATTATAATGTATTGTTTAAAAATGTGGTAACTCAGTTAACAATTCACTATTTATCACACAAATTCGCGGACAGTAACTCAGTAGACACGTAATTACCAAATTTTCACACATTTTAGACATTAAGATGTGGGTAGGTACTTGACAAAGATAGATTGATAAACTAGTTCATTGACTACATCATTAAAAATTAAAATAAGCAGTGATATTATATTTAAAAACAAACATGCTTGTTGAAATCCGGTAAAATAAAAGTGTGGGTAAAAAATTTGATTGACCCTCAAACGCATTTAAAGTTCCAACGCATTAAGCCGCCATTGGTCCGCCCTCGCTTCGTTTTGGTTAGTATAACAGTTAAATATTTAAACTGATTTTAATGATATTTGGTATGGAGATGGTTCAACAGAAAGATGTCAAAATGGCGTCTTCGAACTGGACACTGGACACCAACACATGGGGCGACAAAGGGCACGATGGGCGGATGACATTACCAGGAAGGCAGGGATGAGGTAGATGTTAGAGGCTCAAAACAGAGCAGTGTTCGCGTTGTTGTGTTCTGGTGTGGGGATAAGACAACCGGTGAAATTACTAGCATAGAGGCATTCCATCTTAGTCCTCAGGGTTGGCAATTGCAGTCTTAAAATTATAGTATTAAGAATTTAAATATCTATGAGTCAGAGATCCCACTTATTCTCCATGGCATTAAAAAGGCAAATGGTGAGCTTTGAAGGAGACCTTCAGTCAGCAGTTGGTGGTCATCTTCTAAAAATACATAAGAAGAAACTGACTGATATATCAACGGACAGCCCAAACCGCTAGAGCTAGAGATTCCAAATTTGGCACGTAGGTTTCTTGTGAGGTCTAGGGGTGCACTAAGGATTTTTGAAAATTCATCCTCTAAGGAGTTCAAATAGCGGGAAACTAATTCTACGCGTACGAAGTCGCGGACGTCCTCTAGTAGGTTGATAAAAGAAGAATGACGAAGCCACCAAGTGGCTCAAATCCACCAAAATTAATCTCGGGTTTGCTGTACGTTCCTTACTGCGATAGGATTTAAAAAATATAATATATATGAATATTTGTTTCTGAGTCATGGATGTTTTCTATGTATTTAAGTATATATTTATGTATATATGTATGTTTATCGTTGTCTAGTACCCATAGTACAAGCCTAGAGCTTAGTTTGGGACTAGGTCAATTGGTGTGACATTGTCCCCTGATATTTATTTATTTATTTATTTTAAAAAGAAGAAAAGAAGAAAAATCCGCTGAATCCCTCAACTTGTGCCACATCCTCCTCGTAAATATATTAGCCGAGTGGCCATTGCTATTCGCGTCACAGGAGACCGCCATTAGTATGTTTTCAGGCGTCCGCGGCCTATTCATTCGGTTTGCATCGCGTATATATTGCCAAATAAGCGGAAATACTTGGTATTTACTAAGAGTACTTGGTATTTTTACTTGGAATTGTTACGCGTTTGAGTACTTAGTCTGTGTCAGGGAAGTAGGATAAGGATACAGAAGTTACAGAGAAGAAACTTACGTGTCCGTCAAAACCCCAATCTAGAATAGGATGTCTTTTACGTAAAGCCCTTAAGCACACACAATTACAGTTCGATTTTAGGACACTAAGATTTTGTAATACGAGACGCTATGTGCCCTGCAAACCACAAAAAACAAAAATTCGCCGTTCGTAGTACGAAAATTAAATATTTTGATTAAAGAAAGATTAGAACCGAAAACTTCATATCAGAGTTACTATAGAGGTTATCATATAAGACGTTTGGAAGAAAAACACACACACGTAATTAAGTTACTAAAATTAAAATTAAAATTGAAATCCTGGTCACGGCACCAAATTGTAAAACGCTCAAACATTTTTTTTTAACTCTCGCTTTCTTATATGTATTTACGCTTAATTATGCTTTTACTTAGGTAAAAGAGACACTGCTTACTGTAATAAAAAGCAGCCATTTCCTTAAACACACTGAAGGGGTAGCTTTAAAGCGACTAAGTTCGACTCCACATCGAACGTGTCCCAAATGGAACCTGCTTTGATTGAGTTAGTGACCAGACGTGTGGTAAGGGGTAAGGCTAGTCAAGGCGCTAACAGTTGAAAACCAGTACGTCGTAACTCCACTTTTATTATATGTATAAAAATATAAACCCTATCACTGACACTGTATGAAGAAAGATATAAGGAATGAAAATAACGCTTTATTATTTTATAATTTATCTGATAGGACAGGAATCGAACCAACATTTTCAGCGTAGCCAAAATTGCGTGCGTGACCAACAGATCAAATTAACGAAAACACAGAAATAATAGATAAGAGCAATATAACAAATAAGTGCGTGTCACCTTGGAATTTGAACGAATCCTTTAATTGTTTTTATTTC
Organism: Acleris cristana; assembly: GCA_948252455.1. Classification (NCBI taxonomy): domain Eukaryota; kingdom Metazoa; phylum Arthropoda; class Insecta; order Lepidoptera; family Tortricidae; genus Acleris; species Acleris cristana. The sequence goes on along the minus strand of OX411801.1, from coordinate 6,154,614 downwards.
CTATTCTTGTAATATATTGTTTTAATTGCGACTGTTGGATTTCCTAGAAATAAATAAATAAGTACAACTCAAGAATCTAGACACACGGTAGTGTACCCAGACAAGTTCGAAGAATACAAGTTACCATAAAATATTTTTATAAAAAATAATCCTGTTCACGGCACCAGAAAACTTTTCAAGAAACCTTGCTTGTTCAGTTACTTTATCCATTTAAGTCAAATGGATTACTTTAATAAAAGACAAGTCTCTAAGATGTCCACCGAAAAGGGTTGATTTAACGAACAAGTTCCACCCAAAACTTATTCGCTGCCAGCAACTAGGAATACTATGTAATTTTAATACACCAGGTGAGTCACGGGCACTGACCATCCAAATCTGACGGAGCCCAAATGGACCCAGCTCTGATTGAGTTAGTGACCAGACGTGGGGTAAGACTAGACAAGATGCTGACAGCAACCACCCAAAACGTTACAACTCCACTTTTACTAATCAAAAATACACCCTATCACTATGATCTGAAGATAAATATTAGAGATCATGAATAAGACTTGTGATGTTTTAAGTTGAAGTGGTGTTATTATAGAAGATAGCTCAAAGTGGTTAAAGCATCTTGAAAGTACGTTCAGAAAGTTTCAAAACATTAATGAGCAGGCTACATATTGAAACTGGCTAGATTTAATTATTATAATTATTTAAATGGGCAACTTTAAACCACAGTTTCGTTAGTCTGGCAATGTTTTAAGCCCAACTGCAAGATGCCAAATGAAAATTATTACGATTAACAGTACACATGTATTTGTTAAAATCTGTCAATATCAATAAATCGATTGATCGCATCTATAAATCGAATAATGGAAAAAATGATAGATTATCTTGTTAATCTTTTCGAGAGGCTAGTAAAATCAATTAAATAGTTTTTGCAAACAGCTTGCAATGCGACTAGCGGTGTATTTTAGGTAGTATGACGTTGTGTGAAATATTAAAATTCATTATGCAGAGCTAAAATTATGTTCCACTAATTTACAGGATTGTGAAACGCCGCTAAAATAACTACACTTTAGCTCCAATGGTTTGCAACCTGTCACTAATACACTGGATAACATCTTAGCCTGGTTGTGCAAAATGTGGTCACAGAATTATCAACAAGTTTTTGGAGTTGTTGGTGAGTCTGTGGCTCTGCCTACCCCACTCTGGGAATGAAGGCGTGAGTTTATGTTATGTTATGTTATGTTTTTTAATTTATTTTATTTTAAGAAATATTTTCTTGGAAAGAAAACGTACAGACATAGTTTTTCATGATATCTACAACAATTCAAAAATCGTAAAAATCGGAGTAGGTTTAAGGGGAGGGAAACGTTATCGCATTTTGTATGGAAATTTTAAGCTTCACAATCCTTTTAAATCTTCAGATTATATACAGGGTGTTCGGCAGAAGGTTGGACAAACTTCAGGGACTAACTCTGTAGGTCATACTCTTCAACTTTTATAATGGGACCAACATCCAAATCCAAAACAACATACAAACTTTAAGAGCTAAACAGCCGAAATGTATGGAACTGCTGTTTTTTTTTTTCGCGATTTGGTTGTTGGCCCCATAATAAAAATTGATGAGTATGACCTACAGAGTTAGTCCCTGAAGTTTGTCGAACCTTCTGCCGAACACCCTGTATAAAGTTGAGTTTTTTTTTGTATCAGAAATAAACTGATAATCATTTTTATTGAATTTTAAATAGCAATAAGGAATGAAAGCTTTCACATAAATCCATACGATTCATTTTAACGAATAGCTTTAAATTAGTTGTACCGTAACTTTGGAAGTCTTCAATCCGAGCAAGCTTACCTGTAAACAAAAAAGAAAGATTAGGGTGGTCACAAAAAAATTGTAACAATTGGCTTGAATTATTAAATACATCATCTGTGAAAATTTCAAGTGTCTAGCTATCACGGATCATGAGATACAACCTGGTGACAGACAGACGGACAGTGGAGTCTTAGTAATAGGGTCCCGTTCTCACCCTTTGGGTATTAACTAAAAATTACCCTAATAAAAAGGAGGTTTATCATACAACAATGGTTCGGAATCTTTCGTCGGACTTCACCGGTTCTTTTAAACCCTTCCGAACTTTTCAAATATCGCTATCGTTAGTGCGTCTTGTTTAGATCTCCTGTACCGATTGTCTGAGATCATATGTTATTTATTTATTTACAAATAATCTTTAACTTTTATATACTATCGACGTGTTTTATTTTACTCCCAATTTTTTTTTATTAAGACAAATAATATACAGCAAAATAATAATTACATAACTAAAAGTAAATACTAAAATATTAGGTCCTTACCTATGAAATTGGCGTTTTATATGGCGATTTTTTTGAAAACGGTGATTTTCATACATTTAATTTTGCGGATTATTTAGTAACGTCAAATGCAAACCAAACAAAATTCTGTCAGGAATATTGGACACTTCTAAGCTATATTATACATATCTTAATTACTTAAAAATAGCTTCATAAAACTCTGCGTAATTGAAACACTTGAACTCACAGCACATGAAAAGAGTTGAGTTCACACTTTAATTTTAAACACTAAGTAAGAATTTGAACCATATTATTTGTATCTAAAACCTTTGTAACATACTGTAATAATGAAATTTAAAAATGATTTGGATATTAAAATAAAAATGAATAAATTCCGTACGAAATAAAACACGTAAAAATAACGCCAATTTCATAGGTAGGTAAGGACCCAATAAATTAACTTATTCTAAGTAACTATATCTACAAATGTCTGATAGGCCCCTGCCACCGCGAATGGTGCCCATAATGCTGGCTGCATTTCCTCGTTGGATAGCTTTTCTGCCCTCCTAAGCAAAAATACAATATCTAAATTCAATAGCCAAAGCAGATTCAACTCTATTCTGTTTGTAACTAGGTTGCAATTTCTACAGGTGTTTTATCTGAGATATCGCCATTGGCTTATTAGGTCAGTATTGCCAGTCGTTGGCTGAGGAAAGAGCCAGCCCTGTGGTCACTTTGCTATCCCTTTTGCTCTCGACGCGTCACTAATTCGCAAGAAAGTGACGGGGCGATCCGAAGTTCGAATTACGGATTTCAAAGTAGAGCCTCTGAGACAAACAGGTATATCGAGGAAGTAAAATACCTATTTAGCAGATTGATGCCATACGTAAATTTGCCGGGTTATAAATTTCCCACACGTCGTTAGTTGTGCCACGTGAGGAAATGTATAACACGGCTAATTTACGTATCATGACAAATTGTTAACCATTCAATTTCCTTGATGGTACTTATATGAAATGGCACTAGAGGCGTTTAGTTAATTGGGGTGTATGTAACTTAGTTGTATGGGAGCTTATTACGAGATCAAAGACATTTGTGAGGCTTTATTGAAATTGAATCGTGTTGAAAATTGAGTGATTGGTAACTTGAAGAACATGCGTATTGTTACCAAAATGTTGGCCTAGTTGGGCGTGACCCTGATTATGAAGCTAGCGGTCGTGGGTTCGATTCCTGGTATAGGCAATTTGTGTGACGAGCGCGAGTGTTTTTTTTTTAAGGTTACCTATCTTAAGTCCGAAAAACATTTGTTCCCTGTTTCGTTTGTCCGAACTTTCATTTGTCCGAAAATATTTTTTCTCCGAAACCGTTTAACATTCCTGGATTGTTATAAAACTAACCTAACCTAACCTACAGGTTCTGTAGGTATATCTCTATAAACATTTTGAAAAGTTAATGGGTTGAGAGAAGAAATATTTTCGGACAAATGAAAATTCGGACAAAAGTTTTTCGAAACATCGAAAGGTTTCCACCCAAAATACAAGCCTAGAAGCTTAGTTTGGGACTAGGTCAATTAGTGTGAGATTGTCCCGTGACAATTTATTATAACAATAAAAAAAAAAGTTAGCCTATTTAGGAGTGATCTTGATTATGAAACTAGCGATCCCGGGTTCGATTCCTGGTATTGGCAAATATTTGAGTGCTAAGCGCAAGTGTTTTTGAGTCTTAGATGTTTTCTATTGTATTAAGTATGTTTATTGCTACCTAGTACCCATAGTACAAGACTAGAGATTAGTTTGGGATTTGGGACTAGGTCAATTAGTGTACGACTGTGTGTATAATAAAGTGTCCCCTTGTTTCACCGACACACATTTCATAGGACATAATATCACTTTGCAGAATTTTTGTTTCATAGAAAGCAATTTAGAGATATACAGAGCTAAAGTGAGTGGAAGGGTCGGAAGGGGCCGCCCTAGGCGTACTTTTTCGAATCAAATCGGAGAAATACTGGAAAAGGGCCGAATTTTAAGTACCCGAAACCGACATGCGTGCATGACTCGATGTATGAATGTGGAAGAAGCGAAAGAGATTTGTCAAGATCGTAGCAGGTGGAAAGAAGTGGTCTCTGCCTACCCCTCTGGGAAACAGGCCTGATTTAATGTATGTAGTATGTAGAAAGCAATTTTCTGATCATCCCGTGTTAATATCAGGTAAGGTTAGGTTAGACTTGTGACCATCACAAGATAACCTGAAATCAACACGGCAGCAGAAAACAGCTTTCTATGAAACGAAAATTCTGCGAAGTGATTGGTTCTGTGAAATGAAGAGTCGGCGAAACAAGGTTAAACCGTAAAATATTACTCCAAAGTTCCATTTCACGCTTGACCGTTTCCCAAAAACTATCCACGTCGCCTCCATAACGTTTTACAGCTCGTAAAGCTAGGTAACACGTTATAGCGTATTTGTTTTACTGCCCGGAGATAGGCGGGCGGAATCAATATGACGTAAAGGACGTGATTGCAATGTGGCTTAGTGCGTTTTATGTTTGTGGCTAGACATATGGGCTGCGCATTTGTAGATTTTATAACTATTATATAGAAGTCGTTTATCGCTGCTCCCTCGGGAATTTTCCAATTTTCTAAGAAAACAGCTATCCTATGTCCTATTACAGGACCTAACCTATATGTATGCCAAGTTTCATCTCAATCCGTTCAGTGGTTGAGTCGTGATTGAGTAACAAACATCCCAACATCTAAACTTTCTCATTTATAAAATTATCCATACTAATATTATAAATGTGAAAGTATGTCTGTCTGTCTGTCTGTCTGTCTGTCTGTCTGTTACCTCTTCACGCTTAAACCGCTGAACCGATTTAGATGAAATTTGGTATGGAGGACATAGGCTACTTTTTATCCCGGAAAATTAGACAGATCCCGAGGGAGCAGCGAAAAACGACTTCTATGCGGACGGAGTCGCGGGCAAAAGCTAGTAAGATTATAAATGAGTAAGCTTTTGCTAAGCTTATGTAATTACTTATTGGAAACCGACCAAATAATAATTCAATGGTAACCTATCAATGTTTCGAAAAACCTTTCTCCGCTGTTTCATTTGTCCGAAAATTATTTTTCTCTGAGCCCATTAACTTTTCAAAATGTTTAAAGAGATATACTTATAGAACATGTAGATTAGGTTAGGTTAGTTTAATGACAATCCAGGAAAATTAAACGGTTTAAGAGAAAAATGATTTTCTGACAAATTAAAATTTAGGACAAACGACACATCGGATAAAAGTTTTTCGAACTTAATATAGGTAACCCTATAGGTAGCCTCTTCAATGAAATTTCGAAGAGGCTCATTGACGTCACGGGAGACCGAAGAGCTGGCAGGTTCCTCGCTCAACGCATAAGTTTAACTATCCAGCGAGGAAATGCTGCCAGCATCTTCGGGACGATGCCGCAGGGCCCTTTTTTAGATATAGCTTTTTAGTTTTAAAATATAATTAAGTTTATAATTGTAATTATGTTTTAATTGTAATGTATGTTTTAATGCATTAGTTTCGCATGAAAATTAAAAGGTAACCCTATTATATTTAATTCAAATCTGGCAACACTTTATTCGTACAGCAAGATTACGAATTAAAATGTCTACTTTAAACCCACAGAACAGAAAAAACAGTAGAACTGTCAAGTGGGCGTGTAACGTGTGGCATAGTTATGCGGAGTTCCGCATAACCTACCGCTTTTGCCGCGATCGCTTATTTCGATATTTCTAAAATAGGAAATAAATCCAGAAGCATCCCTTATTGTGCTATTTTGGAGTGTAAAAACGATAGCCGCACCAAAAGCATTTTCCATGGTGGCGTGTTGTTTTTATGATAGTTTGAGTATTGGCGACAACAGGTCTGATACTAAGCGAAGCTCATGCCACTTCCACTGTTTTTTCTATTCCGTGTTTATACCTATGTATATTCTGTGACATTACCCGAATGTCTCCTAAACTTTTATCTAGCGAATCTCCCCATTATCTCCACTAGCACTAAACTGCAGATGTCGTGGTCCTCGAGTGCATTTAACTACCACCAGCCCTTTAGGGGCGGCAACTATCACTAGGGCGACATAGGCAGAGTATGTTTATTTAAGGGGTTGGGTCATTCTTTTCGTTGTACATATTTTTTAGCCACATTCTCACTAAACTAATTTTATTTAAAAAAACGATAAAGTGCTGCGTTTTCTAACTTGAAACTCGAAAAGGGACGTAAATAAGCTTATACTAGAATTATCCTAATATAAAAAGTTTTTTGTAATAACTATATAATGAAATGAGTAACGCAGTGGATGTTGATGTCCCCGCCTTTTCTATGGAAAAAGTACAATTAATTTACCACTGAGTTACCAAGATTCTTCAACGATAATTGAGTAATTTAAGAGTTGTTTTTTGAAAACCATTAAACTTAAACATTCTAAGTTTATGTTATTTATTTAGACGCGAATTCATAATCTATATATATAAAAGGCAAACCTGACTGACTTATATATCAACGCACAGCCGAAACTACTGTACCTAGAAACTTGAAATTTGGTATAGGGGTTCCTTTCATGATGTAAGTGAGCACTAAGAAAGGATTTTCCGAAAATCGACCCCCAACGGGAAGACGTTGGGGGAGTAGCGGGAAACTAATTCTACGCGTACGAAGTCGCGGGCGCGTCCTCTTGTTAAATTAAAACCTATTTACTTAACACTGCTGTTCTAAACTAGCTGTCAATTTTTTTATTTTATATGGTAAAAAAAACATGATAATTTCATCTATCTTATTACGGATCATGACATACATCCGGCTGATATACACACGGACAGCGGAGGCTTACAAACAGAGTTCATGACGTCATAGCAACCCCCCAAAACAAGCAAACCATAGAACTGCCATCAAAATTACATAACCAAGTGCTACAAACACGTTCAGAATCAATTAGTGAACGCAAAGGCACGTTCACACCAAAAGCTGATTAGCTGGCGGGCTGGTTATTATTCAAGCGCCGTCCATATGTAACAAGCGGAGCGTTGAGATAGAGAAGAAAGTACACTGTGTTCACTGCCCGTTTGGATTTAAACAACGAAATAAATTTAAAATTTAAGTTTGTTTTTAAGCATCTTATATTTATTTTCTCCCATATGCTCGGAAATGTTAACCTTACTGTCGTAAAAGCAGCCCGCGAAGTTCTGAGTTCCATGCCCAGGCAAAATTAAAAAAAAAAGTTATTATTTACCAGCGGCAGCACCAACACAAACACACAATTTTCCTTATTTTTTTTTACCTGGTGTTCTACTTTTTAAAACCATGTTTAGACTAGGATAACTTACTCCAAACAGCCAAACACTCGTGCAATCAAAATTCTTCCTTGTATATTTTACTTTTTAAATGTAATAGACTAAAAAGTTAAACATTTTCAAACAGCGTTTACAGCGTATTTAGAAATGTATCAAATAGTTTAATGTTTTTTTTTAAGAAATGGTGTTCATAAACAAAATTAATTGCCGAAATAACAAACGCGTAATAAAATGTTTTAATTTAAACCATATATTATTCAAATTGAATTTATTACGTTTAAATGTGTGATTTTATTCAATGCTTTGTTTCAGTACTTTTAATAGTACGTGATTTTACCTCTGTTTATTATTTTAACAATTTGTGTTATATTTTCTCGCATATTACAAAGTTATCGATGTTCATCTTGACTAGAGAAACAAGAAGAAGGAAAGCCCGTACTGCAAGCTTTCCACAGTACTTAAGAACAATGTCTTAAGAAGCGTTTTTTATTAAAAGTGCGCTAGCTGCTATGCGCTGGCGCACGTATCACTTGCAAACACTATTACCGTTGTGAATGGACTCGTTTGTTATTTTACAGACAGTCGGCAATCAGGGGGAAATTATTGATCGAGGAAAAACAATAGATTGATTTAAAAGTTGTCTTATTATTTTAAAACACGACAGGCACGATATCCTAGTTGGTAGCCCTGCCTATGAAGCTAGCGGTCCCGGGTTCTATTCCCGATATGGGCAAATGTTTCTGTGATGAGCGCGAGTATTTCCTGAGTCTTAGAGGTTTTCTGCGTGTTTATCTATATAATATTTACGAGTATCAAGTTATGTGAGATTGTCCCCTTACATTTATTTACTACTAGAGGACGCCCGCGACTTCGTACGCGTAAATTTAGTTCCCGCTACACCCCCCATTTCTTCCCGTTGGGGGTCGATTTTCGGAAAATCCTTTCTTAGTGCTCACTTACATCATGAAAGGAACCCCTGTACCAAATTTCAAGTTTCTAGGTAGGTAGGTACAGTAGTTTCGGCTGTGCGTTGATAATATGTCAGTCAGGTTTGCCTTTTATATTATATATATATAGATTAATTATTACCTAGACATTTCGACCGTATTTCCACAGTCTTGGTCACGAGAAGAGTATTTTACGGGATAGGTTCATTTTCCATGATGTATAAAAGGCATACGAGCACTCAAGCCACCTGATTGGTTAGGAATTCTCAAGACTGCAATCCTAAGACCGCAAATGTGTCGCCAACCCTGAGGACTAAGATGGAATGCCTCTATGCTAGTTATTTTCACCGGTCTCTATGAACACAACAATGCCAATACGAACACTGCTACTCTGCGTCAGGTTAAAGAATAAAGCTGCGACCATACCGGTGCTTAAAATACAGTGACGGTACGGAATCGCAGTGACGCGTCGTATCAGCACCGTTTTTGACGCAAGCTCCACACACCAATGCTTAAAAAACGGTGACGGTACGGAATCGCAGTGACGCGTCGTATTAGCACCGTTTTTGACGCACGCTTCCCACACCGCTGCTTAAAAAACGGTGTCGTTGCTTAAACAAAAGACGGGGTCATAGTAACAACATGGCGCCGTTTTTGACGTACCGTTATATACGCACCGTTAAGCATTGGTGTAGAGGGCATGCGTCAAAAACGGTGCGGATACGACGCGTCACTACGATTCCGTACCGTCACCGTTTTTTAAGCATTGGTGTGGGCGTAACTTTAGATGGTGGTAGCTTTTCGGATACTGTACAAAGTCACCGTTTAACTACAAGCAATTAATTCACATAAACGTGACGTCACGTCGCCAGCGTTTTTTTTAAATGCACTGCGCTTGCACAGATATCACTTGCAAATAAAATTATCTTTATGAATGGTCTCGTTTGTCATTTTACAGAGTGAATCAGGGACGCGTACAAATGAGGTCATGTCAATAATAACACATTGATAAGATAACCCATTTTACTCAAATAAATGACCTTATTATGTAACTCACGGCCAGTCAGTTGATGATGACTAAGGGCCTGTTGTTTGATCAGTTTAAGTACCCATACGACAAACGTGATTTTATTGCCGTTTTTTGCTAATGTTGTATAGATACGGAACCCTTCGTGCGCGAGTCCGACTCGCACTTGGTCGGTTTTTTTGATAATAATAACGGCAACTGGTATAGTGTCTATTGTTGTACAGATAATGGTACGGAACCCTTCGTGCGCGAGTCCGACTCGCAATTGGCCGGTTTTATTGTAAATTTTCGGCAATAAATCAAAAAGTAAGTACATGACAGAAATAAATGTGCAGTTCGAGTCTTTCATATGACACCGTTTGCTATACTCAAATGACTTTAATTTATCAACCCCCCTTTCTATTTAGACCCCTTTAGATCTTTCTTTCTTTAGATCTTTTAGTTCTAAAAGTTTTTACTTTTCTAAACGGTGGTAATGCTTCGTAATGCTTGCGTGCATTATTATTATGCCTAAATTGAGGAATAAAGAACTTTGACGTTGACTTTGAAAAGTCACAGAAACTGAAGCGAAGCGAGGGCGGGTCGCTAGTTTTTTTTGCCGTCGACAGGCAAATAGGGAGACAGCCCACCTGATGGAAAGTGTTCAGTATTGACATTTGCAACGCCGGAGGCCAACAATATATTTTTTAACCCGGTCACTCATCCATTCATATTGATCAATTTAGAATTCATTGTGTATTCAATAACTCCCGGAACATTGTCCGAACCACGGAACAGAAAAAAACAGTAGAAGTGTCAAGTGGGCGTGTAACGTGTGGCATAGTTGTGCGGAGTTCCGCATAACCTACCATACTTTTGCCGCGATCGCTTATTTCAATATTTCGATATTTCTAAAATAGGAAATAAATCTAGAAGCATGCCTTATTGTGCTATTTTGGAGTGTAAAAACGATAGCCGCACCAAAAACATTTTCCATGGCGGCGTGTTGTTTTTATTATAGTTTGAGGATTGGCGACAACAGGTCTGATACTAAGCGAAGCTCATGCCACTTCCACTGTTTTTTCTATTCCGTGGTCCGAACCATTTCATGTAAATATTATTCAAATGCATGTTGACTCAATGATTGGAAATGAATGTTATTCATTTATTCATTGTCGCAAATATTTTTTGTATTGCAAATGCTTCTCACAGGTCAGTAAATCTAGAACGAAGATTTCTACGAAAGAACAGAGGGCCCTGCCAAGATGCACTATGCTAACTAGCGTTTCTATTCGTTTCGTTTTTAACCAATCGCGTCACTGGTAAAGTCGCCGTCAATAGAACTTGTGAGCGATGTAAACAAATTAGTACTGTTTGACACATAACCTCAAATATTCACCAAACGTGTTTTTATTAATAATAACGTAAAATTAATAGTTATTTCATCTTAAACTTAATACGAAAATAATGATCTAGTGTATCAATAGTTGCAAAGACCTCACTTGATCTTTAAAAGTACGTGATTATCGAGTAATCATGGTGAATTGGATCGTTTGGCTTTGTTTACATCTTTTGCAACTGCAAGTTCTATTGACGGCGACTTTAGATCACGTGACTTTTTGTATCACGTACGCCAGTGACGCGATTGGTTTAAACACGAAACGAATAGAAACGATAGCGTAGTGAATCTTGGCAGGGCTCTCAGAGGTGTTCTAATAACAATCATTATCATAGAGTTTTGTCTTAAAAGCATCCTAATTATTTTTCGTTTTTTAATTATTTCACAAAGTTTCTTTTTAATACTATCAGAGTTTGCTTTTTTTTATTTTCTTGGAAAGGAAAACATACAGACATAGTTTCGTTTTTCATAATCTTATCTTATCTTACAGATGGCCCTTTCGGATACACTTCGACCCTTTAGGATCTTTTATGCAGTTACCCTCTTACACACTCAGCACTTCGAATGTGCAGGTTTCCTCACGATGTTTTTCCTTCACCGTAAGAGCGTCGGGTAATGCACTTAAGTTAGAAAAACTCATTGGTACATGGTGACCGCGGGGGTTCGAACTCGGTACCTTACGGTCACGAGTCGACCCCCTAAGCCACTAGGCCACCGACGCTTTTTAGTTTAGATTTTCATAATACTTATAGCTACAACAAATTCAAAAATCGTAAAAATCCGACTAATTTAAAGGGGCGAGAGACGTCGCTTTTTGTATGGAAAATTTCAGCCTTAATCCTCTTAGACAACTCGTTTTCAAACTCAACAGACGTATTTATAAACCGGCGGCTTTAAATTGTTACGTCAGAGCGTACAAACAACATTTTAGGGCGTGTCTTCTGAATTAAGTTGCTTTACCCGTAAGTGAGCCCGATCACTCCATCACCGTTCATCACAGAGCCGTTGTTAAGGAAATTATTCTGTAATATAATTTGCCTGATGCGATATCGTACAAATAAACCTTTCTAATACTAATTTGTTTCATAAATTATTTCCAATATTCCCATCAAACGTTTATACAGATTAAATAAGCTCCCACGAGTAGAAATTAAAGAAAAACGTGCCACGTGTATTGAGATCCTTTTTAAATATAGAAAATACAAATTAGAAATAAAATCGCGTATTCATTTCAGCCCACTTCCAATTATGTAGGTACTTAATCCTACGTTTAAGTTATAATTGGATGAGAATACGGTGACGGCACCAATGATGGACACTTTTAGCTGACAGGCACCAGTAATGGACACTTCACTCTTAATTCAAATTTCATACGGTCGTTAATTGATTGTAGCAAAACAAATGAATAACCCTTATCTTCTGTAAAATAAGAATCATGTGTCCATTATTGGTGCCTTGTCCATTACTGGTTTCATCACCGGTACCTATTTCAAGGGTGGCGATAAGATATCTCGATTAAGATAGTTAAGCGACTATAACGAAGAACATTTAAATGTTTGAATATGACTATGACTTTCCCGCGGCGTTGCTTGCAGCGAGCTTGAAATGTCTTAAAGTTTTATATCAACCAAGTAGTGGGACTACATAACAGCTTATTATAATGACAAAAATAATGCGTTTCTGAAGGCGGTTTTTTGTTTCTAAAAACATTTAATTTAAACCACAAGGTTCTTTAGTGGTTCGTCAATTTAAGTCTGTGACCGTACAGTCGCGAACTTTAATTTGGTACCCATCTTAGGTCCAAAGTCAATCTGACATTATACATCAATAAGGTTGAGTTTCCTAAAAGACTCGACATCTCTATGACAATGACGACTTCAAGCATATTTTTCTTGAAATGGGTCACAAATTAACGTTCGTGATAGTACCTTAGTTAGAAGATGAACTACTGTTTATCCTTAATCTGTGCCCAGCCGTGGGATGTATGTAGGTTGTAAATTAGATCAGTAAATCAGAATTTTCCTTAAGTTCACGCAACGATGTGTACTAATTATTGTGGAGGCGGCTTCTGAAAATAACTTGGTTCTATTTAGAATAGCTTTTACCCTGTATTATTTTATTTGTCGTTTGGTTAATTATTGTAACACAAAACAATGCTTTGTATTTCATTTCTTTTTAGATATATAAAAAATATATATATTTGAAACATAACTAGGATACAAAACAAAAATTACAATTATAAACTTAATTATATTTTAAAACTAAAAAGCTATATCTAAAAAAGGGCCCTGCGGCATCGTCCCGAAGATGCTGGCAGCATTTCCTCGCTGGATAGTTAAACTTATGCGTTGAGCGAGGAAACTGCCAGCTCTTCGGTCACCAGTGACGTCAATGAGCCTGATTATCTTTTTAGATTAGGTTTGTCTAGTAAAGGAGTATAAGTTTTCTGGGCCTCTATTCTAGGTGGTTTTGATCGCAATAAGACTAGGTAGCTAATACGAGCAGATCGCTTTGTGACTACATTGATCGAACTACATCGCTTTGTGCCTAGATCGCTATACGACCAGATCTTTGCGACTGCATCTTAAAAAGTCCAAGTTGCAAAATGACCACTTCGTTTGCGTTACTAGGTAGGGTAGGTTCGTTAAGCAACTTCAAATGCCCGAAGGGCCAATTGCCCAGGAATAGGAGCCCCGCCATGCGGAGCTCCGTCGACATTGTTAAGACAGACATAAGATGAAAAAAAACAATGTGGTAATTTAGCGACTCAGACTTTTTGAGATGTAATCGTATTGCGATTTAGGCACAAAGCGATGTAGTCCGATCGAGATGTAGTCAAAAAGTGATCAGCCCCCTATTTCACCATCTTGACAATGACATGTGACAGGTGAATACATTGCAAAGTTAACACGCTGATACATCACTGGGTTTCATATAAGCTGCGCAATGTACACTGAAATGTCACCTGTCACCTGCCATTGTCAGAATGGTGAAATAGGGGGCTGGTCGTATTAGCTACCTATGAACTCATATCAAGATGTTGACGGAAGCTTCTATCCCTCTGTCTAATAACAGTTAGTTCAAGGCGTTAAAATGAAAACGGAATAGACAAATTCGCACGTGCTCGTACAAAACTAAGTACCTAAATAAAATAAATAAATAAACAAAACGCTTCCACTCGTGATAACATCGTTTGAACGCCTCTAGTTCGGCCCGGCGAGCGTTGCGGGCGCGCGCAACGCCGGCTGCATCGCTAGTCAGGTTAGGATACTAATACACGCGATGCCGCGTTCCCATTGCGCATCCGTCATGTACATCTTGACGTACGTAGAGTATTTTTATGGCATAGAGAAGGCAAACGAGCACACAGGCCACCTGATGGCAAGTGGAAACCGTGACCCATAGACATTCGCATTCACAAGACTGCAGTCCTAAGACTGCAAATGCGTTGCCAACCCTGAGGACTAAGATGGAATGCCTCTATGCTAGTCATTACACCTGTCTTATCCCCAAACCGGAACACAACAATGCGAACACTGCTGTTTGGCGGTAGGTTAATGGATAAGATGGTGGTAGCGATCCGGATGGACCCTGCTCAAGGTCCTACAACCCCCATGGTATGGGGTTCGAGTTTAACATTTCCTAAATGGTCCCCCAAATAATACTATTAAATTTGAATTTACATGTAGGTACGTACGCGAGCATATAGAATAAAAAGGTTTTATTTTACAAAATTATAGGCGTAATTTATATTACAACTTTTTAGTACTAAGAGTTTCTGACATAACCACGGATAGCGAACGATATATATATTGTGCAAACCCCATTCCAGTTAAGCACAATTCTTACATTATACATACATACATACAGCAGGACACAACTAATATGGCGCGTGGATTAAGCAATAATGGACTGTTGGTCAACGGTGTAAGCGCTTCGACGCGCGCCTTAATAATTTTGTCGTACTGTACACAACACCAAACATACATATACAATCACGCCTCTTTCCCGTAGGGGTAGGCAGAGACCACTTCCTTCCACTTGCTACGATCCAGACAAACTTCCCTCGCTTCCTCCACACTCATAAGACTCTTCATACACGTGCGTCGGTTTAGAGTCTCCTGACCTGGCCCTTTCTGATCCTTACATTATTTTGATAACACATAACCAGTGATCGGAAATAGGTGAGCTAATTTACCTAAACTTGACGCATATTCATTCATGCGTGAGTGAGATGGGAATACATTATTGAATGAACATGCATCAAGTTTAGGTAAATTAGCTCACCTATTTCCGATCACTGCACATAACATATTCACCAATCAATATGCACAGACAACGCGGCGCTACCGGCACTTCACATTAACGTCACGTCAAAGTAATGACGTCGTTCGGCGATGTCGTGTCGTCCGGTGGAGTGGAAACGAGGACGCGTGTCCGTTATCGATCGCGGCGGAGAAAACAAATTAACAAGCCGAGAGTGCAGAGTGCGTGGGGACAGAGAGAACAACAATCATAACACTTAAAAAAGACTTAACTTGAGACTTGAGAAATTCAGGGTAGTGATTCTTTCAACGGCAAAGGTGAGCGAACGCAGGACGAGTGAATGTCCAAGCGGCGAGTTTAAGTAGTCCCGTCAAAGCGAACAAAACACATTTCAGCGCGTGTATTCAATTTGGCAGCATGGCTTCTCGAACGTATAAGGCTGCCTAATTGAGAATGCATGCGCTAAAATGTGTTTTGCTCGCTCTGACGGGACTACTTAAACTCGCCACTTGGACATTCACTCCTGCATTCGCTCACCTTTGCTTTTGAGAGAATCACTACCCTGGGACACCAGTGAGAAAGGGTATAAGTCTTCTGAAGATCAAGTGAAAAAGGGTTTAAGTCTAGTGTACTCCGTTCATGTATATACCCTTTTAATAACGAGTTAAGTCGACTTGTACCATTTTTCACTAGGACCACAGAATTGTGGCTTGTGAGTGATCCTTAACTCATGTGTGTAATATAATTATAATATGTATATTTATGTTTTTATTCAGGGACCGGACCCGCTTACCGTAACCCGGTGGTAAGCACTGATTTTTATAAATCGTCACATTTCGGTAAGCGCTTGATGAAGCTACACATTAAACGGAAAAGCTACACATTAAAATAATGTACAAAAGGCGAACTTAATGCTACAAGCATTCTCTACCAGTCAACCTTACATATCGATACATAATTAATAATTATTTATTACTAATAGATTTTAAGACTACGCCGAGCGTACGCCGGATGTACAGTGGCGCCCTCATCACTATTATTGTGTTTTCTAATAAAATAAAGTATTTTCTTGAAATCGGACGGTGCATTTTTGTACTACAAATGAAAACACAACTTATAGGACATATCACATAGTTTAATAACAATTGACCTTTGAGTTATCAACTTAACGGAAAAAAGTGGCCACCTTTTCCCGTTAAGCTGACTACTCATAGGGTAATTGTTATCAAAGTTTGATACGTATCCCATAAATTGAGTTTTTACTTGCGCTACAAAAAAGCATCGTCCGATTGCAAGGAAATTCTTTAGTTAATTAGAAAACACAATAATAGTGATGAGGGCGCCACTGGACGGTCGACGTTTGCTCG
The DNA here is from genome assembly GCA_948252455.1 of Acleris cristana. Taxonomy (NCBI): domain Eukaryota; kingdom Metazoa; phylum Arthropoda; class Insecta; order Lepidoptera; family Tortricidae; genus Acleris; species Acleris cristana. The sequence goes on along the minus strand of OX411801.1, from coordinate 6,138,009 downwards.
GCGCAGTCTTAATTCACGTAAAGCATCTTTTTCCTGCTCAACCACTCACGATATTTTTATTTATATTCATTATTTTATATAATGCAAGGTTTTAATCACTATCTTTGTCATAAGCAATAATTAAAAAATGACTGACTGTTGAGTTTCTTGCGGCGTTTCTTATCAGCAGCTTCGTTTTGTTTGTCCTCATATTTGTGCTTTACGCAAATTGAGATATAATTTATCAATCGAGGGACTTAAATAAGAAAGTCACGTCGCTTTAACATAACGTCGACTGTAAGCTTGATCGACAGTGAAGTTAAACTTGTTTCACCGTATTCTATTAAAATAACGCAGCAACCCACGGAATAGAAAAAACAGTGGAAGTGGCATGAGCTTCGCTTAGTATCAGACCTTTTGTCGCCAATACTCAAACTATCATAAAAACAACACGCCACCATGGAAAATGTTTTTGGTGCGGCTATCGTTTATACATTCCAAAATAGCACAATAGGGCATGTTTCTGGATTTATTTCCTATTTTAGAAGTATCGAAATATCGAAATAAGCGATCGCGGCAAAAGTATGATAGGTTATGCGGAACTCCGCATAACCATGCCACACGTTCGCCCACTTGACACTTCTACTGTTTTTTCTGTTCTGTGCAGCAACCTAATATTGGCGAGCCATTGTCGTCCCAATTAGTATCAAACATAGCGCCTAAATTCATTCCGAACCTAGCTAACAAAAAAACATCAAAATTAACAGTTTCATTTGATCTGACAAACTCTAAACATCCATTCGCACGTCCTGAGGCTCTACTGTGAAATCCGTAATTCGAACTTCGTCTTTTGCTATCCCTTTTGCTCTCGACGCGTCACTAATTCGCAAGAAAGTGACGGGGCGATCCGAAGTCCTGGGCTTAAGCCGACGTCCCTATTAGACTCAAGCATAGTGCAGGGATCCGAACCCAGCTAACGCCGGAAAATCACATCAGGATCAAATTGATTTGATCTGACAAAGTCCATACATTCCTAGGCTTATGTCAGCGTAAAATCTAATACTACGATGGACCCTGGAATTGTATCGAAAATCAACATTATACGGCGCCTCAATTCCCGGCGGTAAAAACGATATCGTAGTTGACCTGTTATGGTATTGTTATGACGTCAGACGGCATTACTGTCAAGTAAATAAGAGCTATCAAAACGGTGATAATACGATAACAGATCAAAAACGATATCGTTTTTACCGTGTTGAATAGAGGCCATGGTTTGAGTTTTTAAGGGTACCATCACAGTACGATATTTATTTTATCGATGAAGATGTAGATTAAAGTATTTAGTCTATGACAGTTCAACGTAAGAAGCAGGGTAACCATGAGACACGGTAAATTTAATAGTAGTTTACGTGACGGTTGCGTAATGCCAATTACGCAGAGTGGCGTACAATACTTTATCTACACGTATATTATAAGTACTCTAAGATGGGTTCAGAAGCCGAAAGTCAAATGACCAGATTGACCAGCATTACCTGAGGTTGTAGGTGACAGCGATGACAGCTGTAACGTAATTTCATTACGTTATCGAATATTGTAAAATTTGGAACATTTTCCAAAATTAACAGCTGTCATCGCTGTCACCTACCACAGGTAATGCTGGTCATTGCCTACGCGTTTTGAATGCATAATAGTTTTATTTATTATTACAAAATACATTTACAGATTTTTGCATAGTGTTACGTACGAGTGTTTTAACGGTAAAACCAGAAAAACATATTTGGATTCACGACTTAATCACCCGATATAGCACTATCATTGCAGCCTCTATACAGCAGCTACTCTGTGAGCCGGACCATTTCTCTAACCTCTGTGGATCACACATTTGTTCCCGCCGCTCCTGAGCTGTTTCTGTTCTACGACACTTTGGCACGACACGTTAAGAGAATCTCCAGGTTTTACCCGACTGAACAAGAAGGGTAATGTGTTTGTTAGTGTACGATCCTCACGGATTTGGCATTATATTATCAAAACTTACGTGAAACCTCAGAGCAGAGAGAGCTACAGAATTACCAACACCCAAAGAGATTTAATATTATAGGTAATAGAGTGGGCATCGGAGACATTTTCATAGAAAAAAATTGATCATAAGCATCATGAATGCCATCTATGACGGGCGTGTCAAAGTAGACTAAACGACGTACGACTTGTTACCTCGAGATAACAAGTTTTGCATCACTTTTTTGTTCGCTATGCCCCGTCTATTATTACTACTATACATTTAATGTCTTTGCCAACACCACATTTTGCACAATTAGGCTAAGATGTTTACCAGCCTATTAGTGACAGGTTGCAAGCCCATCGCCTAACAGTACTACAAGCCTTTATTCCCTTAGTCGCCTCTTACGACATCCACGGGAAGACATGGAGTGGCACTATTCTAACCTGGCAACAACACGGGACATTTAATAACATCCCGGTCCAAATTAGGGAATGCAAGACGACACACTTTGTTTAGACTGTAAACTTAAAGAGTGGCTGACACAGACGGCTTACTATTCCTTTAATGACTACCTTGTTGACATTAACCTATTACTATTGAATTTTGGCGTGTTATTTCTAAATATTATTTTTAATGCAATTATGCACTTAGCACGAATGACAATATACAATCCTTACTGAATAAATAATTATGAATTACAATATTCGAAGCACAGAACAGAAAAAACAGTAGAAGTGTCATGTGGGCGTGTAACGTGTGGCATAGTTATGCGAAGTTCCGCATAAACTACCATACTTTTGCCGCGATCGCTCATTTCGATATTTCGATGTTTCTAAAATAGGAAATAAATCCAGAAGCATGAATTATTGTGCTATTTTGGAATGTAAAAACGATAGCCGCACCAAATACATTTTCCATGGTGGCGTGTTGTTTTTATGATAGTTTGAGTATTGGCGACAACAGGTCTGATACTAAGCGAAGTTCATGCCTCTTCCACTGTTTTTTCTATTCCGTGATTCGAAGACTACAATGACGGGTGGAAAAGCCAGAGTACAACCTTTTCATAGATAAATCTAAACCACAATTGTCTTATATCCCAGTGTGGAAACAGGTTAATGCAAGCTTGCTCCCGAGGGCAAGCAATGGCATATATCAGTATGCAATCAGGTCACAGGGTGGCTCACACCAAACAACTTTAAAATAGAACCGTTATTACTAAGCTAGCGGTCCTGGGTTCGATTTTTAGTACAAAATTGTTCAGTCTTCTATTAATAGTAAAAGCCATACAACCATTTGTATTAGATTGCCCCGTGATATTTTTAGATTTTTTTATTTTTTTATTATATTTATTACATACAATAAAAAAAATACTGCAATGGTGGTAAAAAATAAAGGAAAGAAACAGGATAGAATTATGGATATTTATGATACTAAAATAAGGTTGGACCTAGGACACTTCCTTGTGGAACTCCAATAGTAAAAATACATTCACATTTAATCACTAATGTTTTTCTAATTAGAACAAAGAACTAGTAATAAATAAAGTATCCAAAAACGTAACAAACATATTTTCACTATATTCTAGTCAGGTTTTAGCAATTATGCTCCCAAAGGGAAACAACGATGGCATATTAACATGTAATGAGGTCACAAGGTCCACTCGCACCAAAAGGATTTACAAAGGTTAAAGTTTTTGCTTTGATCGTGGAAGGACCGAGGCAAATTTAATAGTGGCTGCTATTTATAGATAAGGTTACCTGAAAGTCAATTAAAATGAATAAAATTATACGAAATCCGATGTACAAACACTCGTTAAGTATTATTATGCAGCTTCCAAGGGTTTTATGGGCGTATCTATTATGCAATGCTAAGTAAACCTACCGTGGATAATTCATAAGAGTTAAATAAATATTGCGTTCTGGGCAGCGTGAAATAAAAGATAGTGAAACAGACAAAAACAGGAATTTAGCTCCGTAATACCTGTGTTTTTACACGACTGCCCTAAGGAGTGTAATGTTTTCAGGGATCACGTATGTATGTATCTTACGATTCACCGCATGCACATGCGCCGCATAAAAATCTATTGCGTGGTTTAGAAGGAGTTACCGAATTTGATTTATAGTATAAAGAAGTTTAATAACTGCCGCACTCAGAGACGTCAATTATATTTAATGCTTGATTAACGTTGCTGCTGTCAATTGTTGCTACAGCAATAGAATAAGACAACACGTCACTAAACAAGCATTCAATTTAATTGACGTCTCTGAGTACGACATTTAGATGAAGATGATAAAGAAGAAAATAAAGATACATCGTACTAAATTTAGTAATCAGATCTAAACTACAATCGTTCATTCATTCTTGTACAAGTACCTACGCGGATTCTTTTATCGATAAATTCGGTGTCAAAGATGTAATGAAATTAGTACTGGGCCGGTATTCTAGGCGCTGAAAACCATATCGTGTTTGATCTGTTATCGTATTGTCAACGTTTTGATAGCTCTTATGTCCTTGACAGTAATGGCGGCTGACGTCAAAACAATACCGTAACAGGTCAAATACGATATGGTTTTTACCGCCGGGAATAGAGGCCCTGTTTGACACACACCTCAAGTTTCCATCGAGCTTATTTCATCATAATAAAGCTCTGCCTATTTCAATTGACACAGATTTTAAATACTAACTCCCTTACTAATAAACGTTGATTAACGGTGGTGTACCTAACCATGCTTTGTCCTTATCTGTCAAATTCAAATATCATATGGCAGATAACGATAAAGCATAGTTTAAATACACCACGGTTACTCAACGTTTATTAGTAAGGGGGTAAATGATAACAAAATGTCGATGAAAAAAAGCCCATAAGGTCATATTGTGAGATGTCAAAACTTAATAAGTTCCACAAAGTGAAGGGGATAAAATATACGACAGCTATAAGCTTTATCCCTTTTACTTGGCAGGTTCATTCACATAATCCGCAACGCTTGCTCGTTTGCCTAATAATATAATAAAAACGTCAAAAGTGCTGATTGCAGAAAATTATCCTTAAAACAAACAGGTGCTCAAAAATCGGCCGGGTTCCGTACCATAAGTAGGAACAATATTTAACACTGTCAAAAAATAAAGTGTCTACATAAGCCAGCAGTAAGACCGAGAAAAATTGCCGAAAAAACCGGTTTCTTACATGGGGATCCCCTTTAATATTTCGCTTAATTTTTGTTCAATTTTTTTTTTGTGCAGCGCGTTTCAAATATCTAGCTTTTGACGACGTGTTGGCTTAGTTGGTAGAGACGCTGCCTAGGAAGCTAGCGGTCCTGGGTTAAAATCCCGATAATGGCACATATTTGCGTGATGAGGGCGAATATTTTTTTCAGAGTCATGGTTGTTTTCTATGTATTTAAGTATGTATTTCTCCATACATATACGTATTTATATCGTTGTCTAGTACCCATAGTATAAGCCTAGACCTTATTTTGGGTCTAGGTCAATTGGTGTGCCTTTGTTCTGATATTTATTTATGTTTCAGTTCTTAATATACAACCCTGTGACAGACGGACGGACAGAGCCGTAGTAATAAGGTCTCTTTAGTACCCTTTAGGTACGGAACCCTAAAAAAAGTCGCACCGGTCACAATCAACTTACACAAGCTGATTCCAAGAAAAAAACGCTCCAAAGTGCCCAGCATACATTTTTCATGAACCTACAAACACCGGAGCAGCGGAAGTGCCGTGACGTCATCGACGCAGCCATTTCCGGCAGGCATTAGCCAATCGGAGCGGGGAAATTGTTCTATGACGTCAGTTCCGCTTCTGGACGGATTGTTGCAAGCTTCGGGGACTTGGTTTTAGGTGAGTGGAATATTTATTATCTGTGTATTTCTGTGTCTGTATTTGTGAGTGTCTGTCTGAGGCACCGTAGCTCCAAAACGGATGGACCGATTTGGTTGCAGTTTTTTTTAAAGAAATCTCTTTCAATGGGGTTGGTTCTTAGCTAAATTTCATGAAAATCGGTTGAGCCGTTAAAAGCGTACACAACGGGCGGGCGCGGGTCGTGCGCGGAGCGGGTCAGGGTAGTGATTCTCTCAAAAGCAAAGGTGAGCGAATGCAGGAGTGAAGTCCAAGCGGCGAGTTTAAGTAGTTCCGTCAGAGCGAGCAAAACACATATTAGCGCGTGCATTCTCAATTAAGCAGCCTTATGCGTTCGAGAAGCCATGCTGCCAAATTGAATACACGTGCTGAAATGTGTTTTGTTCGCTTTGACGGGACTACTTAAACTCGCCGCTTGGACTTCACTCCTGCATTCGCTCAAAGAATCACTATCCAGAAGTTCGGCGGGTGTTGTAACATGGAGTTATATGGACGCATTCACACACGCGGCGGGCGCGGGACGGGCGCGGGTCGGGACCCGCACGGGAGCCGTCGTATCGTGTTATCTCCGAAGAGACGGCACCCGCCTTATAATCTCCGAAGTTTAAGGACCAAAAAATCTGAAATATTCATTATTAATGACAATTATTTTTATTCCACGCAAAAAATAAAATGATGTCAAATTTTACAGTTTTGGAAAAAATATCAAAAACCCTAAAACATCTACATCAAAATTAAGGCTACTTAAAATGGACCTTATTGAACAGAAAATAAAATTATAACTCAAATGACTATACTTATTTGAGTTTTCCAACCATATTATCTTAAATACGGAACCCTCGGAGCGCGAGTTCGACTCGAACTTGACCGGTTTTTTTATCTATCTATATATATATAAAAGGCAAATCTGACTGACTTATATATCAACGCACAGCCGAAACTACTGTACCTAGAAACTTGAAATTTGCACTAAGAAAGGATTTTCCGAAAATCGACCCGCAACGGGAAGAAATGGGGGAAGTAGCGGAAAACTAATTCTACGCGTACGAAGTCGCGGGCGTCCTCTAGTTTATTTATAAAATAGTCTCACACATAAACTAAATGTCATTACCAAGCTCTTAGTTGAGTTAAAAATCCGTCAAACCCCTTGCAAAATCCATTACGAAAACATATTTCTCGATTGGCCGGATCCGAGTGGCTATTCGATTATCGCACTCGGACAGTTCGAGTCCGGGGGAGGCATTTGGGGTCCAGGTACTTATTTATTTATTTGCACAAAATACGACAAAGTACAAAAGGCGGACTTAATGCCCAATGGCATACTCTACCAGTCGACCAGTAAGTAAGGGAAAAAATCTGTTTCAAAATCTATACAAGATACGGGTATATCGTATAGGGGATTTTGACGCTATCAATGTAATTTCGTATTTTTTGACTTGCAATGCAATTTATATTGTAATAAATATTACATTGATGAAAATGATAAATAAATAAACTAAACTAAACTAAACTATCCTACTAACATTATAAATGCGAAAGTTCGTGTGTGTGTGTTAGTTTGTTACTCCTTCACGTTGCAACGGCTGGACGGATTTTGATGAAATTATAAATGGAGTTAGCTTATACCTTGGATTAACACATAGGGTACTTTTTATCCCGGAATATTATAAAAATCCCGAGGGAATAACTATAATCGAAATCTTCGTGGACGAAGTAGCGGACAGAAGCTATTGAGTAGTAAAATAAAAATGTATTAAAATACATAATTATGATAATAATACAAATAAAATATATAAATAAACAGATAGATAAAGCGATGTGTGTTTAATCTATTTACGAACCAGTCTTCAAATTCAAATGAAAAATTCAATTCTTTATTGCGTTTTACGTTGTAGGTACATAAGGTCTTAAAGTAAAGTCTAGCTATCCGCAACGTAGCTAGTTATTTTCAGGGTTCGGTACCCAAAAGGTAACAACGGGTCCCTACTAAGGTTCCGTTGTCCTTCCGTCAGTCATAGCTGTATCTTCTTAACCGAAATAGCTACACCGTTAGAATTTCCAGTGCGCGATTACCTAAAAAAACTTGAAAATTAAAGACGGTAGGTACCCATACATACAAAAACTCGTTTTTGCGATGGTTCAAAATCTTTTTTTTTTCTAAGTAATTAATATAATAAGGCTGTCCCATACTAGAAACGTATAATATTTGTTGTATCGCAAAAATGGTAAAACATACAAGCGTCAAATTTGATATGATTATAGTAGGTACAAACCCTGAAGAAAACCAAAAAATACTAAAAATGGTCAAGTGTGAGTTGAGCCCGCTTTGATTCGATTCAAATTCGAATTCCAATCGGAATATAATAATACCTAACTGTGCTGCCAAACCGCCGGACCAAAACGCTTCAAACCCTCGGTGAGCAAGGTTTTATTTTACATTACAATCATTAAAAAAAACTCTACAAATTCGCTAAAACATCAAATCTCCACGCTGATCTTAAATACCTTAATCCCGACCCTTCAATTTCAAATTTCAAGGCCGAGGTAAATCTATTACGGCGCCGAATTAACCGGCTATACCCCCGCGCCCTGAGCTCCTATCCGGGTCAGTTTTGTAAGTAAAACTTGGATATAGGCACTGAATTAGGCAACAGACAAGCGAATTTTAAATAACTTCGCGAGGGGTAAGTTTAGATATTTTAATTTGGCATAAACGAAGCCCGATATTGGTTCCAGGTACGTACGGTCAGCTTAGCAGTTTTTAGCATAGGAAATAATGTATAAACGTATTAATATTTGTTTATATTATTTATGTACACTGAATAAAATAATTGTTCGATTCTAACAAGATTGTGATTGTTGTGCATAAGCGTTTTGATTCCATACGAGTCTGACAAGACGTTAGATACATCAACTAAGGCGTTAGATACATCAACGAAGATGTTAGTTGAATCACTAAAGAAATTGCTGTCGTTACTATCAGTTCTGGTTGCTATAACTAATATCTTAACTATTGTATTCATTTTTTGTCAACTAAGAGAAAATCTCTCTTTGCTGGCTCTCATTTTTTTGAGTGTATACAGTGTTATTTGTTATAGAATACATTTCTTTTAAAGGGATGTGGCACCCTGTCCGAAAGTTAGTAGTTTCTTAGATAAAAATACCTAATTTACGCGAGCAAGGCCGGGCTCAAGCTCAAGCTAGTAGATAGGGCTGCCGGTGCAGAGAGAGGAACCTCCTCACATTACGTACCGTGTCGAGGACTCCTGCCTTCTGTATCTGGCCCTTGATCCAGATTCTTTATTTTTTTGACATCTAGGGAGAGTCTCTTGAGGTGTTGGTCCAGTGAGTTTTATTATTATTATTAATTATTTATGTTGACGATCTCATGTAATTTCGTATTTTTTGTCATACAATGCAATTTATATTGTAACAAATTACATTTCTGTCGACGCTACGCTACAATTTTGACGCTCTACCAAGGGCAAACTCTGCTCGTTCACCGATTAAGGCTTGAATGCTAGTTTAGGCACAAGAGCGTAAAAATCGTGAAGCGTGAACTGTTAGCCAGTTCGCTGTTACTGATGATAAAGAAGGGGAATTCTGTGTAGGGGGCAAACGAGATGATTTACGTGAAGATTTTAATTTTTTTAATTCAATTTACGACTGACTGACTGATTTGACTGTTAGGCGATGGGCTTGCAACCTGTCACTAATACGCTGGTAAACATCTTAGCCTGATTGTGCAAAATGTGATTACAGAATTATCAACAAGTTTTTAGAATTGTTCACTGTAGGAATGAAGGCGTAAGTTTATGCAAAGTCGCCGTCAAAAGAACTTGCGAACGATGTAAACAAATTAGTACTGTTTGACACATAACCTCAAATATTCACCAAGCGTACAATCAATAGTTATTTCATCTTAAACTTAATATTAAAATAATGATCTAGTGTATAAATCATTGCAAAGACCTCGCTTAATCTTCAAAAGTACGTGATTATGGAGTAATCAGGTGAATTGGTTCGTTTGGTTTTGTTTACATCTTTTGCAAGTTCTATTGACGGCGACTTTATGTATGTATATTTAATTTGCTCTTTTTTTAGGTGTAGAAGAATTTATGTATCTTCAAATTTGCCGTTTCTATAGTTCACCGTTTTCACGACGAACAAAAATATAAATACGTTGAAAAAAAAAACGTTCTTTTTCCCCTCTAAAAAAACATAGGACGGACTGACAGCGTAGGCATATTAATAGTAATTGGGTTCCTTCGGTACGGTACCCTAAAAAAACTTGTCAAAACAAAACGATAAATCGTTATTTTTAAAATAAAAGTTGGTTGTGATGTGATGTACTTTTGCATGCGCTTTATTTTCTACCACAAGCAAGCTGCACGGAGTCTGTTTATTAAAAAAAAACTACACGGTCCATATTTGCCGGAGATATTCGGGGACATGCATAAAAAAAACATGCAAAAGCAACGAATTGAGAAAGTCCTTTATTTTTTGGTTAAATCGACCCGCTATACGTTTTGAAGTCTACACCAATATTTTATAGAGCAAAGATTTGTATTTTTGTATGTTTGTAACGCATAAACTCAAAAATAACTGGACCTATTTTAAAAAAAATCTCACCATTAGAATGCTACATTATCCCTGAGTAACATAGGCTGTGTTTTATTTTTCTGCGCGGACGGAGTCGCGGGGAATAAGTAGTAAATCATATAACGAACAGTCATAAAAGGATTATGAGGCCACTCTTACATCGGGTAGATGTCAAAAAAAAAAGTTCCTTATTGTCGATGGCGCTTCCGCCATTATTAACGATGCTCCGATATAAATACAACGTCGCGTGACGCAGAGCGGCGTAAGCGACATCGACAATAAGGTATCATAGATAACGCCACAAATATCCAAACAAAATAAAATCTGTTAATGTTTCTCACGTCCAAAATCTAGTTCAATTATCACGATATTTGAATATGTTATTATTATTCTGAAAAATTAGGTTTGTAAATTTCCGCTTTTTTAATTTGTTTTCTTTTCATGAAATATTTTCTTGGAAAGGAACAGACCTAGTTTTTCATAATATCTACAACATATTTAAAAATCGTATCGTAAAGGAAAAGTTATCACATTTGGTATGCATTTTATTTAAAATAGAAACTATATTCAGGTCAATCGTGGGTGATCCCAGTGACAGCTCATATAAATAAATAAATAAATAATATCAGGGGGACAATGTCACACCAATTGACCTAGTCCCAAACTAAGCTCTAGGCTTGTACAAGGTAGGTACCTACTAGACCACGATATAAATACTAATATAGAAAAATAAATACTTAATTACATAGAAAACATCCATGACTCAGGAACAAATATTCGCGCTCATCACACAAATTTCTGCCCTTACCGGGATTTGAACCCAGGACCGCTAGCTTCGTAGGCAGGGTCACTACCAACTAGTCCAGCGCCTCGTCCTATTTAAACGATTCTTTTTACATGTCTTGCGTGTTTAGAGTTTAAAACTACCAAATACGGCTGTCACTTGAATGATTCAATATTGAGCGAACTATCAGAGCTCAAAATCAACATGTTAAAGCTAATAAAAACACCAATAAAATCTTAAGGGCCATACGTAATAACCAATCATGTGACAGCGCGGCGCGGCGAATGCAATTTCAACCAATGAGCGTTCGCGCCGGGAAAACTCGATTGGCCTACTTCATCGTCGATCTATCTGTTATTAGTGCTCATAATTACACTGAACTACTCATTCGATAGGGAATTGGCGGAAATTTCTTTAAAAAAAAGAGTATTTTTTACTCTTCATCAGAGTGTCCACTCTTACACTAACTCCCTTGACTTTTCCCCGATTCAAACCACTTAACTAAAAACTTATGAAATAAGACATGAAATTACCTAATGATTTTTCGTGACATGGACATGAGAGAAAAATTACAAAAATTCTACTTATAAAAAAACAAAAAAACCGCCTTCAAAAAGCAAAAAATAACTTCATTTAAAATGGTAGGTAATAGGTCAGTCCAACTGAAGTCTGCTTTTGGTTAAAATATTGTTGGACGCCGACTTCAGTTGGACTGACCTATTACCTACCATTTTAAATGAAGTTATTTTTTGCTTTTTGAAGGCGGTTTTTTTGTTTTTTTTTAACTTTTATTTTATTGTATCCTTTTTAGTGATCATAATTATACTGTTATGTTATGTAGTCCCACTTTAATTAATAAGAATTAATAAGAAACTATAGAACATTGAAATTCAATTTCGCCGCAAGCAACGCCGTGGGAAAGTCATAGTCAAATACTTAAACAAACATATGCTTCGTCATAGTCGCTCAACTATCTTAATCGAAATATCTTGTCGCCACCCTTGAAATATATACCGTTTAGGAGTTCCGGTGGCCATCTGTGGTTTTCATCATCAGTTCCACTTTACCAAATAGTGTTTTCCAAGAGCAAATACACGAGTTACAATGAAAAATACCAAAATCGCTATAGGTGTGCCTATAAATTTTGAAGAGTTCCGTCGATTCCTCATGGACTCCATCATCAAATCTTCATTATGATAAAAATGGGACCAAATGGAAAGCACCAGCTTTCAAACAAAAAAAGAATCTTCAAAATCGGTTCACCCAGTCGAAAGTTCTGAGGTAACAAACATAAAAAAAAAGAAAAAAAAGAACATACAGTCGAATTGAGAACCTCCTCCTTTTTTGAAGTCGGTTAAAAATGATCAATATCTATCTCCGAAACTTGTACAAATCGCTAAACTTACAGTGCTTCTATTTTCTTAATGTAGTTCGGCAATCTTCGTTGTATGAAACACGAATGACAGATATACTGTCAGTTGCGAGTGCAAGGGTGATAGCGATAGCCTGCCGAACTCTATTAAGAAGCTGGGAGTACAGTCAGCATCAAAAGTAGCTAAGCAGAATAACATGCTCGAAATGATCTAGACACGACGTATTCTCTTGACAATAGAGTCGAGTGCAGATCATTTTGACCTCTTCTGTTGCGTAGCTACTTCTGCTGCTGACTGTACAGTAGGTACATGGAGTTAAATAGCATAGATTTTTAGCTGCTCTAATCAGTGCTCTCAGTTTTGGCGTTGGTTTTTGGGACACCCTGTATACTGGGTATTGATTGTTTCAAAAGCAAAGGTGAGCGAACGCAGGAGTGAATGTCCAAGCGGCGAGTTTAAGTAGTCCCGTCAAAGCGAACAAAACACATTTCAGCGCGTGTATTCAATTTGGCAGCATGGCTTCTCGAACGTATAAGGCTGCCTAATTGAGAATGCACGCGTTAAAATGTGTTTTGCTCGCTCTGACGGGAGAAGGAGGGACTTTAAGTAGAAAGTAGAAACTCGCCGCTTGGACATTCACTCCCGCATTCGCTCACCTTTGCTTTTGAGAGAATCACTACCCTGCGCTCTCAGTTTTGGCGTTTGTTTTTGGGACTGTATAGCTACCTGTAGTATAACTGCACGCTGCAGTGATTTTAACCAAATAGGCCTTTCGTGTCAGCACCTGACCCAAATCCGCTGCTAACCGGGCTAAACTGGAAATTGGTTCAGTTAGATAAACTCTAGAGTAGTGTTGAAAGTGGAAAAACGACAATCATAACGAACACTAAATTAAATTGCACTAAAACTGACATATCCATCAATTTGATAGGGTGACCCTCAAAATCCTACTAATATTTGTAGCATACGCTACTGTTTTCCATATAAAAACATAACCTTACATACGTCACATTTTGCGACGCTTATAATTTCGAAACTAACATGCTTTGCTAACAGTTACCTATATAGGGAGCTTGCTTACCTCTTGAACTTTAGAATTAAAGGTATTCCTGAAGCTTTTGAGCACTGAAAGTAGTAGTTTTCAGCAAAAGAAAACACATGATAAACACAAACTTTCGAGTCACTTTATGACTTATTTACAAGTCCGAAACATACGTTATGCACATCAAATTGATCGTCATGATGTATACTAGCTTTCTATTACACTTCTAACGCCCACACGAGCGTACTTTCGGTAATTCATAACACGTAGTCAGCAAATATTAAATAAGTTTCACACCGGGTACATTCTCGATTCAAAATAAGTTGACAAGCAAATGTCAACGGGGTGCGTTCCGAAGTGCCAATTTAGTTGAGTGATACCAGGTGTTAATAATTAAGATATCATTGGCCATGAAATAGCCTGTGAGCTATATCTGAGGAATAATTGTTAGAAACGTAACTAGCCGTGACCTAGACGTGCATTAGGTAAAATAGTAATTGAATCCTAGGTGCGTTTATAACATTTCGTGACGGAACGTTACGACACTTGACCGTTGGAGAGCACTTGACTCGACATGACAGTTGTCACCTAGCCTTCGACCCATAACGACGCGTCGCACATTTGCGCAGCGAATTTGACAGTTGGCGGTTTCGCCAGGGCGGCGCTCGCGCCGAACCCGCGGTCATCTCGAACCATGTCGCCCCTGTCTCCATGTTAATCCGGTTGAGCAAACACCCGATGTATTGGTTGTGAACGTTTTGTTATTATTTATTAGGCAAGAGTGCGAGTGTAGTGTTCGCGGTACTTTGCGTAACGCCCGCGATGTTTAAGCGCTCGTAGCGCTGTTGAACAATCTCCCCGTAGGAGTAGAGTGTCGGGAAGCGCGGCTCTACTGCCGAAGTCTCCGGCGACCGCAGGTGTTGGGTGATGCCAAGCGGGGGCGACGTTCGCCCCTCGCGTAGGACGGATCTCCGCGCCCGGCCTCTGCGGACCCCGGCGCCTTTCGTGACGCCAAGGGGCTTCACGCTTCTCCATTAAAAGGAGTCGGCGAGTTTCTTCGGTTTGCCTCGCCCTGGTAGCCTTACCAGGGTTGACGGCCCGAAGGTTTTCCTCACTGCTGTTCGAGCCAGGCTCATGGCCTGGCCGCGTTACCATCTTACCATCTCCGTGTCTCCCGGTAATCCAGCCTGAAGATCTGCTGTAAGTGCACAGACCTTTTATATTATGTTGGCCAACATCTTGTAGAGTCAGTGCGCGTCCCAAATTTCCGAACACAACGAGGCAACCGTGTCTCCTCCTGGTACAGCACCACCGCTGGTGCTTATTTAATGTAAATCGCCATGTATGTTTTGCATGTTCATATAATACATGAAGTTTATTTAACGTTTGGCCTTTTCATTCACTCTCCCTTAGTTACACCAGTATAGGATTCCCCAGCAAGAGGACCCTTGACTACAAAGGTCCGATGTGATACCGCTGAATCCTGTCCGTGCATTCTTAACAACACTTCTGTCGTGAACTAAGCCGACCATTATCTACTGGCACACTACTATTATTCACGACAGAATTAAAAAATACCCGCCCCCGCCCGTAATTAAATAAAATTTTCATTTAATATTGGTTTAGCTAATGGAGAGAGATTTAATTTATTATATTTGTTAAATTACATTATGTATGTAAATCTAAATTGGTAAAATTTAATTTCTGCCTGTTTTATTGCTATGTGTGCCTGCGGGTATCCAGACAAGTGACATTTATGTATAATTTATAATTTACAATACAATAGTTGTACTATCGAAACTTAGGATAGCAACAACGGCCTATATAATCATTATACTGCGCACCTAAGGAGGTGTTTGCAGTAAATATAATTAATTCTATTTTTATCTTCTTAACTAAGAAGAATTTATTTTGAAATTCACTTGCCTGGAACCACGCAGTTATCTTGCTAGCCGCTAACATGTCAGACGGGGATGACAAATTCGACGATTGCCCAGACAATAAGACCCTGACACCGACACCTGACTTAGACAAGTTTGTGAACATGAGACCGCGCGGGAATTTAGAAACTTTTACCCCGATGCCAGGTCCATCCTCGCAGATCGACATGCCATTGCGTATAACTCCAACGTTAGAGGCACCGCGCCTAGTAACTAAGGCAGAGACACACCTGTCTGATAGGCGCGACCAACACCAGCTCTCGTTGACAGAAAGTAATGAACGCGTAGTACATGTCTTGCGGGAAGATAATCTGAGGTCTTGGAATTTAAAGTACACAGGTGACTCGGATGTCATTGACTTTTTCTCACGGATAGACGACTACATGCGTAGTCGCAATACTCCAGAACACAGGGTCTTAAAATGTTTACCAGATTTGTTAGGCGGCAAAGCTTTAGATTATTATAGGCAGATACGAAACGGAGTCTCATCGTTATCAGAGTTGCAAAATCAATTTAAGTCATTTTTCACATCAATTGATAATGACTATGTATTAGAAAAATCAATTAGAGAGCACAGACAGACACCAGGTCAACCGCTGCATTTTTACATACTTGAAATGCAAACAATGAATTCAAGGCTTGCATCCCAATTATCGGAGAGCAGCCTTATTGAAATCATTAAGCATAACATACTACCAAGTTATGCCCACCTGTTGGCTGTCAGTGACTCTAATGACATACAAAATTTAATTTCTTTAGGAAAAAGATTTGAAGCATACGCTGGTCCTCCTACCTGCAGTTCTGAATCCAAAGTTATTAGGCAAACGAAACAGGTGACTGCAGTAAACGCGCAGCACCCTAGGAAAGTTTACAACAAAATTTTAGTTACATGTAAAAAATGTAAAAAGCCTGGTCACTCATACAGACAATGTCGCACTATTCCAGGCATTGTCTGCTTCCAATGTGGAGAAAGAGGAGTACTATCAAGTACCTGCCAAAAATGTAACCCTCCCAACGGCAGGCCACATCGGAACGCAGACAATGGTCCAAAAAACTAAGTGCACCAGGGGCCACAAAATTAAATGATAACTCACCACATCTTGGGACTGTGACCCCTGGTATATCAACCATCGAGGGTGACAATAGGATATTTATTCATTTCAATATTGGATCCAGAACTTGCAGCGGATTATTGGACACAGGTGCAAATTTGAGTATTGTGGGTAACGGGTACCACAGTCAATTGTTAAAATTGGGTTTTAAAATTACAACCTTAAATTCAAAAGCAACATGTGCAAATGGCTCTGAGGTTAAAGTGATAGGAACTTTACTATTACCTATTAACTTCAGAAACAAAATTTATAATATAACATTCATGGTAATACCAACCATAACTAATGATTTTATAATCGGTATGGACTTCATTCATGAGTTTGGCTTAATAAATTTATTAAATTTTGACAATTTACACATAACATGTACAAACAGTATGACACAAATACAAGATAAAAATAATAAAATTTGTGCCATAATTCCTAAGCACGAACTCTCCCCTCTAGAAACAATTGAAATAGAAAAATTTATTAACAAATTTAAAAGTATAAGTACAGAAGAGAGAGGCTTAGGAAAAACATCCATAGTAGAGCACAAGATCATAACAACTGGGTCACCGATAAAGCAACGGTACTATCCACTGTCACCGGTCAAGCTGAAGGCGTTAAATGAGGAAGTAGACCGGATGCTTCAGCTAGGTGTGATAGCACCGTCAAAATCACCCTGGTCTAACCCAGTCGTTATGACTCCAAAAAAAGATGGCTCACTAAGATTTTGCCTAGACGCTAGGAAATTGAATGATGTAACTATTAAAGACTCATATCCATTACCGTATATTAGTTCTATTTTAGATAACCTACGCGGCTCCCGTTACCTTACCTCAATTGATCTGTCAGCAGCCTACTGGCAGATTTCTTTATGCAACTCTGATAATGAAGACGGCTCCGGTACTTCTTGTCAGAAAACAGCCTTTGTGGTACCAAACAGAGGTCTGTTTAAATTTAGGAGACTCCCATTTGGGATATCAAACGCGGGTTGCGAATTACAACGACTCATTGACTCTTTGTTTCATCACAAATATGGTGAAAAAATTTTTGGCTATTGCGACGATTTGCTAATAGCCACTAGTACATTTCAAGAGCATCTCGCGATATTAAACGACGTTTTTAACCCTTTAAGCAACGCAGGTTTGACAATTAATTTTAACAAATGCGAGTTTTGCAAAGACGAGCTAAAGTATTTAGGTTATGTAGTCGGTTCACAAGGCTTACAGACAGATCCACAAAAGCTGGACTGCATTAAAAACTTCCCACGTCCAACGACTGCTAAGCAATTGCGTGCTTTTATAGGGCTATGCTCCTACTACCGTAGGTTCGTTAACAACTTCTCAACTATAGTCGCTCCGATGACGGCGCTGATAGGAAAGAAGAAAGGCAAAGAGGCCATAGCCTGGGGAGACGAAGCAGAAGGTTCATTCCTAGCGCTCAAGGAAGCCCTCACCCAGGCTCCGGTTCTGGCCTGCCCAGACTTCTCCCTACCATTCCAAATTCACACAGACGCGTCTTCAGTAGGAATTGGAAGTGTGTTAATCCAGGAAATTGACGGTATAGAGCACCCAATAGCATTCCATTCGCGTTTATTATCCAAAACAGAGCGAAATTACAGCACCACAGAGCGGGAGCTGTTGGCCGTGGTCGACTCTATAAACCATTTTCGTCCATATATTGATGGCAGTCATTTTCTTGTAGTCACAGATCACATGTGTCTGAAATGGCTGAAGTCGCTGAGCAACCCTTCAGGTCGCTTAGCACGCTGGGCGATGCAGCTGTCTTGCTTCGATTTCGAGATAAGGCATAAAAAAGGTGCACTGCACGTAGTGCCAGACGTACTGTCTCGAATCGAACTTAAGGCAGTCGCATTTAACGGTAGTAGCGGTTCTAAAGATGATGACTATAATAAATTATTTAAAAACGTAGAGTCAAACCCAATATTCCATAAAAACTATCAAATTAAAAATGGAGTATTGTTGAGGTATAATAAACCATCATCACAATTACAAAGTGGGAATGCATGGAAAATAGTTATCCCAAGGGAATTAATACCAGAGTGCATCAAAGAAAATCATGAAATTAATGCAGTGCACCCTGGTACATTTAAAACATTAGCCAAAATTAAAGAAAATTATTATTGGAAAGGCATGTATGAAGAAGTGAAAAATTATGTGTCCTTGTGTGAGAAGTGTAAAGCATACAAACACTCAAACAACCCTCCACACGGACACATGACCAACCAGAAAAAGGTCGATAAGCCAATGCACACATTGTCTATGGACCTCATTGGCCCAATAGTAAAGGCGTATTCTGGTCACGTCTACATACTGTCTATCGTTGATGTATTCACTAAATATTGTTGGCTGCACCCACTTAGAACCGCAACAACCAAAACCGTAACATCATTTGTAGAGTCGGAGATTTTATCGAAGGAGGGCATACCATGCGTTTTAATATGCGATAACGCGACAATCTTCCAAAGTAGGGAATTTAAAAACTTTTGTAAGAAAAATTCAATACCACACATTTTTTACAACGCATATTATGCCCCTCAGTCGAATACTGTGGAACGCTACAACCAAACAATTCAAACCTGCTTAGCTATCTTGGTAGGCGAGGACCAAAGGAATTGGTCTAAGCACTTGCCTCAAATACAGCTATCATTGAATAGCACTGTTAACGTCGCAACAGGGTATACACCATTTTTCTTGGCCAGAGGCCGTGAGATCGTCGCGGATGGCGCGCTGCACGCAATACGTGGCAACGCTCCCGATTCGTTAAGCGATCTCCAACTAACTCAACGCTCTAAAAAAGCTGAAACACTGAGTGAATTGGCAGATATTTTCCAGCGTGTCACCAACGCCTTGACCAAAGCTTACAAACAGAACGCGAGCCGATACAACCTGCGCCGCCGAGAGCTCCGGCTAAGCGTAGGTGATATCGTCTGGCGGCGTAATTTTGTACAGTCAAGTGCAGCGCATTTCTTCTCCGCTAAACTGGCTCCGCGATTTGTCAAATGCCAAGTTACCAAAAAGCATTCGGATGTCGTTTACGAACTACAGGAAATAGACACTGGAAAAATAGGAATATATCATGCCAAAGACATAATAAAAGTGCCATGAGGTGTGTACCCGCTTGTTAACAAAAATTTTTTTGTACACATGTTTTTGACAGAAAATGTCATTTTTTTTAATTGCTTATAGCAAAAATTTATGTGTACCTGCATCACCCTAGGATCCAGGGAATGCAATTTGGACCGAAATCGGACCATTACTTTTTGAGAAAAAATGAAAAACAAGTTTTTTTCATACATTTCTAAATAGCTAGCTAGCAAAAACTTGACCTCTAATTTTGTGAGGCGTAAATCATTCTAAGGATTGAAACATAACCACCATAATAAGGTGCTTATATTTAAAGGAACTTGGCAGGCAGGCCAACCTGTCATGTTTCCATGTACATAATATAATGTACAGTAAATTACATTCTAGCATAGAGCATGAATATGATATAGTAGGTAATATACAATATAGCGTATCTTAAGTTAAATCCTATAACTTAAGTTATAAAATAGTAAAGTTAAAAAATATAGTAATATTGTAGTATAGGAGCTGCTCTAGCATAGACTAGGAGCCAGTCTCATATAGCATAAGAGTCATAACATATGACACGCATGCTTGTATAGTAACATTTTTTTTTTATAAGCCTACATTTAGTAAATCTAAATAAGGAAGATTATTTGATTATACCAATTTAATTCATGTAAGTAGTCTATTAATAAAAAGAAAATCTCCCTTCTGGAAATTATTCTTATTTTTTTTTTTCCTCGGTTATACCGGCTGTTCCGGTTAAGCCGTGCTTAACCTCTTTCCTAACAAAGGGGGTATTGTAGCATACGCTACTGTTTTCCATATAAAAACATAACCTTACATACGTCACATTTTGCGACGCTTATAATTTCGAAACTAACATGCTTTGCTAACAGTTACCTATATAGGGAGCTTGCTTACCTCTTGAACTTTAGAATTAAAGGTATTCCTGAAGCTTTTGAGCACTGAAAGTAGTAGTTTTCAGCGAAAGAAAACACATGATAAACACAAACTTTCGAGTCACTTTATGACTTATTTACAAGTCCGAAACATACGTTATGCACATCAAATTGATCGTCATGATGTATACTAGCTTTCTATTACACTTCTAACGCCCACACGAGCGTACTTTCGGTAATTCATAACACGTAGTCAGCAAATATTAAATAAGTTTCACACCGGGTACATTCTCGATTCAAAATAAGTTGACAAGCAAATGTCAACGGGGTGCGTTCCGAAGTGCCAATTTAGTTGAGTGATACCAGGTGTTAATAATTAAGATATCATTGGCCATGAAATAGCCTGTGAGCTATATCTGAGGAATAATTGTTAGAAACGTAACTAGCCGTGACCTAGACGTGCATTAGGTAAAATAGTAATTGAATCCTAGGTGCGTTTATAACATTTCGTGACGGAACGTTACGACACTTGACCGTTGGAGAGCACTTGACCCGACATGACAGTTGTCACCTAGCCTTCGACCCATAACGACGCGTCGCACATTTGCGCAGCGAATTTGACAGTTGGCGGTTTCGCCAGGGCGGCGCTCGCGCCGAACCCGCGGTCATCTCGAACCATGTCGCCCCTGTCTCCATGTTAATCCGGTTGAGCAAACACCCGATGTATTGGTTGTGAACGTTTTGTTATTATTTATTAGGCAAGAGTGCGAGTGTAGTGTTCGCGGTACTTTGCGTAACGCCCGCGATGTTTAAGCGCTCGTAGCGCTGTTGAACAATCTCCCCGTAGGAGTAGAGTGTCGGGAAGCGCGGCTCTACTGCCGAAGTCTCCGGCGACCGCAGGTGTTGGGTGATGCCAAGCGGGGGCGACGTTCGCCCCTCGCGTAGGACGGATCTCCGCGCCCGGCCTCTGCGGACCCCGGCGCCTTTCGTGACGCCAAGGGGCTTCACGCTTCTCCATTAAAAGGAGTCGGCGAGTTTCTTCGGTTTGCCTCGCCCTGGTAGCCTTACCAGGGTTGACGGCCCGAAGGTTTTCCTCACTGCTGTTCGAGCCAGGCTCATGGCCTGGCCGCGTTACCATCTTACCATCTCCGTGTCTCCCGGTAATCCAGCCTGAAGATCTGCTGTAAGTGCACAGACCTTTTATATTATGTTGGCCAACATCTTGTAGAGTCAGTGCGCGTCCCAAATTTCCGAACACAACGAGGCAACCGTGTCTCCTCCTGGTACAGCACCACCGCTGGTGCTTATTTAATGTAAATCGCCATGTATGTTTTGCATGTTCATATAATACATGAAGTTTATTTAACGTTTGGCCTTTTCATTCACTCTCCCTTAGTTAGACCAGTATAGGATTCCCCAGCAAGAGGACCCTTGACTACAAAGGTCCGATGTGATACCGCTGAATCCTGTCCGTGCATTCTTAACAACACTTCTGTCGTGAACTAAGCCGACCATTATCTACTGGCACACTACTATTATTCACGACATATTATAAATGCGAAAGTTTGTGTGTGTGTTAGTTTGTTACTCGTTCACGCTGCAAAGGCTACGGAATTGGAGCTAGGTTTGTCCGAATTATTGTTTGTTATAAACTGGTTTTCAGCTGAGTCAGATAACTTTTTAAGTTTTACAAAAATACCTGCGTGTAGATTAGGTTAGGCCCGGTTCCCACTATGTCGGACCGGCAATTTTGCCGGATGCCGGTAAGGGTAGTCGCTGTACAATATATATGAAGCTGTTCACATTATGCCGTGTGAACAGCGTCATAAGCCACTAGCCTTACCGGCATCCGGCAAAATTGCCGGTCCGGCATAGTGGGAACCGGGCCTTACGGTTGTACTATTAACACTACAATAGATTTGAATAGAAAAAATCTAGCTATAAAAACTTGAAATCGTTATAAATCCTAAATCCTAAACGGAAGACCAGCGGTGGTTTTAACGCCTGCGTATCGCTGAGTTGGAACCATTTCGTGACAACAGGTATTTTGTCTATGTCAGTATTTTGTTGAGTTTGTCTGTTTGTCACGAATAAATATTTTATCGTTCTTTTTTTCTTAAATGATTATTCAAAACGAAAAATGATGACTGAGACCTAAGGATGATTTTTAATAATAACCCACTTGTCATAGTTCGTCGTTTTTTTTTTCTTTTTTACAATATGGCGTCTGGTTGCCTCCATATTGAATTTTGATTACTTTCATATCTTTAGTGACATTCACAAGGTTAAGACAAATCGATTGACATAAGAATCATCAAATCGGTCCACGCGTTTAGTTTCTAGAGCGCCACAAAGGAACAAACATACATAAGTAGGCTGATAAACACATTACCCTTCTCCTTCGACAGTTGACGATGCATTAGCTCAAATTACATTAGGAATTTCAATTATAGACTCATTTAATATAGTCAAGAGCAATGAAAATGGCCACTTTGTATACAATTTCCAAAGAGAGTGACCCGTTTTGATTGCCTTTGAGTGTATGTAAAAGCCCCGATATAATAGTTAATTTAAACTGCCTTAATTATCTGTAAGAAACTATATTAAACTCTGTTAATATGTCGCTGGTGAATATAAAAAAAAAACTCTGCAGCTTCAGATAGGTCGGACTAGCAATGTACAAGTTGCAGAACATTCTCAGAAGTTAAGAAATCTTCTCAAGAAATTACTGAGAATATTATCGGAAACATTTGAGAGCATTGAGAATGTTCTCTTTCCATACAAAATACAAGAATATTTTTAGAAATTTTCGAGAATTTCTCATAAGAAACTTTCACAATTTGAGAAGTAACTTTTCGGTACAATGCTAGGTCGGACATTTGATGACTGTCAATAAGTTGATATTGAATATACATGTTGTAAGATTAAACTAAAGTGTAGTTTTTCTGATAACCAGAAATTTTATCCACGAAGACCCTGTAACTGTTTCATAAATCATAAAATCTAACAACAACATTGCAATAGCAATAAAAATAAAACGAATAATTTCCAGTACGTCTATACAAAGTGACCCTTATTATCTCAACTTAAAAAAAAACCACTACAACAATAATAGACAGCCTAATGAAAATTCGCTTGAATGCGTTCAAATAATTTCTGTATTATTCCAGTACGCGGGCAAAAAAGGGGAGTATTTGCTGATGGGACCATGCGTTCAGTTCTGAACGGGACAGTCCCATATTTTTTATGGCTTGGAGAATTCAAACAAGCACACACTAAAGGATACTTGGACTCTGGGGTGTGAATCTCTCATATACGCATTCGGACGAACGAACGAGTGAATGTCGCAGCGGCGAGTTCAAGTAGTTTCGTCAGAGTGAACACAACACATTCTAGCGCACGCATTCTCAATTAGGCAGCATGGCTTCTGTCGATAAGATCAACTTATAATTATAAGGCTGCCTAATTGAGAATGCGTGCGCTAGAATGTGTTTTGTTCGCTCTGACGGGACTACTTACTTTCGTTCGTCCGACTGCTTTTTGAGAACACCCCTGAAGTCATTTGCTACTTTGTACTATGTGTACTAGACTATGATAAACATACTAATATAGAAAAATACATACCTACGAATAAAAACATAGAAAACATCCAATTTAGGAACAAATTATGACTGTTTGACTGTTTGACTGTTTGTAATGTTAATCTTACAAGTCATATCAAAACTTTACTATATTACGAAAAACGTAATAATATATTGTTCATTGCAACCCACATAACATAGAGTCAATCACTATCAAAGGCATTTACGACACGTTAGCCTGTTTGGTAGTGACCCTGCCTGCAAAGCTAGCTGTTCTGGGCTCGATTCCCGGTATGGGCACATATTAGTGTGATGAACGCGAGTATTTGTTTCCGAGTCTAGTACTCATCATAATACAAGCCTAGAGCTTAGTTTGGGACGAGGTCAATTTGTGTGACACTGTCCAATGATATTTAATTATTCTCTCGACTTAGCCTCAAATAATGATTAAAATAACAAGGCAGGAAATTTCAAATCGAATACTTTGTGGTCACCGTCCTGTTTTACAAAGAACCAATGGTCACAGTACTATAGGGGAGAAATGTAAAGAATAGTGGTTCGTGGAATAAAGAGCTCCCGGGCTCCGACTAGAGTTAGAATAAATGATTAATAAATAAAAATATGGAAGGCAAACGAGCTCACAGACCACGATGGTAAGTGGTATCTGCAGACTGCAATCCTAAGACCGCAAATGCGTCGCCAACCCTGAGGGCCCTGACAAGATGCATTGCGCTAACTAGCGTTTCTATTCGATTAGTTTTTAAACCAATCGCGTCACTGGTTGATGACGCGATACGAAAAGTCACGTGATCTATCAGTGACGCGATTGGTTTAAAAATGCATTACTTGGCAGGGCCCTCTGAGCACTAAGATGGAATGCCTCTACGCCAGTAATGTCCCCGGTTGTGTTATCCCCGCACCGGGACACAATGCGAATGCTGCTAGCGGCCGGTTGAAGGACAAGATGGTGGTAGCGACCCGGACGGACCTGCACAAGGCCCTACCACAACTGAAACTAAAGGTGCGACCCCACCGCTGCTTAAAATACGGGGACGGTACGGAATCGCAGTGACGACGCATCGTATCCGTACCGTTTTCGTATCGCATGTCCTCCACACCGCTGCTTAACGGTGCGTATATTACGGTGCGTCAAAAACGGTGCCATGTTGTTACTATGACCCCGTCTTTTGTTTACGCAACGACACCGTTTTTTAAGCAACGGTGTGGGGAGCGTGCGTCAAAAACGGTACGCATACGATGCGTCACTGCGATTCCGTACCGTCACCGTTTTTTAATCATTGGTGTGGGCGTACCTTTATACAAGTCGCAAAAATCCCCTTTTTGTCACAAAAAAAGATGAATTGAGAGCTCATTATTTTGAAGTCAGTTAAATAACAATAGGATCACTATTTTTACATGAGATCCTAACTAGATTAACTCAACTATAGTAAAAAAATTTACTATTAACTAATTAATGCATTGAACTAAACAAAATATAGTACAAATAAAGAAAATCCCATGGGAAATACAAACCGCGGGCGATTCTAACCAACGGGATACCCGATTTCAAGTCAAAAGATCACATGTACCACCTTACATTAACGCAAATTCAACTCAAACACCCGGCAATATGGTTGTAAATGCAATTTATTTTTAAAAGTAGATATGGGGAAAATAATAGTATTTTATACGGCAGACTTATGTCCCCACAAATGGATCTGTCAACGCCTTAGGGACCTTTACACTCCTGCACAATCACGTTGCATGCCACCAGCTCGATGTTTGTATGTATTCTAGACCCGCGGGTGTGTCACACGTACTGAACGCATTGTCTAGGTTACAGTAGAACAAGAAAACTATTCGGTTTTGAATCTTGAGGTGAAAGATAGTTGAAAACGAATTTCGTTTTAACTTTATGTTGATAATAGTGATATCACTACTATATCATACTAATAATATAAATGCGAAAGTTAGTGTCTTAGTTTGTTACTCCTTCACGCCGCAATGGGCGGATTTGGATGAAATTTGAAATGGAGATAGTTTATACCCTGGATTAACAATATAGGCTACTTTTTAAAATCTACTAAATAAAATGAAGTAGTCAAATACGGTTTTGGAAAAATTGGCAAATAGCTTTAAAATTTAGCTTTAATAGTAGTAATTTACACTTTAGGCTAGTTAAAATGGACCTCATTGCATTAAAAATAAAGATAATAAAATCTTATTATAATATTCTTCTCTTCTTACACATTAGCGGCCTTTACACGTAAAGTTCCGAACTTCGTTCCGAACCGTATTTTTTTTACTATTTTACTATTACAGTTGCATTTACACGTACGGTTCGGAACGAAGATTGGAACGGCGCGTGGCGTTTTCCGCGGTCCAAACTTTACGTGAGTAGGCTGCTATTATATCTAATATAATATTATAGTACTTTCTTTTGCGTTTTCCAACCATATTATCTTAATACGGTGTGCGAGTCCGACACGCACTTGGCCTGTTTTTTTTTTTTACTGTGTGTGTGTATGTGAAACCTATAGCCCAGGTCATTTAATATAGTCATGTATCAAATAAACTATGGACTAGATTACCTTAATTCTCCATGCACGAAACAGTAAAAAAACTTACTTTTAGCCCCATTATTGCCAAATTATCAACCAGTCAAGTACGTACCTGAAACAGTAGAAAAACATATTAAAATAATGCTTATTTATACTATGTTTGCTCTAAGAAACATACTTATCGAAACTAGCAATGTACAAGTTGCAGAACATTCTCAGAAGTTAAGAAATCTTCCCAAGAAATTACTGATAATAATATCGAACCATATAAGAGCATTGAATATTGTACTGAAATAAGATCGTGAACGGTAAAATAGACCTTATTTCATTATAACTTTTTGTACACATATGTACAGTTTACTTTTAAATTATTTAAATTTAAAAGTAAACTATTCGATGGAACACCGACCGTTTGTTTTTGTATAATTTTCGTGGAGTCCCTGCTGAGCCTTGGTGCAAGGCACACCTCTTATATTAACTTAAACTCTGAAGAAAATAAAAAGTAATTTTTTACAAGTAATAACAAGTTTAATTTAATAGGAAGCACACCCCTCATTAGTATATGTTCTCATTTCAAATAAAATTAAAGAATATTCTTAGAAATTTCCGAGAATTTCCCATAAGAAACTTTCACAATTTGAGAAGCTACTTTTCGGTACAATGCTAAATTGAAACTACGAAAAGTTCCGACTTCTGTCTCATAGATGTTTGAAAAAAAAATGTTTTCTTTTTTAACCGGTATTGAAACTATAAAAAACCATTGTAGGTATATATAATTCAAAATGGTAATAGAATCATCCTCAGGGTGGGTAAGTTACATTTAGTTTCTGCAAATATTAAAATTTCATTTCTATATTTATAGAAATGGCTCTATCCAAATAGCGTCGCCTCAGGGATGGCCGCAGACGCAACTCAAATACAAACTATCGGACGGATTCATTTTATATATATACGCTTACTAATATAAATTCGAAAGTTTGTCAGTCGGCGACCTAGGGTTGGCATAAAACCGCGAACCAATCGCGTCACTGCTAGATGACGTGATACGAAAAGTCACGTGACCTACCAGTGACGCGATTGGTTTAAAAACGAAACGAATAGAAACGCTAGTTAGCGCAGTGCACCTTGGCAGGGCCCTCTGTAGCGTTACAGAAAATCGAAAGTAGAAAGGTACTCAGTTTTGTTTTGTACCTTGTCCCTTTTGTAAAGCAACTTGAGCAATGTCAAACAAGATTGTCAAACATGTTAACGCAATAAACTATAAACGTGACTATCTACGTTTGCCGTTGGCTGTACAAGACAAGAGCTTAATTTGGGCCTATACTCCATTTCTTTAGGTACTTAACTAAATGAAAACAAAAATAAAAACAATACCAATAGAAGCAAAGCTCGACTAAACAGTATTGATTGGCGTTTAACGGAGCCACGTGGTTTGGTTTATTTATATTTTATTTAAGTAACTAAACAGATGGAGTAAAGGTCGATTTTTGGTGCGCCTAGGTTCATCTAAAATTGCAACTCCGATTATTGGAACTCCTAAAATAAAAAGATTATACCGCTGGAACAGTAAACTTTTCAGAAGTTCTGAAATATTTAATGTGTAAAGACTTGGTTTGATTTATAAAAATCCTGAAAAAGTAACAGTTGCTGAAAAAATACGTTAGGAGTTGCGATGATTATGACTTACAACACATTATGAGTAAAAATAATTATATGAGCCAATAATGACCCGTCGATTTTCATGAGATTGTCTCCTGATTTTATTTATTTATAAGGCTTCAGGTGGCAGGTAACATAACACCATAGGGATTCTATTCGGTAAAACCATATTGCATTTCACATGTTATCATATCGTCTTTAACTCGGCCGCCATTACCGTCAAGTAAATAAAATCTATCGAAACGTTGACAATAATAACACCCTGGGCCCGTATTATGGTCGCCTTTATCGCGGTGGATAAAGCTTCCGTCACTCTCGCACTTACATACTGGTCAGAAAGTGACAGATGTTTTATCTACGCTTATCTACGTCGATAAACACGACCATAATCGGCCCGCTGTGCTCTTTTCCCTATCGATAAAAATCAATCCATTAAAACTACCTACAACTACCCCCGCATTTTTTACAATTTTAACACTTGATCTACATCGATTGGGCCGCCATTAAAAAGCCTGTTTTACTCGCATGTAATCGGCACTTAGCCGAATGAAACTATCGAGTTGGGGTTGTAGTTGGGGCGACACCCCTAGCAATAGGGATGTCGCACGTAGTTGAATAATTACATGACGGTTTCGAGAAATAAGAAAATAGGTATTTTTCGCATTAGCATTGCTATACAACGAGGAAATTTTGCCAGCATCTGTGGTACTTTGCCAAGAGGGCTCTTTTTAGTTTTTATTTAGTTTTAATTTCTTTGTATTTAGCTTAGTTATAATTTTTGTTTTAATTTATCTTTTAATTTGCCATAGGTTTAGTTTTAATTCGTAATTTTTAATTTGTGTCTCTTTATAAAAACATGGAATATACGTTTAAGAAAATACCTACTAGATAGATATATAAAACGTTTTTTTTTATGCTTGTATATCACACACATACTGACAAAGGGTTTTTTTCAAGTTGTTCTGAATGAATCATGCTTGAATAAATATGAACATTGTTTTTTGTCCTCAGAAAATTATAATTTAAAAAAAAAACGAGATATGGTCACACAAATTCTCCTAGTCCCAAACTAAGCTCTAGGTTTGTACTATGGGTACTAGACAACGATATAAATACTTCTATAGAGAAATTAATACTTAAATACATAGAAAACATCCATGACTCAGGAAAAAAATATTCGCGCCATCACACAAATATCTGCCCTTACCGGGATTTGAATCCAGGACCGCTAGCTTCGTAGGCAAGGTCACTAGCAACTAGGCCAACGCGTCGTCAAAAATTAAATTGTATGCTTTTAAGACAAACCTCTGTAAGCATGTTTTATTTTCAGAAAACCTTTTATAAAAAACCCTGTTTTTATTAGGACAAATGTTATAAGACTTATACTCCTGTAATAGTACAATATCTTTACTAATTCGCATCATCCTTTATCAATTCTATCATGCGTAACGACACAAAATAATAGTAAAAAACAAACATTCTCACCGCCATCGCAAAAACCGTTGCACACCCCTACATATTCGAATAACGAATGAATATTTAAAAAGAGTTTACTGTCCGTCTCCACTAGATGGCACTTTTATAGATATTGGCGCCTCTCTCCATACACCTTTATAACCAAAACAGCACATGTGAACCCGACCGTAACACACATACGACGTTTTAGATCCACAGTTTGCGCAGTTTCCTTTAATGTAAAAGAGCGTAATGTTAAATGAATTTCGAACGTACATACGTCCTTGTGTATTAGAGGCTGTTAAAACGGTCGTATTTTAGCTAAACTCGTCCCCAGTTAACTATGATGCTTTCTAGATCGAATTGCATTACGTTCTTTTGGGGTTAAGGTCTGGTGATCGTGCGGTAAAACGGTAATGTATAATGCTAATCCAAGAAATACAGCTTTTCCAGTTAATTTCAGAATACCTGCCATTACAAATAACATTCACAACACATGTACAAAAACTATGGATGTTATAATAATAAATAAAAAAAAGCCCCCGATATAATGGATATGTCTAGTTTCAGAGCTGATACGTATTAAACACTTCAACATCTTTTTTATAGAGCCTAACCAAGAAACATCCTGATTAGGCTAGGTTTCTTTAAAAAAAAACGCATCCATATAGGTTCATTCACTTGGGAGTTAGTTAGTTGGGTATACAGGTACACAGATAACATATGTAGATACACGCGTCATACTTACAACACCCCTCTTTTTGTCGCTGGGGTTTAAGCATCCTAGTAAGAGAATTACAATTAATTTGTAGTTTATTGTGCATATATAATATTAAGACACTAATAGTTGGATCACAAAATGAACTAAAAAGCAAATAAAGATATCGTCGTGCAATGTGTCAAAATTGACTTCTTGTATGTATGTATGTATGTATGAATGTATGTATGTATACTCTTTATTGTACAAGAATGAAAATAAAAAATAAAAACACAGGCGATATAACAAAAAAACAAGTACAAAGGCGAACACCCTTTTAGGGTCTTGTCTACATAGTACTGTAATATTTCTCTATCTAGCAATCTACCAATGTAAACAAACAGCTGATCCGGCAATACGTCTCGCGCAGTGATGTTGGCAGCATCGTTTCCGTTTAGTTTTTAATCAAGATCCGCTAATCCTATCCCGAGGGTTCCTTTAGTGACGTCGTACCAACCTACCGACTTCGCCAATTAAGAAAAATGTTGATGTTGATGTGACGAATTGTAGCCGTCTTTGTCTGAATAATATAGTTTTTGATTGTTTTTTTTATCATCAAGTTTTTTTTTTACTCTAAAGAAAAGAAAAGGAGTTTTAAAACATGACAATTAAAGGAAGTTATTAGCCCTTAATTTGATGGTGTTCATCACAGTAAACAAACCATGATGTTCATTTTTTAAATGCATGGATTGTTTCTACTCCTGAAACGGAACTTTTTTTGTTCTGTGAGTTGTTAAAAATATGTCCAAATTAAATTTTAATTTTTTCGTACAAGTTAAATGTAATTTTCAATGTACGCGATCCAATTTTCCATTTTCCTTTAGCCCTCGTACTAAAGAAATGTCGCCCCCGTACCATGAGATAGTGATTATATGGCAATGATTTAATACGCTGATTTTACAATTACACTTTAACATCAATTAGTTATCTAAACTTAAGTATATTTTTTAATGTTGCAGAACAAAAGTAGTTTAATTTATGGCAAGAACTTTTTAAACTGGCCCTTTCTGTTAAACACATCTCTTTGCTAATCGAATGACTTCACAAAACTTGTACTATAGCAAGTAGAATCGATCGTTGCATTTAAAGCCCCAAGGTCAGAGGCACCCTATATTATGAGAACGCATTATACTCACTGCATACCTCTATTTTCTTGCCGAGTCGTCATGAAACTTTCCTCGCAAATCCGCAGCATGTATAATTGAATTTCAAACGTACTGTCGCTAAGTAACTATGGTACAGGGTGGTACGGTGAATGGAATTGAAGAAATACTAACTGTGGTATTATAATGATGGTTTATTTCCAGCGAAGACCGTCTTTTAGCTAATAGGATGATGATTATAATACATATAAACTTTTCGTGAAAAATTATCTAACTTTTGGCGAAAACCGCATCAAAATCCGTTGCGTGGATTACGAGGACTTAGCGAAAATATAGACAGACAGAAAGAAAGACAGACAGACGCGGAAATAAATACGCAATACTTAAAAACACATCAGGGGCCTGTTTTATAAAACTACAAATTACAATTTACAGGTTACAAATTTCCATTTGACACAACCTCGACCAATGACGACCAGCCATTTGAGCAGTGTTGCCAGTTTAGACCTGTAAAATTGAAACTTGTAGCTTTATAAAACGTGCCCCAGAGTGGTTGCCGGGTTAGAATAGTGCCACTCCATGTCTTCCCGTGGAGGTCGTAAGAGGCGACTAAGGGAATAAAGGCTTATAGTAGTGTTAGGCGATGGGCTTGCAACCTGTCACTAATACACTGGTAAACATCTTAGCCTAATTGTGCAATATGTGATTGCGGAATTGTTAACAAGTTTTTAGTTGTAGGTAATTGGGATTGTTCATATTTTTACAATTAGGTACTCTAATTCGAAAACCATTTTGACGAATAGGGTTTTAAAGCCGTTCTGCATTATTAAGTTTTTGAAATAATTATATATTTCGGATATTTCGACAAAAGTATATTTAACCTTTGTTTGACTTTCGTTTTTGGCTTGAAGCCCTCCTAAGTTTATCTTACGAGTTAGACGAAAACCGCTTGAAATAGTAAGTTTTATACACTGTTACAATCACTTTTTATCATTAGATTTCATTTAATTGTCGTTATTTATTAGAAAATTCCAAACCAAAAATAATCATGTCATCCATAATTTGCATATTTGCGGCTTTTGCAGTAGAAACACTTGGACCGTGGGGCCCGGAGGCACGGAAGCTTTTTAAAAATCTAAGGCCCCGTTCTCACGAGCGCTTTTTCAACGCGCGTTAAAAAAACGTTGAAATGACACAAATTGATAACCATGTGTTTATTCACACGAATGCGGTTTTAAAGCGCGGCGCTTTTTTATCGAACACTGTTCGATTTTCGACGTTGGGCGTTGGACGTTAAATTGAATTGAGCTTACGGAACTCCGTGTTTGTGTTCTAACGCGACGCTTTTTAAGCGCTCGTGAGAACGGTGCCTAAAATTTAAAATGATCCGTGCCTCAGGTGACCATAGGGCTGGCTCTTTCCTCGGCCAACGGCTAGCAATAGCTATCCAACGAGGAAATGCAGCCAGCATTATGGGCACCATTCCCAGTGGCAGTGGCCTAGGGGACATTTGTACATTATTATAGTTATTTAGAATAAGTTAATTTATTTTAGTATTTAGTTTTAGTTAGGTATGTTTTATTATTTTTCTGTTTATTGTTTGTGTCTTTTGAATAAATTTCTTTAACTCGAAAAAAAAAAATGTCTGCTAAATAAATAAAGATATTAAAACAAAACTATTGGGTCAAAATACAAAATTAATGAAATTGGTCTCTTAAAATTACCTATTCTTTCGAATTATGTGAAAACCATGAGTTATTTTTTTTTGGTCTATCCCAATTGTGCCAAAAGTGATTGCGGAATTGTTAACAAGTTTTTATTTGTAGGTAATTATGTAGCTCTGCCTACCCCACTCTGGGAATGAAGGCATAAGTTTATGTTTTGCTTAAAGACACTGATAAATAAATTCAACAAAACAATAGTATCTCGTAGACAAGCAAAACATCCATGAAATGTGTATCGATATCTTCGGATTAGTCGTGACCCCGCACGCACTGCGCGGCTTAGTCGGCAGATTAGTCGAGCGATTAGTCCGACGATACGGTAAACAGTCTTCGAATTAAGGGAGGTCTGATTGTGTGCGTTTTAGGATTAGTCGATGAGTGAGCAGTATTAGGACGTCAACGGAGATAGCTAGAGATTATGATGTGCTCTCGCCCGCCGCTTCTGTTTTGTGTTTTTACCCGACTGCCGAAGAAGGAGGAAAATGTGTTTATCAACCTATATATAGAAATAGAAATAGAATAGTATATGTATGTATGTATGTTTGTTAAATTTTGGCGCTCTGGAAACTAAACGCGTGGACGGATTTTGTTGATTTTTATGTCAATTGATTCGTCTTAATATTGTGTCACTAAAGATATGACAGTAATTAAAATTCAATATGGCGACAACTAGACGCCATACTGTAAAAAAAAGTGTGCGTCTCGGGACGCCCGACAGAAGTGATAACTAAAACTAATCACTTTCAAAAACGGTAATAGTTTTAGGTTATATGCTCACTGTCAACTGTATTTATGCTTAGAAATGCACGGTGACGTCAGCAGGTAAGATCAAATACCGTTTACCATTTTCGTTTTGCCTAGCGGCTGAGAGGTAAGTCTATGACGCTAAGGTGCCGTGGTTCAAATCCGGTTCCTGCACCTTTTTTGTATTTTAAAAATTGTTTAAAAATTAGTACTACCACTGCCGTATGCGTGAGAGAAAGGGAAGCCAGACAGTCTGTCATTAATCGCGCGTTACGTAACGAAATGGTTTACCTTCCGTAAAGAAGGTATCACTTCAAAAAGTTGACGAACTATGACAAATGAGGTATCATTGAATAGGTATTTATATAGACTGATAAACACAATACCCTTCTCCTTCGGCAGTTGGGTAAAAACACGTGTAGCTGAAAACAAAGTGTCGTAAACACCGAGCAACATCGTGACGTCTCGGGATCAACTTGATTTTAGTTTTAATCAACAATTTATTGATACAAAGTTGCGACTGCAGGGGTCGGTTTGATCCGGTTTAATCCGGTAATCCGGTTATCCCGGGGCCGGGGTTCTGCCTATCAGTACCGGAACAGTGTTCTTAGCACATTGTTACCGGATTCGGTTCAGAACGTTACTCCATTCGTAGGTTCTACAATGTTACTTAGTGCAGATTATGTTGTACAAAACTAGCTACCTAGGTACTGACCGCGATTACGTCTGCGAAGAAAAATCAAATATCGCCTATGTTACTAAGTGATAATATAGCATTCTACTGGTGAAAGAACTTTCAAAATCGGTCGCATAGGTATTAAGTTTATTTATTAAAAAAATTACAAAAAATCTTCATAATTTTTATGTGGACTAGCGACCCGCTCTGACTTTGCTTTGGTTAATATGTTTTTTTTATGTAACACAAGTTTAAAATAGAATGTATGAGTCATTACAACCTGCTGGAGAAATACTCCAAATTACAGTGAAAACCGCGTCAAATTCATTTGTATAGTTTAGAAGACGTAAGCTGCCAAACAGAAAGACAGACGCAAATAGCGATTTACGCATAGAAAGGTTCCAGAACCATCGCGAAAATAAAGCGATTGCGAAGCAATGAGACACTGAATAAAGCAACGAGTAAAAAAACGACAAGAAAAATGACCGATCGCGGAAAAATGTGACTCGGGAAAACGCTGCATTGAAAAAATGCCTTCGCGGAACCCATCTAATTAATCGTAAGGGACACGACACGGTTAACCGATTAACCGGAATTTTGAGCTCAATAAAAACCGGTGGTAAGTAATTACAAAAACCAGTATAATACCTAGGCTTCATTTTAGGCATTTTAGCACAGTTTAAACAGTAGTTCGTCTTCATGCAAGGTTTATCGCTTGCTTGCTTGTGTGCGTGCCTCGACCGTACGCGCCGAGAGCCACCACAAGCAAGCTCAACAGGACGGACCGAGCCGGTTTCAGTCAGGGCCGCGCGGTTGCCGCGTTTGGTTTCATGCATGCATATTAAGTGTATGTCTATGGGTCACAGTTTCCACTTACCATCAGGTGGCCTGTGTGCACGTTTGCCTCCTCTATGGCATAAAAAAAAGTTCGAAGACAACCCCAGCGCCCGAGCGGCAATAGGTAACAGAAACTCTTAAAGAGCCCAAAACGACCTTGCTATAGAAATAAGTCAAGTTGTTTTTCATCATAAATTCTTCACGAACTATAAACCCATTTGTTTTCTTAACAAGAGTAGAAACCAAAACATTGTAATTATCATAAATACAAAGTATTGTTGAGAAAACAATAATTTAAGCAAAGGGGATAAAATGGCGGACGCTTGAACTGAAGCGGTGCGGTGACGTGTCCATGATGGTACAGATGGTAAAAAAATTACAATAAAAATATAAAATAATAATTAATAACGATACACAAATTGACCTAGTCCCAAACTAAGTGATAGGCTTGTAATACTGGTACTGGGCTATGTGATGAAAAAAAAAACACACAAATTTACTTTTCGATAATTCGTTTTTTTTACATTAGAATGAAAACTGTAAAATTCACACATTTCCGGTAGCAACGTACATTACTGAATAATATTTGCACAAATATTCTAATTCTTGTTATTAATTACTTATATGTAGAAGAGATAATTGTATTCAATTTCTAATTATGGCTCCATGAAGTGCGAAAACGTGTCCAAATAATGGTCACTTATTCTAAACTTTAAAAAAACGAAGTAAAGTGTTCGTTTTGTATTTAACACCACGCGGCCGCGTCATTTACTATATAATTGCTGACGATAGTCGTCACTCGGCGGTTGGTCCATCTCGAACAGTTTTTTGTTTTTATCAGGTGGCCTGTCTTGGGATTGTACATCTGTTTGTCTATGGTGCCCTATACCAGCAATTCCTTAAGTGGGTTCCGTGAAAAAGTCCCAGGGTTCCGCGAAATCGACCAAAAACTACAGCTAACAGTAAAAAAAAGAATTAAAGTGTTTCATTTTTAAAACATTGTATGAATTTCATTTGTAATCAAAATGTTATCAAATAAAAACAGTATTTGGTGATTGTTCCGTTACCTTAAAAGTTTGAGGACACCTGCCCTTTATCTCATAAGACCCAATACCTATTTTAGTAACAATGTAATTACAACCTTGTCGCGTTAATTATAGGGTGCCTTTTATATTTGGCATATTTCCTCAAGCGAGAACCTAGGGACTCAACCGTTTTATTTATTTATTTATTTATTTATTAGTAATACAATGATTGACATAATTATTTTGTGTGCAAGTTTGTTACTGTACGACAATTTCAATATATTTTTATACAACCGTCAATATATTTAGTCGCTTAACTTCAAAAGTTCAAACTCGGATATGTCCTTGAAATTTTGGTATACGAATTTAAAACTTAATTTGTTTGTTTTTCATCGACGCAAATTCCGTTGTCCTATTGCATGGACCTATCCAAGTTTACTCAATTCAGTTAAACGGACACAAATCCCTGTTCTGCCGACGGTACCGCCGGTCACTTAGAAGTATTGCGACGCGGCGAGCCGTAAAAAAATATAGGAAACCGGAATACATTATTATTTATGTGTTACTCGGTACTTTACGACCGCCAGGACATGCCGTTTTAAAATAATAGTGCTTTTATTAGTTTGAAAGGAATGCGCCATTTTATTTCGACATGTTCTATTTAGGGTTGATTTTTCAATAACATACCAGGTATTCTACGACGACACGCAATATTGCTTCTGACCAGAGCTGAAATTCTAGGCGGTTAAACCATATGGTCTTTGACCTGTTATCGTGTTGTCATGGTTTTAATAGCTCTTTATTAATAGCCTGTATATTAATTAATCCAGTGTATAAGCTATCTCCATTCCAAATTCCATCGAAATTCGTCCAGCCGTTGCAGCGTGAAGGAGATAATATTAATAGGATTTTGATTTCTGTGTAGCCATTATTTTTATGATGTTTATCTTTGTTCCGTTTTTTCTTGTGCTAGTCGAATAAATGTATCTAGTTTTATTTTTATTTAAAGTTTTTAAAGTGGGTAATTCTGTAGCTCTGCCTACCCCACTCTGGTATTACAGGCGTGAAGGTATGTATGTATGTATATATGATCGCCATTATATCTTTAAATTTATAAACATATTTCAATAAAGAACTGTATAGTTCTCCATCCATTAACAATTAGATTTTAGATAACATATACGGTTCATTTTCAACCGACAGTAATTCCTCTCAATTAATTCCCTCATTACCCTCCAACGCAATTAATTTTAGCGCACAAATTGCATCCAAAGTGCATTGTCATGTCAGTTAATAAAAAACTATAATTACCTCGTTGCAGGGTTGTTGAACCCGAGTCATTATAGGGTTGAAGTGTCACTTGAAAACGTTTGTTAGGTGGTTAAGGGTGAATATGGCGTTAGTAGAACAAAGACGGGGTAGGCAAGTTGGTAGTAGCCTACAAACACAGAACAGAAAAAACAGTAGAAGTGTCAAGTGGGCGTGTAACGTGTGGCATAGTTATGCGGAGTTCCGCGCAACCTACCATACTTTTGCCGCGATCACTTATTTCGATTTTTCGATATTTCTAAAATAGGAAATAAATCCAGAAGCATGCCTTATTGTGCTATTTTTGAGTACAAAAACGATAGCCGCACCAAAAACATTTTCTATGGTGGCGTGTTGTTTTTATGATAGTTTGAGTATTGGCGACAACAGTTCTGATACTAAGCCAAGTTCATGCCACTTCCACTGTTTTTTCTATTCCGTGCCTACAAAGCTATAGTCTGTGTCAATTGATATTGCCAAAGATGTAAACAAATTAGTACTGTTTGACACATAACCTCAAATATTAATTAAGCGTGTTTTTATTTAAAATAACGTATAATTAATAGTTATTTAAGGTTCACCCTGTTGTGGCATAATTTTGTAAGTAATAATTCTCTGTGGTATAATCTATATAGCCATATTAGGCTTTGCGCATAAACTGTTATCGCAGAATCTACATGCGTATAGTTTGGTTATGCAGAATTACGTTAGTCCGAATATTATTCGGTCATATTTTCCATGCTCTGAATCATGTCTATGCATAAATTAAATGAGCATAAAATTGTTTTGCCGAAAACTATTGTTGCAGAAATATTTTTCGTCATAACATTATTTGACTGAATTATCGACAAACGTCAAAAACGAACGTAGCAGTTAGTTTTTGATAAGGTCACAATTCTAACCAAACCTAACCTACTTTTCTGGTGGCAGTCCGTTTTTATTATGGTCGCGGTTCTAACCTAACCTACTTTTCTGGTAGCTGTATATGTCAAGTAAGTTTTGGTCAATCGATAAACCTAACCTAATTTTATGGTATCAGCTCGTTTTGGTTATGGTCGCAGTTTTAACCTAATCTAACCTACTTTTGTGGTATCAGGTCGATTTTGTTATGGTCGCAGTTCTAACCTAACCTAGGTAGCAGTTAATTTTGTAAGTATGCCAAGTTAGTTCCGGACAATCGATAATATGCCGAATAAAATTATGCTAAACAGAATTATGCGTAAAAATTATCGGTCATAATAATAGTATGCGAACTTAATTTCGGACTAACTCATTTTCGGGATGTTACAAATTATGCGAAAACCGATTATGCCAAGTCTGTTATGCTTAACGTGACCACGTTTTTTTTTACCTCAAAACGGGACATCGGTTTATTTTGACGTAAATAAGGCGTTGGCAGGTTATCAATGAAAAACTAACAACATTTTTTCCAATGTCCTTTAAATTTACTATAAGTTTATGAAGTTAGAAACTGGTTAGATGGATCTACTTAGTTATATTTATATCGGGGTGAATCGGCTGTCGAAGACGCGGTCTCCCTCCCCCGCACCGCGCTCGCGTCAGGCGTTCGCGGATTTTCGCGCGGTTTCGGGAAACGGGACAATTGTGCGTCCCGGAGCTTCTTTTTGGGACGACGGGACAGACAACCGAAAAAAGGGATGGTCCCGTTTAAAACGGGACGTATGGTCACGTTAGTTATGCTAAAACAGTTTGGGATAATAAATGTTATGCCACATAGAGGGAACCCATTTTTTTTTATTTTTTTTTTTAATATTATATATATAAGAACAAAACGATGACATAAACAAACCCTTCTTTATTATTTTCTCATATTCGACCAGTTCGATTCCCGGTTAAGGCAGGCAAATTTTCAAAAATCCATATGTGCAGTAATAATTGTTTTCTAAAATAAAAGTAAGTCTCCTTTGCGTAGAATTCGCTATTTCCAAAATTTCGTGTTTTCCACCCTGTATATATTTGATGATCATCCATCATGTATCTCAAAAATCATAGTAGATAAATAACTAATCAGCAAACAATCCAAAACCTCAAACGGATTTGCCTACAAAATCACGGCGGGAACCGACCGCGCGACCCCGCAGTCCGCAGGCGCAATCAATTAATACGTCAACCCCGTGACTCGGCATTCTGTACCCCAAACGGAACTGCAGCGAAATCTATTTAAGTTTTACTAAGTTAGTACGCCGTGATGGATAAACGACGCGTTTTGTTTAAACGCTTCTAGTGTTTAATGTAATTACATACATACATACATACATTAAATCACGCCTGTTTCCCAGAGGGGTAGGCAGAGACCACTTCTTTCCACCTGCTACGATCTTGACAAATCTCTTTCGCTTCTTCCACATTCATACATGGAGTCATGCACGCACGTCGGTTTCGGGTACTTAAAATTCGGCCCTTTTCCAGTATTTCTCCGATTTGATTCGAAAAAGTACGCCTAGGGCGGCCCCTTCCGACCCTTCCACTCACTTTAGCTCTGTATATCTCTTTCGTCAATCTTCTTTCATCCATCCTTTCCAAATGACCGAACCATCGAAGCATGCCCTTTTCAATCTTAGTCACTAGGTACATCTTCTTTTAGTGTGCCGTAACCCTATGTACCTGTATGTGTGTAAACTCTCTTGTATCTTGTAAAAGGTAAACTGCGAACACAAATGCGAACTTATCCCTTCAAGGGATCTCTTCCAGTTAACCTTTGAGCGATTGAGAGATGAACAACGGATGGCTAAACGTACAACAATTAAACATACAGAAAATAAAAATAATAATAGCCATGTTTTTATCTTAAGCAACTCATTTTTTAACCCGACGGAGGAATTATTAGCCTGATAGTTCAAGTTGTCCCGTTAGGGCTTACAAACGAAATTTTAGGGCGTGCTTTATCAATTAAGGGAGCTGACCTTCGGGGACCTTTAGAATTGTACTATGGGTACTATTTATAAAAATAAACTACATAAAGCAATAGGTCCACACTGATAAATAAATAAATATAAATATCAGAGGACATTCTCACACAAATTGACCTAGGGCTCTACTTTGAAATCCGCAATTCGAACTTCGGATC
Organism: Acleris cristana; assembly: GCA_948252455.1. NCBI lineage: Eukaryota > Metazoa > Arthropoda > Insecta > Lepidoptera > Tortricidae > Acleris > Acleris cristana. The sequence continues at coordinate 6,096,818 of OX411801.1, read as the reverse complement.
GCCTCGTCACTTTCTTGCGAATTAATTACGCTTCGAGAGCAAAAGGGATAGCAATAGACGAAGTTCGAATTACGGATTGCAAAGTAGAGCACCTAGTCCCAAACTAAGCTCTAGGCTTGTACTATAGGTGCTAGACAACGATATAAATACTTACATAGAGAAATAAATACTTAAATACATAGAAAACATCCAAGACTCAGGGACAAATACTCGCGCTCATCACACAAATATTTGCCCTTACTGGGAATTGAACCCGGGACCGCTAGCTTCGTAGGCAGGGTCACTACCACCTAGGCCAAACTCGTCTTCGTAATATAAATGACTATGTTTGTTCGTTACGCTTTCACAGCAAAATCGTATTCAATGAAATCTGGCATGGAGATACTCCGGGAAAGGAAATAGATTAGCTATATTTCATCTCCTGGCGTGAGTTTATTTATGTATGTGTATATTGCATCAAAAAAAAACTGGGGAAGAGCCATAAATACGCGGAGGAAATTGTCGCGCTTTGGATGTTTTTTCGGCGATTATGTAAACAGCGTTATTTAAACCGCCCAATAAAAACGCCGCGTTTTTCCACAGCGCGTACAACGCTGGCATATGGCTATGCAACAGCTTGTTCCAACAATTTATTCGTTTTCACGAATGATTACGTTATGCAAGTCATCGCATCGATTATGATGATTGTTCTCGTATCTTAATTTATAATAGTCATTTTGGTTGGGGTAGAGTCGGTTGGCTCTTGCTAATCTAAAAAAACGGTCAAGTGCGAGTCGGCTACCAGTGTTCTAAACTGAAAAAAAAAGGCCGCTTCTAACAAGTTTGTGATTTTTGTGCATAAGGCTGCGGCTCCACTGAGGCGGAGACGATCGGAGCTGTGCCAATATTAACCAATAGAAGGCGCATGCGGTCACGTCGAGCGCGCCTTGCGCACTTTAATTTAGATTCTATTGGTTAATATTGGCACAGCTCCGCTCCACTCCGCTCATCTCCGCCTCAGTGGAGCCGCAGCCTAAGCGTCTTGATTCCATATGAGCCTGACAAGACGTTACATACATCAACTAAGACGTTAGATTACATCAACTAAGACTTTTTTTTAGATACAGCCCGCTGACAGACAGACGGATAGACGGACAGCAAAGACTTAGTAATAGGGTCCCGTTGGCACCTTTTGGGTACGGAACGGAACCCTAAAAACGATACATTTCAACAATCATTATAAATACTTTTGTAATGCTTGTAAAAATTCGACAAAACCTACGAAACGGAAAAGGTAATTTACTTGGTGTTGGAACATAATCTTTTTCTTTTAAATTGCGTTAGTAGCACGTTAGTAGTCATGTTATAAATCAATTATAAAGCGAACACCACACCTAGGCAATTAAAAAACCATTACACGGTATGACACGGAGGGCAGTGCCAGTGGAATGACAAGTGCCCCGCGGTAATTTTGTTTTCATGCAATTATGTGCTTTGGGTTACCGCTTACCCCCTTACTAATAAACGTTGAGTAACGGTGGTATAGCTATACAATGTTTTGTCCTTATCTGTCAAATTCAAATGTCACAATGACAGATAAGGACAAAACATTGTATAGCTATACCACCGTTACTCAACGTTTATTAGTAAGGGGGTTATTGTACAAAACACAGAAATTCAATTACAATATTTACTACTTAATGTACAAAGGAGAACTTAACCCTTTGAGGGATCTTCCTAGCTAACCTTTGATTGAGGAATCCGTACCCAAAGGGGGCCAACGGGACCCTATTACTAAGCCTCCACCATCCGCCTGTCCGTCCGTCCGTCCGTCTGTCTGTCTGTCTGTTTTTGTCAGTGGATCGTGGAACGTTCGCCTTCCAACATTCGCATTAAAGGATGATTTCCACCAAACGGCCCGCAACGGATCGGAACGGAAAGAATACGAACGGATGCGGCGACTGTTAGCCGAACGGCTGTTATCGCCCGATCGTATGCGTCGACATGCTGCCGGACACGATCGGGCTATAACAGCCGTTCGGCACCGTACGGTTGCTTGCGAACGTAACCGCACTCAGTGTAATAGTTTCGTTCCTACCACGTGTTTGAGTGCACTTTCGAGAATGAGTGGGCTCGTCCGGTCACGGCCGAAGGGTTCCGACGACGACAAGCGAACGGAGCCGATCGCAAGCGAACGGAGCCGATCGCGTGTCGCAGCATACTTACGGCTCCGATCGCGCGTCGCGGAAGACGCCCGCCGTCAAGCTGCTGCGCGCGGCTCAGTAATATAGACTTTAAATACTGTGGACATGATTTAATATCGTTTAAAGATTGTAAAATCCGTACCGATCCGATGCGATGCGAGCCGTTTGGTGGAAATCATCCTTTACTCTTGTCTCATATATCTGTTTTGTTAATCTCACTTCATCCATCATGTTTTATGGATAACATAATAGAAATTGATAACAAAAATATTCATTTACTTGATTAACAAATGGCCTAGCCTCTTTAGACCACGCGAAGATATAGTGGAATAGATAATTTCAGATTTTTTCATCATTCCCGAATGAACAGCGAAACGAATTCAAACTAAGGGTTAAACAAATCAATTATATTTCGTAACTGATCCAATATTACCAAAAGTAAAAAAATATACTGCCCTTGGAATATGAGAAGCGATTCCAATTTTGCCGGACAACCGTATTGATTTTTCGCGATAGGGAATTGGTATTGACAATATTCATATGAAACCGGTCAGTCAAATTGTCAATACCAAAACGAAAAATATACAATATTTAACGAAAAATATACAAAATATACATGGTGTTACCGTCCTTACTTTAAACAGCTGTATCTTTTGAACCGTAAAAAATAGCGCGTTGTTTTTTTCTCAATATGTGTTATTTAATACGACGGATTAATTAACAAATTAAAAAAAGGATGTGAAATAATAAAGAGGGGTCTCCATACAAAAACGTTTTTTTCTAACGTATTTTATTTTTTGTTGTATTGTAAGACCGGTAAAACATACAAGCGTCAAATTTGGTATGATAATACTTAGTATACCCCCGAAGAAAAACAACAAATACTAAAAAAGGTCAAATGTGAGTTGAGCTCGAGCCCATTCGATTCGAAATCAGAATATAAGGGTGGGTTTAGACCAAGCGAACGAACAAGAATTCTATGGCATTATCTCTTACGTTTACGTTGTAAAAATATAGACAAAACATGTTCTAGAGCATTCGTTCGTTTGGTCTAAACCCACCCTAATAGGTAATACCGTGCGGCGGTTCAGAATCCTCAGTGCGTGAGTCCGACTGGCAACTGACCGATTTTTAACACTACACTTCTAATTCTTGGCATAGTGATTGTTTTCCGTATAGTTTCATACCAGATTGTCCCCAAACCCACGGTGAGCGATAAATGTTAATGGTATTGCTTCGATCGACGCCATCATTAATCAAAGCGCATAGGGGACAATGTGTCGGGTAGGGTTCTCTTTTAGAGTGTTATGGTGGTACATGTTCTAGCTAAATCTATAAATGCGCGGACTAGTCTGACAGCTCCATAAATAAAAAATAAAGTTATAGCGACCCGCCTTCGCTTCGCTTCTGTTTATCCTACTAATATTATAAATGCGAAAGTTTATGTGTGTGTTTGTGTGCTAGTTTGATAGTCCTTCACGCTGCAACGGCTGGACAGATTTGGATGAAATTTGAAATGGAGATAGCTTATTCTGGATTCACACTAGGCTACTTTTCATCCTGGAAAATTTAAAAGTTCCCAATGGAATACCGATAATCAAAATTTATGCGTACGAAGTCGCGAGCAGAAGCTGGAGATACATAAAAACCTTTCGTGAAAGAATTATGTAACTGATGATGACAACCGCATTGAAAACTGTTACGTGGTTTAGGAGTTAGCGGATGTACAGACGGACAGACGCAGAAAAAAATATGCTTTCACAACACTGCTCGGAAATATGGCCATAGATAGTCTTGTTTGCGGTCACAAAACGTCACTTATAAGGACACACCAAGAATGTTTTTGTCGGCATGTTTGCTGATTGGTCGAGAACATTGTTGTCCAACTTTAAGAACCAATGAAAATCAATCAATCAACTTTTATGTCATAGCTCCTTAAAATGAAAAATTGAAATCGACCAATCAGAACACACCATTTTGTGTCGTAAAATATTAGGTGTATTTTTGCTAAAAGATACACAGACTAAAAACTATGTCACTGCTTTTTTTTAAATGTAATTCAAACTTGGCCCCTAATCTCGAACCACTAGAGATGAAATTACATGGGAGATACGGCGAAACAAATACAATTTTATATGGAGTTGACATCTTCATCTCGAATGTTAGTTTATTAATCTCGAGTGCAACGAGAATAGGGGACCAGAGGGCTTATTGTCTAACGCACTCGCAATCACGATCGTTTTCATTTTTAAAATCGAAGGCTTGTCTGCATACAAAATGAAAACAATTTCTCCACTTTGAAGCCGGTTGCAATTGCGAGTGCGTTAGACAATAAGCCCTCTGATCAAAAAAAAGCTTCTATACTACCTTTGAAAAACCGACGCCAATTGACTTACACTATTGAAAGTGAATTAAAAGTTTTGAATATTAATCTTTATTTTATTTCCTCTCAGTAGTTGTGAAGACCACTATGTCTGCCTCGGTAGAAAGTGCAATTTATGGACTCGTACACTAGAGGGCCTCAACTACGTTTCGGCCCTCTATATGACTCGTCCAAAAATCGCGTACTTTCTATCCTCTGCAACAATGTACTATTGTCGTTCCAAATCCAAGCTACCAAACACAAAACAAACAACTCAAAGCACGAAGAGCTTTTCTACGAGCTTCTACAACTTATTCCAGGTATGACTTTAAACTTTCCACCCGCGTAAAATAGGAATAAAATATTAAATCCCTGCCAGTGGCCTGACTTGTAAAGGCACTTTAGCGGCATTGTTGTACACTGGCGGCCACAATAAGTAGACGCGGGGAAATTCTATGATTTATTGTTGGGTGTTGGGGTTTTAAAGTTGTTGAAATGTATTTTTAAAGAAAGAATACAATGCTGCGTTTGTAAGAGCTTAAATAAAGTTACACTTACAATTAAAGAGCTAAAACAAGTATAAATTGGTGGTACCATCGCTACCACCATCTTATCCTTCAACCTGCCGCCAGCAGCATTCGCATTGTGTTCCGGTGTGGGGATAACACAACCGGGGACATTACTGGCGTAGAGGCATTCCATCTTAGTGCTTAGGGTTGGCGACGCATTTGCCGTCTTAGGATTGCAGTCTTAAGATCGTAGTCTTGAGAATGCAAATGTCTATGGGTCACAGATCCCACTTACGATCAGGTGCTCGTTTGCCTGCTCGAGCTATAAAAAAAAAGTAATTTCAATAGTTTTACACCTGCACCTAGAAAATTCGACAATTTCTCACCGACTAGCTTCACTTGATCTGCAAATGCGTATAAATCACGTGTTCTTCCATGTCTTGGACTTTGGTAATTTCAACGCAGTTTAAACTCGCTAAGTTGGAAAAAATGCAAGGGGGGGAGCGTAATAAACAAATATTAATAAATATGGCAGCTTTAATACTGCAACGGCTATTAGTTATCATTTATAAAGGTAGAGGGCACACCGGGTTGATTTTATTTTTTAACTAGAGGACGCCCGCGACTTCGTACGCGTAGACTTAGTTTACCGCTACTCCCCCCATTTCTTCTCGTTGGGGGTCGATTTTCGGAAAATCCTTTCTTAGTGCTCACTTACATCATGAAAGGAACCCCTGTACCAAATTTCAAGTTTCTAGGTACAGTAGGCTATGCGTTGATATATAAGTCAGTCAGGTTTGCCTTTTATATATATAGATAATAAAAAAATAAAAAACGGTGGACGCTCTTAAATTTAATAATTGTCCTTAATTCCAAACTAAGCTCCGAGCTGGCACTATGAAACAACGAAAAAGATATAGTGAGAAATAAAAACCGGCCAAGAGCATGTCAGGCCATACTCAGTGTCGGGTTGTGACGTCGTTACTACAGAAAAAACTACCTCGTAAAACAACAATTATGAAAGAATTTTCAAATTATAGTACATTATTGGCTAGGCAGGAAAGTAGGCAATTGCGTATAGGTTTAAACGGCAAAGGCAACTAAAGTACTATTCTCAAAAATCGCAAGGAAAATTAAAATCTTCATCGCTGGAATTCATTTTTTTGTATTGTATACTTCACGTGAAAAAACCATCATTCTTTACCGCCTTTTTGTTTTTGTTTATAAGGAGAAACGCAAGCTTTGTTTAAAAAAAACATAAGCTATTCCAGACACAGATAAAAAAGTTATGTTTCGAATAAAATTTGGATGTATAAGACTTGTGCCCTCATTTTTAACCGACTTCAAAAAAAAGGAGGAGGTTCTCAATTCGTCGGAATATTTTTTTTTTTTTATGTATGTTCCCCGATTACTCGAAGACTACTGGACCGATTTGAATTTTTTTTTCGGTGTTCGAATGGGTATACTTTCTAGTTGGTCCCATTGTCAGCAAATCTGAACCTGATGAGGGGATCAGTGAGGAATTGAGGGAACTCCTCAAATATTGTATGCAAACATATAGCGATTTTAGTATTTTTAGTAACAAGTGTAGCATTTGCATTCAGAAAGTGTCACTTGGTGAAGTGCAACTGATGATGAAGACCAGAGATGGCCACCGGAACTCCTCAACGGTACCTATTTTAAGGGTGGCGATAAGATATCACGATTAAGATAGTTGAGCGACTACAACGAAGAATATTTACTTGTTGAAATATGACTATGACTTTCCCGCGGCGTTGCTTGCGGCGCGCGCGAAATAACTTAAAGTTTCATATCAACTAAGAAGTGGGACTACGTAACAGCGTACCTATTATGATCACTAAAAAGTATAAAATAAAATAAATGTTTTAAAAAACAAAAAACCGCCTTCAAAAACGCGAAAAATAACTTCTTTAGAATTGTAGATACCTAATAGGTTAGTCCAACTGATGTCGGCTTTTTGTTGAAAATATTGTGGTCGCCGACTTCAGTTGGACTAACCTATTAGGTATCTACAATTCTAAAGAAGTTATTTTTCGCGTTTTTGAAGGCGGTTTTTTGTTTTTTAAAACATTTATATTATGGCTATTTCACTTTCGAATTTTCAATTTTAAGTTATTTAGTGCTTGCCTTCTTGGATGAATTTTATTAGGTACTAGCTTCTGCCCGCGACTTCATCCGCGTAGAATTAGTAATTTTGCCAACCCACGTGAACACATTTATTTCGGGTTTCAAGGTAGCCTATGTGTTAATCCAGGGTATAAGCTAGATATCTTCATTCCAAATTTCATCCGAATCCGTCCAGCCGTTGCTGCGTGAAGAAGTAACAAACACACACACACAAACTTTCGCATTTATAATATTAGTAGGATAAACACTTTAGTCTCTTGCATCTCAAGAAACAATTAAGTCGACTTAGTTGTGATAGATTTCCTTTTAAATCCGTTATATGTGCTTTCATTTAAGATATTAGAAACATTTTTATTACTTGTAATTTGGGCTTAACACTTTATTTAATTAATTATAATAACATGTACAGTTTTTTAAGCGCTATCCAATGGTATCGCACTCGATGTTAAAATGTAAAAAAATCCATTCTTTTAAAACTAGTTTATAATAATAAATCATTTATTTCGAGTAACAGGACTCATATTATTGTATACACACACTTAAAAGCTATGATTAGTACTTACATAATTTAATTTAATTTAGTTTACATGTATTTAGTGTACAGTCCACAGCATAAATAAGTGATCATTTATGTACCTTGTCACTTTAACGTCGTGTTTGAAATGTTATACAAAATTGTGAAACGGTCGAAAGCGACAAGGTACATACATGATCACTTATTTATGCTGGTGACTGTACATACCAGTTCATCAAATACCATACATAATACGTCTTTAATATTTGAGTAGCTTAGTTTTTATTTTAATTTAAATAAGTTTAGTTTTAACTTTTAATTGTATTATATTAAATATGTATCTACAATTAATTACTTACTTATACGTTATTTAAAATAAAAACACGCTTGATGAATAAAAAAAAATACACAGCTGTTTCTTATTAAAACTATTCAAAATGTTTCAACTTATCATTCCAATTTAAATATGACTCTAAATTCCAAATAAAACTAACTTAATTAAATATTACACTATTACATGAATAAGAAAATTCACATTCAGTTGTTAATTAACTAACGAAATGTAAATCTAAGGTATAGTTGATCGCAAAGGTGAAATTAAGTTATTTTATAGTTTCCAAATCAAATATTAGTTATTAAGACTTTGCTAACAACTTTGTCTGCATAATTAGTTTATAATTAAAAGCTCCATTTAATTCATAGTATAGAACTATAGACGAGAATCGAGATATTAATTTATTTGCTGAGTTTGGCCGTGAAATTAAGAATTCAATCGCACATTCACAGCAATAGAGTTGCTACATACTTGGTATGTGATCGTTATGGGTGACCCGTGGAATCCCTAACAACGTTTGTCCTAACACATCGTTTGTCCGAATTTTCACTAGCCCTAAACTGGTTTTCAGCTGAGTATTTTAAGTTTTCCAATTATATCTGCGGTCCGGTTAGGTTAGGGTTGTATTAACAACACTAACCGCCTGTTTCACAATCGACAATTAAAGCATATTTGAAAGATAAATTTAGCCCTTACCCTGTCTTACACTTGAAAATAGACAAGAAGAAAGCCAACTTTAAATGACAGATAAATTTACTTGTCGATTGTGAAACAGGCCCTAAAAAGTTATAAAATTCAAGCAGAATAGCTTTAGGATAAACAAAAATTCGGACAAACGATACATAACGAGAGAGAACCGATCGTTATCAGTTAAAAAAAAATTTCTTACTTCCTACAAAACCTAAAAAATAAACGTTTACTAGTAGCAGTGAGTCAGTTTTAATTCACGTTTACCGCATGCGCCCGGACAAGGGGGTCTACTTTGAAATCAGTAATTCGAACTTCAGATCGCCCCATCACTTTCTTGCGAATTAGTGACGCGTCGAGAGCAAAAGGGATAGCAATAGACGAAGTTCGAATTACGGATTTCAAAGTAGAGCCTCAGTGGGCTAGCGTGGCCACCAAGTGGGTGCAAAATGGGCGACGTAGACGGCAGGCCTAGACGGAGATGGCGGGACGACTTGGACGCGTTTCTCAGCAACTGGCCGGTAGAGGTACCAAATAGGGACTCGTTGAGATCAAGGGGAGAGGCCTTTGCCCAGCAGTGGGACACTCATTTAGGCTAAAAAAAAAGTAGCTGTGAAGTAAATAAAACATTCATTAACAGAACTCAAATAACGGAACGGAGACGACTAACTGCCGCACTCAGAGACGTCAATTTAATTTAATGATTGATTAAAGTTGCTGCTGACTTTCTTTGCTACATCAATAGAATAAGACAACACGTCACTAAACAAGCATTAAATTTAATTGACGTCTCTGAGTGCGGCAGTAAGGGACTAAAGGCTGTGTAGTGCTGTTAGGCGATGGGTTTGCAACCTGTCACTAATACACTGAATAACATCTTAGCCTGGTTGTGCAAAATGTGGTCACAGAATTATCAACAAGTTTTTGGAGTTGTTGGTGAGTCTGTGGCTCTGCCTACCCCACTCTGGGAATGAAGGCGTGAGTTTATGATTGATGATTGAAATAACGGAAATGGCTCTGCAGGTTTTTTTTATGGCAAGGCAAACGAGCTCTCAGGCCTTCTGATAATAAGTGGGATTTGAATTCTCAAGATCGCAATCTTAACACTGCAATCTTAAGACTGGAAATACGTCGGCAACCCTGGACTAAGATGGTATATATGCTAGTTATTTCCCCCGGTTTGGCGTTGTGTGGAAATGTTATCTCACCTTGCTCCTACTAGACCCCGAGCCTGGTTATCATCTCTCAACATTAGTGTTGTGATGCCCCGGAGTGAATTATTCACAAATTCATAAATCCTCCCCCCTCCGCCACCCCTAAACGTGCCACAGATTAAAACAGACCAATCAAATAATAACCTAACCAACAAAAAGTTGGAAAACCCCCGACACTGACATTTCAAAGTTCAATACTTCAAAAACGGCTGAACCGATTTCGATATAAAATGTCTAAGAACCACCGCTAGAAAACCTGATTTCAAATAAAAAAAACCGCATCCATTTCGGTTCATCCGTTTAAGAGCTACGATGCCACAGACAGCCCCTCTTTTTTGCGTCGGGGGTTAAAAATAAAAACCTCCGTTACCATCAGGTGGCTCTATTGGAGATCTCCTTGTTTAAGCGACACTCATTTGATCGAATAAATCATTTCATTCATTCTTTCATTCATTAGTTCATTGAGCAAATGTAATTACATTCCATTTAAAGCTAAAATATGCTTAAAACTTATTGTTTTGAGGTTAACTTAAACATGGGTACGTAAGTTAGGTTAGGTTAGACAGGTAAATGCCTGTCGTTGAAATGAAAATTCGGCGAAATAAAACATAAAGCCTACGAAGTTAGCAGTCCTGGATTCAAATTCCAGTAAGGGCAGATATTTGTGTGATGAGAGCGAATATTTGTTTCTTTGTTTTGGATGTTTTCTATCTATTTAAGTAAGTAAGTATATATTTCTCTATATAAGTATTTATATCATTGCCTAGGGCCCATAGTATAAGCCTAGAGCTTAGTTTGGGACTAAGTCAATTGGTGTGACATTGTCTCCTGTTTTTATTTAATTCTATGTAATTTATTTAATTCTATGTAATTAGTGTGATTCAAGAGTAAACCGCTTACTTGCCTTATCAACGGTTTTTTTTATTTCTCGTTATTTTTTGCTAGCGTTTTTCTGCCCAAAGACCTCGCTGCAAGCAACATAGTCTGTGTGCACTCCTCCCGCCCATCCGTCAAAATCATCCCCTAAGTTAATTTTATTTTGGAAAGTAAGGAAGCTAGCATTTGCTATCGCTAAATATTCCATCGTTCATTTTAAAAGTATTATTCATAAAAAATTCAGCCGTACAATGTTAATTAAAAATACATTAATATGTTTATTATTTTTATACGACGCGTTTAGCCTGGTAGTGACCCTGTCTACGAAGCTAGCGGTCCAAGGTTCGGTTCCCGGTGTGGGCAAATGTTTGGGTCTTGAGAGCGCTCTTTATCTTCTCTATTAGTAGGATAAACAATACATAAGTGGTTTATTAAAATTTTCATTTTTATACTTAACCAAAAAAATTACAAATATTGCAATATTTTTTTACGGTTAGATAAATAACCGGTTTTTAGATTACATTTAACCGGTTTACTACCGAATAACCGGTTGATCCAAACAGAGGGCTTATTGTTTAACGCACTCGCAATCACGATCGTTTTCATTTTGAAAATCGAAGGCTTGTCTGCATACAAAATGAAAACAATTGCTCCACTTTGAAGCCGGTGGCGATTGCGAGTGCGTTAGACAATAGCCCCTCTGGTGCCCAAAGACACGAAATCGTTTTCAGTTTTAATACAAAACCGTAAAACTGGCAATAAATTAAATTTACAAACAATACCGTATCCCAGCAACTCCACTTACCTGCAAAAGAAAATTACAAATTAAAAACAAACAAACATGGTGCATGTGATGAAAACATAAATAGTATAAATGCATTCGCATTCACGTATTTGAATACAGGTAATTATTTTACTCTGGCAACATTGTCACAGTGGGTAGAGTGAGAACAGTAAGACAAGAACTAACCCATAATAATAAAGTACAAAGTTTAATAATGATGCAGAAATGTAGATTCTTACACTACATTATTGACCCGACATATTTAAGTTGAGATCGACTAATTTAAAACTGAATGTCCACTAATCGACCCATCTACTTGTATTGTAAGCGTAAACATATTGGGACGGGCGTTTTGTCAGAATGTTAACTTTCAGAGTCGGTGAAAAACAGAGGTATAACATAGTTTACCGCCACGCCATTGAAATGTCCGTTGCACGTTTGCACCGCCTGCGGGAGGGCACCTTAGGGATGTGCCACACGGACAGTGCGCTGCGTCGTCGACGCTGCGATGTTCTACATATAATTTAGAACGACAAATTAAAATAGTAGTAGTAGTAATTAGTTTAAATTGTAAATGTTAGTTTATAAGTATTTTGGTAAATAAATGATTTTATTTTATTATTATTATTACATGCAACACAATGCGTTGTAATACATGCGTCGCTCTATGTTAAAATTACAGCGTTGCGACGACGCAACGCACTGGCAGTGATCGCTGCTAATGATCTTAGCATAATTGTTGTGCTGCAAGCCGCTGCGGCACAGCAACAGCCACACGGAATAATTAACAAAGTTGAGCGCGATGAGCGGACTAGTTTATCGAATCAAAAAATGTAATAATAATAATAATAATTTATTTATTCAGACAACATGATAGGTCCACAGTTTTATTAGTAATTCTTAGCCTAAATGTTAGTAATTAATAAATAACAGAGATTTAGTCCTCTGTGCAAGTTTCCACATCAGAGGACAATCAAACCCAACAAGCAAAGTTCTCCTAAGACCATCGATTTATAAGACTAAACTTCTTATAGGAATCTTATTAACGTTTTGATTTTTACCACTGCTCTTACAACAGCATCTTACAAGTCGATTTGAGCTACAAGAATTTTCAATCCACTTATAACTTAGTCTCATGAACCTTTACAGGATAACTTTATAAGACTCTTACTAGAGCATGGCCTTATAAACGCATGTTCCAAGACTTTTTAGCAATGTTGTCCTATAAACGCAAATAATAAAACCATTCAATTCTATTAAGGTCTTAAATCATTCCTTTATAGGATACGTAAACTTATAAATACTATAAAAAATGCCTCAATAGGTGAAACATTTTTAGGATCCTATTGAAGCATGTAATAAAAATGATTACTCCTATTAACGTCTAACTTCTTCCCTGTATAAGACGTGAAATCCTATAAATGTCATAGAGGTAATTGCTATAGGTCAAGGATTGTATAGGATTGGTTTGTCTTGGTCATTACTTCTAAGAGAATAGAAGCACCAAACTTGCACGTTATCAGATTGATATAAGTACAATTTTATCTATACGTATCTTATACTTGCTATTAAAAGAGCGACTAGCGATTCAACGCCATTTTGTATTGATTCCTTAATGCTTCGTCATTGTCAAAAAATAAATGGACATAAATAAATGGAAACGGTTTAAGCGTGGCGGTGGTTATCGAAGAAAAGTAAAAAAACGTGTGTGGAAATTGAACTTACATCGGGATCGGATCTTGGTTGGTGTCATGTTTGGACAAAAGTGAGACTGGTGAAAATTGTAATGGTTCCGTCAAACCAAAAAAATGATATTATGGAGGATTTGAAACAGTGGGCTATTAAAAATAATATATTACTCATGTTGGCGATGGTCAATACTGGCATAACGGTTTTATAGAACAGTTAAAAAACGCGATGACTCTTTATTGAACACAACATAATTAACAAATACAGAAAACAGGTACCTACATCACAGAATAAGTAATAGTACAAGTGCCTATATGGAGAAAGTTTACGGGTAAAATCGCTTCAGAGCAATATTTTCAAGGCAACCTTTACAACGCAAATGAGAAAGTAAATAGATAGTGCAGGTGGTGCAATTGGCAACATATGGGAGCACTTATACAAATATATGAATTAACCACACTTAAGTCTATACACTTAAATAAATAAATTTACGTAAATGTGCGTTTCTTTTCACGAACATGTTCTAAAAATATTACCTCTAATGAAAAAATATCCTGCATGGTAATTTTCAAAACTGTTTCCTATTAATCTAAAGGAACCCTATAAAATTAAATATGGAGACGAATTGATGACCTATAATTGTCTTGAACAGGATCAAATGGTTTTTTAAAGGTTCTGATTAAGCAACATTAGTCTGCGCACTCCGATTACTATCATGGCCGCTATTTGTTAACACATCAAATAAATAAATAATAGACAAACTATTTTAAAGATTCATTGTGAAACACGGGGCATGAAAATATGTTTCTTGTCGTCTGTTACTTTATCAATAAAGTTAATTTCCCAACTTGATTTTGATGCTTTTATATAACAGTAAAATGACAAAACTGCAACACTTAGATAATTATAAAATAATACTTTATGGGTGGAGTACTTACATTTCTTTTTTTTTTCTTTTTTACACTACTCGTATGCACGGCGTCGTTCAACTATCCAATGAAAAGAAACCAATGCTCTGAATAGCATCATGCTGATCACTGTAGGATCAATTACTCCAGTCACGGCACGTGCCAGATCATTAAAGGAGTAATCGCTCTTGTTCAGGAGGTTTACCGGATCCTTATAGGAACATTTATTCTTATAAATGCATACAACCAGAACTATATAAAATTGAATGGCACGCTTCCGGACCGTAATAAAGCGTCTATAGGACGTAATAGCCATATAAAGTGCGCCCAAATGCGGTTTTATAAACGTTCTTGAGTATTCTATAGGACTAAAAAATAGATACTCCCTGGATAATTATATGACCATATTTTGCTACTTGGGAATTTATTGGCAATCATCTTTAAGATGCCATTCCCGCTGCCACGTACCCTGTCTACTAAAGAGGCAGTTTTCTTGCGCCACACAGCGTCGAAACTGTCCGTGCGTGCCTCCACAAACATGGACGAGGCGCTGCAGTACCGCGACCGCAATAGCACCCTAAAGGCGTTATTGTACTGGACGCTGTACTGGAATATAGATCTCGTGGCAACAAAAGAGACACATAATTGTTGATTGCTGACTATTCTTCCAGCTCATTATCAGCGGTGGGACAAGTTCCGAATGATATTAGCTAGGGCAGGCATATTTGCATTTGGTTATAACCGGTTTTAACCGGTTATTTTCATACAAAAACTGTTAAAAACCGGTTAAATTGCATTCCCCTATCTAAGCGTACTGAGGGGCTAGACAAGGCGCATTACGCTAGCTAGCGTTTCTATTCGTTACGTTTTTAAACCAATCGCGTCACTTGTAGATGACGTGATAAGAAAAGTCACGTGATCTACCAGTGACGCGATTGGTTTACAAACGAAACGAATAGAAACGCTGGTTAGCGTAATGCATCTTGTCTAGCCCCTCTGTTGTGCTGCAATACGCTGCGGCACAGTAGCAACACGGAATAATGAACAAAGTTGAGCGCGATGAGCGGACGCTAATACCAAGTTAGATTGAGCCGGAGCCGGCTCTGGATTGGACAAATTGACCACTATGTTAGAGCAAAGCAATTGAACGTTCCGTGAAGTAACACTTACCTGATTTGCGTGAAAAGAAACAAATTCACTTTTAAACAGGGTAAGAAATAAACTACCAACACGAGTAACTACATAATATGTACCAGAATCTCATCTCGATCGCTCTTAGAAGTCAAAGTCAAAGTCAAAATCATTTGTTTGATTGCAGATGTTCAATTAGATGTTATGGATACATTGGTTGGGCGCATCACAATCAACCGTTTCCGGTGTACAATAATTAAAGCACTATTTATTATATTTAAAACTTACTTATTGGCAAGTCAAAATAAATTACATGAGTCTTATATTGCAATAATCAAGTATGAACAATACAATACATTACATTATTAAATTATTATCAATATTTACGTACATTATGATTATTAAAAACAAATTAAACATTATTGCGCATTTTATTAAAAAAAAACAAAAAAATCATCTAGGCTATAAAAACATTCATCAAGTAAGAAATTATATATAGAAGTTTGCACAAAAGAAAAAAGAAGCTGATAATTTAAAACTTTATGCCTCTATATTAATACACGTACATACCTACACTCACGCCTTCATTCCCAGAGGGGGTAGGCAGAGCTACAGAATTACCAACAACTCTAAAAACTTGTTAATTCTGTAATCACATTTTGCACAATCAGGCTTAGATGTTTCTTTACCAATGTACATTAGTGACAGATTGCAAGCCCACCGCCTTACAACAAGCCTTTATTCCCTTAGTCACCTCTTACAACTTCCACGGAAAGACATGGAGTTGCACTATTCTAACCCGGCAACCACACGACCGACCTCTCGTATGAAAAACGAATCCTGCGGACCTAATATAGCTGCGTCTATATCGCGCGTCAAATGTGGGTAAAGCATCCGTCACTCTCGTACTTATTTACGTGTCAGAAGGTGACGGATGCCTTATCCAAACTTTGTCACGCGATAAACGCAGCCATATTAGGGCCCCTGTTGTCGAGGGAATAGCGATAAATGACTTTTTTTTTATGACTAACGCAGACTGAGCCGCAAGCAAAAGCTAGACGATCATAAAACAGGTTATTCTAGACCTATATTTCCTAAACTACATGTACAATTGAAGACAACTGAGCTCATACAAAGACGTCATTGTTTCTCGGCCAGCTCGGACTATTCTAAACTTAGTATTTCAGCTGCTAATATTAATTACAGTGTATGTCCGGCGTCCGTACAACAAACAAAGGGTCATTAGCCCGACCGTTTTAAAAATTGAACTTTGTCTGCGTTGACCAATCCACGGAAGGTGTTTTTTTTTTCGGGATAGCCTTTGCCTTTGTTTATTCATGGTTATAGGCTATCTCCATTATGGAATAATTGCTAATTTGGAATGGGAATATCTTTTTTTATTATTAATAAGTACTTCCGCATCATGTACACTATACATAAGAAAGCATATATGAAATTAACATGTTTGTCTGGTATTTAGGTACAATAATCACGTAGTACATAGTTTTCACAGTAATAGGATCTGCATTAAAAAAATGTTCGATGGAAATATAGTATTCATACCAGATTACTTACATTAAGAACTTACAAAATAACATACATACATACCTTCCCGCCTTCATTCCCAGAGTGGGGTAGGCAGTGCTACAGAATTACCGACAACTAAAAATTTGTTAATTATGGGCTTGCAACCTGTCACTAATACGCTGGTAAATATCTTAGCCTACATACATACATTAAATCACGCCTGTTTTCCAGAGGGGTAGGCAGAGACCACTTCTTTCCACCTGCTACGATCTTGACAAATCTCTTTCGCTTCTTCCACATTCATACATCGAGTCATGCACGCTAATCGGTTTCGGGTACTTAAGATTTGGCCCTTTTCCAGTATTTCTCCGATTTGATTCGAAAAAGTACGCCTAGGGCGGCCCCTTCCGACCCTTCCACTCACTTTTACTCTGTATATTTCTTTCGTCAATCTTCTTTCATCCATCCTTTCCAAATGACCGAACCATCGAAGCATGCCCTTCTCAATTCTGGGGTCCTAGTGAAAAAGGGTGTAAGTCTCCTGAGGATTAAGTGAAAAAGGGTGTAAGTCTAGTTACTCCGTTTATGTACATATACCCTTTTTTAGAACAAGTTAAGTCGACTTATACCCTTTTTCACTAGGTACCCAGAATTTTAGTCACTACATCTTTTTTAGTCCACATTTTTCTCTGACTTTCTCATTAAATACTCTACCAATCAGTTTTTCTACCAGAGTATTAGTGACAGGTGACTAAACAAAATAAAAACTACTACTACTACATCCCGAGAAAAAACTAATGAGATCGTCAACGCAGATGAACCCGCGGGCACCAGCTAGTACTAAACTAAGTATTTCAGCTACTAATATTAATTACAGCATGTCCGGCGTCTGTGCGGCGCAAACAAAAGGTCGTTAGCCCGAGCCGTTTTAAAAATTAAACTTCTACAGAGTACTGGATACTAGAGAGGACTGCGTTTTGAAGGATACTCTGGAAGTAGGAGAACTATTTGATGACGCGGTTAGCAGTCCCAGGTTTGAGTCCCGTTAAGATGCAAACATACCTACATACATACATACATTAAATCACGCCTGGTTTCCCAGAGGGGTAGGCAGAGACCACTTCTTTCCACCTGCTACGATCTTGACAAATCTCTTTCGCTTCTTATATACCTGATAATCTATATTAATTTAAACAAATAAAATAAGATAGATAAAAACCCCTTTGTGACTCGCCTTCTTTCAGCGCTGAACCGGCTTTCAAGAAAACTATCTAAAAACCATCGCGAAAACCAGCTTTCAAATAAAAAAGCTACGGTGCCATAGAAAAAAACACACACACACATTGCAGACAAACTTATAACACCCCTCTTTTTGCTTCGGGGATAAAGATAAAAGTAAAATAAAAATTACATACATACATACATAAACTCACGCCTTCGTTCCCAGAGTGAGGTAGGCCGAGCTACAGTACCTACAACTCTAATTTGTTGATAAGTCTGTAACCACATTTTGCACAATTAGGCTAAGATGTTATCCAGTGTATTATTGACAGGTTGCAAGCCCATCGCCTAACAGTACCACAAGCCTTTATTCCCTTAGTCGCCTCTTACGACATCCACGGGAAGACATGGAGTGGCACTATTCTAACTTGGCAACCTCACGGGACTAAAATAAAAAATAACAATAAATAAAAAACCGGCAAAGTGCGAGTCAGACTCGCGCACGAAGGGTTCCGTACCATTATATATACAACATTAGCTATAAACAGCAAATAAATCACGTTTGTTGTATGGAAGCCCCGCTTAAATATTTATTATATTCTGTTTTTAGTATTTGTTGTTGTAGCGGCAACAGAAATACATCTTCTGTAAAAAATTCAACCGTCTAGCTATCACGGTTCATGAGATGCAGCCTGGTGACAGACAGACGGACAGAAGGACAGACGGGCAGACGGACAGACGGGCAGACGGACAGACGAGCAGACGGACAGACGGGCAGATGGACAGACGGACAGACAGACAGACGGACAGCGGGGTCTTAGAAATAGGGTCCCGTTTTTACCCTTTGGATACGGAACCTTAAAAATTACGTATTAAAGTGACAGTCGTTTCAATTTAGTAGATTGATAGATAACATCAATTTAGTAAACTGCGTTCTATTTAAAACTCAGCATTCGATAGCCAATTCGCAAAACTCCAACGGAACCCCAGAAAAAAGGGTTAAAACATACTCTGCCGGGTCCCGCAGTTAAATCGAGTTTGAAATTGCCGCGGCTACGTCTGGTGTAAACAATTACAATTCTAACTAGTTTCAGGAAAAAAAACACACGAGTATGTGGAAGCCTTTTGTTTGGATAAAACTGGTATTTGGGATGATAGCTGACGTTTGTATGTATGTATGTGTTCATGGAACTTAACATGTTTTTCATTTGTTTGTATGATCGTAATTCGACGGTGGAAAGGAGAAACCCTTTAAGCGACATGATGAGCGAAATTGAGTTATATATATCGTTGGAATCGGCTTTTTTTCCTGCGTCTTTTTTGCCCGGTTACTCAATTTCGCGGGAGCCTGCCGTTTGGCAAAAATATGTTTGCCAAATG
Organism: Acleris cristana; assembly: GCA_948252455.1. Classification (NCBI taxonomy): domain Eukaryota; kingdom Metazoa; phylum Arthropoda; class Insecta; order Lepidoptera; family Tortricidae; genus Acleris; species Acleris cristana. The sequence continues at coordinate 6,077,351 of OX411801.1, read as the reverse complement.
TATCATTTCCCAAATTTTTCAATTGCCAACACTATGTTATGTAAATTATTCAGGATTTATTTCAGTACCATCGTGTAGAACCCTATAGGTTAGGTTAGGTTAGTTTTTATAAAATCCTGAAATATTTACGGTAACTGAAAACAAAGCGGGTTGGCAAATGAAAAGTTGGGAAATGATACATTTGGCAAACATTTTTCGCCGAAACAAAGGTAACCCCAATTTCGCCCATCATGTCGCTTAAAGGGTTTCTCTTTTCCACCGTCGGTTTATATCAGGGGTACCCAAAGTGGTCCAGGTGGACTCCCAGGGGTCCACAGGAGACTCGACGGGGGCTACGTAATCTTCATATTTTTTGCCGAGTTTTGGGAATATGGTAGAAATGTTGAGTAGGGGGTCTACCAGAACTAGTTAACTTTTGAAAGTGGTCTGGAGAAAAAAAAGTTTGGGAACCCCTGGTATAAATGAATAAGTTGTGCTGTGTGAACCCGCTTTAATGACGTAGACTAGGGAATCTAGTTATGGTAATATAGACTTAGAGCTGTCATACGTTTTCAGAATGCGGAAACCGTATTCGGAGAACGTATCGCACCTTTAGAATTATAGTGCCCTAATTCAAGATTTCAGCTTTCGATATTAAGTCATAAATTTATTACTAAGAGACCTAACTCGAAATTCAAAATTTGTGAATTAGGTCACTATAATTCTAAAGATGCGGTATGTATGCGGCCGGCCTTAGACTAGTAACAGTGGAATATGCATACACACAAATTCAACACAAGTTCCAATCATCAAAGCAATCGTTAAAAACCCTTACATAAATGTGACAGGAACCCAATTCGCACTATCGATCTCCATTTCCATAAACATCCCCTCCCTATCACCTCAATCACCAACTTCAACACCGCAAAAATCAACCCTATACCTAACATCATACAACACAAAAATCATTGGACCTTTTAGCACTTAGAACGTTTTTAAGACAATAGAAATGTAAAAGTGCATGGATTGACATTGAATTTTGTTCGTAAAACAGTTGAGTCAGAGTTGTTTTTTCGTTGGTGTATTTTGCGCGTACGCTGTTTAGGAAATGAAGGTGTAAACGGATTCCCCTTGAGTTGGTATTGTAAACAAAACGCCTGTTATAATGTGACCGGACTAAGGTAGTGAGGGGACGACTATCGATAATACCTAGTTCTAATTATAGTTTTAATTAATGACTTTCACTTTTAGGTCGAGATTATAAGCGGTAAAAACCATATCGTCTTTGACCTGTTATCGTATTGTCAACGTTTTGACAGCTCTTATTTACTTGACAGTAATGGCGGCCGAGTTAAAAACAATACCATGAACGGTCAAAGGCGATATGTCATTGTATTTCATCGCCGAGAATATACGCCTGTTAAGGTGTATTTCGCCAAAGTTGAGTTATTCCTAGACACTCCCATGGACTTATTAGAACAATAAGTTCATGGATATCACACGTGAGAGCATTTTTTCAGTAAAACAGTTTTTCTATTGTGGACTTAATAAAAGGATACGGAGTTAACTCCACGCGCTTATCAAGTCCGATAATACTTAACAACTATATCCATTATTCTTATAATATGGTATTTTTTTACTAAGTTTATAACTTTTCTTGAATTTGGATTTTGCACTATTGCATAAGGCCGCATTTACACTTGCTAGTTATTGCTGTAAGTTTTGAGACGCAACTATAGGTAAGAGTGAATGGCAAATATCTGCATCTCTTTCTTGCGTATAGCTATAACTTGCAAGTGTAAATGCGGCCTAACACAGATACCATTAATTAAAAAAATGTTTTTGTTGTATAGATTTTATAGAGATAACTTTATACTCCACTTTTTTCTTAGTAAGTACTAGACTTACAAACATAAGATTAGGTACTTTATAAGTGACACATGGTTTCGAATCATTTTAGATACTCAATTTCCTCTTTTTCATTTTGAGGGGTTTTTTTGGTTGATGTAATTGAAAATCGGAAAATGATACAAAAATAAACTTTTTTTTAGGATCTCTCTGAAGTCAAATTATCCCCCAAAAGTCCAGGAGTCTAAGTTTGTTGGCATTTCAAAGGAAAACCATTTGAACGTTATATTTAGCAGGGATCATGATATCTAAATGTGGACGCGTTAGATTTTTTTATCGATAATTTGCCACCGCAGATCAACACTACCCCATAAAATTGTGTAATTCGACCCGTTAGGTTAGTCCCAAGATATATGGGCGTATTATTTGATTGTCGAATGCCGTCCCAATAATTGCTACCGGTGACGGATGAAAATATTACAAGAGGGACGAGGATGGTATGATTATTTGAGAAATAACTGCAATGCGTGGTATATGTATATTGTTATATTTGCTTGTCAAAAAATGCCAGGGTTGTATCTTATGAAAATCCCAGGAACTAGATATTAAAATGATATAAAGTTAAAATTAAAGTGTCAAACCGCAGTGAGACGGACAGACGGACATGGCGAAGGGAGCCTGGCGTTTGGTCAAAATATTTTTGGTCAAATGTATCATTTCACGAAAAGCATTTTGTACCAATTATTTTAGTTTTATATACGGGATGAAACCGCTTGCTACATCTATTACGTTAGGTTACACTTGTGACTACATAAAAAATAACTCCGCTGCGTCAGGAAACAACGTTGTGGGTAATGAAAATTTGGGTAATGATACATTTGACCAAAAATATTTTGGCTAAACGGATATATTTTGGGAAATGATACATTAGACCAAAAATATTTTGGCCGAACGGAAATATTTTAGGGAATGAAAATTTTGGAAATGAAACATTTGACCAAAAACATTTTGGCCAAATGGAATATACCCCATGGCGAAACTATAAAGTTCCTTTTTAACTACTTTTTTCTGAAGTCGCCGTCTAATTTTAAGTTAATTTAAATTATGCTTCATCCCAATTAGAACTCACGCCTTTCGAGTTCCTTACTTGTTATATTTCCCCATTAATTCTAATTCATAAAAATCCCCTTTCATTAATAACCGCCACAGCGGGGGACATACAATATATTACACGTGATTATATTTACAATAAACATTAACGACATTATGCGAGTTGTCGGTTTGTCCGTTTGTTCGCATATTTTATAGGGTTGGAACTATTGGACATGTTAGAGGGATATAGGTTTTGATACGGTTAGGGAAGGTTGAAAGTTGTGTGGCGGTGTCACCCCTTTGAGACATGGCGTAGCGTAAGCCAGTAGTGCTTTAGTTTTTTTTTTATTGGCTTGCTATTTCGCTTTCTTCGCATTTTGCTTACTGCTTTTTAAACTAATCAAATACAAATAAATATGTAAGTTAATACGACCTAGTCTCAAATTAAGGGCCGTCCGAGTGCTCGACATGCCAAAAGAATATATTTATTTGCGTCGTGATATTATGTAAATGAGTCAATCAACTTTTTGTTGTAGCTCGTTGCCATTGTGACTTCTCCTGGGTCACTCTTTAAAACTAAGATTTCAATACCCTTATGGCCTTATGGCCACTAAAAATCAGTTCTCTTCGCAGTTACAAACCCATTATTTTAAGGGTTCTGCTGACTGTGCTAGAAGTATATATTATAACGTTTTTTCTAAGAAACTATATCACTGTTGTCTCCTGGTTTACGGGACAGAATAACAGGGCTATTTTACTTTTCGTTGTACAAAATTTTTAGCCACGTACCTTACTCACAAAATTATTTTTATTTCAAAAAACGGTAAAGTGCAACGTTTTCTAATTTGAAACTCGAAAAGGGACGTAAATAAGCTTATATTTAGAATGATCCTAATTCATAAAAAGTTATTTATAATAATAACTATAAAGTGAGTAACGCAGTGGATGTCGATGTCCCCGCCTTTTCTATGGAAAAAGTGCAATTTACCACTGAGTTACCAAGATTCTTCAACGATAATTGAGTAATTTAAGAGTTGTTTTTTTGGAAACTGTTAAACTTAAACGTTCTAAGTTTATGTAATTTATTCAGACGCGGATTCATAATTTGGTATACTTTTTATCGGACGATAACAAAAAATGTACACTGAAAAGTAGAATGGCCCAACAACAACAAAAAGTTGATCCACCCAAATTTATATCGTTTACTTTTATTAAATGGAATTTATTTTATATGGTAACCTTATCGAATTTTCTTCTTAGCCATATCGAAATGAAAAAAAAAAGTTTGTCAATCGGATTGTATGAGTAAATGTCAGGTGCTTATTTGCTGGCAAATAAATTCTTTATATTATACTAGAGGACGCCCGCGACTTCGTACGCGTAGAATTAGTTTCCCGCTACTCCCCCCATTTCTTCCCGTTGGGGGTCGATTTTCGGAAAATCCTTTCTTAGTGCTCACTTACATCATGAAAGGAACCCCTGTACCAAATTTCAAGTTTCTAGGTACAGTAGTTTCGGCTGTGCGTTGATACATCAGTCAGTCAGTTTAGCCTTTTATATATATAGAATAGATGTGTGCTGGTTTGCCATGAAAGAAATGCTCGTTTTTATTTATTTCAATAGCCTAACCTGGAATAGAACCCAGGACCGCTATCTTTGGCAGGGACACTAAACTCGCCACAATGCGTCGAATGTTTTTTTACACGCATGTAAATACAAAAAACCGGTAAAACCCAGCATAAATCGCGCTCGAAGGTCGCACCTATAAATCTCTCGCTAAATCGGTTTTTATTTTAATACCGTTAAACGTCAGAGGCATTTTTCGACACGATCATATCTGCACGTGTACATAAACGGGCAAAATTAAATTAATGGTGTCGTTGTTTTTTTTTTTACTTACATTGCACAGGAGACATACATACGTATAAACCATACACTCAAATCTACAGTCCCTTGAAGCTGCGAAAAAATCAATCTTCTACATTTACGTAAAAAAAAGAAACGGCCGTTTATGTCGCAAGAAACGTATATTTCGACACTCTCGAGGGAATCAAAATGTATAGGGTATTTCCCGTTGACCTAGAACTATGAAACTTGGCAAGTAACACCGTCTTTTACTACAAGTATAGGAAAAAGTCTGAAATCTGTACATTTTTAGTTAAATCATTAAAAAAACAGGGTCTTTATGCAAGGAACGGCGGCGGCTGTGCAAATTTTGAATTGAGTTGACCGTGTCATTTGCGGAACCCTCGGTGGACGAGTCCGACTCGCCTTGTCCGGGTTTTTTCTTTTTACTCGGCTTTAGGATTGCTTTCCTGAGATTTCTAATGTCTTTAAAGTCTCAGTGTGGCTAACGTAAAGATTTTCGAAAACTGCCAAAATATATGAAATTGACGTAGGCGCTCGACACGACCGTCTGACAGCTTACGTCAGTCCTATACATTTTGGATAACGATAGCAAACGCCGAATGCATCTTGTCTAAGGCCTTTGATCCTACATTTCTCCATGCAATAAAAAAAACCTTAAAAAGTACCGCTACCTGATGAGTGATGACTAACAGACAGAAACACGCTAACACCCTGAATCATCGGATACGCCGGAACGGATAAAACTCATTAGAACAACAGCGCAATGTTTGGAGAGATTAATACGGAGTTGCTAATAAACGCCTACAGTTGACCTACTCAAGTTAAAAAAGATGGAAACGTAAAGAAGTTATGGAGTTAAATGCCGCACTCAGAGCCGTCAATTAAATTTAATGCTTGTTTAGTGGCGTGTTGTCTTATTCTATTGCTATAGCAAAGAAAGCGACAGCGGCAGCTTTAATCGAGCATTAAATTTAATTGACGTCTCTGAGTGCGGCAGTTAGTGACGCAGACCTTTGTATGGTCACGAAAGTAAATTTAGGACCGATTTCAGAAAAAAATTGCTCAAAGTCGTCAATGTCATTAGAGATGCCAAGTCATTTGTAACTTATAGGAAACTCAACCTTTTTATTGTAGAATGTCAAATTGACTTTAGATCTAAGGTCACGAGTTATCTGTGTCGAAATTTTGGTGAGTGGGATTTAAAGGAACAAGAGACTGATTAGAGGAATTTAGAATTGATGGTAGCTTCCGCGATCGTAGGGAATCCTTTTTGATGAAATTAGTATTAAAATCGCCTATTTTTATGAGATGTGCGAACTCATCTAGCTCAAAAGAGCCATCATCAGACATTACAACTAATTAAAAATTTATAAATATAAATTAAAATAAATATTCAATAAAATACCATAATATACAATAAAGTCAACTAATATTCATTTGAATTCTGCTCCACCTGCCAGTAACTACAGTACAAAATAACCAACTAAACTACATTTGCCACGATGTCAAACATCAAAGGAACGAAAAACAAAGAAAACCGGGGCTTAAAATGTACCCGAACCATGTATCACTATGTTACCTTTAAAAATATTTGAAATCTGTCAGATTTGACGTAACAAAGCATTATATTCTCTTTGTAACAATTTAACAAAGTTAAAAATCATGTACAGGTTTCTTTCATCATTTTTAATTTTGAAAGATCATTTAGGATTTATAACTATAGTTGGTCAGCAACAACAGTCGGGTATTTTAATTAATGCTTGCTTTTTGTTGTTATTGGGCTATTTCAGTATATTATCACGCAACGAGGCATTTTCTTAAGCTGGGTCCACATTTGTATCATTTTGCCGATCACGATCACGCGTATCGTATCCAGCTCGCGTATCCTAAGTTTGGACGCTCACTTCGGGCACACCGTATCACTACCATCGTCATGTGAAAATATTAATCATTCTACCTAGTTATTGCTTTTGACGTAAAGACTGTACTGTACCTACCTAGAAACTTGAAATTTGGTACAAGGGTTCCTTTCATGATGTAATCACTTACATCACGCACTAAGAAAGGATTTTCCGAAAATCGACCCCCAACGAGAAGAAATGGGGGGAGTAGCGGGAAACTAATTCTACCCGTACTAAGTCGCGGGCGTCCTCTAGTTTGTAATAATTTTAATTTTGCTACTTTCAAGATTTTATTGTTTATTACTTTATTACCTTATTATTACTTCATGTAACTTACTTTTAAGTATTATTATGTTAATATGATTGAAAAAATGACCTTCTGCTGGAGTTTCTTGCGGCGCTTCTTCACCAGAATGATGCGTCTTGTCCGAAGCGCTGGCAATTCACTCAATGTTACCGTCGCGTAAAAGAGCATGTGGCCTATTTACTAATTTTTTTTTTTTTTTTTTTAATTTTATATCTATTTATATTATTATCTGTGGATTTTACCCTATGACACCGTGTTACTGACACCAAACTAGGGTCTCGTAATAGAATTGATAAACTGCGTTCCTCTGTCACACTAATCTACGTCACATATTGGTTTCTACCCCACGCAGGCACATGTAATCGGTATGGGTATTTATTGCTATGTGGTTAAAGGTGAACATTGGTTGATTGTTACTAATATTTGTGGGACTGGGTTGGGACAGGTTTAGTTCCATTTTGGTTATTAAGGAATATGACAGATAGCTGAGATTGATGTGTTACGTTTTAATAATTTTAATCCATGCGGACGTAAAATGAACTTGTACCTATCTACCTAGTTGTAGCCAATTTAGCAACTAGTATTGGACGTCTTTGGACTAAAATGATGATGATGATGAATCATCATTGAATTGTTATGCCACTATGGAACTTCCATAGTGGCATAACAATTCAAGTCCTTGACTGTAACATTTAGGTGCCAAAAAACGCACTATCGGTCTTGCTAGTCTAATAATATACAAAAAAATAAAACCCCTCAATTGTAAGTCGGACTCTTGCTAATTCATCATCATTGATGATGAATTAGCAACTTCGTAGCTGCATTTAGCATATTTCTCGATGACTTGGCAACTTAAGTGTTCATGTAGCATCTAGCATATTCTTTAGCATCTTACTTAAGTGTTCATGTAGCATCTAGCATATTCTTTAGCATCTTACTTAAGTGTTCATGTAGCATCTAGCATATTCTTTAGCATCTTACTTAAGTGTTCATGTAGCATCTAGCATATTCTTTAGCATCTTACTTAAGTGTTCATGTAGCATCTAGCATATTCTTTAGCATCTTTGAAAAAAAGGAGTATTTATGCTTAAATCAAAGTTAACCAAATAAGGCGAAACATTTTAAATAAGAGAAATACTTCATATTTTCATTTTTTTTATTTGTTTAGAGGCTAGAATGAGGACCATGATTGGTTTGGGAGTCTTTAAGTTTATTAGAATTTCGAGCTATATTAGCTTTTGTCCAGAAAATCTGTTCACTAAATCAAATTAACAGTTAGGTATAAATGGTCACTTTTTCGAAAAAAAAACCATGGTTATTCGTTATTTTTATTATAGCACTCATTTTAAGCAACTTTTTTGGCATCTTTTCGCTGTACAAGCACATTTTTACTTATTAATTAATGTAATCTAAATTTTAAGTTAGGTGAATTCGTGTGAGACCCTGATATGAATTTATTTTATGTTTTCAACACGCCAACATAAATAAAAGCTAACAGTTAGTCAACATTGTAATACAATACTGTCAATGATCATAGGGTTTCGATCGTTTCATTCAATTGATTGGGTCATTGTCAATCTATCTAATTTTCGGAGATGCGGGCTAGAGAAACACTTTAAACTTGACTTCATATCCCCTCACTAACAAGACATCCATACTATAATATTATAAATGCGAAAGAGTGTCTGTCTGTCTGTCTATCTGTCTGTCTGTCTGTTACCTCTTTACGCTTAAACCGCTGAACCGATTTAGATGAACTTTGGTATAGAGATAGTTTGAGTCAAAATCATCCACTAACGAGGTGAAATAGAGGGTGAAAATTTGTTTGGAGCGACGATATAAACTAGTTCCACGCGGACGGAGTCGCGGGCAGACGCTAGTTTTAGTCATAAATTATCAAGAGCCCGTGTTAGTCCACTGTTGAATAAATGCTTCTCTTATAACCATAGCCATGTCTTTATTTATTTATTTATTTATTTATTCCTTGATAAAACATAGTTTTACATGTCAAAGGTTCAAAACACAATAATTTTACAACAAATTCTAGAAATATTAAATTAAATTATCTATACAAAATATGTCAATATATGTAATTCAAAATATTGAGAATTTTTTTTTTTTGGGTAGCGAACCAGTAACTAGTCAATTTAGCCGTTGAGAAAGTCATCTATAGTATAATATGAGTCAGATAATAGTTTAGCCTTTATTTTCTAACAAAACTCCTCATATTCGGTGCATTTTTAGGGTTCCGTAGCCAAATGGCAAAAAACGGAACCCTTATAGATTCATCATGTCTGTCCGTCCGTCTGTCCGTCCGTATGTCACAGCCACTTTTTTCCGTAACTATAAGAGCTATACTATGGAAACTTTGTAAGTAGATGTATTCGGTGAACCGCATTAAGATTTTCATACAAAAATAGAAAAAAAACAATAAATTTTTGGGGTTCCCCATACTTAGAACTGAAACTCAATTTTTTTTTTCATCAGACCCATACGTGTGGGGTATCTATGGATAGGTCTTCAAAAATGATATTGAGGTTTCTAATATAAATTTTTTCTAAACTGAATAGTTTGCGCGAGAGACGCTTCCAAAGTGGAAAAATGTGTGTCCCCCCCCCCGTAACTTCTAAAATAAGGGAATGATAAATGTAAAAATAATATATGATGTCCATTATCATGCAATCTTCCACCAAAAATTGGTTTGAACGAGATCTAGTAAGTAGTTTTTTTTTTTAATACGTCATAAATCGTAAACCGCAATTTACCTTTCACGGAACCCTTCATGGGCGAGTCCGACTCGCACTTGGCCGCTTTTTTGATTTCTGGGGATATCTTGTTGTATATCATAGGGCCTATTGAGTGGAGACATTTTTTTTAATTTGCGAGGCGTGTGGCGGGTGGTCCTCGCCTCGCCGCCTGGTGTTATAGTTGTGCGAGTCGCCGCTGGTAGTTGATTTGGGCAACTTCTGGGGCAGGCAAGTTTTTTTTTAAGTTGGAAAAAGGAGACGAGCTAGCAACCCATAAACACCCGCAACACCTGAGGAATCGCAGGTGCTGTCGGCCTTTGAGAAAAGAGTAGGCTCGTTTTTGAAGGCCCCCAAGTATTGGTTCGGAAATACAGACGCCGAGAGCTGATTCCACATAGATCAGGTGCGTGGCAAAAAGGCTCTTGAAAAACGCACGGTCGTAGATTTTCACCTATCATTTTTAAAGAGGGGCAATCTTGGCAAGATACCTAACTACATTAGGAAAGAAGCTAGGATGCGGGATAAGTCATTTTTTTCTAGTGGGCAATCGAATTCTATAGTAGAGTTTAAGAAACCAAGAGGTGAGGGCTTATTGTCTAACGCACTCGCAATCACGATCGTTTTCATTTTGAAAATCGAAGGCCTGTCTGCATACAAAGTGAAAACAATTGCTCCACTTTGAAACCGATTGCGATTGCTAGTGCGTTAGCCAATAGCCCCCCCAAGACGCCCTTTTTTTATGACACGGGCTAGAGTTACCTCAAGGACCTCTAACAAATGATTTTAAGTCGATTTAGGCAACCTGAACCTCAAAATTTACTACTAGACCATAGCCTGCTATTGTGTGACTTTCAACTTAAAATTCAAGTGACTTTGATTTATCATTAAATTGACCTTGACCTTATAATTACGTAATAAAATCGGCAAACAGTGACCTCGTCATTAAAATTAAAAATCAAAGAACCCTTACATAATTTGATCTAATTAGTAACTTGGGTCTGGTCTAAATATAAACATAACAATACTTGAGCGATTATTAATAACAGAAGTAAGTGACCGTAATCGAGTTAAGGCCGAACTTACGACACGCTCGGGACCGGCTTAAGTTTGTCGGGACAACTCACAGACTGGAGTTACGTCAGGACCCGCTATAAATCGGTTGCGTTTTTGTTTTTACGGCGTTTTTAGCATGGTCGGACATGCTCTTGCCCGGTTTTTTTGATGACACGGGCTAATAATCTCAAGTACCCTTAACAAATCGTTTTTAGCAATCTAAACTTAACTTAAAGAGATCGACAGTTAGAACATAGCCCTGTATAATGTGACCTTAAATTTAAAGTTCAAGTGACCTTGACTTTTTATTACACTGACCTTGACCTTCTATAAACATATCACAAGCAAGCGGTCACAAGCAGTGACCACGTCGCATAAATTAAAAAAAAATCAGAGGACACTCTGGTCTAGCCTTAATATAATCATAACAATACTTGAGCGATTATTAATAACAGAAGTAAGTGACCGTAATCGAGTTACGGCAGCAACTTACGACACACTCGGGACCGGCTTAAGTTTGTCGGAACAACTCAGACTGGACTTATGTCAGGGCCCGCTATATTGGGGTTTGTTTTTATTACGTCTTTTTGGCAAACTCAAGAATTCCACTGCAAGTACAAATATACAGTTATGCACATAAAAAATGAATATAAACATGAATACGTGACCTTGAACTTTAAAATCAAGTGCCCTAGAGTTCAAGGTCACGTAATTGCCTAGTGACATAATGTTAACTCAAAATTTATTTATTTATTTGTCTATTGATTTATTTAGTGCCTCAATGCTTTTTACAATATTGGTCAAAAAGTGTTTAAGACAAAAATAATATTTACATTTAAATGGAACTTAACAATTGCGTGTATTTTTTTTTTACTAAATTATGAAGTTGACTGAATATTGATTCTGTTATTTATCTTAAGAACTTTTCGTAACATATCCTAGCAAATAAATATTTATTTGCTATTCTAATTAATAAATAAAAATTAGGTGACACACCGCCGCACTCAGACAGAAACGCTTGCAACATCCCTCCGTATCAACCCACCGAAACTCGTCCAAGATTTCGCCAAGCCTGTTATCAAATTATGCATGCAAATAACATTTTGATAGACATGTAAGTGATATGATATAACCTCTTAGATTGCCCGGGGGCTACAATCTATTACAAACGCGACCCGTATAGGAGACGGTGGCAGTTAAGGGATTATTTAGGGTTTTGAGGTTATTTGTTCTGTAGTTCCCGGTAAGTCTGAGAAGGCTTTAGTAATGCCCAGGATATAATGGTGGGTTTATGATAACCAGACCTCGGAATATAAGGGGCAAAAGAAAATGACAGCCAGGGTTCGCCTATATCGATAAACTCAATTATCTTATCGATGCTTTTCCCTACTCATCTCAAAAAGTGCAAGTCGCTAAATGACCACATTTTTTTTTCATCTTATGTCTGCCTTTGCAATATAGACGGAGCCCCGCTGCGGGGCTCCAATCCCTGGGCAATTTGCCCTTCGGGCATTTGAAGTTACCTAACGGACCTAACCTGCCTAGTAACGCAAACGGTGGTCGTCATTTTGCAATTCGGACTTTTTAAGATGGCAGTTGCAAAGCGATCTGGTCGTATGGCGATCTAGGCACAAAGCGATGTACTCAGATCGAGATGTAGTCGCAAAGCGATCTGATCGTATTTGCTACCTAGTCCTAAAATGACGTGGACGTAAAGCCGGCGTGGTTTCATACCGGTTGACCTTATCACTTTAACTTTGTCACTTTAACATCATATTTGCCGCTGCACTGATCTGTCAAAGGCGTTAAAGCGACAAGGTACTAAAGTGACAACAGACTTACCCCTCAGCATAATGATTGGCATCGCATCAAACAACGTTAGTACGTACCTGAAAATAAAAATAATTTTAGTACTATGGCTGGATGTCGTATTACGGGCTAAATTTGATCCTGACATCTTTATTAGTTTGGGAGGAGTATGCGGACACGAAAATCGGCACCGGGGAAGAATGGAGCTTCGCTCAATTCGTTCGCTTTGCTCCAACAAGGTACTAAAGTGTACACATCTTCATGAACTCGACTGTACTGTCTAGATTAGATTTTAGATTAGATAGGGATAGATAAAAGGTTACTGCAATAATGCAATTCCTCCCGTGTCACCTATAACACAATAAATCATTTAAAACAGCGCAATAACTACGTCTACATATTGAAAATCGATAAACGACATAACAAGGCGAGTCACGCGTTCGTATCGACGCATTCGGAATGACTGAGTTTATCATTTTTGCCGTGACGTGTGGGAAATAACGATATGGCTAATGCGGGGGGGGGGGGGGGGGGGGGGTTAGCGAAGCACTTATGTGTATAAATATGGTATGATCAAGTTGTGTTACGGTGTGGGAATAAGGGATAAGAAAATATAGTAGGAGATCCGAACAGGAGACGACCTTCATCCAGCTGTTTATTCGATAAAAAGTATTTTATATCAAATTTAATATGGTAAGTAATAAATTAATAAATTTCAGTCCAGTACAGTCCATAATAAAATAAAAATGTTTAATAGTTTAATTACATACTAATCGTAAGTATGAAGCCTATAGAATATGCAAACGTTAGGTTGACGGTTTTTTCCCGTCATAACCATTGGGTAGGCAGGTAAATCGGTACTAATAATTTGCACTAAACTTTTGAAATTCAAAAAGTTAGTCGCATTAAAAATGGCCGTGCAATTTAGTTTTAAACACGAAACTGACTTTGTCTATACGTCTGTCCGTTTATAACGCTATCACGATTAAAATTTTAAAACAATCGATGTATGTATGTGTGTATGCTCCCTATGGTCTCCAAAACGACTGGATCGGTTTTGATGAAATTTTCAGGCATCTTCAGATTAACCTAACGGGTTATCCTGTTAGTTTGATAGCGATTGGATCTACTTTTTTTATGCTACCCGTGCAAAGCCTGATCAAATCGCTAGTATAAAATAAAATATCATACGTACTTGAGCAAGAAAACTTGTCAAAACTCAGAATTACAAGAACAAATAAATATACAGAATGCAAAATTCAACCACCAACAAAAAAGGCAGATGGCGAGACCAGATTAGCCTGAGGTCTAAGGTCATTTGTTTTGCACGATTAAAATAAAAAACTTAACATACTTAGCTAATCTTGCACCATGCTTACAAGTGTCAACGTGTCAACTTTAATCGAGGTCAGCTCTACCCACAATTCCTCCAATTAATACCTTAGGGGTTGAAATAGGGGGAATAGCGGGAAACAAAGAAAGCGAACAAAGGCATGGGCGTCCTCTAGTATTACATACCTATTCTGTTAAAATGTCAGATGGCTATTAAGGTACTAAAGAGAGAGCTCTTTATAGTTAAGACGGACGGACGGACAACGAAATCTCAATAGGGTCCTGTTTTTTACAAGCTTCGATTTAACTAGAATCTGAAATCTTTTATTATCCTGGAACTTTGTAAGTCGATTTTGAACCAGACCCCTTCAATGGAATGGGCTGAAATTTTGAACACATGTGTAAACCCGATGACAATGCAATATGGTACCATCGAGCTGATCTGATGATGGAGTTGGGAGGTGGCGACGGGATTTTTGCTGTCCTTAATATTTACTCGCCACCTCGTTGGGGCTACTTATTTTCTTCTTGATAAAAAGATGATAGTGTTTCTCTGTAATGTTTTTGTTTGGTGTACAACAAAGTGTCTTGTATTGTATTGTATTGTATTGTATAATGTCTGAGCGGAAAAAAGCATAGTCGGCAATGAAAGCTTGTCCCAAAAATTAATTTCTTGACAGAAAGTACTTATTTTATTATTGATAATGGGTTTGCTCTTGACCAACCCTTGCCCCTGGAGGACGAAAATTTTGTTGACGATGAAGCGAGCTCGCTTAGAAGATGCCTATTCACCAAACCAATTTTTGTACGACTAAATATATATCATATACCTGCCGCCAAAAACTACACTCGCCCCAGTCTACCTGTTGCCTACATCTCCTAAGGCGCCTGTCACCCATCAGTTATAATGCGGTAACCCTTATAAGACAGAGAAACATATACCCTCCTAATGTATTCGCCGTCTCTTAGGGCGTCAAACGTCAAATAAACAAAGTGTGCGGCAAGTTGAGCGCGAGCGACGCAAGGGTTGGTACAGTCACTAGCAATAAAATATCCAATATTGGGCTCAAAAATATCTGACGTCTTTATCTATATATATAAAAGCCAATCTGACTGACTTATATATCAACGCACAGCTGAAACTACTGTACCTTAAAATTTGGTACAGGGGTTCCTTTCATGATGTAAGTGAGCACTAAGAAAGGATTTTCCGAAAATCGACCCCCAACGGGAACAAATGGGGGGAGTAGCGGGAAACTAATTCTACGCGTACGAAGTCGCAGGCGTCCTCTAGTTGCTAGTATAAGAGCGTGTTTTTTTTTTTGTACTCATACGATGTGTTTTTATTATTAGAAATTATTTATAACTAGCGGTACCCGCGACTTCGTTTGTGTGGAATCGCAACAACTGTGTCTAAAGCGTCCCAAAGTTAACCCCTCGGTGTATCATCAGAGCTTGCAATCTATTAGCTATCAACTATTAGTTGAAGGTTTATCACAACGACTCATATACGCCTAATCAAAGCTTATGTAAGGTTTTGCATGTAGTTTTTGTATTTATTTTGCCACTAACTATATGTAAGTATTTGGTCAATAGTACCTATATATTTATTTATTTTAAAATTACACTTTATTCGTTTAGCGTACCGTCCGTCTGTCACACTCGGAGCTGAGTTACTTTGAAGATCGAAGTTCGAAGTTACGTTAGCTCCATCTCTGTCACTAGTCATTCGAGACTAAATCGTGAGAAAGGGGTGGAGCTGAAAATCAGCGCTGCAGGTGTTTAACACCTCAGCATTATGCTGAGCCAGTGTCCGATTCACTGCCGCAAAGAAACACCCGCTACTTGTTTATTGCTGTTTTCACTATTTTTCTGTGTGTCTTGTGTAGTGAATAAATGTATTTTTCTTTTTTCTTTTTCTGTTTATTCACTACATCTTTAGGTACATTGTTCTGCCAACCCTCAGAGCTGCCATCGCACAACTTATTTCATTACTAGCGGCGCGTGATATGGCACAGTTCGTGAGATAGTCATTCGCGTGCCGTGAAAATAAAGTTTCGGCCGAGCATGAGGATTATTCGGTCGACAATCAGTCATACGGGGTGGCACATTTAGATCGGTCAGTATGGGCAAGTCTGTAACTATAAGGCGTACAAAGATCTGTTTCTTAGGAACCATGTCATCGATTTTAGTGGCAAGAAAAACTGCATACATTTAAAACAAACTCAGTTCGGGAATCGAGCCCGGTCGTATTGAAAAATTAAATGTGCAATATTTATGTTTGGATATCGATTTGAGTCATAAGCAGTAAATGTTACTATGAAACATGATATCTAAAATTAATAAAATGCATTGTATTCACTGCAAAATTGTATTTTTGACAGTAACTTATTAATTAGTTATTCTTGCACCAAGTCAAACGCAACCTTTTAACTATCTCTTAAAGATCCAACGATACTTAAGCAAACCAGCATGTTTGATCTAATCAACGAAATGGTCTCGGATTATAAATTCATCACCTCAAATATTCACTTGGCTCCCGCTCTACCATTGCCGCAGTTTGCTTGAGCACAACCCTAATTCAAATGACGGTATCTCAGAAAAAACTCCTGTGGTAAATGCAACCTTATTACTAACGAGAGAGGATTGAATTTGACTAGGCTATTGAATTTGAGATACTACCTTTTGGCTTAAGAGAGCAGAGTACCTCATTTTACCTACTTGAGAATTGTATTTTTTCATGAAATTTGCGTTTAGAATATGAAATGAAGATTGTCGAATCACGAGGGCGCCTGGGGCGTTAGAGGGAGCGCGGAGATGCGACTACTCTGCGATTAAAATAAAAAAATATATATCAGGGGACAATGTCACTCCAATTGACCTAGTCCCAAACTAAGCTCTAGGCTTGTACTATGGGTACTAGACAACGATAAACAAACTTATATAGATAAATATATACTTAAATACATAGAAAACATCCATGACTCAGAAACAAATATTCGCGCTCATCACACAAATATCTGCCCTTACCGGGATTTGAACCCAGGACCGCTAGCTTCGTAGGCAGGGTCACTACCAACTAGGCCAACGCGTTCGTCAAATAATAAATTGTATGCTTTTGAGACAAACCTCTGTATTCCTCCTCCGTCCTCTTTGTCGCGTCGTCAAAGGTTAAAGGTTGAACAAAAAAAATTGTTAGGTATTAATTCCACCGGCCTATTATAACATAATGAGCAGACATAGGAATAGAGTGGGCAAAATTTTATGACACGTAGGGAGCCCCTATAACGATGAACTCAATTATCGATGCTTGTTCTATATACTCGCGTCGTCGACGGTGCCGACCCGCGCCCGCCCCCTGTGTGAATGCTTCCATATAAATCCATGATAAACTTAAAACACCCACGGAATTTCCGACCCGCTCGGCGCATGACCCGCTCCCGCTGTGTGAATTGCGTTTAAGCGTCTTTGACTGTGTCAAATGACGTTCCATACAAATGTGTAGCACAATCGCTCGTTTTCAGCTTTACCGTTTCCACTTAAAGAAGACCAATTCCATTGTATTTGAACAAAGACCTGTATCGGTTAAACAAACAGTATTACTGTTACGCAGTAAAAACAGATTACAACTTCCTTGAAATTTCAATAGCACCCTTAAAAAAATGCACTTTAAAAAAATCGTGATTACAATGCGTTCGGCCAACTACGTAATTGACGCGGCTTTTCGTAAGTTCTTAAACGCACGTTTGTGCAAGCTCTTACAATCCTCCGTTAGCAAGTACCGAACTTCTGCGCTATATTTTTCTTGTACTCTGTGAATGTCCTGTACTAAGTTAGTACTATATAACTAGAGGACGCCCGCGACTTCGTACGCGTAGAATTAGTTTCCCGCTACTCCCCCCCATTTCTTCCCGTTGGGGGTCGATTTTCGGAAAATCCTTTCTTAGTGCTCACTTACATCATGAAAGGAACCCATGTACCAAATTTCAAGTTTCTAGGTACAGTAGTTTCGGCTGTGCGTTGATATGTCAGTCAGTCAGTTTAGCCTTTTATATATATAGATATATATATATATAGATTAAGTTAATAGTATAATAAAGCCATTATTTTGGCTAACCACAAATATAACGGCCATGTAGTAAAAGAAATTACGACTAGGTACCTTGAAGTTACTCTTCCACCCGGGTAGCATTCATCTGGCATAACTTTTTTTTTTTTGGCATAATCATCATTTAGCATAGACTTTTTTCTGAAACCATATATACTCTTCAGGATTGTTATAAAATAAACCAAACCTAACCTAATGGGTTCTATGCAAATGCTATTAAAATAATCCTGAAAAGTATACGGTTTCAGAAAAAAAAGACAATTGATGATTATGCCAAATGATGATTATGCCAAAAAAAAGTTATGCCAGATAAAGGGAACCCGTTTGTCGGATATGGATAAAATTATGGCGCATAGATTACTAATCTCTTATACTTAGTTTCGGAGCGAAAATTAATAGAATTTTACGCGGACGGAGAAAAATCAATTAAGTACTTTGATAGTTTGAGAGAAAAATTGGTGACTGTGATACACAGACAGACAGAGACGTGGCAAAACTATAGCCGGCGACCTGGCAAAAATTAAAATCATATAAAGCTTAATCAATGGATATAGTTATTATTTTATTATTACCACTAGCCAATGCTACGAGTGCTACGCTGTAGCCTGTAGCAGTATTTTTGGGCTACGAAAATGCGCTACGAACATTGAACCCAACATCGTCGTTGACGCTAAATTTGTTAAAACATTTATTAAATTAATACAATTAGTTAAAACTAAACTTATTTAAATTAAAATAAAACTAAGCTACTCAAACATTAAAGACGTAAATAATAATCACCACTATAAAAAGAACACCCCCTCTAGCAGGTCCGCTCGCGGCATGGTCCCCATGACACTGGCTGCGTTACCTCTCTGGATAGCTAGCCCAATCCTTTGGGAGAGGTAAGCACCAGCTCTAGGATCTCCGGAGGTGTCTATGAGCCAGGCTTTTCAGGGCCTTAATAAAGCTTTTCATATCAGTATTTCTTCATCTAAAATACGTTGACCTGGCAAACAATCTAAATTTAAACCTTATACATCCTAATTAATACTAATAATCTCTAACAATCGCTCATCCCTCATAAAACTATTAACGATCGAAAACTGTTCGGAACTAAAAATGGCCGTGCAAACTGCACTCATTTGAGTTTAAAATCAATTTGGAATTACGGTCGATATGCAGAGAATTTGCTCGTAATCCTGAACTAGCGGAATAGACTGTTAAAGTTCAGTTTGTTCGTTTATATGAAAATCGGTCAAGTGCGAGTCGGACTCGCGAACTGTGGGTTCACAGGTCACAGTAGGTATTATTATATTGTGATTTAAATGATGTCTTAACTGAATAAAAAATATTATATTTCAAATTGAATGTTGTCTTTACCAAATAAATTAATGGCGCGAGCCAAACTCACATTTGACCGGTTTTTAGTATTTGTTATTTTCTTTATGATTTTTGTACATTAATAATACTAGAGGCTTGTATGTTTTACAGTTGTGACGATACAAAACACGTAAAAATACGTTTCTTATATGGGGACTCCCTTTATTTGTTAAGTTTTATAATTTTTGTTTATTTGGTAGGAAATCCGCCGTAGTGACACACATTCGAAAAACAAAACGGTCAAGTGCGAGTCGGACTAGCGCACGAAGGGTTCCGTACCATTATCTATACAATATTAGACACTATACCAGCTGCCGTTGTATATCAAGCAAAAAACGGGAAAGAACTCACGTTTGTTGTATGGGAGCCCCACTTAAATATTTATTTTATTGTTTATAGTACTTGTTGTTATAGCGGCAACAGAAATACATCGTCTGTAAACAACTGTCAAGCTATCACGGTTCATGAGATAGGTGCAGCCTGGTAAAAGACAGACAGACGGACAGTGGAGTCTTAGTAATAGGGACCCGTTTTTAGCCTTTGGTTACGGAACCCTAAAAATATGGTTTTATCAAGTTTAATAGAGGACGTTGATTAATAACAATAATAAATAATAACTAATAACGGCTGAATCACGGCGACTTCTTAGTAATGTATGGCCATGAGTAAGCCGTGAGATAAGAAATGCACACTGCACACCTGAGTCAACACTTGCGTAATGAAAACTGCTAAATAATAACATACTTTTATGCTGTGTGGTGCCGGGTTTAGAATGTTGCCACTCCATGTCTTCCCGTGGATGTCGTAAGAGACGACTAAGGGACTAAAGGCTGTGTAGTGCTGTTAGGCGATGGGTTTGCAACCTGTCACTAATACACTGGATAACATCTTAGCCTGGTTGTGCAAAATGTGGTCACAGAATTATCAACAAGTTTTTGGAGTTGTTGGTGAGTCTGTGGCTCTGCCTACCCCACTCTGGGAATGAAGGCGTGAGTTTATGATGATGATGAAAACTGGCAAAGACATACTTAACACTGCATGTTTTAACTTTCGACATTTTACCATTATATTAAATATCCAGTGAATCTTACGATACTTCGTATGTCGAAAATGCATTATCCAGTCCTACATACCCACCATACTAAAAATCATTATTTTTAGGGTTCCGTAGTCAGTCAATAAGGAACCCTTATAATTTATTGGAACAAACTCCACAGGTTTTAAAAAGACTCGCGCACGAAGGGTTCTGTACCATTATCTATACAACATTAGCAAAAAACGGCAAAAAAAAAAAACGTTTGTTGTGTAAATATTTATTTTATTCTGTTTTTAGTCTTGTTTATAGCGGCAACAGAAATACATCTTCCGTGAAAATTTCAACTGTCACGGTTTATGAGATACAGCCTGGTGACTGACAGACGGACCAGGAGGACAGACAGACATCGGAGTCACTGTGTCATACATGTTTAGTGCTACCTTCCGAATACAAGTCTACACATGTAATTCCACAAACGCAGAGCGTGTACCGAAAAGGCCTTAAACAAGCAAAAACAAAGTAGTAGGTAGGTAAGTAAATGAAAATGTTTATTGCATAAATGAAACCTTACAAGAGGTAGAAACAATACAGTGGGTCCTGAGCTAGGGATCCCTGTGTTACAGGACCCGATTACGTATCAAGAACAGTTTTAGTTTGTGCCGGGTTATACAGGGTTACATAATTTTCTTATTTAAGTACTTTATATTTAACTGAATTAATCTTATTCTAAAGTGTGTGTGCTTGTGTATTTGTGTGTGTATGTGAGCGTGTGTGTATGTGAGCGCGTGTAAATGTTTGTGTACGCGTGGGTAGATAAATACTTAAACAATAATTAATATAATATAATATAAATATAAATATAAATATAACATTATCGCCATAGTACGAAAACACAATGACAATGACTATAACAAACTATTATATTCCTGCAGCCGTTGCCATGACAACATCCTCTATCATTAAATAACGCACGTAATATCTTTAGCTCCTTTGATCATTAAGTATCGGTGTCGGATAAAGACGTCGGCAGCCGTTAGGATCTAACAATGTGTTAGACGAGATATCAAAGAACTTTAGTTAATAATCAACCCTATGGAAGTATAACCTAACCAACAAAACGTTGGAAAACCCCCGACATTGAGATTTCAAAGTTCAATAATTCAAAAACGGCTGAACTGATTTCGATAAAAAAATGTCTAAGAACCACCGCTAGAAAACCTGCTTTCAATTAAAAAAAACCGCATCCAAATCGGTTCATCCGTTTAAAAGCTACGGTGCCACAGACAGACAGACAGACAGACACACACAGACACACACACTTACACGTCAAACTTATAACACCCCTCTTTTTTGCGTCGGGGGTTAAAAATAGCGGAAGATGAGTGGCGTTAATACTATGAATAATGGATCTGGTACTACCGAAATACACTTACTTCCGCACTCAGAGACGTCAATAAAATTTAATGCTTGATTAAATTAGATGCTGTCA
Source organism: Acleris cristana (assembly GCA_948252455.1). Taxonomy (NCBI): domain Eukaryota; kingdom Metazoa; phylum Arthropoda; class Insecta; order Lepidoptera; family Tortricidae; genus Acleris; species Acleris cristana. The sequence continues at coordinate 6,055,419 of OX411801.1, read as the reverse complement.
CAGTCTTTGCTATAGCAATAGAATAAGACATCACGTCTTTAAACAAGCATTAAATTTAATTGACGTCTCTGAGTGCGGCAGTTACTCACACAGAATAAGTTAATACCTAATAGATACCAAGATAGCAAGAGACAGAAAGACGCAAACGGGTGGCGCGCGAGCAAGACCAAGTATCGCTCCTGTTACTTGTTTAGACAGTTATTCGGCAACATTCGGCAACATTCGGCAAGGCCATAGTAGTGTTGGTAGCGACGGCACGTGACTGTCTAGCTTAACTTGTCGCGCACTTACGTATCGTATATTTCTGTCCCGTTCTGCAAATTGGCGAACGCTTGCGCGAACGAATCGAGACATATTTAATAACATGTTAATACGAGTGAAAATTAATGCTGTGTGATTTGTTTCATCTTCGTGAATGATTTGTACAACCAGTAAAAGCACACGAAAGCATTTTCGTACCATTATTTTGCTAAGATCACATTATCTCAATCACGCACGCGTGTGACGCGAATATCTCTCAGATTGTGACTGAGTCAATTAGGTCCATCGGACCTGATTTATGAGTTCCGCGCTGAAAGCTAGTCATCTTCCGCTATTTTACTTAGTAACATCAAAAGCCTGTAACCACCTGAATCCCCAGGTTTGCGCTTGAGGACAAATTAATAAGTTTAAAAGGCACCTTATAGTAAAGACGATAACGTTTTAATTACAATGTTATTAAAATAGGTGTTAGGGTCTTACAAGGATAATCATACTGGACTTATACATTCTAAAAAGTAACCAATCAGAAGTCCTAATTTTTTGTTCCTGTTTCATTTGTCCGAATTTTTATAAGTTATATTTTTTTTCTTTTCATGGATATTATTATTACAAAACTTAACTTACATAACTTATGGTTTCTATATAGGTATATATATTTAAAAATGTTTTTTTTATGGCAATGAGAAGGCACACCACACGAGTACACAAGCCACCTGATGATAAGTGGGATTTGAGACCCACAGGACGTTTGCATTCTCAAGACAACAATATGAAGATCCTAAGACTGCAAATTCGATGGCAACCCTGAGTACTAGTAATTTCACCGGTTGTCCTATTCCCACACCGGAACACAACAATGCGAACACTGCGGACCACCGCTATAAAAGATACGCTTAAATAAAAATAAATAATTCGCTAAGGATATATGACGCAAGCAAAATCCCGGCACCGGCGATTTCAGCAATATAACAAGAAAATTAACGAACTTACTACATAATGAAGGTATTTTAAGCCCTTGGGCAAAACCCTAGGGCGGGCTAACGATGCAAAGCACAAAGGCTATAAACTGACTTAATATATTAATTATTTACTGACACATGTTGCGGCTTAAGACAGAAGCGGTTACGTAGAGCTCATACAGGGTGGCCAAATAACAGGTATACACTTTAGTTTTGTAATTTTATTCTATGAAATATAAAAAAATATTAACTATTCCTTGTTAAATATAGTATTTAGGGCCGGCAGTTAAACATGGAAAATAATGTCAGACAAATGTCCACCTCTAGCAGCATGGCAGATGTGAACCCTTTTCTTTGCGTTTTTCATCACATTTTCACACATTTCCTGCGTTATCTCAGTGACTGTGTCTCGAATATTTTGTTTTAATTGCTGAAGGTTCATTGGCCTGTTATCATAGACACGTCCCTTTAGATAGCCCCACAGAAAAAAGTCAGGAGCTGTTAAATCAGGCGATCTTGGGGGCCAATCAATGTCACCGTTTCTCGAAATTAATCGACCGGGAAACGTTCTTTTTAATGTTTCTATTGTGGCTTTTGGGTTGAGTAAAACGTTTTAATAATTCAAACACGATGTTCTGTCGTAAAACGATTCATAACAAATTTGCCGTATCTACATAAAGTAATTTTCATGCAACAACTGACATATTTACCGCCAAAACAAAATGGCGGCAAAAAAAAGTTGTATACCTCCAAGTTGGCCACCCTGTATTAAGCTTTGAATTATTTTAGACCGTTTAGCACTAGGGTTGTGTAGTACATGTACTAAGAGCCAAAAAGAATGAATTCCCGTCACTGTACTAGAACGAACTATTTCGTAAGTTTCTGCTCTTAGTTCATTCAGTACACGCGGAGCAAGAACCGAACAGGGTAGTGATTCTCTCAAAAGCAAAGGTGAGCGAATGCAGGAGTGAATGTCCAAGCGGCCAGTTTAAGTAGTCCCGTCAGAGCGAGCAAAACACATTATAGCGCGTGCATTCTCAATTAGGCAGCCTTATACGTTCGAGAAGCCATGCTGCCAAATTGAATACACGCGCTGAAATGTGTTTTGTTCGCTTTGACGGGACTACTTAAACTCGCCGCTTGGACATTCACTCCTGCGTTCGCTCACCTTTGCTTTTGAAAGAATCACTACCCAGAGCAGTGAGTGACACTGACAGCAAAGCGATCCGAATGAATGACCGCCCAGCCATTCATTCGGCCAAAGGAGCACAAATAAGGAACATGAACAGACGAGTTTCTCTTAGTGTACTACTGTACTAAAAGAACTAAAAGACCGAATACACCTTCACATTACATATATAGGTATTTATTCGAGACATTTGAGCGATTGTACTATAGTCCGTTCGCGTTAAGAATGCAGTGAATCATCAGTGCAACTGAAGGGTAAATGTGTATTCGCAGCGGAGTAAAATTCAAACAAATTATATTTAAAAAGATCAAGTTTAATGGATAAAAATAAACCTAATTTTGAGCGACCTGATTGGTTAGGGGGCGTGGTTAGGCCAGCGGACAACACTGATTTACTGCATTCTTAACGCGGACGGACTATAGTTTGAAGCGATCCGCTCAGTGAACGAGCGCGCACAACCCTATTTAGCACAGAAACCATACTAATATGTTAGGTAGTATTTATTCATAAGGTCTAAAATCTAGGTCACGCAGTTTGTGTAAACTTTGTTTTGCACTAATGTCTACCAAATTTAGGGTTACCTACAATTTAGGAATTTGAAAAGCCCTGACAAAAAGCCTGGCATTTCGATAAAAGCCCGGACTTTTTAGTCACAAAATGGAAAAATTACTCACTTAGTTAGTTACAGTGGTATGGTAGGCATGGTAGCAGATTTTATATTTTGTTTGTATATAGATGAGAAATTAATAAAGATTAAAGTCTTATTTGATATTACTTAATATATAGTTTACATCTAATTAAAAAGATCCGGACAAATTAAAAAGCCGGACAAAGTCCGGACTAGTCTAAAAGTGCGGATATGGCCGGACTGATCCGGACGGACGGTAACCCTAACCACATTCTACTTCTATTATTTTCCTCAATCACCCAAAGGTTAGCTGGAAAAGATCCCTTAAAGGTGTAAGTTCGCCTTTGAACATTCCAATTCTGTATATAGGTATATTGTATTTGAATTTTTGTTTTTTGTACAATTAAGTGTTTACATACATACATACATACATAATATTATTAATAGCGGCCCCTTCTTTCCGACCTAATATCTCGGGATCGGAATTTTCCGGGAAGCTTTTGACAAGTTGTAGGGAGAGAACACCACTGTTTATGGATATTATCGACAAATAGATCGTTATTTTAATTTGTGTTTTTATTAATAAATCTTCAAAATTTTCCATGATACGTAATGATTAATACAATGTGCTACTAAAACAGCTCTTGCGTCCAAAACTGTTGAGATTGCAATAGAATGAAAATAATTTTGTTTTTTCACTTTTGACGTGCAAAAACACGTTTCCCTTGCTCAACGCCGAACCTAATACTAATTGTGGCCAATATGGTACCGTCGCAGGCGCCGCTTTTGTACAAGCGTCGTTCAAGTTGGCAACGGCGCCGATAGCGCGAAATTTGAATAAGATATTTAAGATGGTTCAAGTCTCCTACCTGGTCAGGTCTCCCGGTATTCCCCTACTCTATTTAGCGGTCGGTGATGAAAAAAGTTCGAAATATCCGGAAGTTTAACCCATGGTAAGGACTAGGGTACAGGTGTTACAGAAAACGCTATAAACCGAAGCGAAGCGAGGGCGGGTTGATAGTTAATACTTACAACTTACCCGTAGCATCACTTTATAATAACAAGTAGGTAGACTTGTAGGTACGTACCTGAAAAAATACAATTTCATTTTAATAACAACATTTATTCTTCAGTCTTTGTTCATATTCTAAGAAACGCTACGTCTTCTAAAAACACATTAAGTTGCAAAAAGAATTTCCTCAGCTGAAACATTAAACTTTTTTTTTTATAACCTGGGGCCGGGCCTTTTTCTGCTATGTCTGCACGCGTAGAACTGTGTCCACATTTGTATCATTTTGCTTATCACGATCACGCGTATCGTATCGTGCTAGCGTATCTTAAGTATGGACGCTCACTTTGGGCACACCGTATCAGTACCATCGTCGCGTGAAAAAATGCGTACATACTAACCGTAGCGTAGCAGCGTATCGTATCATAACGCCGTATCATTAAGTATGGAGCTATCCGTATCCCCTTTGATGATCGGGGAAAAACCGCCTCGAGAGCGATCACGGCGTATCGCGTATCAAATCATAAATTCGTATCGTGATACAGTATCAAAACACGGCCATACTTACCGATCTTGATACGCGTAGGGTAAAACCGGGATAGATGCCACACTTTTTAAAAAGGCCTCATAATTTCAAAACTATCAATATTCCATGAATATTTCCTTTCCATATAGCTAGTTTGGTCTTTAATCTTTCATTACGACTAGTTTTTGTTTACCTAATAATTACTGATTGTGTATAAATTGAGTTTTCGCAGACCCCTTTTTTTTAGGATAGATGCCTACCTATATGGATACATGCCCCACTATGAAAATTTTAAGAAGGATAGATGCTTGTGGTGTAGGATAGATGCCCTTTGGAATAAACTAAGTAAAAAATATGGTGTAGGATAGATGCCCTATGGAATAAAATAAGTATAAAATATAGTATTAAAATGATTAATTTGTAATTATAAAGGATAATTTGTAAGTATGGACTCTTGGTAGAACATAGAAACCTATCAATATAAATCGATTCAAAAAGAATAAAAAGTATAACAAAACATAAACAAAGTAAAAATATATACTGAGATTATATAGGGGGGATAGACGCCCCAAAGGCACGTATACCCACAAAAATCGGGGCGAGTATCCTTTTTGATACGGATAGGTGCCTTTTTATTTTTTATCTAAACTAAATACAAAAGAGCGATAATTAACACTTAGTTGTACACTTAATAAACCAGTATATTGATATAACAAAAAAAAGAACAGAAGTTAATACTAATTATAAAGTTATGAAACTGCAAATACTTACGTTTTAATTTTCGAGGCGTTTTTTGCGCTCGTCGCGGAGATTTTGACACACACAACCGAGACGCGTCCGTTCCTCACGATGGCTTGCGGGGGACTGAGGGGTATGGCCCTTGCGCTCCCTATTTAGACTATTAATTCTTTGCTGCGGATTTGGGAAGTTAGGTTTTTAAAAAATAGGCGTCTATCCCTTTGCGGCATCTATCCCGGATTTACCCTATCCGATGGCGAGTGTGCGGGGTATATAATAAACGCGTATCAACATCGATCCCGAGCGATCAGATACGGCGCGCCGCATGATCTCGCTGTTTTTTGCGTCCACACTAGCGATCTTGATACGCGTCGGTGCAACGCGTCGGTGCAACGCGACGGAGATACGATACGACGAAATGATACAAATGTTGACCCAGCTTAGGGTGACGGCACCAATGATGGACACTTTTAACTGATATGCACCAGTAATGGACACTTCACTCTTAATTCAAATTTCATTTTTGTCAATAAAACTTACCCTAATATTACTGGTTACACGAGTTCTCATTTATGTTTTTATGCAATAATGATGAAATAACTAAATAATCATGAGAACTGTCAGATTTTGGTCTTGAATTAGATTTTCGGGTATAGGCCACAATATAAACAGCAGTAGTTCGTCTTCAAACAAAGGTATATCGCTTGCTTGCATGTGTGCGTGCCTCGACCGTACGCGCCGCGAGCCACCACAAGCATACTCAACAGGACGGACCGAGCCGGTTTCAGTCAGGGCCGCGCCGTCGCCGCGTTTGGCGCGATTGACGCAAACCTAGCGCCAGAGCGGCAATAGATAACAGAAACTCCAAGACGAACTACTATTCTATTTCTACTATGACTAGGGTCGTCTAGTTACTCGCCTCTCGACTCGCCCGTCTACTCGCACGGCGCAAGTCGTTAAGCCGACAGCCGCGCGTCAAGTCACGACTGCGGGATAGTTTGTTTGTCACCACTTTAAGTTTGTTTATATTATTAATGTACCCTATAGCTATGTGCTGACATTCACAAGGTATCACTTGAGGCGTTAGGCCGGTTGGTGGTGACCCTGTCTGCGAAGCTAGCGGTCCTGGGTTCCCCGAAAAGGGCACGTGGGAAGAGCGCGAGAACTATAGTGCCCGGCCTATAAGAAGTCAATCCTGACACCTGTCATTTCAGTACAAATTATAACCTCAAACCCAAGAATAGGTTATAAATTGTACTGCGATGACAGCTGTCAGGATTGACTTCCTAACGGCCGGGCACTATAGTTCTGAATCTTATACTGGGTGACTGCGAGGTCGTGTAGCAACAAACAAAGTAATCTTAAATTCGCTACGCCATTTTCCTAATGACGTACTTAATAGATTTAAAACCGTAAAGACCAATACTTTGCTTTTTATTGAACATTAAATGAAATATTTTTTATTCAGGATCATGGCCACCCTACATTGAATACCCATCTTAGTCGTCGACTTTTTTTTTTCTTTTTCACAATATGGCGTCTGGGTGCCACCGTTTTGAATTTTGATTACTGAGATATCTTTGGTGACTCACAAGATAAAAAAAAATCGATTGACATAAGATTCACAAAAATCAGCCCACGCGTTTATTTTCTATAGCGCCTGAAAGGAACAAACATACATACATACACATATATACCTATATAGGCTGATAAATGCAATACCCTCCTCCTCCGGCAGTCGGGTAAAACGAATACCTAATCACTCACTAATCCCATTATTTACAACCACATTAAAAAAAACACAGATTTATTAACGTGTTAAAAACCTTAAACAACATAAAACTGAATACGAATCAATCACTTGACCAACTTAACTTTTCCGGCGGCTAAAACTCGAACTAACGCACACAACACACTAACGCATATCTCGAGCGATAATAGCGACACGCTATAACGTATAGATAAGTTGGTGTTCGCTAAATAAATCGAACGTTCAAACGCAACGGTCGGAAGTAATAAAAATTCCTACTAATCTATGGAAATGCTTGGCATTTCCGTACGGGAAGCGTACTGGCCGAAAATATCGGTTCAAAAACGGCTAATACGGTAAAAATTTAAAAGTAGATTTTTCGAACTACCAAAGAATTTGAATGATTGCCAGTTTGACATAATCGTGTCACGTCGGGAAATATACATCACGGCTAATTTACGTATCTTTACATCTATCTATACTATGTGTTCTGAAAAAGGTCTGACAAACTTCAGGGACTAACTCTGTAGGTCATTCTCATCAACTTTTATTATGGGACCAACATCCAAATCGCGAAAAAAAAAACAGCTGTTCCATACATTTCGGCTCTTTAGCTCTCAAAGTTTGTATGGAACAGCTGTTTTTTTTTTCGCGATTTGGATGTTGGTCCCATAATAAAAGTTGATGAGAATGACCTACAGAGTTAGTCCCTGAAGTTTGTCAGACGTTTTTCAGAACACCCTGTATTTATAAAAGGCAAACCTGACTGACTTATATATCAACGCACAGCCGAAACTACTGGACCTACCTAGAAACTTGAAATTTGGTACAGGGGTTCCTTTGATGATGTAAGTGAGCACTAAGAAAGGAAATAATTTTTATGTATAATAAATTCTGTATTATGTACGGGTGCTCACATAAACCGGAGCGAAGCGAGGGCGGGTCGCTAGTTATGACTATGACTAACTGCTAAATACTCAACTTCTAGAGGAATATATGAATTGAATATGGTAAGAGTGCACAAGAAATCAAATTTCTACCAGAACGCTACAACATTATTAGTTTGATTCAAAATATTTCTTCAATAAATCGGCTACATGAGGGCATTTTTAACCGTCATAATCATAATTCATGATCCATCTGCACTGTTGAGATTGCATGTTATTACAGTCCACGGGCATTTTCACTTGACACTGGCTGAAAACACTAGCCCAATAAAAAACAAACGTGACGTTCCTCCCGCGCTTTTCGAATTTAGAACGCGAAGCGTCCAAGATGGCGTTGATTTAAGTAAATATTATGGTTGACAGTCGCTTAGGGTCGTTTAGTGTTCCGTTTCAAACGGACGGTTTGGTAAACGCCACATTTGTAATCAAAACAACGTTTAAATATTTTCTTTGATATAGAATTGGGTGTTTCACGCGTGTTTAATTCAAATAGCGCGTTAAAACAGGAAACGATGCGTAACTGTTCCAGAGGGGCCTCTATCTGGCATAACATTTATTGTCCGAAACTGTTTTAGCATAACAGACATGGCATAATCGGTTTTGTCCAAATGGTAATTTGGCAGAAACCTTATTAGGCATAATTTGTAACATCCCGAAAATGAGTTAGTCCGAAATTAAGTTCGCATACTATTATTATGACCGATTATTTTTATGCATAATTCTGTTTAGCATATCTTTATTCGGCAAATTATTGATTGTCCGAAACACTTGGCGTACTTACAAACTTAACTGCTACCAGAATAGCAGGTTAGGTTAGGTTAGAATTGTGACCATAACAAAAACCATTGCACCTGATACTAGAAAAGTAGGGTAGGTTTATCGATTGACCGAAACTTACTTGACATACTGCTACCAGAAACATAAGGTTAGGTTAGAACTGCGACCATAACAAAAGCCAACTGCTACCAGAAAAGTAGGTTAGGTTAGGTTAGAACTGCGACCTTATCGAAAACTAACTGCTACGTAAATTTTTGACGTTTGTCGATAATTCAGTCAAATAATATTATGACAAAACATATTTCTGCAACGATAGTTTTCGGCAAAACAATTTTATGCTCATTTAATTTATGCGTACACATGATTCTGAGCATGAAAAATATGATCTAACTATGCAAATGTAGATTCAGCGATTACAGTTTATGCGAAACGCCTAATATGGATACATAGGTTATGCCGCCAAGAATTATTTATTACTTACAATAAAATTGGCGAAATAAACATTATGTTGACGACATTATCCAAACAGCAGTTGGATTTTTTATAGCTTGTTTTTTGTTGGACTTGTTACATAGTATGAAACAAAAGTCGCACTCCGTGTCTGTCTTTCTGTCTATCTGTATACAGATAATTCACTCGAACCGAATCTAAGCCAACCCCCCCCTAGTTTATTATAAGAATAATTCCACGAAACATTTCGTCAAACTACTTTCCTAACCGGCTTTTCCTGCGCTGTCAATTTCCATTAAAGTACTAGGGCTTCATAGATAAATAGGAATGTGTAGAGTAACCCGACACGGGGCGGTCTAGGGTGAAATATCATATAGAAACCTTTTGGGTGCGTGGGCTTTAAGCGGTATATACCTCCGAGGCTAGGGTGGCACGTTTAGCCCTGCCTGGGTAACGAGCAGTCCGGGGTTCGATTCCCAGTGTAACATCTATCTTCTATATATATAAAAGGCTAAACTGACTGACTGATGTATCAACGCACAGCCGAAACTACTGTACCTAGGAACTTGAAATTTGGTACAGTGGTTCCCTTCATGATGTAAGTGAGCACTAAGAAAGGGTTTTCCGAAAATCGACCCCCAACGGGAAGAAATGGGGGGAGTAGCGGGAATCTAATTCTACGCGTACGAAGTCGCGGGCGTCGTCTAGTCTATTATAAAAAACCATACATAAAATGAGTTTAATTATAATTATACTCGAAAATCTAATTCAAGACCAAAATCCTAACCACAACGGGCGCACATTCGCTGTGATTACTGCATTTGGTTTAAGTGTAGGTATTTTTATCAATAAAACTTACCCTAATATTGGTTACACGAGTTCTCATTCATGTTTTTTATGAAATAATGTTAAAATAACGAAATAATCAAGATGGGAACTGTCAGATTTTGGTCTTGAATTAGATTTTGAAGTATAGGCATCTAATAAAAAATATGACTGTGTTAGAACAGATGTCCGATGGGGTCCAAGAGTTCCCGTGAAGCCTTAAGAGTTAGCATAGTTGGTAGTGACCTAGTGTGCCTACGAAACTGACAGTCCCAGGTTCGATTCCCGTTAAGGACAAATACTTGTGTGACGAGCAGATGACAATGCCATATTATGATAACATCGAGCTGCGCTATTCAACACGGTAAAAACAATATCGTTTTTGTCCTGTTATCGTATTGTCAACGTTCTGATAGCTCTTATTTACTTGACAGTAATGACGGATGACGTCATAACAATACCTTAACAGGTAAATTACGATATCGTTTATACCGTCTAGAATAGAGGTGCTGATCTGATGATAGAGTCGGAAGGTGGCGCTGGGATCTTACCTAATAAATATGTACCCGCCGAGTTACTTTCGTCTTATTAAGCAGATTACGTCTTGAATTTTTTACAGAAACTTATTGTTAATATTAATAGAAAGTAAACTAGTAAGTTTATTATTAATAGAAATTAATTGCTCGCAGCTGCATCTCTATCTATTTCGTGTTAACCTTATTCCAAAACAAACCGGAACAAATTTAAAATCAATTGTTTCAATTTAAAACGCTAAAAAACAAACGCTCCGAATTCCGTGAAGCGAACAACGATAAATCCTTGGACAAATATTAATAAAACTCCATTCCGATTGCTGTTCGTGTAATAAAATCAAGTCGTTTATAATACCGGGACGTTATTTCGCACCGTTCGCGGGACTGGCTTGGAGAACTTCTAACGATGTAATATAACGTTATCTTTACGTAACGTTATTTTTATAACATATCGGTATTTATCATAATGATATATCAATACATGTATAACTTGTTTTTAGGGATATGGTTCCGTAAATCCGTACCTAAAGGGAGCCCAACGGTCCCTATTAATATGCTGACTCTGTCCCTCCGTCCATCTGTCTGTCCGAACTTTAAACAACTGTATCTTTTCAACCGTAATAGATACCGGGTGGTTTCTTTTTCACAATATTTATATTACGGCGAATTTACAAAAAAATTAATAATCATGAAAATAGGTGTCCCCATACAATAAAAATAATTAAATAAATGAAAAAAAAAACGTTAATTGTAGAGGGATCCCCTTTATTATTTTATTTCACTTTCTTAAAACCTATCTATCTAAAAAACCTTTAAAAGATGCAGATCTTTAAAGTTATAGCACGGACGGACGGACCGCTTAAGCATATTAATAGGGTCCCATTGGGCTCCCTTTGGGTACCTACAGAACCCTACAAATGCGAAACGCATGATGCCCATGATGCCCATCCATCATACAAGCTTTTATCATAAGTTTTTGGACCCAATTAAACCAAACGGTGACATCTTAAACAAAAATATTCATATCAGAACGTGACGGGTTAAAAGTGGCATAAAGGGTACCTCCTTTTAAGGTCTTATGACGAGTAGGATGATGTGTAGGAAGGCAATGTTTTCTCTCTCCCACACCACTACTTGTCAATAATTATTGTGAAATGTCAGTGTACAGTCAACAGCATAAATAAGTGATCATTTATGTACTTTGTCGCTTTCAATCGTTTCACAATTTTGTAAGTATAACATTTCAAACACGACTTTAAAGTGACAAGGTACATAAATGATCACTTATTTATGCTGTTGACTGTACAAGACTTTTTGGTTTGGTTAAAATAACACACTAGCCGCCTGGGGCATATCTTATGATATGTATTGGTCAAATTGCATCAAATAGCGTCTATTTACATCGATCAATAATTGAATTGATGATATTAGTAAAGTTACACCTAAATTTGAACACCTATTTATAGTGGAGGTTTTTAATTTTTAATTACCATCAATATGTGTGTATGTGTTTGTATTTACCTATAACTTACATACATACATAAACTCACGCCTTCATTCCCAGAGTGGGGTAGGCAGAGCCACAGACTCACCAACAACTCCAAAAACTTGTTGATAATTCTGTGACCACATTTTGCACAACCAGGCTAAGATGTTATCCAGTGTATTAGTGACAGGTTGCAAACCCATAACTTAGTTTTTAGTAAATATTGTTTCTCCTTGATTTGTTTAACATGTGTGGCTTGAGTGTTAGTGTTATTATACGATCAATAATCGCCATTACTGCAATTAAGAAGAGCTATCAAAACGTTGACAATACAATGATATTTAATTGGCCATAAATATAATTAATTCAGGGGACAATGTCACACCAATTGACCTAGTCCCAAACTAAGCACTAACCTTGTACAGTACTCTTATTACTAAGAGTACTAGACAACGATATACATACTAATATAGAGAAATATATACTTAAATACATAGAAAACATCCATGACTCAGGAACAAACATTCGCGCTCATCACACAAATATCTGCCCTTACCGGGACTGAACCCAGGACCGCTAGCTTCGAAGGCAGGGTCACTACCAACTAAGCCAACACGTCGTAAATTGTTGGGCATTTTGCGATGTGATTTTTTGTGTAAGTTTTATGTTTTTATTTTGTTACATACACATACATACATTAAATCACGCCTGTTTCCCAGAGGGGTAGGCAGAGACCACTTCTTTCTACCTGCTACGATCTTGACAAATCTCTTTCGCTTCTTCCACATTCATACATCGAGTCATGCACGCACGTCGGTTTCGGGTACTTAAAATTCGGCCCTTTTCCTTCCTTTTCCTTCCGGTCTTTTTATTTTTCTTTTTATTTTGTTAATTCTATTTAATTTAAGTTTTGTTTTTTTTTTGTTTTGCTGGCTGTGTGACTTGCCGTGGTGTCACCAAATGGTTCCTGTAGAAGACCAGCTCTGGCCTAAAAACCAGTAACATGCTGAGCAGGAACCATTTTGCTCCGTCTGGAACTGGTTCAGATGTTATGTATTTTTGTTTTTGTTTGTTAATTTACTTATACTTGTGTTAGATGTAAGCAAATAAATGTTTTTTCTTTCTATCTTTCCTAAGGCTTAGTTTGGGACTAGGTCAACTTATGTGATATTGTCCGCTGATATTTATTTGTTCTTTTTATAGTGGTGATTATTATTTGGGTAGTTCTACTAGCGTTTCAACCACTTTCACTTCCTGTCGCATTTTTAACAATTTCTCTGTACGAGTAGGTTAACCATTTTCGGTTATTTTGAAGAATGCCTGGACTCCTAGGAAATAACCGAAAATGTTTAACCTACTCGTACAGGGAAATGGTTAAAAATGCGACAGGGAAGTGAAAGCGATTGAAACGCTAGTAGAACTACCCATTTACGTCTTTAATATTTGAGTGGCTTAGTTTTTATTTTAATTTAAATAAGTTTAGTTTTAACTTTTAATTGTATTATATTAAATATGTATCTACATTAATAAGTTACTAAATCCTTTATAACCAATGCTATAGGTGAACGCCCCAACTCTATATACCTAGCCCTGGGAATTCAGGTCTGTCTCGATCAATGGACTCCACGGACTATGATTTAGGGGGTGTGGCTGTTATAGGCCGGTGACACGCAGGTTGGAATTATTGTCATCGGTTATAATATCGTATTGCCGTTATGTCTAATAACCGGGCAAGTGTGCGACGGATTCGCGCACGAAGGGTTCAGTAGCATTGTGCAATATTAAGATTGAGCAAAAATGCCGAAAACACTTTATTGGTATGGGGACCCGTACAATTTATTTTACTTTAATTGACGATATATAGTTGGCACAGACCCTGCCTACGAAGCTAGCGGTCCCGGGTTCGATTCCCGGTCAGGGCAAATATTTGTGTGATAAGCACAAGAATTTGTTTGTCGTAATAAAAGGGTCCCTTGACACCCTTTGGGTAGGGAACCCTAAAAACAAGAAACCAGGCAGCATGTTTTGTCGTGTACAGTATTGACTTTTTTTTTAAATAAAAACCTGCGATATAATGTCTTCCTTCTATTTCAGAGCACTCTTAAACGGCCCAACCGATTTCCATAAAACCTAGCTAAGAAACACACCAATTAAACTAATTTTCTATTTAAAAAAACTGCGTCCTAATCGGTCCCCCCGTTAAGGAGACACAAACAGACACACACATTAAACTTATAACATAACCCCCTTCTTTTTGCATGGCGGATGAAAAACAACTTGTTATCTCTATAAAACCATAAATCAAATAACAAATCAAACTTACATAGTAACCGTTGGCAAGAAGCCGTGTAACGTGAAACGACAGCCATCTCAAATATTCCAGAATTTACACACGAAAATATAAATATAAGGAAAATACAGTTCCATAAAAACCCTTGACATAACGGCGAACCCTTATTTCAAAGCTAATATCTCTTAAACGGCCCAACCGATTTTGATGAAACCTAGCTAAGAACCACCGCTAGAAAACCTGCTTTCAAATATAAAAAAACGCATCCAAATTGGTTCACCCGTTTAAGAGCTACGGTGCCAAATACAGATACACAGATACACACGTCAAACGTATAACACCGTTTTTTGCGTCGGAAGTTAAAAACCATTAATGGCGGATTTAACCAAGCGAGAATAAGGTTTTATACCTAGACTAGAGGATGCCGGCGACTTCGTACGTGTAGAATTGGTTCCCTGCTACTCCCCCCATTTCTTCCCGTCAGGGGTCGATTTTCGGGAAATCCTTTCTTAGTGCTCACTTACATCATGAAAGGAACCCCTGTACCAAATTTCAAGTTTGTAGGTACAGTAGTTTCGGCTGTGCGTTGGTATATAAGTCAGTCAGGTTTGCCTTTTATATATATATAGATTAAATCAAATAACAAATCAAACTTAGGTACATAGTAACCGTTGGCAAGAAGCCGTGTAACGTGAAACGACAGCAATCTCGATTATTCCAGAATCTACACCAAAATATAAATATAGGGAAAATTTCAGTTTCACAGCTAAAAGCCGAACCGTGTACCGGTCAGGTGAACATCGAATAAAATATTTCCGTGTATTAGAAACAGGAAATAGAAATACGCCGCTTCTTGAAGAATCACCAACTTGGGATATATTGCTCTTATATTATAGACGTAAAATCTTCCGAAGGAAATCGTCTAGGTAAATGATTTATTTCTTTACTTATCAAAAAAAAGAATGTATCAAATAGTTATCTTAATTTATTAAAGTATAATTTACATATCCGTTTTATAGTCAAAAACACATGATAGTCGAAAAGATAAAAAACTAAGAACACAAATATACATGCACAAATTGAATTCTATTAAAATGTAGTGAAATTATATGTTCCAAAATGATGTTATTTGAGTGAGAAATAGTCTAAAAACCACATCATTATTCATTTAGTAGGTAGTTTTAGTCTACTTGGCACTTAGCAATAGGGTCTAAAACATTTCGTAAAGGGTTTAAATTACACCCTTCTACGTTTGTCTAAGTACATAGGTAGGTCTACGTACAGTCAGCTGCAGATAGATCTAACCGACAGCGAGCCCAAAAAAATCTGTTGCTTTAGATTTACAAAAAAGACTAACCCGCGAAAAGGTCAGAAAAATGTCCTGTGACAGTATGTTTTAACTATCTGCTTGGATAAAAATTCAAGAAGATGTAACTGCATAGTAAACCAAAAGGATTTAAATGGTGAAAAATTCAGCCGTATCTAACGTTTTAAAATTCCAACAAAATTGGATGGGATAGAATGGCAAAAAATTCTAACCATTCGAGAAAATGAACTTAGTCCCAAGACATTAAGGTTCCTAATTGTTTGCTACTTGAAACGCAATTAACAGAACAATATTTGCCTAAAAACTAGTTTGAGACTACGTTAATGTATATTTATCCAAGACATTATTCATATTATCACCTCATGCAACGAAGAGATCATACTTAGTACAAACATATTTTTCCAAAAAACATCAATATTTCTGCGTCGCCAAATATACTCAAATGGTCCTTCGATCCGCATTCCAAACAGCTAAAACGTTAAGTACAGTTCCGTGTATTCCAACGGACAATCATAGAATATTCCAAATTCGAATTCACCAAACCGGCCAGTGCTGATTAACATTTTAAAAACGGGAACGAATAATAAGTTATAATAAAAGCTTGTAAAAAATACTCCCCGCGTTCGGCGGGCATTCGGAATTTAAATGAGGCCAATTCGTTGGATCAACTAGATTTTTTAAATCAAAGCTGCCAGTAATAAGCTGATGCCAAAAAGGTCGAATTAAATCAATAACTTATGCATTTTTAAATTTTTTTTACCACCCACGGGATACAGTAATCCCTATTATTTTTAAAGGTTTTCGTAGAACTGAAATAAACACTTATAATCTATTCCGATAACTTTCTTTTAGTAGTGTGATGGGACACCAACCACCAATAGAGAATAGTCATGACTTTTTTACAGTTTCAAATTTCAATAAAAATGATAAAAAACATTTTTTGAATAGTTATAAAAATAACTAAGATATAAGCCAACAAAGATTTGTTCCTACCTCATTCTAGCAAAACAGAATTTAACATTGAGTTTATATGGCCGACCTGTTACAAGACGTCACAGTGCATATAAGATCTCTATGTCTAATCACTGTCTAATTAGCAGTTTAAAATGCTTGTTTAAGAACCATATTTCTTGACCGATTTTAATTTCACTTTTGGTGATCTCTTTTACGGTGTTTTCATATTTTGTTGACAAATGCATTTAAAAAACATCATGAATATTGTGTTCGCACTAAAAAAACGTTGACATTTATATTATGTCATCATTCTATTAAATCTTACATGGAAGCTTAGAAACGCCTCAACGTTTGCTATCAAACATAAAAAGCACAATACAAGCCTTCGTCTCGCTTTTCCATGGCACAGGTCGTCACACAAACAAGTAATTCAAACCAAAATCATTCACTATTTTGCAAAGAAATTTAACTTGCATAGAAAATCGTAAAAAAACCGTCAAATACCATGCTAACACAGCCTACCCACACAATTATCGGCCATCTTGAATTTTTCCAATTGTTTTTCTCCTCTGTTGACACGTGCCTTAATGAAATGCTAACTTGGAAGGCAGAAATTATAACGGGCTGACAAATATTTGTCGACCCCTTGAAGATTCTTGTTTTTTTTTACAATTTAATTCTATCTGTGTGAGGATATTTAAACGGGCTAATCTTTAGATGTGTGACTAAAGTCATAAGGAACATGGCTGAGATTCTACAAGGCATAACCGTATTGCTTTTGATCCGTTATCACATTGTCAACTTTTTGATAGGACCTATTTACTTGACAGTAATGGCGGCCGAGTTAAAAATACCATAACGCGTCAAAAAGGGAATATGGTTTAACAGAAGTATAGAGGCCCTGCGCCTGCGCCTCTATTCTAAAGTACGACCAATGAGACGAGATAAAGATTTTTTTTTATGTAAACAAACTGACCATTACCGAGTTATATTGCGAATATTGCGATAGCGAGTGATTATTTACGGCTTTATATTTTCTTTGACGAGACAGGACCAGTTTTGTAATACGACATCAAGTTATTTCTCAAACTTAATAAATTAGTTAAGTAATTAATTCTCTAAAACAAGTAAAGGTATGCTTAGTTCTTGAATTTGTGTATTAAATATTAAATCACAAGGGTATTTGAGGTAATCAAAAATTCTCTTAGACATATCAAGCTGAAGAGTTAGGGTGGAAACAGACATGGCATTAAGTTTAATACATTGGGCTTTTGTAGAGAGCTTAGGAAAGCTTTCGCAGAACCTATCTTTACTACATAGTATAAAACAAAGTCGCTTCCCGCTGTCTGTCTGTCCCAAAAAAGGACATCTAAGGAAAACTAGTCTATTCCTAGAAAAAACATAACTAAGGAATTTAGAAAAAGCCGCAGGCAAAGGATAGTGTTACAATAATAATCCGTAAAATAATATACTTATTAACAGGCAGGTTTGTTAGTAAACTAAGACTTGCTTCGGCTCTAAGTTTCCGAAAGTTTGTACTGATAGTCCAACGAACAGGGTTGTCAGTAACGATTTCACATTTAAATCCTAATTCGTTTACGCCACACTTACGTATTGCTATTGGTATTAATTAATAACCCATTATCTGATAAAAGATAGATAGATAAACCATTTATTTGATACTTCAATCACACACACATACAATTGTCATATTAAGGGCGGATTCGACCAAACTGAAATAAGGTCTTATACCTAGACTAGAGGACGCCCGCGACTTCGTACGCGTAGAATTATTTTCCCGCTACTCCCCCCATTTCTTCCAGTTGGGGGTCTATTTTCGGAAAATCCTTTCTTATTGCTCACTTACATCATGAAAGGAACCCCTGTGCCAAATTTCAAGTTTCTAGGTACAGTAGTTTCGGCTGTGCGTTGATATATAAGTCAGTCAGGTTTGCCTTTATTATATTGATTAAACGATTAGATATAATTAAGGGATATAGTGCACTTTTGGTATAACAATATTTGACATATATTCTGATATGATCTAACTATCATCAGGTATAATGAACTTTTAATATAACAACTATTAAACTAACAGTAATATGGTATAACGTTTATGTGATATAAGATATAACTGTGTTCGATATAACGCTCAGTGGGTATAATGTGGTACTGGTATAATCTGGAATACATACTACTATTATAATAACCTACATATTCTTCGTTAAGTCAGGTCTCCGTTAGTTACGACGACGAGCGAAGCGAGGAGGAGTGTTAGGAACTGCGACGCTATAGCCAGAACCGATTCTTTTTTATAGGTATAATACTATACTACTATTCTATGATCCCTTGCAGATGTATAGGTAGACGTTTTTACATCTTATAACACATTATATCACTAATACTTATATCATACGTTTATTATATTCACCATGAAAATATTATATCAAACACATCTTTATACTTATCGAACATTATACACCATGAAAATATCTACTTTGTCGTTATATCAAAAGTTTATATGCCCCTTGAGTGATTATATGCTATGAAATTATATCAAATGTCAGCCCCAAAGCAGAGCCTGTGTTGTTAAAATCATATTTTCACTTAAACTTAAATAATAAATCTCGTTTTATCCATTGAATAGGTTAGTTAACAAACAAACTAAGAACAACGTCAAAGTCAGCTTTCAAAACTTTGTATTGATAAGATAACAGGGGTGTCACAACTTTTCCAACTCTATTGTATACATTTCAATGAAATTGTAAATAAACAAGTAGAAAGCTTAAGATATACTGCAAAAAAAATGCTATTGTTATCAGCTTTGGTTAATATAACCAATATCTTAACTATTGTATTCATTATTTGTCAACTAAGAGAAAATCTCTCCTTGTTGGATCTCATTTTTTCTCTCTACAGGTCGACACACGTAAAAAGAGCTCCCAGCGGCTAGTCGAGGGGATATGTTTGCGCATGTTGTCTACTGACAAACCAATAGCGTGGCAGCACAGCGGAGCGGTTTACACTCCCCCCGTCGCGCCCACCAATTAGGTCCGTAATTTGCTCACTGCGCAGGTATGTCGCTCAGGGCTCATTTTAACGTGTGTCGACTTGTACAGTCGAGGAAATTGATTGCTAGACCACTTTGGACTATGTCAAAATGACAGTGTAAATAAAATCATAAGAAGTCTCTTACGTTTTGATTGATTACGTCACTTTGACATAGTCCAAAGTGGTCTAGGATTAATTTCCTCGACTGTACAAGCGGTTCAAAAGATACAGCTCTATTAAGTTAGGACGGACGGACGGACGGACCACCTGACATAGGCATATTAATAGGGTCCCGTTGGGCTCCCTTTGGGTACGAAACCCTAAAAAGCTATAAAAAATACTTAAATAATACAGTTAGATATCAAATTCTTCAAACTCCACTCGCAACAGTGGCAACCCTATCCGTAAACTTGGGAGATCCAGTTTGATCCAGTTTAAACCGGTAGTAAGCAATTAAAACCAGTCGGTAACTCCGCTCCTGCGACGGCTAGTTTCAGACACCTTTTGTGACATTGCAACCAACTAACGAAGCTTTAGAGGAACTTTTTACGTAAATATCGCTGTCTATATCAGGAGCTTTATCTTTACAACCGCTGTTGGATGTATTCAACAACACACTTGTGGATTCGACGATGAATTATTTTTATTGCATGGAGAAGGAACACGAGCACACAAGCCACCTGATGATAAGTGGGATCTGAGATCCAAAGACATGAATTCTCAAGACTGCAGTCCTAAGACTGTTTACTCGTTGCCAACCCTGACGACTAACGGCCGAACCCTATATTCAAACCGCGGATAGATAAGGGTTACTTCGGGTTAAAATTTGACATTTGCCCATACAAAATGTGTCATATTTCAAACTGAAGTAAGCCTATCTGTCCGCGGTTTGAATATAGGGTTTGGCCATAAGATGGAATGTCTCTATGCTATAATTTCACCGGTTGTCTTATTCCCACATCGGAACGCCACAGTGCGAACACTGCTGCTTGACCTACCACTTCGTCAACGAAACCTGCGTGCGACTTAAGTCAAAACACTCTTAAGTTGTCCAACTTAAGCTCAACTATTTACTAATTTAAAAAAATGTATGCACTCTTTGTTGTCCAAAATACTGTGAGTAGAGCATCGCTAATATCGGACCTTTTTTCCAATACCGGTATTTTTTCGATATTTAAATTTTAAATACCGGTTTTCCGGTATTTCGATATTTTTTCGATATTCATACAAAAAGTTAAAAAAAATAAAAATCTAATGATTTTTTAACTGACCTACAATGTCACTTTAGGTGGGCGAAGTTTGAGGCCCTAAAAATGATAAATCAGCTCATGCGAAGCACATTCGTTCAAAATATCTTGAATTTAAACTTCAAAGTATAAACGAGTATAAACTTACCTAATAATCAAAAATATCAAAATAATCTTCCTAAAAACACCCAAAACGGAAGAAGATAAATTAAATTATTTAAAAAAAACAAAAAAACCCGCCTGCTTTCAGCTATGATTTAAACTGTAAAGTCAAAACCATGATTTTTTTCTTGTAGGTAATCATAATTTGTTATAAATTTTATAATATAAGAAACACTAGATATAATTTCAAATCAGTTCAACGTTTCATTCCCGATATTTAGAGTCTCCTCTACTATTAAGTATTATAAGTTAAATTTTATGCATCAAAATTGGTCGGGAACTTGGGAATAATGCATCCTATAGCTACTCGTAGTTAAAAAAGTCATGCTTGGATGGGGCTATAACAATAAAACGTTACTTTATTGGAAATTAATAATTATATTTAATTAATGTAGTATCGAAAAAATATCGAAATACCGGTATTTTGCGAGCTCGAATATCGGTTTTATAATATCGGAATTTTGGTCCAATATTCCGGTTTTCGATAGTATCGAATACCGGTATTCATGCTCTAACTGTGAGATCTAACCGGGGAAGAAATGTCAAGCTACTGGTGTCAAGTAATGGTGGTCGAACTTACCCTACTGCACCTTGCTAACGCATCAAATAGTAGTACGTACCTGAAAAAACACAAATTCATTTTTAACTTTTTAATTTTCTGGGATGAAGAGTAGCGTATGCGTTTATCTAGGCTATAAGCTATGTCCATTTCAAACTTTATCCAAATCCGTCCAGCCGTTGCAGCGTGAAGGAGTGACAAACTAACACACAAACTTTCGCATTTATAACTTAAGTAGGATTAGTACTATACTCTTATTAGTAAGATTAGTGAATAACTTCGTCCGCTTAGATTATAATTATTATTATTCCTTAACTTTTAAATTTTCCGGGATAAAAAGTAAGGGTATAAGCTATCTCCATTTTAAATTTCATCCAAATCCGTCCAGCCATTTTAGCGTGAAGGAGTAACAAACTTACACACAAACTTTCGCATTTATAATATTAGTAGGATTAAGCTAACAAGTCAAAAGCAATAATGATTTTAGCCAGTAGAATAGAGAACCGTACAACCCACAAAATAAAACACAGTTTCATACTATCAGAGAATACACACATATACAGGGTAGGGAATGCAAATAACCGGTTTTAACCGGTTTTGACTGGTTATTTTCATACAAAAACGGTTAAATTGCATTCCCTAATACAGGGTGTTAGGCAGAACGTTGGACAAACTTCAGGGACTAACTCTGTAGGTCATAATCATCAACTTTTGTTACGGGACAAACATCCAAATCGCGAAAAAAAAACAGCTGTTCCATACAAAATTTGAGAGCTGAACAGCCGAAATGTATGGATCAGTTGGTTTTTATTCGCGATTTGGATGTGGGTCCCATAATAAAAATTGATGAGTATGATCTACAGAGTTATTGCCTGAAGTTTGACCAAGCTTCTGCTGAACACTCTGTATAACACAGTTTTATACCAGAGAATATACACATACCTATATATGTAGTCGTACGCAGTCATCCGCTGGCTGTACGGATATTCGGTCTAGTAATTTCGACATGGTGCGTTCCTTTGTCGAAAGATAGCGCGATATTTCGGCGAATAACAAAAACTTGAGGAGAGAGCTACGAAAACCATTTGAAATATATAATTCCTCTTAAATTCTTCAAAAATATTACAACCTAGCGCTTAAAAACTACAGCGGTAATTTTTTTGCCATGCTGAAGGCAAAAGTATGATGCGTTAGTTAGCATTTTTTTTTGTTGTGAAAGGACCTTGTTCTAGGTCCGTCCGAATTGCTAGATGACTACCAGTGTCACTAGTAGTGTTCGCATTGTAAAAAAATCAATTAGATTTCAAAAAAGACAAATTTTAGGTTTGCTGTACATCTAATCTTAATTAATTAAGATATTATTGTTAAGGTTACATGATATTCCTTTTTTTATAAATTTATATTCTTTAAAATTTATACAAATATAACAAATGCCACCACTTAACTTAAATTAGTTATCTGGTATTTTTGTTGTTTTTAAACCGGTGAAATGACTAGGAATTCAATCTCACTCCTCAGTGTTTCACAACGCATCGTAAGATTGCAATCTCGAGATTTAAAATGTCTACAGGCTTCAGATTCCGCTTATCATCAGGAGGCCCTTACCTTCCTGCCATAAAAAAAATCAAATCAAGCCTCTATAGCCATTTTTCTTTTGCCGTGTCTCAACATTCGTCAGCCCATATTACTTACAGAAATAAAATACATAATTCAAAAAATCTCCCACGTGTAGACCGAGCTAGTAGACGGGACTATGCCTCAAAAAATATCCCCAGGGATATTATGATTATGATAATAGCAAGTTATTAAAAGGAATTAGTAATGGGAATTCCTTTGAGCGCGCTAACGGGAAAATTAGAGGAAATTGTATTATAACAAAGATTTTAAATGGGAACTAACAATATTAGAACACTAGCTGTTCCCGTGCCCACTTCGTAGGGAAATAAACGATATTTTTTGTTAATATGTAGCTTACTAGAGGACGCCCGCGACTTCGTACGCGTAGAATTAGTTTCCCGCTACTCCACCCATTTCTTCCCGTTGTGGGTCAGTTATCGGGAATTTAAATTATCCCAAATGGAATCTCTTCTAGTTAACCTTGGAGTAGAATAAATAAGGACAATGTTGTTGTTTGTTGTTGTTGTTGTTGTTGTTGGGATAGCCAAGTGAACAAAATAACAGAAAATCAGAGAAACAGGAAAAAAAAACTGCTCGAGTAAAATACATACATAGATAAAATTAATGCGATAACCTGTCCAAAGCGATATGGTTTTACCATGTAGAATACAACTTACAACAATCAAGAAACACTAGAGCTCTATAAACGAATTAGACGCGATCCCACAAGCGCTTGTAGCAATAAATAGCGCAATCGACCCCAAATAGCGGCGTAACGCAGCGCTGACCAAACACAAACTAATGAAACGTGTCCCCCCTTAATAACTACGAGGGGTGAGAGCGATTTACACCAGTGAAGGAAACGCGGTTTGCTACTTATGTCGGGTACTAGAAATTCTCTAAAATCTTTTCGATACCCATTCGTTGCCGAAGACGACGACCAGCGTCATTTTTTAACATGACACAATGCCGTGGACGCCGATCGGGGTCATATTTTCGCTAACGATTCCATGTTTCGTAAAGTCATACATTTTCAAGGTCATTCGTAAAAGTGGTAAATTATGATAGAATTATTAAAAATAAAATTATTTTGTTATGTCTTAAGAGCATCGGAGCCGAGATATTGAAATATTCATATCTGGGCGTACTTTTAGTATCAAAACTGAATACTTAAATCTTTAAATCAGATTCGAGATGTACTGAATAAAGGCCAAATCAAAAGCACCCGAAACCGACGTAGTATGAAAAGATTGATGAATGTAGAGGAAGCGAAAGTTGTATGTTTGAACCGGTGCACCTGGCGTTCCATACTCTACCCCATTGGGAGACAGGCGTGAAGGTATGTATTTAGAGGTTCTCTAAATAACAATGTGAAAATCAACCGTGGCCGCTGAAAAATAAAATGTCAATTTTCTTCATGCAAACTTACCCAATGACGTTTGTATGGAATTTTTTGACAGCTACGCGATTTAGCGGCGCATAACAATACTCTTAAGGTCTTAAGTACCGTATACAGTAGTGGGGATTGGGCTGTGAGAATTTATGTGTGGCTGATTGAAGCAGGGTCGGGGTTGCGGAATTGTCGCTAGGTCGCTACCGCTCCTTGCGAGTGTTAATTTAGATTTATTTTTTAGTTGCACGCAGCCGTATAACCACTCGCTTTTTAAGATCGTCAAAAAGAGGAATGTAATAAAAATTTACGAGTTTGCTTGTGTCTGTGCATCAAACCTTTAAAACGAGTGGACTGATTTTGACGGTTTTTTTAAGTTAAATACTAAAAGTATGTTACATTACAGGGTAATAAAGTAATAAATAATAATGTTCAAAACTAGCACGAAAAAAAACATTAATAAAAATGATGACTAGGAGAACAACACGAGACGAGGTGTCTACGTCAAAAGCCACAAACGTACGAGTGTAGTAAGAGGCGACTAAGGGAATGGCTTGTAGTACTGGGTATTGATTCTCTCAAACGCAAAGGTGAGCGAATGCAGGAGTGAAGTCCAAGCGGCGAGTTTAAGTAGTCCCGTCAGAGCGAGCAAAACACATATTAACGCGTGCATTCTCAATTAGGCAGCCTTATACGTTCGAGAAGCCATGCTGCCAAATTGAATACACGCGCTGAAATGTGTTTTGTTCGCTTTGACGGGACTACTTAAACTCACCGCTTGGACATCACTCCTGCGTTCGCTCACCTTTGCTTATGAGAGAATCACTACCCAGTTAGGCGATGGGCTTGCAACCTGTCACTAATATGCTGGTACACATCTTAGCCTAGTTGTGGAAAATGTGGTTACAGAATTATCAACAAGTTTAAAAAAAAACTCTGGGATTACAAACGTGATGGTATGTATGTATGTATGTGTATTATCTATCGCTGTATTCAAACTGCTTCATTGATAAAACATATCATCAAATTAAAGTTACACGCACCAAAATGTTAAAGAACGCTTTGACTCGACAATTTAATCTCGTAGGTTAATATCCGACTTGAAATAAAAAGCTATCGCAAAAGTGCGTGAACGGCGAAACGGAATCAATTGCATCACTCCCCATAGGTACATTGATTAGAAGGTTGCGTCTTCGATTCCCGGCGGGGTTTTTAGGCAACCCTCGTGTTCTGCAAGTTAATTGCGTATTAACCGGCGTTTGTATAATTTAGGCGTTATTGGGCTTAGAGTGTATTACAGTAAAACACAACTGATATGGCTTACCGATGTACCTGCGCAGATGACGAGTTTTCGAACCAATCAGCATGATCCATGCGTTGCGCGTCTGTATTCTGTGCTATTATTGGTTATTAGTGACGCCATGTTGACGCGCGACCGCGTGTCATTCAGTCAGCCGTGAGTGAGATGGAAGAAATAGATGGAATTTAAATTGCAACTTATAACACAATTAAAAGTTAAAACTAAACTTATTTAAATTAAAATAAAAACTAAGCTACTCAAATATTAAAGACGTAAATAATAATCACCACTATAAAAAGAACACCCCCTCTAGCAGGTCCGCTCGCGGCATGGTCCCTATGACACTGGCTGCGTTACCTCTCTGGATAGCTAGCCCAATCCTTTGGGAGAGGTAAGCACCAGCTCTAGGATCTCCGGAGGTGTCTATGAGCCGGGATGACAGGGCCTTAATAAAGCTTTTCATATCAGCTGACCAAGGTCCCATGGTCTCCACTGCAAGCGCCACAAATTCATAATTATTTAATAATGATGAATATTTGCGGCGCTTGTTGGTTTGGGCCTGATCAGCTGCTGCACCGGCCCGATTACGGGTTGACTGGACGTGGGACCAGGGACCGGAAAACCCCTTTATTTGATTAAGTCTATCGATCGCGTATCTACATCATACGCTCTCCCAACGTTAGGGTATCCCTATCGATAGGCTTACCCTAACAATATGGAAACTGCTTCGAACTAGTTAACTACCACCATTGAGGTTACCAGTTTCGTACGGGTTTCGATTTAAGCACTTAGCATTACGTTAGTGTTACCCTATCGATTCTCCCTCTCCGTTGACTCTGTTCGCAGATTAGTGTGATTGGTTGGTTTCAAGCCTCACTGAAGTTGCGTGTTGGTGTGAAATACCTATTGTATTGTAGTTTGGGATAGAGTCTTGTTGTGATAAGATGGTAGTGTTTTACTTGCACAATATTTACATTTTCTTTACCCCGGCTACAAGTACCTATTTTCTGTAATATTTCTCCACTTACGTACCTAGTTATTAGGTTTTCTTTATTTCGATCATCGATTTACTATGGAATTGGACCAAGCTAAAGATGATGAAGAACTCAAAGTGCATATCAGACGAGCTTTACAACGTAAGTATTTATACCTACCTCCGTACCTAATAAGAATAAGGGTTTAGTAACTAAGCGTCGGCTTCAGTGTTACCTTTTAAAATGGTCGTGTAATTGCGTTATTATAATTAAGATTTTCAAGGTTCCGTACCCAATACGATTCCATTACTAAACCTACGACGTCTGTCCATCTGGCCTAACCTTAAATGGCTGTATCTTCTGAACCGTACTTTCTTAGTTCTTGATTTTCACAAAATGTGAGTTATTTTGATGGGTTTTATGACAAATAATGAAAATATCCAAAATATCGGCGGCGGGGTATCTACCGATACAAGCAACGTACGTTTCTATTTTTTGTTTTACTTAACGTAAACACGGTCATTTAATTATTGATTTATTTTATCAAATATGTGTCACTTAATTGTATAAACTAACAGTCAAAATTGTTGTGTAAATGTAGTTCAAACCCTAAGGTATAACAACAACAACTAGTCAAGTGTGAGCGTGATTCACACAATTTTTGTTATCTATTAGTCCTTACATTTAAATTTATTCTATTATACGGTACGGAGCCCGCGGTGCGCAACTGCTACTCGCACTTGGTCGGTTTTCTTTCAGTTTTTAGGTCCCGTGGACCTAAATGTTTGGTATTAATTTCAACTTGGTACTTATTATTCCAAATTATACCAGATTTATTCTATATTACGGGAGATCACGACAAAATTTGGTAACAATCTCGGAAATGGATTATGCTAGGCTGACAAGATAGAGGCCAACTACCTGACTCCAACCAAATATGTCGGTCTGCCTGCGCACAGTGGTAGCGTTATCTGTATAAATAAAAAAATCGATCAGGGAAAAAAAATTGGTCAGTTTTTGCATATTTGACATGAATACAACTAGTACTTACTTTATGTACAACATTCAGCCATTTCCATTATCGTTTTTTTTTTATAACAATAAACCATCTTTAAAAAGTCGTAACACAATAACGCGACCAAAATTTTGGTCAGTTTTTGCATATTTGACATGAGTACAACTAGTACCTACTTACTTTATGTATAATTCCGCTATTTCCCTGATAGTTTTTTTTTTGGGAACGATATACCGTTTCTCAGCCGCCATATACAGATAACGCGACCACTGTGCGCAGGCAGACCGACATATTTGGAGTCGGGGAGTTGGCCTCTCTCCTGTCAGCCTAGCGTAATCAATTTCCGAGATCGTTACTAAATTTTGTCGTTATTAGAATGAATCTGATATAATTTGTAGAGATGCGCCGAATATTCGTTTGGTATTCGATATTCGGCGTATTCGGCATGTTTTTCACTATTTGTTTTCGGCCGAATTATTCGGTTTTGGTGCCGAATATATTCGGTTCGAGTATTTTTTATTTTCTTGGCTACACGACACGGTATAGAACTAAAAGACAAAACTTCTTATGTAAAATTTGTGTTATTTTTTGTAATAATAAGCACCTTTGTTTTTATTTGTAACGTAGTCGTACTAGTCGTGCGATGATTTGAAGCAAAGTGACAGCGCGGTGTGCGCGGGTGAGGTACGGCTCGCTCGTCATCTAGCCAGCAGCGACACGTAGCGTACATGGTAGAACCTGTTTACGCGGCAAAACAATGAAATGGTAAACCGAATAATTCGGCCGAATATCCGGTTCGGTAAAGGTAAAACCGAATAGTATTCGGTATTCGGCTATTCGGTGAAACCACTATTCGGCGCATCTCTAATAATTTGTAATAATAAGTACCAAGTTGTAATCAATACAAAATATTTAGATCCATGGGACCTAAGAACTGAAAGAAAACCGACCAAGTGCGAGTAGCAGTTGCGCACCGCGGGCTCCGTACCGTACCGTATAATAGAATAAGTTTAAGTGTAAGGACTAAATAGGTCTACTTAACTATAGTCAGCTTATTAATCAAGATCACCTATATCCCTTGTAAGTTAGTGGATTTTACAGTGATAAATATACAAAGAGACGGACGGACAGGGAGAAATTGGCTTTAAGTTTTATTAAAGAAACTTTGTTCTCATTATGATTTTGACGACGCGCTGGCCTAGTTGGTAGTGACCCTGCCTACGAAGCTAGCGGTCCTGGGTTCATATCCCGGTAAGGGCAGATATTTGTGTGATGAGCGCGAATATTTGTTTCTGAGTCATGGATGTTTTCTATGTATTTAAGTATATATTTCTCTCTATAAGTATTTATATCGTTGTCTAGTACCCATAGAACAAGCCTAGAGCTTAGTTTGGGACTAGGTCAATTGGTGTGACATTGTCCCTTATATTTATTTATTACTAGCGGCCCGCCAGCGGCTTCGCCCCGCTGCAAATTTCTGACTTTCCCGGTGGATATTTCAATTATTTTCTGTCATACAAACCTTGTCCTGACAACGACAAACACAAAAAAAAAGAAATCAGCCAAATCGGTCCAGTCTTTCGGAAGTTATGCGATCACATACATTTTGGCGATTCATTTTTATTTATATAGATTATTATTATTTATTATTATTAGTAGCATATGTTAGTCAGGGGCGTATTACGACAGATTAACATTATGTAATATTATTATTTTAATACGTTCCCATTAGATTTACAGGTAAAAGTATAGTCGTACCCAAACCTTTGGCTTCAGACAAAACGACACCACAGCAAGGTTCTAGCTCTACTAAACCAAATGAAAATTTCAGAGACGACTTTGAACACTGTGTTTCGATGTCCACAACTCTGAACCTTTCAGTGGACGTTGCAACCCAGTGCTCGATGGAAAACAACACAATGTGCCCCTGCAGTTGTAAACGCAACTCAATTGCTGTAATAATAAGAGAAAAGTTGGAAGACGTCCCTGAAGAATATTTGATAAACTGCTTTCAAGAGGTTTTGGAAAAGTATGCAAGTCACCAAAATAAATATCTGTTTCTTTTATAATTAAGATTTATTATTACCACAAACAATTAACAAATAAAAGATTTTAAATAAAAACTTTTTTTTTATGTATCTTCACTCTATGAAAAATGTTCGTAAATAGCTAAGCAGCAGCAGCTTACGAATAACTGCTATTAAAAGTTTTAAAACACGACAAAAACGCGCACCTAACCGACCGACTAAATAAACAAAACAAACACTTCACGCGCACTTCACGCCAAACCAAATCCGACTGTCAAGGACAACCAAAAACAATGAAGATCCCCGAGCCTAACTGACCAATCAAGTACTTCAAAAATCACGCGATACAAAATGAGAAGCGATCGTTAAAAAATTATCAACTTTAAGTTATTTGCAAATGCTAGAAGGTTTATTATTATTTGACTCATTGTCGGCGAAATAAGTAGTGCTTCAAGGACAACATTTCGCTCCCACTACCTCGCCGCGTGCGCCTGTTGTGTGAATTGCTAAGTTGCGCAAAAATATGTTGTATGGATTGCGCGTAGGGATTGAAATAGCTTGAAGCCGTTCAATTAACACTTGATAGGGAAAGCCTTACGTGGGTTTTAAGGATTCGGTAAGTGCTTAGTCGAATTAATTGTATCGTGTTGAATAGCTTTTCATTGGGGTAACTCGATGATATGCTTACCGCAACGTTAGGGTTTTTAAAAACCAGTCGTTTAAATACCCCATCCAAAACCCTTTAAAGGGTAAGCGGTTCCGGTCCCTGCGTGGGACAGGGCGAATGTGTCAACACACGTCGCGTCCCACACCAGTGCCCTACCCAGTTTCCACGGCACCAATGTAGCTCCGTCTAACTATTACGTACAAGTCTGATTGTGGGTTTTAATCGTTCTTTCGGAAATCATCGGATCGTTGTTCGTGTCTGCGCGAACGAAGATTCACGACACGCCATATAAATTGTGTTCTACTGTACAGTCAACCAATTTGATTTCTAGGCCACTTTGGACTATGTTAAAGTGACGTTGACAACCAAACGTTACAGACTTCTTATGATTTGGTTTACAACGTCACATTGACAAAGTCAATAGTGGCCTAGGAATCAAATTGGTTGACTGTACATGCATATAATTCAAAGATTATCGGACAAACGAAAACGGAAGATTTAACTCTATTTTTAGAGTTTCGCTCAAATACCCCTGAAGGCCGCCGCACATACTGCGAAGCGCAGCAGAGAATATTGTCCACTGCCAAGGTATTATCGTCTTTGGACATGTTGAAATAAGATTGCAATTAATTTCGACGCTTACGAGTAAACTACTATAGCCATAGAAGAAAGATGTACAGTCACGAACCGGGATTATTGAGCCACTTGCCATTGTTCGTAATTTAGCCGTGTATTCAATAACCGATGTCACCGACTGGCTGACAGCTATTCGATTTGCATTACACGGCCAAATTAGAAAATTAGTGGCTCAACAATCCCGGTTCGGAACTGTACTATGCGCTAAAACAAAGTGTAATAAAAGCCTCTAACAGCATTGTTATTGTCATTACAGTATCGTCAACACGGCCATCCTGACAACAACTCTGAGTAACGTCGACACGGCCATACTGACACTTACCTCGACCTAGGTTTTTTAGCCGTTAAAAGAAAACGAGCAGACGAATCACCTGATGGTAAGCAAGCAGTCACCGTCGTTACATTAACATGAGCAATGCCAGGCCAAGTTGTTTCTTTTCAATGAATACTGTTTTCAAATCGCGTATAAAGGAAGACATTTGAATTTGAACGCAACGCAGCAACGCATTTGAAGACAGGATTGCAGTCTTGAGATTGTAGTCTTGAGAATTCAAATGTCTATGGGTCTCAGATCCCGCTTATCATCAGGTGCCTTGAGTGCTAGTGCGCAGTCTGCGTGCCATTAAAAAAAAAAGTCGCAGTGCAGAGGTAACATAGCGCACTTTAAATTCAACAGTAACACTTTACGAAAAAACAAATTGAATAGTGACATTACTGCGATTAAAAATAATTATGTATGTATGTATGTATGACTAAAGGACGCCCGCGACTTCGTACGCGTAGAATTAGTTTCCCGCTACTCCCCCATTTCTTCCCGTTGGTGTTTGATATTCGGAAAATCTTTTCTTAGTGCTCACTTACATCATGAAAGGAACCCCTGTACCAAATTTCAAGTTTCTAGGTACAGTAGTTTCGGTTGTGCGTTGATAAATAGGTCAGTAAGTCAGGTTTGCTTTTTATCTAATACTAGAGGACGACCGCGACTTCGTACGCGTAGAATAAGTTTCCCGCTACTCTCCCATTTCTTCCCGTTGAGGGTCGATTTTCGGAAAATCCTTTCTTAGTGCTCACTTACATCACGAAAGGAACCCCTGTACCAAATTTCAAGTTTCTAGTTTCGGCTGTGCGTTGATACATCAGTCAGTCAGGTTTGCCTTTTATATATATAAGAAGATGAATTCCTTTTTTGCATAGTGTCACTATTGAATTTAACGTGCGATAGGTGCGTACTCTTGACATATTTCCCTGTTTAAACCTATTTCATGCCTATATAAACCCCTTAAACGTTATAAACATAGCGCTAGGTATTCTCCCTGATGAGAACACGAAGCTTGGCCGACCGCCCGGGGGCGGGGCGCTGATCTACTGCAGTTTTTGTCCTTAGGAAGCCACGAGCCGATATTTCAAGAGGAGGCGGGCCCGGCACAGTACACAGATTCTTCATTTCGATTCGGATTTTGTTTCGAATTCTCGCATTTACTTGTTTTTTCCCGCGGCTTTGCTCGCGTCTAATTCAAGCTAATTTTAAATTTAAAACAGAGGTATGATCCCAGCTCAAAACAATTAGTACAATAGGGAATATGCATGTTTTTTTTACAGCTTCGATAAACGCCGGTTCATGTAACAAACAGGTGAAATTTAACGTTTGTTCGTATTTTACGCGACTTCAAAGCGGACAAAAGTTCGTTTAAAAGTCGTTTAAGGCTAATACCCTCAGGATCTATTTAAGTTGCCCGGATAAATACTACCTTTTGTCCTTCCCCGGTGTTTAAGCTATCTCCCTCTATACCAAATTTTATTAAAATCAGTTATAATTTGTCTATAAAAGCATAAAATACCAACAAACCAACGTCAAATTTTGCATTTTAAACGTCAGTAGTAGATAAACTGCTAATGACACATCCAGATTAGGAAAATAGGTGCTAATTTAACAGACGCATTTTTTTTCAAGGAAAAAAAAACCAGTTTAGTAATCTACACGAATGCCGAACCGAAGTAAGATGCAACGAAAAACTTGCAATTTTTGGTAATTTAACCTCCAAATAATAGTTAAGTGGTCCTCCCTTATATACTTATAAAGGGGGGACACAATTTTAACTATTTTCGAAACTTACTCGATTCCTACTTATTTAACGATTCCCCAGATATAACCTATAGGTGATGTTGATTTTTATATTTCACATAAAGTATAATTTTGGATTATCCCTGCTCAGACTTAGAAATATTTAACCTTTGTAAAACTTTAAATATGTCCTAAACGAAAATATTGTGTATTGCAAAATTTAATAGCAGTTAACATTTAGTGCAATAACAGAAAAAACAGTACCTATACTTTTCTTACTCCCTTACTAGTAAACGTTGAGTAACGGTGGTATAGCTATACAATGTTTTGTCCTTATCTGTCAAATCCAAATGTCACAATGACAGATAAGGAGAAAACATTGTATAGCTATACCACCGTTACTCAACGTTTATTAGTAAGGGGGTTACTCATTAAATGGAAAATTCCACGTTCAAACCACAGCTCTCTGACTGTTACAAATCAGTGCACTGCGCCCCGGCTCTATCTTTATCAGTGGCCGCCAGTGTAATTTAGTTGTTTGAGAAAAATTCGGATTTCACCGTGGCCCGGCATTCGTTTATCCGCCTTATCTAACACGTTTTCTTATCAGTAATATACTAGTCGGGCGTTATACGAAAACTGTAAGAAGGCTAGTAGTTATGATTGTTAACAGACGAAAAAAGGGTGTTATAATAATAGTAGTTTACGTGACGGTTGCGTAATGACAGGCATTACAACACTCGTGTGGTCGGGCGTTATACGAAAACTGTAAGAAGGCTAGTAGTTATGATTGTTAACCGGAAAAAAAGGGTGTTATAATAATAGTAGTTTACGATTCGGTTGCGTAATGACAGACATTAAAACACTCGTGTGGTCGGGCGTTATACGAAAACTGTAAAAAAGCTAGTAGTTATGGTTGTTTACGGGCGAAAATCGGTGTTATAATAATAGTAGTTTACGTGACGGTTGCGTAATGCCAATTACGCAGAGTCGCGTACAATACTTTATCTACACACATATTATAAGTACTCTAAGATGGGTTCAGAGCCGAAAGGCAAATGACCAGCATTACCTGTGGTAGTAGGTGACAGCGATGACAGCTGTTACGTAATTTCATTACGTTATCGAATATTGTAAGGTAATGAGATCCATTGTATAGTATAAAGTGTAAAGTGTATGAGTATAAATTGTTTTCTAGTCGGTACAGTCGGCGTCATATATAAGGTAACATTTAAAGTGCTCAAATAGTTCGGTACACCATACAATTAATATGGTGTACCGAACTATTTGAGCACTTTGAATGTTATCTTATACAGGCTGTTCGGCAGAAGGTTGGACAAACTTCAGGGACTAACTCTGTAGGTCATACTCATCAACTTTTATTATGGAACCTACATCCAAATCGCGAAAAAAAAAACAGCTGTTTCAGTTTCAGCTCTTAAAGTTTGTATGGAACAGCTGTTTCTTTTTCGCGATTTGGATGTTGGTCCCAAAGTAAAAGTTGATGAGTATGACCTACAGAGTTAGTCCCTGAAGTTGGTTCAACCTTCTGCCTAACACCCTGTATATGACGCTGACTGTACAAACAGTGTGAAATGAATCAGTCCCATATCAATACTCAATAAAAAAACAGGTACAGTCACAACAAATTAAATTCTCCAGCGAGTGTCGACTCACAAAAGAGGGATTCCTTAATTTCCCCTCTTTATTCCGAACCAGAGTGATCAGATCAAAGAGCTCGCGAAATTAATTCACGAGAATTCGAATCAGCGCTGTAAAGGGAAAAAAGCGAACCGAAGAGCAAATATTATGTTATCTACTCTTAACATAACATTTATTTTTTGGTTCGTTATTTTCACAAAATGGTGGGCTCACTGCCTCTCAGAGACGTCAATTTAATTTAATGCTTGTAGCTGCTGACTAGTGCTGACTTGACAGAAGCGCGTGGAGCTAACCCCATGTGCTTCTGTTTAGTCCACCAGAGTAAATCTCTTTAACCGAACAAATTGTCCTCGCGTGTGATATCCATGGACTTGTTTCTCTAATAAGTTTTTTTTTTGCTGATCTCTGTGTTTTTGTTTGGTGTACAATAAAGTGTTTTGTATTGTATTGTAACACTCCCTCTGTTTTGCGTTGGGGGTTTAAAACAAAACTCCAATTTATCAGTTTTAATTCCAAAACAAATCTGAATCAAAACCACATAAATTACATCAAAACCCTTTTTTTTAAAGTATCCTTTACCCATTCGTTGTTCATCTCCTTATAACTGTCATCGAGGTTTCTCATTAAAATACGACTCTGTTCTAAAAATACGTGGAGTCGTTGTGCTTCTAACAATAATAAGTCACCCTATGAGTCAGTAAAAGGACAGTGATGCATGGTTTATTTATAATTTTTCACAGTATTAACATTTCTGGCACGTAAGCTTTGCTAAACTTTATCTTAATTAGTCATCTTTAAAAACTGGCAAGTTGTCATACTTTTCGCGTAGTCGCGTGCTGTCGCTTTGTACCTTGGTGAATTAGAAAGTGACAGATAGTTTCCTAAAGAGAGCACTAAACTAAAATGAACGTTTTTGCAACTGGTTGATGGTAGTTAAATAAGTCTGTAATCTGAAGTAAGACTTCTTTCTTACCTGCCCATAAGTAACCAAAAAAGTAAAATAAAGATTTTATAACACAAATAAATCTAGAAAGAAATATAGTTTTTTTTTAGTTTTGTTCCCACTTCAATACATTTTTTTTAAAGTAATTACATACAAGTTTATACAGTTCAAAAGCAAGACATTTAAAAAACTATCGACTCCATTCCTGGCCTCGTTCGAGCCACATGGTGCCCACGTGTGATACAAGCAAAAGATACAACGCAGGATATCAATGAAATATTAATAGCATCCAAATATGAATCAGAGAGATAAATATGAATCAGGGAGCCATTTAAACACGAGATTCACTCTAAGAGAAGAGTGCAAATGTGGCGTTATCTATGAAAAGGGACCTTATTGTCGATGGCGCTTCCGCCATTATTAACGATGCTCCTATATAAATACAACGTCGCGTGACGCAGTGCGGCGTAAGCGCCATCGACAATATGGTCCCTTTTCATAGATAACGCCGCATATTTCTGATTTACATATATTCATATAATATATTGATATGTAAAGTTAGATCGTATATTGCATTGCACCGCGTCACTATAATCTCTGCTTTATCCAAAGGTTAACTGGTAGAGAATGCTTTACGGAATTAAGTTCGCCTTTTGTATATTAATACCGGAGCCGCGCACCGACGGTTCCTATCAAAGTTGTACGCTTAAAATTGAAAACATTTTTTTGTGAAAGAACTACAATTTGACAGCTTTCGAAATTTTCCCTTTACTTTTGCTAAGCCGAATTTCATGATTCTAGGCCAACGGGAAGTACCCTAGGTTTTGATTCCCTTGCGAGTGTCAAAATATGCGCCATAGATACGGCATAGGGAATGCAATTTAACCGGTTATTACACGTTTTTGTATGACAATAACCGGTTAAAACCGGTTATAACAGGTTATTTGCATTGAATACGGCCGTATCTTTTGATTGCGTTGACTTAGAAGTTCGATATTTTCACAGTTCCAAGGGATTAAAGACTTGAAAATTTTATATTAAATTCAATTTTATACCACTACGCGTTACTGAGAAAAAGGGTTCTTGACAGAGAAACAGATACAGACGTAGTGATGCTATCAAGTTTTTTTTCATTTGAGTTACGGAGCACTAATATATAATAACAATATACATATAATAACTACGACGAAAAAAAAACAATAAATTACGTTACCATTTCTATTACTAGCTGTTCCCGTGCCCACTTCGTTGGGAAATAAAAATATTTTTTGGGGTTAATGACTCACAAATAACGTGGCTTTCTTTCTTTCTTTATTGGTAAAAGAATTTTCAATATCGGTTCAGTAGATCCAGAGATTACCCCTACAACGTCACAAACTTTACCTCTTTATAATATTACTAGCTATCCGCGCCCGGCGCCGCCCGGAGTAAAATTTTTTTCATACAAACCTTACGAAATATACTTCACGTCCTATTCTCAGACCTACTGAATATACACTCAAAAATTCATAAGAATCGGTCAAGCCGTTTCGGAGGAGTTTTGTTACAAACACTGTGACACGAGAATTTAATATATCAGATTATTAGTATTAGAGCCTGTTTCACAATCGACAAGTAAATTTATGTGCCAGTTAAAGTTAGCTCTCTCCTTGTCTACGTTCAAGTGTAAGAAAAGGAAAGGGCTAAATGTATGTGTCAGATATGCTTTACTTGACGATTGTGAAATAGGCCCTTAGTATAGATTAAATATTCAAACACTTTCAAAAACCTACTTACATTAAGTAAAAGCAAATAAAAATTATTTATCAATCGATAAGAACCATTAGAACTAAACTATTTGAGTGTGTTATTTTATCTTATGAACGCTATTTGACGTTTCTTTTTTTTTCACTCTCTAATTAATACCGGTTTAAGTTAAGTT
This sequence comes from Acleris cristana, assembly GCA_948252455.1. Classification (NCBI taxonomy): domain Eukaryota; kingdom Metazoa; phylum Arthropoda; class Insecta; order Lepidoptera; family Tortricidae; genus Acleris; species Acleris cristana. The sequence continues at coordinate 6,017,537 of OX411801.1, read as the reverse complement.
TGAGTGGTGGTAGGTCCTTGTGCAGGGTCCGTCCGGAGCGCTACCACCATCTTATCCTTAAACCTGCCGCCAGCAGCATTCGCATTGTGTCCCGGTGCGGGGATAACACAACCGGGGACATTAAGTTGGGTACAGACTGGTGAAACGTAACATGCAATGTGTCATGCAATGAAAGAATTCACCGTACAAAGTGTGATACATTGCAGCAATGTGTACGGTGAATTCATGACATGTTCACAATTCATTTTTTGTCTATGTTGTTGTTCTTTTTCTTTTTCTCTTAATGTTGTTTTATGTTAAGTGTGTCACTTTCCGTCTCTTCACCAAGCGGTTCCAACGGAAGACCAGTGCTGGCTTTACGGCTAGCGAATGCTGAGTTGGGACCGTTTCGCAACAATTTCTCTGTCTTGATCTTTTTGTATCTACTTAATGTAATCTTGTATTGTTGTGAATAAATGTCTTTTTATCTTTATCTTATCTTATCTCAGTCCCCAGGGTTGGCAACGCATTTGCGGTCTTAGGATTGCAGTCTTAATGCAAATGTCTATGGGTCACATCCCACTTACCATCAGGTGTCCTGTTTGCTCGTTAGTGAATGCAATTGAACCGGTTATTAGACGTTTTTGTATGAAAATAACCGGTTGAAACCGGTTATAACCGATTAATTGCATTCCATATTGCTCGTGTGCCTTCTATTTGCCATTAATAAACACATTTTTTTAATGAAGATCGGTCAACTGTTTGACTGATAAAGCATAACAAACAGACAAAATGAGTCTCTTAAGTTCAAACTCGCATATGTCCTTGAAATTTGTATACGAATTTAAAACTTAAATTGTTTGAAAAAAGACGCAAGTTCCGTTGTTCTTTTGCTTGGACTTATCAGAGTTTTAAATTAAGCGACTCAAATATGCTTTTGCATTTATAATATAACAGGATAACGAAAATATCATCAAAACGTCAAAAAAAACGTTTTTTTAATCCAAACTCTTTAAAAATGCAATAAAAGTAAAACAAACGCGTAAGTTTTTTTTGGCATTTTATTACCTTCTCTAAAGCGCTTAATTTTATACTATTCCATTACATAACAGTAACATTGAAGTTAAAATTAAAAAAAGAAAAGCAAAATTCCTATTATCTATTTTTAATACGTTACTAACGAACATTAATTAGCAAGATTCCTTAGCTAATGAAAAATTAATAAAATTCTAAAAATCTTTATGAAACTCCTTTTTTATTTAAATAACTTGCTTCATACGTAATTATATTTTTATAAATCGTTACTTCTTCGCATTTTTAACACCCGTCATTTTTTTTCATGTTTCTGTGTGTTTGTGTGTGTGTATGTATTTGTGTGTCCGTCTTTGGCACGTAGTATACAAACAGATAGACAGATTCGGATGCGGTTTATTCTTAGCCTGGTTCGTATATGCACACAGGCCGGCAAAATTATTATTGGCTTGGTTTAAACAGGGCGACTGTGGCGTCGTGTAGCAACAAAGAAAACTTAAAGTAACTACACCATTTTAGAACATAATATAACTCATTTAAAAGCGTTAAGACAATTAATTTGTTTTTTATTTAAATAAACATTAAATGAAATCTTTTTACTCAGAATCATGGTCACCCTTACTCAATTTCTTACTAGTCTGATCGGTTGATTTTTAAATACCTAGGATTTAATAAAAATGTTAGGTGACCATGATTTTAGTATTAATTAGGAAAACATTTTAGCAAAATGCTAACCTTACTTTTTAGGGTTCCGTACCCAAAGGATAAAAACGGGACCCTATTACTATGACTCCGCTGTCCGTCTGTCACCAGGCTATATCTCATGAACCGTAATAGCTAGACTGTTGAAATTTTCACAGAAGATATATTTCTGTTTCCGCCATAAAAACAAATACTAAAAATAGAATAAAATAAATATTTAGGGGGGACTCGCACACGGCCGGTGTTTTTTCAAAAACCACTATAATAATAGAGTTGAAATTTAATTAGGCTCACGACCCGCAGTCACCCTGTCTACAGTGTCCCAATATTTGACGTGATTATTAAGGGATAAGAAAGCCTCTTCCATACTAGTGGCTTACACATTAGTGGCTTGAATATCGTATTATGCTCTTTAATTCAGAAGATAGTAATGTAAAATTTGTTTCTTAGTTATATATTCCTATTTAAAAATGTAGCCTACACTATAGTTCGTCCGCGTTAAGAATGCAGTAAATCAGGGTAGTGATTCTCTCATATCATAAGCAAAGGTGAGCGAATGCAGGAGTGAAGTCCAAGCGGCGAGTTTAAGTAATTCCATCAGAGCGAACAAAACACATATTAGCGCGTGCATTCTCAATTAGGCAGCCTTATACGTTCGAGAAGCCATGCTGCCAAATTGAATACACGCGCTGAAATGTGTTTTTCTCGCTTTGACGGGTCTACTTAAACTCGCCGCTTGGACATCACTCCTGCGTTCGCTCACCTTTGCTTTTGAAAGAATCGCTACCCAGTGTTGTCCGCTGGCCTAACCACGCCCCCTAACCAATCAGGTCGCTCAAAATTAGGTTTATTTTTATCCACTAAACTTAATCTTTTTAAATATAATTTGTTTGAATTTTTACTCCGCTGCGAATACACATTTACCCTTCAGTTGCACTGATGATTCACTGCATTCTTAACGCGAACGGACTATAGCACAAGAGAGGCATGTTAACAGTCTTTGTCATCTGTCATTATGGTGCTCGCGAGACAGGCCTAGAATAGTGCGTAGACCACAGGAAAAGTTTTCTTGTATTTGTGTTCTTCGTAAATAAATAAATTTATTATTTACTAGAGGACGCCCGCGACTTCGTACGCGTAGAATTAGTTTCCCGCTCCTCCCCCCATTTTTTCCCGTTGGGGGTCGATTTTCGGAAAATCCTTTCTTAGTGCTCACTTACATCATGAAAGGAACCCCTGTACCAAATTTAAAGTTTCTAGGTACAGTAGTTTCGGCTGTGCGTTGATATATAAGTCAGTCAGGTTTGCCTTTTATATTATAGATTATTATTATTATACTTATTTATGTTAACTCCAGTTTACAATTTAACATTGTCATCTTAAGTATAGTGCGATAGCTGTAAGAAGGTTCTTCGGTTTTGTACTTGATTCTCACTCGCTTTCATACGCTCTTATTAAGAGAGAGTGAGAGAGAAATACAAACCCGAAGCACCTTCTAAGTGCTTACAGACTATTTGCATGACCGCTGGACTTTTTTTAAGAACAAGACTAAGGCATTCTCCGACAGCCGGCACTTATTTCAGTGTTGCCATCAATTTTCACTCCGTTCCGGATAATTTGTTGGGACGTATACGCTGTAGGGACGGGACGTTTAAAAATAACGAGTATTAAGTACTAAGTATGCTTTACATTTTGAGTTTCTCTTTCAACTCCGTCACAAATACTTGTTGTGAGTTTTGCGTGTGTATTTGTGTATGTGTATGTGTGTGTGTATCACCAGCTGGTTCCAACGGAAGACCAGCGCTGACTTAAATGCCAGTAATTCGTTGTTTTTGTGCGTATTTCTCTGTTCTTTGTTGTTTGTCATGAATAAATGTTTTTTAATACACAAATTCATTTGGAAAGGATGAATGAAAGAAGATTGACGAAAGAGATATACAGAGCGAAAGTGAGTGGAAGGGTCGGAAGCGGCCGCCCTAGGCGTACTTTTGCGAAATACTGGAAAAGGGCCGAAATTTAAGTACCCGAAACCGACGTGCGTGCATGACTCGATGTATGAATGTGGAAGAAGCGAAGAGATTTGTCAAGATCGTAGCAGGTGGAAAGAAGTGGTCTCTGCCTACCCCTCTGGGAAACAGGCGTGATTTAATGTATGTATGTATGTAATACACACTATGCTAAAATTCTAAATGTCTACCTATTACTGTACGTACTGTATGTACTGTTTCATGTTTTGTTTTTCTGGTGTTCAATAAAGAGTATTTGTATTGTATTGTATTGTATTGTATTGTATTATATTGTATTGTATTGTACAGTTCATGAGAAATAGCTCGCTGACAGACGGACGGACAGAGGAAGCTTAGTAATAAAATATATAAATATAAATTTGAAAAATTCTGACTATAGCCTGACATTTCGATAAAAGTCCGGACTTTTTGATCACAATCACAAAATGGAAACATTACTCATGTGTAGTTTTATTACTCAAATTCCATCTAATTAAAAAAACCGGACAAATCAAAGAGCCGGACAAAGTCCGGACCAGAGTCTAAAAGTCCGGAGGTACGGAACCCTTTCATCAGTGAACCCTAAAAACGATCCGTCAAATTACTGGGTTAATTTAACTAGTTACGTAAAAGATTGCCGCGAAGTTTACCAACACAAAAATGGAGTAAGCTTGCGTGCTTCCAACATTTGTGATATTTTTCTACCTTGTTTATACGTCCGTAATGACAAAACTCATTTCGTGGTATGCTTGACAAACATGTATTTACGTCGGCAAATAGTACAGTGAAATGGATGGATTTAACTTAGATACAAGTTGGATAACAGATAAATACTGGTTTACTGGGGCCTGTTTTATAATGCTACAAATTACAATTTACAGGTTACAAGTTTCCATTTGACACAACCTCGACCAATGACGACCAGCCATTTGAGCAGTGTTGCCAGTTTAGACCTGTGAAATTGTAACTTGTAGCTTTATAAAACGTGCCCCTGGAAGCACTTGAAAATCTTTACATAGTATAAAACAAAGTCGCTGCCCGCCGTATGTCCCTCTGTAAGTACCTACGCATATTTCAAACTACACAACGGATTTAAACTAAACTAAGCTCTAGGCTTGTACTATGGGTACTAAACCCTGTTCAAACTTACTTGTCTTAAGTAGTTACGTACAACTTTCTATCCTCAAAATGCAACATTTTTGTATACAACAGCTATTTTAAATAAAATGAAGCAATCACAGACAATGGCCTAGAGGCTAGAAGTGGCCAAGTCAAGTCCAAAATGTTTTCTCAGTTTACTTTATTAACGATAAAAGAGCTGTTGTAGCGAAAAAAGTTTCATTTTGTGGTTAGAAAGTTGTTTACTATTTAAGACCAGTACAGTCTGTGAGCACTTAGAAGATGCTTCGGTTTTGTACTACTCTCTCACTCGCTCTTAATAAGATCGTATGAGAGCGAGTGAGAGACAAGTACAAACCCGAAGCACCTTCTAAGAGCTCTCGCACTGTACCTAAGTCTGAACAAGGTGTCGACAACTACATAAATAATTAAAGTATGACATTACTTAAGTTTTCCGGTTAAAGCGCAATTCACACAGCGGGAGAGAGCGGGTCGGGCGCGGGGCATTTCGTTTTCATCGCGGGACCTGCGCGGGTCGTCGCATTCACACATAGCGCCGAACCGAAGCGGGTCTGTCCCGCCTCGTGTATGAATACTTCCATATAACTCCATGTTAAAACACCCGCCGAACTATCGACCCGCCCGGCGCACGACCCGCTCCCGCCCGGCGCACGACCCGCTCCCGCCCGCTGTCTGAATTGCCCTTAAAACTTCTTCAATGAACTGAAATTTGCGTTGTTTAAAAGCCGTAACAGACGATCGAATTTGGTCTGGGCCGGACAGCGGATTTGGTTCGCTCCGAACCATATCTGTCCGTCTATGGTCACAAGACTACTCTACAGACGGACAGATTCGGAGCGAACCAAATCCGCTGTCCGGCCCGGACCAAATTCGATCGTCTGTTACGGCTTTAAGAGAAAACCCCTGACTGATTGTTTGCAAGGTTACCCTATCAAACAATCTAGTACTAAGAGTATTTATTACTCAAGTACGAGTAAATACTAAGTACAAACACTCGCAACACTTATCGCAAACCGTCCCAGACGTTCAGTCTCACGGGCGTTTTTAATTTTTGTTACTGAAGTGTTGTGACATCAATAAAATGGCGGACGCATTATAGCAAATTAAACATGGCGGCTGGATATTTGACGTATCTTGTTACTTGTATTTACGAGTTGGATTAAATTTAGGTGTGGCGTACGTCAAGTTTGTTTTATATATCGATAACTTCAAAGGGTTTTACGTAGATGTGGGTTAGACGTAAATTGTGCGGATTAATTTATTATTTTGGTAGTCGTATAACATTTAATCTTGTATTAGGTTATTCGTAAATTCGATACGTGCCCGTTTTCGCTAAGCAACAGTATTTGCATAGGTAGTGGTGGGGTCTATGGCTGGCTGTCATTATGAAAACATCTGTCCAATTATTTAATTTTTACCCGACTGCGGCGGAGCCCAAAAGGAGGGTTATGTTTTTCACCGTCATGTATGTATGTATTTATGTATGTCCAGTTCTATGTTCCCCGCAACAACAAAAACGGCTTGGACGATTTTGCCAAATGAGGTATCATTGGATTCGTCTTCGCAGCGAGTGTCTTAGGCTACATTTTATCCCGGGAAAACGTCCCGTTTTTTTCCAGCTTTTATTTAGCTTGCGATGTATGTATGTTAGGGTCAAATCTTGCAAGTTAAATTTGACCCACTTCCCGTCAACGGAATGGGCCGAAATTTGGACCACATATGTAAACTCGATGACAATGCAATATTAGGGTATCTAAGAGCTGATCTGATGATGGTGGTCGGAAGGTGGCGACAGGATCTCCGCTATACTTGACGTAGACCCACCGTGTTGAGACTCATTAGTTCGATCTTATTAAGCAGATGAAGATTTTGCAAAAAGTACAGTCGGCAACAAAAGCTTGTCCCAAAAATGAATGAGAGCTAAACAGCCGAAATGTATGGAACAGCTGTATTTTTTTCGCGATTTGCATGGTGGTCCCGTAATAAAAGTTGATGAGTATGACCTACAGAGTTAGTCCCTGAAGTTTGTCCAACCTTCTGCCGAACACCCTGTATATAATTTATGGCTTTAAATAATATCGGATATTGAAGATAAGTATTCAGTTTTTGGTAGGTACTAAAAGTACGCCCATTTACGAATATTTAATTATCTCGGCTCCGATGCACTTAAGACTTTTACATTACCTACATAACAAAATGTGTTTACCTATTTTGAATAAATCTATCATAATTTACCACTTTTACGAATGACCGCGCACTATCGTAACGTTGACAATACGATCTGGGACTCTTAAGGGGCTTCTAAACGGGCCATATTTTCACTGCAATATGTGGCTGGCAACTATTGGTGTCTCTCTCTAACATACGAGTAAGAGAGGGACACCAATAGTTGCCGGCCACATATTGCAGTGAAAATAGTGAAAATACGTCACGTCGTATTATTAACGTTGACAGACGTTGACATTGACACTAATAGCAGACGGGTTAAAAACAATACAATAACATTTCAAAAGCAATATGGTTTTACTGCATAGAATACAGCCCTTTTAATAGAATAACCTAAGTAAATATGCGATGTGATTCAAATGACGCATTGCACCTAAGGGTCTGTAACTTTTTTAGGTAAAACCTCAAGACCCATTCCGGCTAATCTCTCGTTAGAAACGAGAATAAATCAGTGCAAAGCCGGTATTACAAAGTTTTATTTACCTTAACTGTTAAGCACTGCTCTTAACTGGTAGGCTGCCCTTGCTGTCATAAATTCTGCGCCACGCCTCGTAATGAATCAATCGGAAAAGGGAAGATGTGGAGACGGCGGTGTGAAGATATCTTGGTTAGGTTCTTTATATTTAAAGCGCATGTGATTTATCATGAGATAAGAAAGGGTACAGCCAAATATGGCTGTGTTTATCGTGTGACAAAATGTGGATAAAACATCTGTCACTTTTTAACACGTATATAAGTACGCTGTACGAGAGTGACGGATGCTTTATCCACACTTTGTCACGCGATAAACGCGCGGAAAGTATGTGTATACAAATACAGTCATGAGGAAACGACTACAAAGAAAGACTTAATAAAAAAAAGCTGAGGCCAATCTCACCCAAATTGACCTAATCCCACGCTGTAGGCTGTAGACAGAGGACTCAAATGAGTTAAATCGAATTTGCTCAAAGACTATAAGAAACTAGAGGACGCCCGCGACTGCGTACGCGTAGAATTAGTTTCCCGCTACTCCCCCCATTTCTTCCCGTTGGGGGTCGATTTTCGGAAAATCCTTTCTTAGTGCTCACTTACATCATGAAAGTAACCCCTGTACCAAATTTCAAGTTTCTAGGTACAGTAGTTTCGGCTGTGCGTTGATATGTCAGTCAGTCAGTTTAGCCTTTTATATATATAGATAGAAGATATAGCTACGAAAGACTAACAGTCAGCCTCGCAGGTAGAGAGGGACGCAGATATGTGTTAGAATGAGAATGGTTTATACGTCTCTATTAACTGCGAATACGATGAACTGCGACAGGCCAAAATCAGCCGGCGAAATGTTAGTCCCCCCATTCCATCCCCATTAGTCATAAAGTCATGTCAACGTTGTTCAGTCGACTAGAAAGAGATGTATCCAATTTTTCACTTTATTACATCGTAATAAGGTCAAAAAGTCGATAGGTACATCTATTTGTAGTCGACTATATTTTTTAAAGGAAAACGTATACTCTGATTATTCTAAGATGGTGCCTGTGACAGCTCATATAAACACTTATTATACTTGTTTCTTTAACTTTACATAAATACTACATCGGTACAAACCTAGCGACGCCGATCAGGAATTTAAATAATTAATAGCCTATTGATAATACACCGCTTGCAAAGTATAGTGATTGAAATCACGAAATACGGCTGTCACAGGCATCATCTTAGAATAATCAGAGTATAACTATTTATGTAGTCATCTTGCACCGTCATATTTATTTATTCTTTACTTATTGTCACGTTTTCCTGCAGAACTACACATATTTTGTATTTATAATTTTATATATTGTGTTGAAAAATTACTGCTTGAGTTACTTGCGGCGTTTCTTCTCAGCAGTGGTCTCCTATTTCGAAGCGTTGGTAGATTTTGACATGTAAAAGTGCCCGTGCAGCTTACTTACTGACGAAACATCACAATCTTTATCATGTACTTCATATTCACGCTACATATTCAATTTTAACGCCATCAATCCAATTTTAAAACTTCTAAGCGCGACTCCACGCAACTCCTCGTTCCGTTTTAAACTGCATTTTAAGTTCCACGGATTTATTTAAAGTTATTTCCATAAACGCTACGCGAAGTTGTAACATTCGTTATAGGGTTTTGAATCTTGCAGCTGAGACTGTATAGTCTATTTTTGAGGGACGACATTTATCATTAATTTAAAAAGTTTCGCTTAACATTGACAGTGTCTGATCATTTGTCTCGAAAACGTGCATAAATTAATGTATGGCTTAAATTTCTTTGATATTTTAAAGGTTGCCATGTAATTAATTAATAATTATATAGTTATTTTGTAAAATGTCGTAAATAACTTGATGATTTATGAATTACAGTTCCAAAATGTTTCATCTTTTCATACGACATTCTGTATCCACCGCAAGATTTCAAAAATTACATTTTTATTGTGTTTCATTCCAGCCACCACGTTACGTGACGGAACTTTGTCGCAGAAAATCAATGACTTTGTTTAATGATAAAGATAAAATTGATTTTTCAGTAGTACACGTCAAAAATCTACTAGCGCTTCCCAAGAGGAGACCACTGCTGAGAAGAAGCGCCGCAAGAAACTTATTAGTACTACGTTATTTGTCTTTATGAGTGTTGAACTCAGTAATAATATGAACTTCAGAGTAGGAAATAAAACATGTTACGAAATACTTATTAACTGAATAAGGATAAAATAAAAGGGTTTTTGTTCTTTTTATCTTTTATCGGTGAAAGTTTAACCTTAACTTTTGTAAAAGTTCAGCACCAATCACTTTCAAAATCGTTAAAATGTATTTTAAAAGGTCGAAGACTGGCAACACAGTAAGACATTTCTAAAAGGGAACGGAACGTTACCCGTATAAAAATTTAAAAAGCACCAAATGTCAAACAAGCGAGCCCCATTCCATATTTAAAATCGTAACACTTCCCTGTCTAATAGCCGAAACGTGCCTCCTTGCTTAATTTCAAATATAGAACGTTCTAAAATGGCGTCTTTTCACAAATCCCCGCCTTATCCCGCGGCTTGCAGTTAGCGCCATCTGTCATCGAGTTTGACAGTTGACAGTGAAACATTTTAAAAATAGAACGTTTCCGAAGAAACCGCTTCGAGAGATTGTGAATGAGTTTTTGGGGGGAAGTTTTTTTGTTTATCAAATTGCTTTAATGGAAGGCGATGGAATTACTTCAATAAGCCACGGCGCGTTGCTTGACAGAGACAAGTTTATTGTTAATTCTATTGGAATTTCGTGAGATAATGGATGCAGGCGGAGATGTTTTATAGAGATACCACACATATTTAAGCGCGTGCATCGGCTTATTAGGAGTTCGTGTTATTTAAATAGCTAATTAATTATGATTTAACATTCGCCGCCAAGTTAACTTTTATATTAGGGAAAATATATGCGATATGGAGTCTTCAAGCACTGAATGATCATAGATTACATAGACTTGTGTCGTAGAGTCACGAACCTGTTGTCTATGAGTCTATAATTATCTGTATTAAGAATGTCAATGGCAAGCCTTTGAGAATGTTTAGGACCCGATGGCCTACGGGTCCAGGGGCTCTACTTTGAAATCAGTAATTCGAACTTCGGATCGCCCCGTCACTTTCTTGCGAATTAGTGACGCGTCGAGAGCAAACGGGATAGCAATAGACGAAGTTCGAATTGCGGATTTCAAAGTAGAGCCTCAGTATGGTTGAGTTTATCGCGTGACAAAATGTGGATAAAGCATCTGTCACTCTCGTACTTATGTACGTGTGAGAAAGTGACGGATGGTTTGTCCACGTTTTGTCACGCGATAAACACAGCCATATTAGGCCCCCTGTAGCCCGTTTCACGAAGCTACAAGTTACAAATGACAAGCGGAAGTCTCTTTCTAGCAAAAGGAGTTAGAAAGAAACGTCTGCTTGTAATTTGTAACTTGTAGCTTTGTGAAACGGGGCTCTGGTGGAAATGCAACGATTGCTGCGACAAGTAGACAGAGCAAGGAAAAGAGAAGCATTTATACGGAAAGGTATTTAAATTAAGACGGCATCTTTACTATCCATCTCACTCCGCGTACCTATACTTTTTTTTTTTAAACTAGTATGTTTGTCAGTGTTGTTTGTGGACGGACGGACGGACGGACAGACGAACTGACGGACAGACAGACGGACGAAGGACACGGGACACGGGTCCCGTTTTTACCCTTTGGGTACGGAACCCTAAAAACTATTGACACTAGCAAGCCTCCAGTCCAATGTGCAACAGTACAGTCTTCAGCAATAATATATTATCCAACATCAGCCGCAAAAAATATCTGAAACGCTCTTATACCTCTAGTAAGTCATAAAGACGTGTCAGATATTTTTGCGCCCGATGTTGGATAATATATTATTGCTGGTGACTGTACAATGAGGCCATCATCATATCGAGTGTTCTCGTCGCCTTGGTAGTTAGCTGCGTGTTTGCACATAAATACATTGTCTAAACTAAAGTAACGTTATACGGATAAGAAGGTAACGATTATAAAAACAGCGTAAACGCCAACCGCTATAAGGTCCGTATTTCCTTCAAACGACAACAAAATATTTAACGACGCCACCTATCCTCATGTTCCTTTTTCAAACCGTCAACTCGTAACCAGAGTCAAGATTAATATCCGCCATCTTTTCTAATGTCAATGTCAACATACTTTTTTTAAGAACACGAATTAATTCAAAAAACGTGCCGCTTCCCGCCAGCGCCATCTGTCATCGCAAATGACAGTCGGTAATTCGAAATTCGAAAATAGAACGGGTTGAGGCGTGAACGTTAAGTGTTTGAGGGCTTAATTTATTAACGGTAGAATTCTAAATTTGAATGTGAAACGATCGAGTTAATGATGGCGGTAATTTTGTTTAGGGTCGCTTTTATGTTTTATGGTACAGATAATATAATGAAGATATATAATTTTGAATATAATTAACTAAGTATATTACTATTGGAGGAGATATTTGGTTACAATGTCACTCACACAATTCTTTGCAATAAACCGAATTTTGGGTAGCCTATCTTAAGTCCGAAAAACATTTGCTGCCCGTAACTATTGATAAAATATAATAAAAAAACCGGACAAGTGCGAGTCGGACTCGCCCACCGAGATTTCCGCACCTGACACGGTTAACTCAATTCAAAATTTGTACAGCCGTTCCTTGCATAAAGACCCTGTTTTCTTGTGATTTAATTTAAAATGTACAGATCTCAGATTTTTTCCTATACTTGTAGGTCAATGGGAAATACCTATACATTTTGATTCCCTCGAGAGTGTCAAAATACACGTTATTTGCGACATAAAGGGCCGTATCTTTTTTTTACGTAAATGTAGAAGTTTAATTTTTTCACAGCTTCAAGGTACTGTAGACCGGAGTATATGGTTTTAATTTCAACTTGATACCTTCATGCGTTCCCGAGATAAAGGGTCTTGAACTCTTGACAGACAGACAGACGGACAACAAAGTGATCTTATAAGGGTTCCGCTTTTTCCTTTTGAGGTACGGAACCCTAAAAATACAAAATATAAAATAAAGTAGAGTATCTTTATAAAAACCGAAATTCCATCGAGCTGCAATTGATTTTGCAATCAATGTACTTTAGTGTTTTCTCAGCAGGCTAGCCTTTTAAATCTTTAAATTTGTTTTCTAAATGGATGGTACTGTACCAGCTATTAAATATTTATCAATATTGCGCTCAAAACTATCTGACACGCTCTTAAGCCTCTAGTAATAGAGACGTATCAAATATATTTGAGCCCAATCCATAATAATCCATACTAATATTATAAATGTGAAAGTGTGTCTGTCTGTCTGTCTGTCTGTCTGTCTGTTACCTCTTCACGCTTAAACCGCTGAACCGATTTAGATGAAATTTGGTATGGAGATAGCTTGAGTCCCGGGGAAGAACATAGGCTACTTTTTATCCCGGAAAATTAGACAGATCCCGAGGGAGCAGCGATAAACGACTTCTACGCGGACGGAGTCGCGGGCAAAAGCTAGTGTTCAATAATATATTATTGCTGGTAACTGTCTATATCTACTATTATGTTAGCAAAAAGATAGTTAAGCAGAATTATTACTAAAATAACAATTTCCCTCATAATTGGACACAAACCAAATGTGAATCTGGTAATTACAGTACACGGCCATTTTGTTATTTCTGAGCCGCTGGAGGGCATTTAGGGTAATGCTAGCCGTCGGGGATTAGTACTAATTAGTAATATAAGCTTTATGAAGCGTAAATAACGTTTACTAATTTATAAAGATAGAGTTTCTCTTTAGCCCAGTACGGCGAGTCAAGTGCAATATGTGTCGAAAGGATCCTCTCATAAATATGTTACGAAGATCTTTTTTTTTTAGCCTATTTGGGTGTCCCACTGCTGGGCAAAGGCCTCCCGTCTTTTCCGCCATTCGTCTCGGTTGAGTGCATGCTCCCGCCATTCGCTTTGAAACGCGTCTAAGTCATCCCGCCATCTCCTTTTTGGTCTGCCTCTGCTCCGGCGGCCATCTTGCGGGGTTCAAGTCTCAAGTCTCAAGTTCTTATCACACTAAAATAAAGTGCTTTAGAGCGACGGTACCAATGATGGACACTTTTAACTGACAGGCACCAGTAATGGACACTTCACTCTTAATTCAACATAGGTCCTAAAATTTATTGTTGCAAAACAAATGAATAACCCTTATCTTCTGTAAAATAAGAATCAAGTGTCCATCATAGGTCCTTGTCCATTATTGGTTCCGTCACCCTATAGGACATATTTTTGAGATGTTGTGTTCTTCCATATTTTTAAAAGCTTTTATTTAACTTGCAATGTATGTATGTATGTAAGGGTCAAATCTTGCAAGTTAAATTTGACCCACTTCCCGTGAACGGAATGGGCTGAGATTTGGACCACATAACCCGATGACAATGCAATATTAGGGTATCCAAGAGGTGATCTGATGATAGAGTCGGAAGGCGGCGACAGGATCCACGCTATACTTAACGCAGACCCACCGTGTTAGGACTTTTTGTCGGAAATTAAAAATAAGCTAACCCTATACGAAACTCTCAGGGCGCGAGGCGTACTAGCACAATCCCGTAAAAAACTACAAAAGTTCCCAGCATCATCTAAAACACATTAAAGCACGCCATTGAAGTTAACGAAACGTGAAATGGGGTCTTGACCTCAGCTTATATGTCCCGCTCTAACCAGCCCTAAAGGAAAGGGACGCGTTGAGCGATAAGCGAGAATAAAGGTTTTAGAATTACATGTGGTTAACCGAATGTAGGGAACAAAAGTTGTATGATCACTTTTATAGTTAGTTTAATTTGAACTAAACTAGCGTACTGAGCGAAGCTGAACACTTGTGTACCTTGTCGCTATAACGCCTTTGACAGATTAGTGCAGCAGTTCAAACATGACGTTAAAGTGACAAAACACTAAAGTGTGCAGCTTCTTATAAGGCCGACCATACCGCCATCGCTTCGCTTCAGTTTATGTTAGTTTTCTATAACATACATAAAGTCACATCTTCGTTCCCAGAGTGGGATAGGCAGAGAGAAGAAAAACTTGTTGATAATTCTGTAACGACATTTTGCACAATTACACAATTAGGCTAAGATGTTTACCAGAGTACCTATTAGTGACAGGTTGCAAGCCCATCGCCTTACAGTACTACAAGCCTATTCCCTAATATGATAAACTAGAGGACGCCCGAGACTTCGTACGCGTAGAATTAGGTTCCCGCTACTCCCCCCATTTCTTCCCGTTGGGGGTCGATTTTCGGAAAATCCTTTCTTAGTGCTCCCTTACATCATGAAAGGAACTCCTGTACCAAATTTCAAGTTTCTAGGTACAGTAGTTTCGGCTGTGCGTTGATATATAAGTCAGTCAGGTTTGCCTTTTATGTATATAGAATAAGGAATAAGGGCTGCCACAGACGATCAGCCGGACTGGCAGGCCGAGAGGGACGCAGCTATTTGTTAGAACGAGAGACGTGTTTAACTTTCTCATTCTATCAAATAGCCGCGTCCCTTTCGGCCTGTCAGTTTGACTGATCGTTTGTGGCCGCCCTAAAAACCATAATTGGTTTGAGCGCCAAAACTAAGGCCTAAGGACGAGATTCCAAAGTGCATTATCTCTTCGAAAAACAAAAAGCAACAAAATCTAACAGAACTCGACTGAAATGATATCAAATAATAATGTAATTGTCCACAATTTGTGGAACGGTCGTAAACTAGAGACGCGACGGTCTGACCGGTAAATACTAGGTAAAAAATACGCAAGTATTTACAACCGCTTCATACCAGATAAAGACCACGGTCTAATTAAAACAGTTGTTTTTACTAAATAATTATTTAATTTCTAAATCTAAAACTAGAGGTCGCAACCGGCTTCAAAGTGGAGCAATTGTTTTCATTTTGTATGCAGACAAGCCTTCGATTTTCAAAACGAAAACGATCGTGATTGCGAGTGCGTTAGACAATAAGCCCTCAGGTCGTTTAGCTCCTCTAGCAAGAAAAAACTTAGCTAAACTTATGATTGCCAGGCAATATCAACAGAACATACATACGTGCTAAATAAATGTACAATATCCGTCATTTTGGATATCACTGGATCAGTGATACTTGGAACGCTAAAATTAATCGAATTAAATCATCATCCGGCGATCTATCAGGCCATTAAACATATGCATGATGGACCTCTACATACATACCTCGTTCTCTGGCAGTCGAAAAATTACAAATACTTCCAAGTATTTTTACCCAGTATTTACCTAGTATTTATCCCGACTGTTGTAAGCCCTATTTTATAACCCTCATCACGTTGTAAGCGCCAATGGTATTTATTAGTGTGTGGCCTTTTTTTGACTGCATTTTAATGATGGCTGTTCAGATTTGGTGTAATATGTTGTTCCCGAGAGCATGTTACATGGAATGACTCACACACGGAATAGAAAAAACAGAGGAAGTGGCATGAACTTCGCTTGGTATCAGACCTGTTGTCGCCAATACTCAAACTATCATAAAAACAACACGCCACCATGGAAAATGTTTTTGGTGCGGCTATCGTTTTTACACTCCAAAATAGCACAATAAGGCATGCTTTTGGATTTATTTCCTATTTTAGAAACATCGAAATATCAAAATAAGCGATCGCGACAAAAGTATGGTATGTTATGCGGAACTCCGCATAACTATGCCACACGTTACACGCCCACTTGACACTTCTACTGTTTTTTCTGTTCTGTGGACTCACATATGCGTCAGGTAAAGTTAAATTGGTTTAGTCTAGTGTTTACCTGTGAGTAATAATTTGCATTCTTTATTTTTAAGGCAAGAAGACAAACGAGCGCACTAAATAAATATTAGTGGATAATATCTGCCGCACTCTGAGACGTCATTTAAATTTAATGCTTGATTAAAGTAGCTGCTGTCTTTCTTTGCTATAACAATAGAATAAGACAACACGTCACTAAACAAGCATTAAATTTAATTGACGTCTCCAAGTGCGGCAGTAAGATGCCTTTTCACTTTAGCTTTAAATAGGTTCAGATTGTATTCACTCGGAAATACAGATTATAATGTAATTATTGTTTTTACGGTTCCGTACCAAAGGAAGCCTAAAGGGACTTATATGTCTACACCGTCCGTCCTTCCTAATTTTAAAGAGCTGTATCTTTTGAACCATAATAGATAGCGGGTTTTTGAAGTTATACCTTCTTTACGGAGGGTAAACCATTTCGTTACGTAACGCGCGATTAATGACAGACTGTCTGGCTTCCCTTTCTCTCACGCATACCTGCACGCATCTCTTTCTGAACCGCGGCAACTTAGCGTCATAGACTTACCTCTCAGCCGGTAGGCAAATCTTAAGTTACAAGGTATGGACGAAAATGGTAAACGGAATTTGATCTTACCTGCTGACGTCACCGTGCGTTTCTAAGCATAAATACTGTTGACAGTGAGCATATAACCTAAAACTATCACCGTTTTTGAAAGTGATTAGTTTAAGTTACGAGTATAAAGCTGCGACCACACCGGTGCTTAAAATACGGTGACGCTACGGAATCGCAGTGACGCGTCGTATCAGCACCATTTTTGACGCAAGCTCCACACACCAATGCTTAAAAAGCGGCCAAGTGCGAGTCGGACTCGCCCATGAAGGGTTCCGTGAAAGGTAAATTGCGGTTTACGATTTATGACGTATTAAAAAAAACTACTTACTAGATCTCGTTCAAACCCATTTTCGGTGGAAGTTTGCATGGTAATGTACATCATATATTATTTTTACATTTATCATTCCCTTATTTTAGAAGTTACGGGGGGGGGACACACATTTTTCCACTTTGGAAGCGTCTCTCGCGCAAACTATTCAGTTTAGAAAAAAATTATATTTGAAACCTCAATATCATTTTTGAAGACCTATCCATAGATACCCCACACGTATGGGATTGATGAAAAAAAAATTGAGTTTCAGTTCTAAGTATGGGGAACCCCAAAATTTTATTGTTTTTTTTTTCTATTTTTGTATGAAAATCTTAATGCGGTTCACCGAATAAATCTACTTACAAAATTTCCATAGTATAGCTCTTATAGTTACGGAAAAAAGTGGCTGTGACATACGGACGGACAGACGGACGGACGGACGGACGGACATGACGAATCTATAAGGGTTCCGTTTTTTGCCATTTGGCTACGGAACCCTAAAAACGGTGACGGTACGGTCGCAGTGACGCGTCGTATCAGCACCGTTTTTGACGCACGCTCCCCACACCGCTGCTTAAAAAACGGTGTGGTTGCTTAAACAAAAGACGGGGTCATAGTAACAACATGGCGCCGTTTTTGACGTACCGTAATATACGCACCGTTAAGCATTGGTGTAGAGGGCATGCGTCAAAAACGGTACGGATACGACGCGTCACTGCGATTCCGTACCGTCACCGTTTTTTAAGCATTGGTGTGGGCGTAACTTTACTTGTGTCGGTCGTCCCGAGACGCACACTTTTTTTTAAATCAGAATTTAACTGGTGTCCACACGTCACTAAATAAGCGTTAAATTTAATTGACGTCTCTGAGTGCGGCAGTAAGATGCCTTTTCACCTTAGCGTTTGTGACCTCGCTTGATCGTCGACAAAATCTTCTTCGTTCCAGAGCAAACCCATAATAAATAATTAAAAAAAACTCACCGTGAGAAGAATACACAGCCAACACGAGCAGCAGCGCGACGTGCACAAGCACGGCTCCGAGCCGGACGCGCAGCGCGCGCAAAATGGCCGCCATGAGCACAAGATGGCCGACTACACTGCACAGGCACTATCACATAGCTTGGGAGTCCTCGCGTTGATTGAGATCATTCGCGGTTGATCTGTAACAAAGGGAAATAATGTTTTTAATTAAATAACAAAAGAATTAGGGAGCATAACGTCCCACTCGCAGAATGTCCCTTTCCTAAATGTCCCTTACGTAAAACGACTTAAACGACCCTTCTGCAAAAGGTCCCGTTCACAAAACGTCCCTTTCGCAAAATGACCCGTTCGCAACACGTCCCTTTCGCAAAATGACCCGTTCGCAAAACGTTCCTTTCCATGAGAAGACTCCTAGTCTCTACTTAAACAAGCTTTTTCCATACGGAACATTTTGCGAATGGGTCATTTCGCAGACGGGAAGTTTTGCGAAAGGGGTGGGACCTTTTGAGAAAGGGACGTTTTGCGAACGGGGTATTTTACATAAAAGTATTGTTTGTGAATACGGGTGTGAGTGAGTAGCTCTCGTCGCCGTAGTGTGCGTATCATATACGTGTTAGGGCCTGCCACAGACGATCAGTCGGACTGACAGGCCGAGAGGGACGCATCTATTTGCTAAAATAAGAGACGTATTGAACTTTCTCATTCTATCAAATAGCCGCGTCCCTCTCGGCCTGTCAGTTCGACTATAGAGACAACTGTACTATATTTGACAGCGCTGTCAAAATTTCCCTACTCAATTGCTATTATACGCAAATTCCAACTTCATCTTAATGAACTAATGCAAGTCCTTAAGGCAGAAAACTCTATGGCCTAGTCAAGCAAAAAAGAGATAGTAACAAAACCCTTATCATCATGGTGACTCACAATTCAAGATACAGTCACCTTATTTACGTAAAGTGTTATCGAGAAATACCTAACACACACTTCACCTTTATTTATAGCTTTGTCACACGAACGTCCTTTAAAAGATATAACATAATATAAGAAAGTAGAGGACGCCCGCGACTTTGTACGCGTAGAATTAGTTTCCCGCTACCTGGGGGGACCCATTTCTTCCTGTTGGGGGTCGATTTTCGGGAAATCCTTTCTTAGTGCCCACTTACATCATGAAAGGGACCCCTGTACCAAATTTCAAGTTTCTAGGTACAGTAGTTTCGGCTATGCGTTGATATACTTATATAAGTCAGTCAGGTTTGCCTTTTATATATATATATAAATAAATATCCCGGCCTTATTCTAGGCAGTAAAAACGATATCGTCTTTGATCTGTTATGGTATTGTTTTTAGGCGAATGCTACACGCAAAATCCATATTGTGATCCGTCAATATAAACTGTCGGATTAGGATATTTATTGACGTGTAGGGTAGTGTATTGACGGATCACAATATTTATCGCTGGATTTCTGGAAATCCGTGTGTGCGTGCGTGCGTGCGTGCGTGCGTGCGTGCGTGCGTGCGTGCGTGCGAGCGTGCGTGCGTGCGTGCGTGCGTGCGTGCGTGCAACAATAATTATTGTAAATACGAATTTTCTGGGTTAGTTGTTTGCTCAATTGGTTGAAACAACATTCGCGTGAAATGTAAAATTTCAATCTGTCACAGGCACAATAAGATGTGAAAATTACGATAAATAACCTAAAAGATCAACAAAGAACATACTTCAAAACCTCCCCTATCTAAAAACCATGACCAAAAATGATTCTTATTGTGACAAAACAGACGTCAGATTAGAACAAAGTGCAAAAGTCTCCATAATTCAATGAATGCACCTTTGCACATCACTTAGGGTCGCATTAGGGCTGGGAGGAAACAACGAGTATTTATACTGGTATCGGGTTACTTAGTATCTGTAGTAAGCCTGTCGGTGACAGGTAGGCTAGGAGCTAGTCTCCAATTCAAATTGTAATTATTTATTCAGTAAATTGGCCACATCGGCTCTTATGTCAGGAATTCCATATTACTGACATAAGAGCCGATGTGTTTCAAAAAAAAAAAGCTTCGGAAAAGACTACATTACAATTTGTTGAGAAGAACCGCTGCCGCAAGAAACTGCTAAGTTTTTAAAATCATTTATTTATTTATCATTAAACACAATTTCGACTCGAGTTTAGCCCCTTTATGTCGCTATCTGTCTGTCTGTCCGTCATCTGGCTGTATCTCATTAACCGTAATAGGTAGGACAGTTTAAATTTTCACAAAGTGTGTATTTTAATTGCCGCTATAACACTGGCTGCTGGCTGGACAGATTTAGGTGAAATTTGGAGTAGATATAACTAAGGTTAGGACTTTTGGTGGCATATCGTGTTTCTAGAATCCATGGAGTCGCAATTTCCTAATTATTATAAACATACCTTGATTATGACGTTCAGTAGAAATACATTCATTCGTTAAATCGCTTAACCAGTAAATGAACTTTGTTAAAGAGGATAGCTATCTCCGCTGTAAAAGCGTTGCAAACAAACAAATATAAGTAGATAAACCGATTTTTGAAATATGATAATACCCAAGGCCAAAATCAAACTGGTATGTGTTATAATAATTAGAAAATAGCGACTCCATGGATTCTAGAACCACGATATACCACCAGAAGTTCTAACCCTAAAAGATATATATCATCCCAGTTTCCGTGGGATGGCCAACGGATGAAGTCGGAAGAAGCTAATAAACAGACCTAGGAATATACGGGGCAAAATTAAATGACAGCTAGGGATTGCCTATATCGATAAACACAACTATCGATCCTTTTTTCCATATACTATTGATCGCTCCAAGTTTTGTTTGTAAAAATATTTTTTTATTGAAAGTATGCAAATGAAACAAAATAGCAATATAATTCTGGTAATTCTTTATTTCTAAAAGGATTTTTTGCTTCACTCATCATCATCGTATTTTTTTACTCCTAACAAATTCTGATCGTTTAATTTTTACAATAGTAAATAGGGGACAGTCATTCTAAATACACATTAAGGAAAAACATGTGATGATGATGAGTGAATGTTAAAAAATCCTTTTAAAATAAAGAATAACCAGAACGATGTTGCTATTTTGTCTCATTTGCATACTTTCAATAAAATTTTATTTTTACAAACGAAACTTTGAGCGAAACTAGTATATGGGAAAAGCATCGATAATTGAGTTTATCGATATAGGCAATCCTTAGCTGTCATTTAATTTTGCCCCGTATAGTCCTAGGTCTGCTAATAAATAAATTAGACGGCGTGGTCACCGGCTCCTAGCCTACAGTAGAGCCGTGCCCTAATGCAGTAATTACCCAACTCCATTTCGCCGGTATTTTTGTTTCATCCCCGAGGCGAGAGGGAACGAACTTTAATTATTTTCTTTTGCAAGACACTGTAATGAGATATCTGTTAATGTGCTATTCGAAAATCAGTGAAGATGTTAACTTTTGCCCCACTTTTTCCTGTTAGGGGTTGAATTTTGAAAAAGCTAGAAAAGCTGCAATACAAAGCAAATAATTTGTAGTTTTAGGAATAGTAAAATACCTATAACAACATAACATAAACTCACGCCTTCATTCCCAGAGTGGGGTAGGCAGAGCCACAGACTCACCAACAACTCCAAAAACTTGTTGATAATTCTGTGACCACATTTAAAATACGTATAGTGTGTGTCAATTGAAATTGGCAAAGATGTAAACAAACTAGTACTGTTTGACACATAACCTCAAATATTCATAAAGCGTGTTTTTGTTCAAAATAACGTATTATTAATAGTTATTCCATCTAAAACTCAATATAAAAGTAATGATCAAGTGGATAAATAATGTATACCTACCTACCCACACCGAAACACAACAATAGACAAGCCAAGAGCTATTCCAGTTACGATATGACATAATTAGAAAAATGTCGGACAATGTAAGAGAAAATCATTTTTCAACGACATTACATTACATCCGACAAGCCCTCCAGCTGACCTGTCTGTTAGTTTGTCATTATTAAAAACTACATCCTTTGGAATAGTGTAAGTACCTACCTACCTACTTTTGGGACTCGTACTTATATATATGTACGTATCAAAAAGTATTGGATGGTTTTATTCAACAGACACCTCTATTTCGTTTAAATATTTTACAGACAAAAATCAACGTACAAAAATACCCGTTACCCTATATCAACGAAAAAAAATACGAGTAAACTTACACCCAAAAAACCATAAACAAAATCAATTTCACTGTCAAGAGCGGCAAATCAAAGAAAGAGACAATCATTAAATAGTGCGACATCTCTGACGTCCGTCAAACAGATGATTTATGTCGCCGCCATTTTGGTTTTTGTTTTTTTCCCGCCCTTTCGAGTTAGCGGCTTTCGTTTGTGGAGCTACGAATCGATTGTCTCTGGCGTTTAGTTTTTTAACTTTACGAAGTTCTGTTTTGTCATGTAGATTTATAATGTTTTTCTTATGTTATTGGGCCTGTGACAGATGTCATTCATTTGGAAAATTCAGTGATGTTCCTAATTTAAATTGCATTTCTTTTTTCGGTTATCGATAAAGTTGATAAAGGAAGTTCAATCGATTTAATATTCTGTAATCGTTTTTATGTGATAAAATAAAACGCATATAGGAAGTGAAAGTAGCTCAATCATTTTATTTTAAGCTCCATAAAATACCTATGTGCATAGCTTTCATAAGTAATTAGTTTTTAAAATTGCGTATTTCAATAATTTATTGTTTTTTTGAAATGATATTAAGATAGGTACGTATTTTCTTTAGTTAGTTGACTGCTAAATTGGTTGGAACAACGATCGCATGAAATGTAAATCTTCAATCTGTCACAGGCTTAATAAGATATGAAAATTGAAAACTATTACTTGTATTAAAACTGTCTGTAAATATTTATTTGCGAAGCTAGTAGAACCCTGATCAACCATTCATGAGATACTTAATAAAGTCTTATAAATAAAATATAGCTTCCAAATCCCCAAATCCCAAATTCGTTTATAAAATAATTCAAAACAAATAACAGTATAAATACCACGAAAGTAAATAACTCCTTTCCGAGTTAAACGAGCCCATGTCAAATTTATAACCTAAAGCATATGAAACTCTCTCACGTTACAAATAAAGTCGCATTTACTATATTACTATTACTAAGGAAGGCAGAACATCCAAAGCTTCCTACTCGGCGGCAAAGTTTGTTTTCTTTTTCTCGCAGACATCTTTGATGTGTCCACGCCTCTGTTCGTAATTTAAATTTATGACTGCGTTCTAAGAAGAACGGAACGCAGTTCCCTCTCCCAAACCAAAAAGACATATGTGTTTGAATTTGGAACACGTCCTAGGCCATTTTAGAATTAAGCGATGAACGCACCTTTACGCGGTCTGTGCTGCCAGTGTTGCCATATAATAAAAGTAATTTCACAGTGGTAATTTTTGTCTGATCCATCGGACATCTATTTTATATTAATGGGTTGCCAGTTTCCTCTACTTTGATTCTTTTGAAGTGTTAACTGTTTTTATTATGGTAGAAATGTGATTGTGAAAATAAAATGTCTGTTTGATCATAGAATAGTGTATATCATTGAGATAATAATCTTAATTTGGAATGTTTTCCGCATTTAAAACAACTTCTTTAACATTCTTTATTTTATGTTTCCTTATAGAAACAACACAATTCAAGATCAAAAATATAAAAAAAAAACATAAAAGGGACATCAGGGCTCGGAAACCTGGTTATTTTTTATAACTAGTTCGTCAGAAACGTCATACATTACAAATAGAGCGTTTTCATTTCGATTACGCTCGAACAGAATCGATAATTTTCGGTTTTTGATCAAAGAACAAAATAAAACTGTTCATGCTCGAAATACCGATTAATAACGCACGGTAATTTGTTCGCACCGCCCTCCACGACCCCCCTTTTCTCGTCCTTCCTACTCAGATAGGTAGCTCTTAAGTTGCATTTTCACTTGCTCAGCCTGACGTCAAGCAGGCGTTATAATTTTACGCTCTTCACTTTGTCCATATTCCCATCTCGTCCACATTCTCATCTCGGCCACATTCCCATCTCGTCCACATTCTTGTCTCGTCCACATTCCCATTTCGTTCACATTCCCAACAACTAGTAAACAGCCGAGTGATTGAATTGATATCGTACATCCCTACAGTCCTAAGTTAGGTTGCCGAGTTAGGAATGAGGACGAGTTGGGAATGCGGACGAGTTGGTAATCAAGACGAGTTGGGAATATGGACGAGATAGGAAGTGGACTATTTGGGATTGGTATATGGACGAGTGGGGAATGTAGCCGAGATGAGAATGTGGCCGAAATGGGAATATGGACAAGGTGAACCTGATCGTAATTTTAAAACACCATAGTCTTCACGCCATCGAAGTAAAGAAAGAATCAAAAACGAAAAAAAAACAGGTTAATCCCAGCGATGATAACGCCGTCGAATCTATTCCGTTCCGAGCGAGGAACGAAGAACCTGAGGCTCTACTTTGAAATCCGTAATTCGAACTTCGTCTATTTCTATCCCTTTTGCTCTCGACACGTCACTAATTCGCAAGAAAGTGACGGGGCGATACGAAGTTCGAATTACGGATTTCAAAGTAGAGCCTCTGGTTTAAGAACCATAATTAACCGGTATTTTTCGAACCGTTCCCAAGCTGTGCGAGACAAGGGTACCTAAGATAGTTGAGAATAAAATATCTGCAGTGATTCCATTTTAAAATCCGTGAAGAAATCTATAAAATCTAGATAATCTATGTTCTTATGGGGACTCGGTGCTATCAGCCTTTTTAAGGACATTTCGAAAAGGCTGATAGAAACAACCGGAGACCACAGAGCTGGCAGCTTCCTCGGGCAACGCATTAGCATTGCTATACGAGGAAATTCTGCCAGCATCTGTGGTACTTTGCCACGGGGGCCCTCTCTTCTTTAGTTTAAATTTCTTTGTATTTAGCTTGGTTATAATTTTTGTTTTAATTTATCTTTTAATTTGCCATAGTTTCAGTATTAATTTGTATTGTATTATATTTATATTATGATAAAGTAATTCATCTATGTTTTTTACTGACAGGCCAAATTGGGCCCTAAACACACCAGCTAGGTTCAAACCTACGATCTTCTGCAAGCACTAAGTACCAGGACAACATAGTTTCCATGCACAAGCACCTAACACGACCCGAGTATGAGACGAGTCATACAAATTGTCATTGACCCCATATCTCAAAAACTATTGTGAACCAATCAAGCATTTTATAGGTGATAAATTCACAATTTAAACCTTAAGGCTTAGCATATAAAAACTATTTTGAAGACGTATTGTAACAATACAGTTTCGTAATAAAACTTGTGTAACTGTAATAGAAATGGTAACGCACATGCGTCCTTATATACATGTGCTGAGGGTTTAAAATCATTCGGAAATTAAATTGGACTTGTGCCCTTAATTTAGAAAGGCAAAGAATCCTTTTTAAATATAATTTGATGCCCCTGACACTCTTTTCATATTCAAACTACATATAATTCGTATTTCTTGGCATTCAACGTATAGATAATTGTAACGATTGATAATGAAAAAAGTTTTGAATGTTTATTGATATAAATTATGATTAAGAGTTTTTCCTGTCAGATCTCATTTTAGATTTTAAATTGAATACAATTATGTATGAATTTTGATAAGGAAATCTTCATTTAGTATTGGACTTGGTTAATTATCGTGGTTTAGAGATGTGGTTTTGTGTGTAGAGGTAACAACAGAATAATGATTCAGAACAAATTGAGACACACACACACATATCAAGAAAACTTTTTTTTATACTTAGCAAAGAGACGAGCCACCCTGGGGCACGTTTTATAAAGCTACAAGTTACAATTTTACTTGTATAAACTGGCAACACTGCTCAAATGGCTGGTCGTCATTGGTCGAGGTTGTGTCAAATGGAAACTTGTAACCTGTAAATTGTAATTTGTAGCTTTATAAAACAGGCCCCTGATGGTAAATAAGTAGACTGGGACTATAAATGAGGCGTTATCTATGAAAAGGGACCTTATTGTCGATGGCTCTTACGCGACGTTGTATTTATATCGGAGCATCGTTAATAATGGCGCCATCGACAAGAAGGTCCCTTTTTAACCCCCGACGCAAACAAGAGGGGTGTTATAAGTTTGACGTGTAAGTGTGTGTGTGTGTGTGTGTGTGTGTGTGTGTGTGTGTGTGTGTGTGTGTGTGTTTGTGTGTGTGTGTGTGTGTGTGCGTGCGTGCGTGTGAGTGTGTGTGTGTGTGTGTGTGTGTGTGTGTGTGAGTGTGTGTGTGTGTGTGTGTGTGAGTGTGAGTGTGAGTGTGTGTGTGTGTGTGTGTGTGTGTGTGTGTGTGTCTGTGGCACCGTAGCTCTTAAACGGATGAACCGATTTGGATGCGGTTTTTTTTTATTGAATGCAGGTTTTCTAGCGGTGGTTCTTAGACATTTTTTATCGAAATCGGTTTAGCCGTTTTTGAAGTACTGAACTTTGAAATGTCAATGTCGGGGGTTTTCCAACTTTTAGTTGGTTAGGTTATCATAGACAACGCCACAAATATTTGCACTCTCTAGAATACAGTCCTAAGACTGCAATGCCAACCCTTAGGACTAGAATAGAATGCCTATATGCTAATAATTTCACCAATTTTCTTATTCCCACCCCGAAGCACAACAATGTGAACATTGCTGCTTGGCGGTGCCTACCTAAGATATAGTAGTAGCTATCCGAACGGACCCTGGACAAGGTCCTAACACCACTAACCGCTTAATAGACAATTAGAGTGTTAACAGCTGCAGCTGTCACAATCTATGAACTAATAGTCGATTAACATTGACATTAACATTTAGTACCAATTTTATCAAACGATGTTAAGTACCAATTAATAATAAATGTTAATCAATGTTAATCGACTAGTCAGTTAATACATTTTGACAGCTGTTAACACTCTAATCGTCTGTCAAGTTGTTAACATCGTTTGGTGAAATTGGTACTAAATGTTAATCAATGTTAATCGACCGTTAGATCATTCATTTTGACAGCTGTTAACACTCTAATCGTCTGTTTAGTTGTTGGTGAAATTCAACTTTAACAGCGTCTTGTGAAATTGGTACTAAATCATACAAATATTTCCGGGAATCGAATCCAGATCCCCTAGCTTCCAAAGCCAAACAACAAAACCAACCGGTAAATATAAAATTTGATTACAAACCGAGACAGAAAAAACTAAATAAAACATTCAAAAATGTTACCATTATAAACCGGTATCATACTTGCTCTTAGCACAGCATAATGCAGAGCGTTTACCCTTCCGGCACTAGGGCGGTAAACGTGCTCGAAAGACACGCGCCAAAGGGTCGGAGAGCGCTGGAGGGCCCTAGGAATTATACAGGTGGACTAGGGGGGATGATGCTTGCAGCTGGGAGTTATCGATGCTTTTAAAACTGAATAAATTAACGCCCAACTGCACGAAGCACACACGACGTACTTAAAAACTGAATTAAAAAACATAATCTAAGTCTAGTGAAGTTGTGACCACTGTACACTATAGTGGCGCCGTTTAAAGAGCGTCGACAAAATATAACCTCAAACATGCCTCGAATACATACTTCGTACTGAATTGACACCTGTCAGATCGGGCCTCTTAGAACGCGAGTATAAACATTGTCGCATTGTCATGTCGCATGTAATTTGGCACAAAGGTACCGTTGAACTACTATTATGGTCGCAGTGTCATTTCGCACAGTATCACTGTCGTTCATTAGGTACGTCGCACAATAGTACATCGCACACTCGTCGCACTCCAGGAATCTATAATGCAGAGCTCGAACGATACGCCTCAAAGGGCCGGAGAGAGCTGGAGGGCCCTAGGAATTATACAGGTGGACTAGTGGGGGGATGACGCTTGCAGCTGGGAGTTATCGACGTTTTTAAGGCTGCGGTCCTAATAGGAAAACGGTTTGCAGCTGACTGTCCGCTTGCTTGCTTACTCAAAAGGCAAAACGAAAGATGCCAGCATTAAGCTAAGTGGGAACAACTTCGTGACTACATTCTTCTTTTGCATATTTCTCTGTTGGGTTGTGCACTGACAGTCTACATGTATTGAAGGCAGAGTCACCTAATCCTCTTCGTATGGCTATGCTATGACGTATTGTTGTTTTTACGTTCCGTGGCCAAAGCCCACGTTATGTCTAGCTACTAAGCAGCTTCATTTACAGATCTGAAAGGCTAACCCAAAACCGAATATTCATAAAGTTCGAGAATCCGGCAAAACTAAAAACAAAAGACTACAACAAAATTAACTCGATACAATGATCTGCTAAACTGCGTAACATTTTTTGCCCTCCAACTTAAAATGTTATGTTACATTAGTAAATGCGCCCTAACTTATAATTAATTTAAGTTAGATAATTCATCAACATCGATAACTCCATGCGCCCAGCCCTACGCCACTTGACTCGGGGAGCGCGATTTTTTCTGCTTATACCGGTTAAAAAAAAGAAAAGGTTACGAGGTCACAGAGGTTTTCGGTCACCGCAGTTTGCGGTTTATTTCGGTTAAACTTTTATCTTTCGGCTTAGTGGTTAAAATTTTAAATGTATTACATCACTAGCATCTGCCCGCGACTTCGCTCGCGTAGATTTCTATTATCGTTATTCCCTCAGGAACGGGTACCTATTATTATTACGCAGAATTTTCATTTCATCGAAAGGCATTTCTCGACGCATGAGTTTTTTTTTTTTAATTTTGTCTATTCTTACCAAACCTAACCTACGTAATTAATGTTCAAGATATCCTGAAAGCATCTTGGTTTCAGCAGAAACTACCGTTCGGCAAAATTAAATTCGATGAAATGATACAATCGATGAAGTGAAATTCGATAAAATGACGGGTTACCCTCAGGAACTTTTTCGGGACGAAAAGTAGCCTATGTGTTAATCCAGGGTATAAACTATCTCCATTCCAAATTTCATCCAATTCCGTCGAGCCGTTGCAGCGTGAAAGAGTAACAAACATCCATACATCCATACATACAAACTTTCGCGTTTATAGGTAATATCAGTAAGGATGCGTCCAGTTGGGAGGAAACGTGACCTAATGCAGACCATCAAAAGGAGAAAATCATCTTTTTGTCATCCCACGGGAACCGTTAATTTTTCCGGGATAAAAAGTAGCCTATGTTACTCAGGGCTAATGTAGCATTCTAATGGTGAAAGAATTTTTCAAATCGTTCCAGTAGTTTTTAAGTTTATTCGATACAAACATACAGAAACACACATCTTTCCTATTCAATTATACAATACATACATACATTACATCACGCCTGTTTCCCAGAGGGGTAGGCAGAGACCACTTCTTTCCACCTTCAACGATCCTGACAAATCTCTTTCGCTTCTACCAAATTCATACATCGAGTCATGCACGCACGTCGGTTTCGGGTACTTAAAATTCGGCCATTTTCCAGTATTTCTCCGATTTGATTCGAAAAAGTACGCCTAGGGCGAACCCCTTCCGACCCTTCCACTCCCACCACTCACTTCTGTATATCTGTGTATTCATAATTTAAGTGTAGATTAAGTAAAGAAAGGATTAGTAAAGGAGTTTAGCCGTTTGATATATCTCGTGCGAAGTCAGGGCGCGTCGCTAATATCAAAAAAAACACAATACGTTTTCCGTATCCCCAAATTCAAACAAAAAAGTAAAGTGCATCCTAATGCACTAAAAAAATCCCCATCTCCCGTCTCCCTCATCGTCCATTTGCAAGAGAGAGACAAAAATACTTAATACCCTCAGTCAAATAAGCTATAAGCCAGATATTAGTTTTGTAGATCTCATATCAGATCTCATAAAAGCTTACTGTGCTACGAAAAGCACAAGTGCCACAGTAATATTAGACCAAATTCAACCTTTCATCTCCATAGTTATAAGGTCGACTTTTCTATTGCTATTTAATGACTTTGTGCCGCTTTTGGTTAGAAGCGTGTTATAGCTCTATAAAAAAAAGTATAATCCTCAGTTATCAATATGGGAATAAGCAAGGCGTTAAAAGTTTAGTTTTTAGGTCAATTTTAAAGAAGAAATGGCTGGTAGGATCGGGCGGATAGGACCGATTTGTACTGAGTTGTGATTCTCTCAAAAACGGCGGTGACGAACGAGCGAAATCGCAGCGGCCAGTTTAAGTAGTCCCGTCCGAGCGAACAAAACACATTTTAGCGCGTGCGTTTTCAATTTGGCAATATAGCTTCTGTCGATTATGATCGAACGTACGAGTATAAGGCGGCCTAATTGAGAATTAGAGTGGCTGGTAAAATTCTGTAGCTCTGCCTACCCCACTCTAACGCGTGAGTTTATGTTATGTACAGTCAGCATCAAAAGTAGCTAAGGTAAAAGCACCTATTATGGACAAAGCTCCAGTGATGAACATTTACATTTTTTTAATGAAAGCATTGCAATACCGAACATTTCATTCTAATATTTGTAATCCCGAATAATTTAAATATAATCTTATTGTTGCGCTAAAAGCATATCAAACTCGGAAGCTTATATTTATGGATTGTTGATAGCTGGAGCACTGTCCATAATAGGAGCTTTTACCTTAAGCAGAATAACATGCTCAAAATGATCTAGACACGACGTATTCTCTTGACAATAGAGTCGAGTGCAGATCATTTTGACCTCTTCGGTTGCGTAGCTACTTCTGCTGCTGACTGTACAAAAGTAGATGGAGCAAAATGGTTCCAGCTCAGCTTGTTACTGTTTTAAGAACCTGGCCTATTGTCACATTTATATTTTTGGTGGGTTCTATTTTACTAATGCTATCATATAAACACACTAACTAAACCGAAATATATTATAAACTAGAGGACGCCCGCGACTTCGTACGCGTAGAATTAGTTCCCCGCTACTCCCCCCATTTCTTCCCGTTGGGGGTCGATTTTAGGAAAATCCTTTCTTAGTGCTCACTTACATCATGAAAGGAACCCCTGTACCAAATTTCAAGTTTCTAGGTACAGTAGTTTCGGCTGTGCGTTGATATATAAGTCAGTCAGGTTTGCCTTTTATATATATATATATATAGAAGATTAAAATACACCAGCATTTAACGTTTAACGTGGCACGTACAGATAGAGAAACAATTCCTTTGTCCTTTACTGTTGACGTTACTTGTTAAGGTCGACGCTCACTAGACATTAAATTAATCTTCAAATTAAAATTATTTATTTAACAAAAACGCGATACACAAAAAAATACATTGTTTCAAGCTTAGATTTTATGTTCAACTAGCGAACTGCTCTCGCTTCGCTTCGGTTCTCGAATTTCGTGTACACAATCCAGAATTAATCTATATATATAAAAGGCAAAACTGACTGACTTATATATTGTGCCGGTAGGCACGTTTCGTAATTGTTATCGATTCACGTATTGATGAATTGCATTTAGATTAGACATTATCTGTACGTGTATCTAGCGCGCATTAGTTAGTACTGTAGTAAGTTAACATTGTATATATACGCATGTGTAATTGTAATTAAATTAGATTGTTACTGACTGACAAAGTGGTTACTCTCTCACCCCCACCAACATGGACTTCTCCGGTAAATATATCAACACACAGCCAAAACTACTGTACCTAGAAACTAGAAATTTTGGTACAGGGGTTAATTTCATGATGTAAGTGAGCACTAAGAAAGGAGTTTCCGAAAATCAACCACCAACGGGAAGAAATGGGGTGAGTAGCGGGAAACTAATTCTACGCGTAAGAAGTCGCGGGCGTCCTCTAGTTAGACATAAAAATGTTGGATGATTAAGTGGGTATTCCAGTTTCATTATTTTTAAAGTCGGGTGTGAAGGTTTTCATACGGTACCCTATTAGTAAGACTAGCTGTCCGTCCGTCTGTCTGTCTGTCTAACTTTAAAGAGCATGGTTAGAATCGTAAGAGATATTGGGTAGTTTGTTTTCTTCGGTATGTTTATTTTTATTTGGTAAAGACAACACTCATATTATTGAAACGTAATAATTTGATTTGGCAATGAAATAACATTCAATCCGAAATATAATATAACTTACTGTACCGTACGGAACCCTCGGTGCGCAATTCCGGCTTGCACTTGACCGGTTTTTTTTAAATACATCCGTTTGACATAACATCCTGCTCATTGCATTGTACCCGAATAAGAACTGCCCAATGTTTATTTATGTATTAAATAATGAATTAATATAAGTATTCGCATTGTTTAGAACGTACCTATCTAAAAAGCACACAGTCTTATTTGGCGCTACGAACATTATGTATTCGGTAGCCATCATTATGTTAAGCCCGATTTACAAGTGACGGGGCAGTTGTCCAACTGCTCTGTCTAACTCTGACCAAAATAGTATCATAAATATGAGGTAGGTTTTGGTTATGTTAGTCCTTCAGCTGGCCCGAAGGGCAAAACCACCCAGAAATAGGAGCTCCGCAGCGGAGCTCCGTCGAGCCAGTTAATTTGATATTCAAATGGAAATTATTGGTCAGTTGGACAAAGCAGTTGGACCACTGCCCCGAAAGGGATTTACATTGGTCAAGGACAGTAGACAGTGACAGTGGACAGTACAGTAGCATAAACCGATCTGACAGTAGCAAGTCAAGTTGCCTTACCAGTAGATCCAAATACACTCACCGGCAAAATTAAAGGAACGAAAAAAAGCTGTAATTTAACGTAACAATTTTACTTGATAGAAACAACAATACCTATTAATTTTTCTTACACAAAACCAATGTGTTCATTGAGAAGTCAGTCATTTTGTGTAAGGAAAATACATTTTCTTGTTTTTATCACGTAAAATTAATTGTGTAAAAATGACACCTTTTTTTTCGTTCTGCTAAATATGCCGGTGAGTATAGAATCGCTTTCTATTTTTTCACTCCACTGTCCTTGCCACTGTATTTGCCACTGCCCTTGACCAGTGTAAATCGGGCTATATCTTCTAAAATCAGTCCCAGTAAACGTCTACCTTTACCGTATAATGTAACAGTTATACGGTTTAACGTGGCAAAAGGTTAGCCTGGGGGTATTTAGAATAGCCTTAGCGTCCTTTGGTGCCGTACTAACTCAAACGGCGAATAATAGCAAATTATCTTACTATTCTGGACAAAGTGTGGTTTAAATGAATAAACAAATTAAGTTAAATATCTTGAGTAAAAAAGTACTTGTTTGGTTGTTCTTGAAATTATATTATTAAATACTAGCGTCCGCATAGATATTGATTATCGTTATTCCCTTGGGACTCAGTTTTTTTTTCGGTATGAAATATGTGCCATACTTCATGCGGAATTTCACATTAATCAATTGGGATAGACTAAAAAAAATTACTCATGGTTTTTACATTATAAATTGAAAGAATATGTAATTTTAAGAGACCAATTTCATTAAATTAAATTTGTTTTAATATCTTTATTTATTTAGCAGACATTTTATGGATGACATGATTATTTTAAATTATTTGATGGCATTTTCTATTAAATTACAACAATTAAATAATATCTAATGATAAAAAGTGATAGTAATAGTGTATTAAAATATACTATTTCAGGCGGTTTTCACCTAACCCGTAAGATACACCTAGGAGGGCTTCAAGCCGAAAACGAAAGTCAAACAAAGGTTAAATATACTTTTGTCGAAATATCAGAAATAGATAAATATTTCAAAAATTTAATAATGCAGAACGGCTTTAAAACCCCATTCCTGGAAATGGTTTCCGAATTATTGTAATTGTAAAAATATGAACAATCCCAATTGAAGAGTTAAACGTTAAATGTTGGTTTGGCAAATGAAAAATTTGGCAAATGATACATTTGACCAAAAATATTTTGGCCAAACGGCAGCCCCATATAAAGATTTAGAGATTTAGACGTAGATTTTTTAAGTGAAGCCCCAATAATCGGTCAACATTATTAACTACCTATACATAGACATAATTCCGATCAATACACGAAAACTGGGCAAACTTGGGCGACGCTACGCAACGACAATACGGCTCCGGCCGTAAATCGTGTCGTAAAGAAGCCGTAAACCGTTTATAAGCCGTTAGACGCACGCACTTGCGACTATCTGTTAAGACAACAATGTATGAAGGGTCAGAAGGTTTGACATGACATATTTATATAGGTAACTCATAATTTTATCGAATTTCAAATGACACACACACATACACATTCACCTGGGTACTGTCACGCCCTTATCCCAGAGTGGGGCAGGCAGAGCTACAGAATTACCAACAACTCTAACAAATTGTTGTTAATTCTATAGCCACATTTTGCACACATAGGCTATGATTTTTACCATGTGTATTATTAGTGACAGGTTGCAAGCCCACCGCTTATCAAAACCACAAGCCCTAAATCCCTTATAGCGCAATTCACACAGAGGGCGGACGCGGGTCGTGCGCCGAGCGGGTCGGAAGTTCGGCGGGTGTTTTAACATGGAGTTATAATAGAAGCATTCACACACGCGGCGCAACGGCACGGGCGTGGGAGCCGCTCCCGCCGCCCGCCACTACAAACAGCGCGGTCAGCAGGGTCTATCGCGGGTCTGTCGCGGGCATCCTTGGTCATAATAACTCGCATTGTCCGATAGGCATTCTCACAGAGCGCGTTGTAAATTCTACTCTAAATACTCGCCATTATAGATGAATTACCGAGAGCGTGGAATTGCATATGTAGTGGTCACATGTCTTTACAGGCATTCTATATTTAAATTTCCTCTACTTCTTATACTATCAGCATAAAAAGAGTATTGTTATATATTAAATAAGTAAGTACAAAAATAATGTCAGTGTCAAATTCTAAATACTTTTTACAATGCACTAAAATATACGTCTTATTTTATTGTACATACATACCTTCACGCCTGTAATCCCAGAGTGGGGTAGGCAGAGCCATAAAATTACCCAGAACTTTAAAAACTATTTTATTGGATACTCGCAATTTTCAGAATTATTTTGACTGGGCACGTGCGACTGTAAGTTACACAGTTTGCATAAATTATGGCAGAAAGTACCTAACAATGTTTGGTCCGATTGATAGTCAAAGTACCTAAACAAATAATTTTAACTGTCATAAATATTTTGAACTCGAACTATTGAAAAATGTAAATTCACCTTACACCGCTGCCCAATTCGTTGGAAAAGCTACAGGTGTATTTATAAAATTATGACTGAGAGTAAGAGTGACAAATTCAAAGCATCGAAAAAATTCCTCTCTCCGAGTAAGAAAAAGTTACGTACGGTCCGTCGGCAGTAGATGATTTTGATCAAGAAGTCATCAGGAGAACTATGTATAATTTTCATCTGTCCCATAAGCAATTTCCAAACTTAAATGCTTTCCTTTTCATGCGAACGGTACTACCACTACATATGCAATTCCACGCTCTCGGTAATTCATCTATACCATCCGATCCCGAATGCCCGCCTGCGGACCGCGGCGGACCCGCCACGTTTCGGCGACGCGCCCGCCCGAGCGGGGCTCGCCGCGGTCCGGCGCTATGTGTGAATACGACGACCCGCTCCCGCCCGCTGTGTGAATTGCGCTTAAATAAGTACGAGTGACGGACGCTTTCTCCACATTTTGTCATGCGATAAACACAACCATACTAGGCCCGCTGACGTA
Organism: Acleris cristana; assembly: GCA_948252455.1. Classification (NCBI taxonomy): domain Eukaryota; kingdom Metazoa; phylum Arthropoda; class Insecta; order Lepidoptera; family Tortricidae; genus Acleris; species Acleris cristana. The sequence goes on along the minus strand of OX411801.1, from coordinate 5,981,562 downwards.
GGTATAGCAACCGTAAAGGTGTCAATTGGTAGCCGACTGCACGCAGCAGCAGCAGACAACGTCGTCTGCTGCTGTGGTTTCTATGTATTTCTATGGCGACGCGTCGCAGCTTCGTGTCGCTAGCTACGGAGGGAATTTCATAGAGACACATAGACCAGTAGTGTCGCGACAACACGTCGTCTGCTGCTGCTGCGTGCAGTCGGTTACCAACTGACACCTTAACTGCAAACTAATATGAAGTTTTAACCAAGAAATGGGTATGAATTCCAAAAAACAAAGATGAAACTTCGACGAGTTCAATACGTAGGTTGATACCACGAAATCAGACTCAATATTAATTAAAGAGCCACTGATACGTTAATACATTAAATTGAACGCCAACGACGCCATCGAGAGTCAATTTTTAATGGAAATCAGTCACTCTGGCAATGAACCTGTACGAGTTTTCACCAAAACCGCTAATTAGAGTCAAATTACAGGATTCGAGTTGAAATCGGAATAAGTAAATACATTGCATAACAGAATGTAGCTAGGTATAGCCTGTGTCAATTGATATCGCCAAAGATATAAACAAATTAGTATTGTTTGACACATAACCTGTAATATTCATCAAGGGTGTTTTTATTTAAAACTAGAGCACGCCCGCGACTTCGTACGCGTAGAATTAGTTTCGCGCTACTCCCCCCATTTCTTCCCGTTGGGGGTCGACTTTCGGAAAATCCTTTCTTAGTGCTCACTTACATTATGAAAGGAACCCCTGTACCAAATTTCAAGTTTCTAGGTACAGTAGTTCAGGCTGTGCGTTGATATATAAGTCAGTCAGGTTTGCCTTTTATATATAGATTAGTATTGTTTGACACATAACCTCTAATATTCATCAAGGCTGTTTTTATTTAAAATATAGTATAATAAACAGTTATTTAATCTTAAACTTAATGTGAAAGTAAAGATGAAAATTACTAATAAACGTTGAGTAAGGGTGGTATAGCTATACAATGTTTTGTCCTTATCTGTCAAATCCAAATGTCACAATGACAGATAAGGACAAAACATTGTATAGCTATACCACCGTTACTCAACGTTTATTAGTAAGGGGGCAAGTGTATAAATCATTGCTAAGATCTGACTTGATCTTTAAAAGCATGTGATTATCGAGTAGTAGTGGTAAGTTGATTCATTTGATTGTGTTTACATCTCTGCCAATTTCAATTGGCACAGACTATACAGGGTGTCCCAGAAACCGACTTCAACCCGCCTAGGGCTGATAGAGCAGCTAAAAAGCTATCGATTTAACCCCTATGTGTGTTAAGCGATTTTTGTTAGTATCGGAGATATTGATCATTTTAAACTGAATTTTTGTAATTTTCCCTTATGTCCATGTTTCGAAAAATCATTAATTTCATGTTTTATTTTATAAGTTTTTCAGCTGCTTTTTAAGCAGTTATGAAATAAAACATGAAATTAATGATTTAAAAATTCAGATTAAAATGATCAATATCTCCGAAACTATCAAAAGTCGCTGAACATACATAGGGGTTAAATCGCTAGCTTTTTAGCTGCTCTATCAGCCCTAGGCGGGTTGACGTCGGTTTATGGGACACCATGTATATGAGACACTCCTTACCGGAACGGAACACAACCCTGCAAACACTTGGCGGGCTAAAATATCTCCTGCGATGGTTAATTTATTTAAACAACCTAACCTTACTTCCCATACGCTATTAAACTAGTACACTCGACTCCGTTACCACTAATAAGAAGATTGGAGCTAATTGCGCAATTACGCAGTCGACTGTACCCATCCCATTATAGAATTAAACTTTAAAAGGGGTAGGGTAAAAATAAGTTAGAATATTCTAGTTATAGTAGTAATTGGGTGAATTATCCATCCAGTGGGGGGGGGGGGGGGGGTCATAAATATAAGAATAAAGAAGGTTACTCATGGCTTCATTGGCTTCGCCCCGCTGACAATTTCTGACTTTCCCGGTGGAATTTTCAATTATTTTCTTTCATACAAACCTTGTCCTGACAATGACGACCACAACAAAAAAGAAATCAGCCAAATCGGTTCAGCCGTTCTCAAGTTATAGCGTGAGTAGCGTGACCAGGAGCAGGGGGTTAATTTTTATATAATACTAGAGGACGCCCGCGACTTCGTACGCGTAGAATTAGTTTACCGCTACTCCCCCCAGTTCTTCCCGTTGGGGGTCGACTTTCGGAAAATCCTTTCTTAGTGCTCACTTACATCATGAAAGGAACCCCTGTACCAAATTTCAAGTTTCTAGGTACAGTAGTTTCGGCTGTGCGTTGATATATAAATCAGTCAGGTTTGCCTTTTATATACATAGATTTAGATTTATTTATTTAGCCATTATTGCAAAAAAAATGTACAAATGGCGGACTTAATGCCTAATGGTGATGGTGGCACTTTAGTGGTGGTAGGAACTTGTGCAGGGTCCGTCCGGATGGCTACCACCATCTCTAACCTACCACCTTGCAAGTGTAGGCATTGTTGTGTTCAGCGGGGATAAGACAAAGAGTGAAATTACTAGCGTAGATGCAATCTTAGCGGTTGGGAACTCATTTGGAGTCTTAAGATAACAGTTTTAAGACTGTATTGGTCTCAGGTCCCAGTTACTTACCATTACGTGGCATGTTTGCTCGTTTACCGTCACCGTGACATAAAAAAATAATTATGAATTTGTGGCGCTTGCAGTGGAGACCATGGGACCTTGGTCAGCTGATATGAAAAGCTTTATTAAGGCCCTGTCATCCCGGCTCATAGACACCTCCGGAGATCCTTGAGCTGGTGCTTACCTCTCCCAAAGGATTGGGCTAGCTATCCAGAGAGGTAATGCAGCCAGTGTCATGGGGACCATGCCGCGAGCGGACCTGCTAGAGGGGGTGTTCTTTTTATAGTGGTGATTATTATTTACGTCTTTAATATTTGAGTAGCTTAGTTTTTATTTTAATTTAAATAAGTTTAGTTTTAACTTTTAATTGTATTATATTAAATATGTATCTACTTATGTTAATAAACTATATTTTTTTTAAGTGATTCTGACAGTTTAGTAAACTAGCTAATTCCCGCGACTCTGTCTGCGCAGAAAATTAAACAAAGCCTATGTTCATCGGGGATAGTGTGTTCTAATGGTGAAAGAATTTTTCAAATCGGTCCAGTAGTTTCGGATCCTATTCAATTCAAACACAATCAAATTTTTCCTCTTCATAATATTAGTGAAGATTCTTATAGTTGTTTACAAGGGGCCTGAAATTACCCGACACGTGACGTGAATAACCCGGCCAATTTACAAATTACGTCAAACTCGTCTGGTCTAGTGTCCCGTGTGTTTGCCGGGTTAGAATAGTGCCACTCCATGTCTTCCCGTGGAAATCATAAGAGACTAAGGGAATATAGGCTGTTAGGCGATGGGCTTGCAACCTATCTAATAATACACTGGTAAACATCTTAGCCTGATTGTGCAAAATGTGGTTAAAGAATAATCAACAAGTTTTTAGAGTTATTGGTAATTCTGTAGCTCTGCCTTCCCCACTCTGGGAATGAATGTGTGAGTTTATGTATGTATGTATGTGTCAAACTGGTAAATATTCAAATATTTTCACGATAGTACATCAATGGAAGACCGAGTAAACGCAATTGGAAGCCAAAAAAACGGACGCCATCTTTACAAGAATTAAAACGCTTACATTACCTGGAATTACTTTAGCCGACTGAAATAACTTGAAATAGTACGCGAACCTAATGCACCGGAAACCGGATACCTCAACGTGTTACAGATTTAGATATGGACGCAGGTAATTGCATTTATTATTAGAGTAGACGTTCTAAGAACATTCTAACAGGGCCGAGATTCTAGGCGCTAAAAACCATATCGTCTTTGAGTTGTTATCATATTGTCAACGTTTTGATAGCATTTATATTTACTTGACACTATACTCGAAACTCGAATTCAAGACCAAAATCCTAACCTCAACGGGCGCACATTCGCTGTGATTACTGCATTTTGGTTTGGTGTAGGTATTTTTATCAATAAAACTTACCCTAATATTACTGGTTACACGAGTTCTTATTCATGTTTTTATGAAATAATGTTAAAATAACTAAATAATCAAGATGGGAACGGTCAGATTTTGGTCTTGAATTCGAGTTTCGAGTATAATGCTGTCTTGCTAAAGCTGGGTCCACATTTGTATCATTTTGCCGATCACGATCACGCGTATCGTATCGAGCTCGCGTATCCTAAGTATGGACGCTCACTTTGGGCACACCGTATCACTACAATCGTCGCGTATAGGGGGGGGACTCACATTTTACCACTTTGGAAGTGTCTCTCGCGCAAACTATTCAGTTTAGAAAAAAATGATATTAGAAACCTCAATATCATTTTTCAAGACCTATTCATAGATATCCCATACGTATGGGTTTGATGAAAAGAAAAATTTTGAGTTTCAGTTCTAAGTATGGGGAACCCCCAAAATTTATAGTTTTTTCCTATTTTTGTGTGAAAATCTTAATGCGGTTCACAGAATCTACTTACCAAGTTTCAACAGTATAGTTCTTATAGTTTCGGAAAAAAGTGGCAGTGACATACGGACGGACAGACAGACAGACAGACAGACATGACGAATCCATGAGGGTTCCGTTTTTTGCCATTTGGCTACGGAACCCTAAAAAGTAAAGTCACAATAACCACAAATCATCTTGTCTATGTCCTCAGGGTTGCTGCACAAGATTGCAGAAGACAATGGGCCTGAGATTGGGCTTCTACTACCACAGTCAGAGAGCCTACTTTGAAAATCGTTACATTAGCTCCATGCCTGTCACTCGTCATTCGAGACTAAATCGAGAAAAGGGGATGTAGCTAATCTAACTTCAAACTTCAATTTTCAAAGTAGAGCCTCAGCCGGCCTGGGAGCTGATTTCAAGTCCCAGTGCGAAAAAAAAACTTGGCCTGAAATATCTAAATCCATACAATGTAACCAAGCAAGTAACTCTGAACCCCAGGAAAGGACAAGGGTTCTTTTTGTTTCAGAAAATTAGACAGTTTCCGAAGGAAAAGCGATAACTCTTTACACGTAAGCTGATATGATTGTGATGGATTTATGTATTCATATATATGAGCCTTGTAAACTAAGAAAATAGCTCTTATTGTTAGTTCAAGATACAAGATAATGTATTTGTCAGAAAGTGGGTGATGAAATGATTTCATGTTACAAAGTCTCACCACGGTCAGCCAATATCGGCAATTAATATAAGAATGTAACGATATAACTATTTTGGTTACAAATTCAAAATATATTTAATTTCAGTCTCCTTGTTTGTGCTTTAAATCCCCGGAATTAGATCAAAAAATCATTCATGAACTTGAAAAAAAATTCCTAAATAAGGTATTTGAAAAAAAGGATTATGAAAAGTTCATATAGTTTAATTTTGGCCTTCACTTAACACTACACTTGTCTGTAAAGGGAAAAGCAACTTCTATGTGGACGGAGTCACCGGCAATAGCTTTGTTCTCTCTAAATACTTATCTACATAGTTTTTGAACAAAATGGAGCATAGCCAGGAATCATTAGGTACCTACTCTATTATATGTATTCATGAATGGGAAGGCATCAAGTTTCATGCCATGGTCATACAAAAGAAACCTGAGAATTTGTAAAGAACAGTTTGTAAGGATCTGCAGTACCATACAAACTGTGCTGCTTTTTTAGTTGAAAAAACATTATTAAGGACACATTTTTGCTTTATACAAAGCCTTTAAAAAAGAATGTAATAATTTCTTATTGCCTTAATGAAACAAATAGGTACCTTAATATTCTAAATATATTAATAACAAGGGTAACATATTTTTTTTATCGCTGTTATTTAAGTTCCCTGTGCAAAAAAATAACTAATATTAAAACAAAAAACCTATAGATAGCTGCACTAATTAAGCTTGTTAGTCAAAAGTTCAAAACAAATTAAAGTATTATTCTAACAATATGATTATGAAACTATTTAAGTATATTTGTTTGCATTTCTTATGATCACATACGTAGATGATTTAATTTTACTATTTTAGTTATTATTGAATTTCTTACTATTGTTAAAAATAATAAACAAAGAAAGCTTAACATAGTATGTCTTACAATAACAAAATAATCTCCACCTCTTAAGCTCCTTGTTTAAAACAAATATGCAATGGAACAGAGGAAATAAGGTGTAATTTGGCTACATAAAATAAATAATCCTGTTTTAAGTTTTTACCTAGACCATGTTCAACAAAAAAACTAAGCTTATTTAATTAAAATTGCCTTAGCAACAGAACAAATTTGATAAAACCCAAGGAGGAAAAACCGTTTGAAAATATATTATAATCGCTAATTATAATGAATAAGGAAGTTGATAAGACTACCGCAGGAATTAAATAATAAATTTCTGAATAAAAAAGTAGGTATGATAAACAAATCATTAATTTGTTCTGCAATGTGAGCATCAAATTACTTTTACTCTTTCAAAGGGCATGAGTCTATAAAAGGTTCTTTATAAAGGGCACAGTTTAATCTCTATGGAATGTAATTCAATATGCTGCATATAAAACCTGTTCTTCTGCTCAGGTTCTGAAACAGGTCCTTTTGCTATTCTCAGTAGGCATTGGATTAAAATAATCCATTCACAGAGGTTTCTCTTACAAAAGATATTGAAATTAGTATCAAAAACAAATAAACTTAATAAAAACCTTTTGTACACGAATATAGGCTAAGCCCTTAAAAGCCAAACTGCCGCGACTTCAGTAAATAAAATAAAAGTATGATTATAAAGATGACATCATAAAAAACCCGATGGCCTTTAAATATAAAAAAAAATAGAGCCGGTTTTTTTCTGCGTCAAAATGTCAAAGCACAATAGAAAGATGTAAAAGCTCGATAATAATGGATATTCACGCGATTTGATACCTACCATTGTGTTTATCTATTTTATTGTTGTATTTTGAACACGACATTGCATGTTTAATGACAAAGGGGTTATTCATTATTTTTTAAACACAAGCACGAAACTTGTCAATTACGTTTATAATGACTATGGCATATTTACCTGGGGTGAAAACAAAAAGAAATTACGGTTATTTTTGGTACAAAATTACATAATTGTTTGGTTTATGGCATTGTTTTTTTACCTTGAAAGGACCTAGGTTTTACTGATTGTGCCAACGCGATAAAGTTAAGTTAAATTAGTGTTTTGTTTACTTACCTGTTATCGATAGAAAACTTGAATGAATGCACAACAAAACTTCTAGTTATAACACCACATTCACACACTAAAATCACTTTAGTTTAAAAAAAAACACGTTGTTGTGAGAAAACTTTGGAAATGCAATAATAACCGGTGAGATATTGACCCGCTCCTTTATGGCACCATAGGGAAAATATGCATTTTTTATTAACTTATATCGATTCCAGGATACTCGCCCTTTTACGAACGTAAGCTCGCGTAGCGTTGTCCAAACGATCCGGATCGTTTATGTAACAATATAACCACAAGCACCTTGGTAATTTCATTAATAACACCTAAAAATCGATGCCACAACACAGTTCACTACAATTTGAACAGAAGACTGCGGCGGCGTGTGAAATTCATTACTTTACTACATAATAGTCGTATATTATAACGCGTCGTCACTGTCACACATCCTATAAGAACTGAACAGTGTAATTTAACACTTGTTCACTGTTTAAACCGATTTCCGATGTCATATTTCTAAGATATTGTATCAAACAATAAAAACGGCGAAGGAGCGGACGCTACGTCCTCCTACTACGCGAGTTGGCGATGACACTAAAATCGAGATAGATGTCGCACTATTCGCCGCCATTATAGAAAATGGCGACCGACACCAGCCGTCAAATAGCCGCAAATGAAACACAACCATAACCCAATAAAATACAGTTTAAATTTGAGTAATGGTTATAAGCCATTATAGAAGTTTTCGATTGTATAACACGACTAATTTAAAAACATCTAAACCACTTGCATAACGAGTTACATGCGATGTGTTTTCAGAGTGTTACTATAATTCTCAACTGTATCACTCTCTCTTATTATTGCTTTACGAGAGAAAAAGGGATGTGTATAATTTGACTACGCGTGCGCGAGCCATGTCCAATTTGTTACTTCGATAAATTCGTTACAGCATGTTAGTCTTTAATACGTTGTGATAAGGTTTATAGATTATTGTCGTAATTAGCCATATCCAAGCAATTAATCAAATCATTTTCATTGTTCAATGGCTAACTGAAACTAACGTTTTTTTTACAGTTTTATGTTATAACTAGAGGACGCCCGCGACTTCGTACGCGTAGAATTAGTTTCCCTCTACTCCCCCCATTTTTTCCCGTTGGGGGTCGATTTTCGGAAAATCCTTTCTTAGTGCTCACTTACATCATGAAAGGAACCCATGTACCAAATTTCAAGTTTCTAGGTACAGTAGTTTCGGCTGTGCGTTGATATGTCAGTCAGTCAGTTTAGCCTTTTATATATATAGATTATCGAGAAAATTAGGTAATTGGTATAACATAATATATTAATAGATTGAATATTTTACTACTAAGTACATTTAAGTAATGTTTTTGACAAAGAGACAATTAACTCGTCCCTTTTTAAATAAAAAAATTGAGTAGGTAGAGTATGAAAAATCTTCACTATGATTATTTACTTAACCGTCATTAACAATAACAAGTGCGGCTGTTAGTGAGACTTACTGCCGTACTCAGAGATGTCAATTAAATATAAACAAGCATTCAATTTAATTGACGTCTCTGAGTGCGGCAGTAACACTGTTGACACCATCTAGGAAAGAAACGCCAAGCATATAATGACGATGACTCTTGACGACGCTTTTAGCATAGTATAAGTTAGCCTAGTAAAGTTGTAGTCTCCGGCCGTTTAGGAGTTTCTATTACCTATTGCTGATCGGGCGCTAAGGTTGCGTCGATACTTAGGTACTCCCTTACTAATAAACCTTGAGTAATAAACGGTGGTATAGCCATACAATATTTTGTCCTTATCTGTCAAATTCAAATCTCATTATGACAGATAAGGACAAAACATTTTATAGGTAGCTATACCACCGTTACTCAACGTTTATTAGTAAGGGGGTTAGTATACAACCAAACGCGGGAATGGCGCGGCCCCGACTAATCCGGCTTGGTCCGTCCTGTTGAGTATGCTTGTGGTGTCTCGCGGTGCGTACGGTCGAGGCACGCACACATGCAAGCAAGCGATATACCTTTATTTGAAGACGAACTAGGTACTGTTTTTACTGTGCTACCTGCCAACGTAGCTAGTAGTTCCGGGTTCGCTTTCCGGTAAGGGCAAATATTTGTGAGATGAACGCGAGGATTTGTTCCTGAGTTTTGGATTTTTTCTATATGTGTTTAAGTATGTTTTTATATATAAGTGTGGTTTTTATCGTTGTCTAGTACCTATAGTACAAGCCTAGAGCTTAGTTTGGAACTAGGTCAATTTGTATGACATTGTCCCCTGATATTTTATTTATTTACATGTACCTAGCTCATTCTATTGTCCTATTGTAAGACATTGTCAAGGACCACAAAAAAGGTCTCATAATAAGTTATTGAACGTTTCTTATTACACTTAAACTGTTTTTGATTTACGAGTAAGTTCTAAAAACAAAGGGCAAGCAGAATTATGTTGACGAAGCAATTTTCATTTTTTCCGCTTCACTTTCCTTGCGTTTAGAGTTCCGTATTCAAAAAGACCCTGCTTACCGATTAGGTACAACTAAAAAAGATATAAAAGAAATACTTTATTAGGTGCTAAAATAACATCTGTACGATTATTCGTAGTCACGAAAAAGCAAGGTTATACTTCCTTCGCTCCAACAGGCCCTACTTGACATCTGTAAATCCGGAACGAAATATAACATATTATTTGTAATTACTTATGCCTTTATTTTGTAACATATTATTTGTAATTACTTACCTATATGCCTACTAAAATATCTTATTTAAGTTGCATAATTTAGATCTTTAGATATTAATATTGCTACACCCTAAAAGGGTCCATATGCACCACTTTAACCCCCTTACTAATAAACGTTGAGTAACGGTGGTATAGCTATACAATGTTTTGTCCTTATCTGTCAAATCCAAATGTCACTATGACAGATAAGGACAAAACATTGTATAGCTATACCACCGTTACTCAACGTTTAGTAAGGGGGTAATTATCTTGTAAGACCAATATTGTCAATACCATGATGCAATCAATAAATTATTATTATTATTATTATTATTATTATAACCAAGCGTGAAATACACGGAAGCGGCGCGGCACGGCGCAGGCAAGGCGCAGGCGCATGTGCCGCGCCTCAAACCTTTTTCATACAAAATGTAAGAAAGCGTCAAGTCAAGGAGAAGGCATGTCTTCGCCCCTCGCGCTCCCTCTCGCTCTATCACCTCTTCTGTATAATTTAGCATCGCACCTGCGACTTTTCCACGCCTTAACGCGTCCTTACCCGCGCCGCGTCTACGCCTTACCTGCGCCGCGCCACTTCCGTGTATTTCACGCCTTACCTACAAAAAAAAATATTTGAATAGTGACGTTATTGCGGTTTAAGACTACGCCGAGCGTACGCCGGATGTACAGTGGCGCCATCATAACAGTCATAACTATTATTGTGTTTTCTAATAAAATAAAGTATTTTCTTGAAATCGGACGGTGCATTTTTGTACTACAAATGAAAACACAACTTATAGGACATATCACCTAGTTTAATAACAATTGCCCTTTGAGTTATCAACTTAACGGAAAAAAGTGGCCACCTTTTCCCGTTAAGCTGACTACTCATAGGGTAATTGTTATCAAAGTTTGTTACGTATCCCATAAATTGTGTTTTTACTTGCGCTACAAAAAAGCATCGTCCGATTGCAAAGAAATTCTTTAGTTAATTAGAAAACACAATAATAGTGATGAGGGCGCCACTGGACGGTCGACGTTTGCTCGGCGCAGTCTTAAAAGAATAAACTTTTGTATGAGTCCCTTTGTAACATAGTGTCACTGTTGAATTAACGGCGCTTGTTGTGGTTTATCACGTAAATTTATTCTTTTTCTTTTTTTATTTCTAACATCTTGAAATTCGACCCAGTTTTTTATGTTCATAAAATTCAAAATATTTACTGAGTAAATAGGCCACATAAGGGGTCCTTTACACATAAGGGGTCGGTAACATTGAGTGAATCTACCAGCACTTCGGACAAGACCATCAGTGCGGAGAAGAAGCGCCGCAAGAAGCTCCAGCAGAAGGTCATTTTTAAACATAATAATACTTAAAAGTAAGTTAGTAATAAGGTAATCAATAATTATTTTGAAACTAGTACAAATAAAATCATTACAAGCCATGGCATGTCTTCTTTATTAAGGCGATAATGTAACAACGGAACCCTCAGCGCGCGTCACGGCTAATTCTAATCACAGTACACACGCAAAGAACATTGGATAGGCAATTAGCTAACTGAGCGAATAAAAAGGTATTCGGCCTTTGCACAAAGCAGCGCTGATCGCCGCAGGGCGTCTGTTGGCGATGGGAAAATTAAAAAAAAACTGGTTACGGGAGAGTTTAGCGATTTATTTAGTTGTAATAACTTATTTTTTATGTAGAGTAAGTAAACGGTGATTTTGGCATGGCTTGGAAGTATTTCCAGCAATTTAAGGGACAATATCACACAAATAGGGAATATGCAAGATTTTTTTTATATCGCATTTCTCAACAAAATATGAAAATGCCGTAATAGAGATCACCAAAAGTTAAATTAATACGGTCATTATCATTTGTCCGAAAATCCTGTTTCTCTGAACCCATACAGAATATTTAAAGAGATAATAATACCTATATCTCTGCAGAACCCTGTAGGTTTTTTTTTCTGTGTTGTCGCCTTCAGGCCCAAAGACTTAAGTCCTTGCTTTTGTTAGCAGGATATTGAAACTTATATTTGAAAGGGGCAGAGATGAAAATCCCTTCCGGAGACCTGGGAATGGAGGGCCCAGGTACTGCCGGGCTCGCACCGGCTAAAAACACCAATGCCCCTTGTTGTGAATGAAGTTAAAAACTCCCGCGGATACTACCCCAGCCAGTGCTGAAAGGCCCTGACGGACCTTAACCCTGTAGGTTAGGTTAGGTTAGGTTAGTTTTATAACAATCCAGGGAAGTTAAACGGTTTCAGAGAAAAATGATTTTCGGACAAATGAAAAAGAGGACAAAAGTTTTTCGAACTTAAGATAGGTACCTAACCCAAGTAGCATCATAATACTAAGGACGCATCTACAGGACTTTAAAATAAAAATGGGGTTCCGTACTCAAAGGGCGACTGCGAACGCTACTGAACCCACGTCATCCGTCCATCTGTCCGTCTGTCCACCCGCCTGTCCTACCTTAGGGCTGTTCCTATCTCTTAATTAATTATGGGTCACATTACAAAATATACGAAGCAGGCAGGTAAAAGTGAAAACTAACAGGGTCCCCTAATCCCCTTAGAAGAAAACGCAATTTTTATAGCAAAATGTGCAGGCTTTTTTCCTAAAATGGCGGCTACTTATGGTGTATCCCTTGTTTTTGAATATTTACTTGATCACCTCTTGGTAAACGCAACAACTGTCGCTAGCCATACGTTGATAAAAGCCGCGATTAGAAAGGGATTAGAGGTAACACATAACATAACATAAACTCACGCCTTCATTCCCAGAGTGGGGTAGGCAGAGCCACAGACTCACCAACAACTCCAAAAACTTGTTGATAATTCTGTGACCACATTTTGCACAACCAGCGGGCTTAGCACGCGAGGTGAGGATTTTACGTAAAAATTCGTCAAACGAGATTTAGTGTCAAATATGTCTATTCCATATTCTAACGTAAGAGTAAACGTTTAAGGTTTTAAATAAAAGTGTAATTTGTGTGACTTGAGTCCTTTTATTACTAAGCATCTTGAAGTGGGATTTAATGTCATGTGTCATTTTCGGTATTGCTAATTGACACTAATTCATGGATAACGTCAAATCTGACAGTAAATCTCGCCTCGCGTGCTAAGCCCGCAGGCTGTTATCCAGTGTATTAGTGACAGGTTGCTAGCCCATCGCCTAACAGCACTACACAGCCTTTAGTCCCTAGTCGTCTCTTACGACATCCAATGGAAGACATGGAGTGGCAACATTCTAAACCCGGCACCACACGGCACAGAGGTGACAGTTTTATTGAAATACTTAAGTACGTCAAAGTGCATATCTGCCGTCCAACGGCAGAACGCTGCAAGTCAAAAATCCTAGTTTTGAGAAAAACGCGTTTAAAGGTTTTTATGTTTCACGCTACAAATCACCTATTAATTATTGCTTCCAAGGGTTGGTGGTTTTTGCAATTTATGAGTATTTATTCCTTCTATGTAGCCGAATAGTCAAATAATGATTAATGAATATCATTAATATAATATATGCGATAAAGTGTTTTGCCACAAGAGCTATTAGAAAAAAAACGCTTCAAGGTCTGGGAAAAACGCTATTAGTTGTAAATTAAAGCGTTTTGCCGTGTTTATGAACTACTTATGATGTTTTGGCCTTTTCTCATCTCGCTTTTCTCTTTTTAAACGACTATACAAAATATTATTACAACTATACTTGCAGTGTTTTAGTCAGTTGAAATTGCCTTATTATATTGGGATTTTTACTATAGTCTGTTTATTTTATATGATGTAGGTAGATAAAAACACAATGCTACAAAAAAATAAGCATTTTTTAATCAATAGACGGACAGAAATTACTTTCGCATTTAATATGAGTATGGATAAATTTTAATACTTAAACAACTTTACATGTAATATTAAAGCGTCTTCCCACGACTTCGTACGCGTAAAATTGAGGGAATAGCCTTGCAAACGGTATCCTGTACGTTACTCCAAGTTTTAAGCTAACTCCATTCCGAATTTCATCAAACATACATACACGCATACATTCATCATCACAATCTATCGCAGTTATAATACTACTAAATCTGCGTAAAATGATGTATGATGTGTTAAGCCAAAATATAAGCCAACTCCATTCCGAATTTCATTAAAATTCGTTTAGTAGTTGTTGCGTGAAGCATTCACAAACATGTATACCTATATCCTCGCAATAAAATAAAGTACCTACTAAAGATATATAATCTCTCATTTTCGCCATCGTCCCTTTCCACCCTGTATATACCTACTTAAACATAAACAAATTGTTAAATTTTGTGTGAATCCGTCACCAATTTAAACGTCAACTTATTAAGGAGATCACACCGGGGTAATCACGTAAAAATGGTCGAAAAACGCTCGACATATTTCACGGAAGTTTTATGTTTAAACGTAAACTTCTAAGTTGTTTTCTTGTCATTTTAAACACTCACTGTCAGTCGTCACTATATTATTAAACAAAAATCAATCAGATATTTATTTTTCACCCGCAAAATGCCCGCAAACGTTACCGTATATCGAACGACTAGAAAACAAATTACAACAAGTGTGTCATGTTTCTAATTCGATTTTTTGGAAACGAAACTGTATTAAATATGCCTACCTCATTCTGTAAGCTTTAAAAGTCAATGTAACTGTCTCTTTTTCTCTTTGTTACCGCGTTTTGCCGGTGATGCAGCACATAGATTAAGCAAAACGCTGCAAGTGGAGATAACGCGTTCAGACTTGCTCGTTCCTCGTTCCGAGGTAGTGGCCATTTAGTACTTGCAGTGTTCTGTTATGATCAGTCGACATTAACGGTTTTGATAGAAACATCACAATTGCAGTCATGGTGTTTTGGCTAGTTTTATGCAGAGTTGCCGCGTCTTGACAGATTTCTGCAGCCTAAACTAGAACATATATTGAAAAGGTCTTTAGTAGGTATGATAGAAGCACTCATGAGGAATCGTTTGATGCAAGTTAACACAAAACGCTGTAACTCGAGTTGCAGCGTTCTGCCGTTGGACGGCAGATATGAACTGACAGCTATTCCAATCCCAAACTAATCGCGGTTTCATATCATAATACATTTCGTTTGTTTTTTTCACTGTCTCTGTTCTAAAATAAACTGCATGGTCTTAATTTTTAGTACGAACGATTTCATTGTTTCACTACTAGTGCCATCTATTGATCATTTTCACAATGTAATTCAAAAGCTCATATGAGCAGTGCGTACTGTTTCGAGTAATAAGTCCTGCTATTCGCCGCTAGGTGGTTCTTAAGTTAACGCTTATATTCTAGATTCTAATAAAATAATATTTCCTACAATGAAGTCAATGAACATATTTTTTTTACGCTAAGGTTTATGTAACCGCCCTTCCCGTCCGTAATGCTTCGTAATTATTTATTAAAGGCTATAGAAGTGGCAATACGGCCCCCAATTGTTGGTTACAAAGAAGAATGTCACATGCAATACTTTTCTTGCTTTACTGCCCTTGAACACGCAAGAAGGGTGTTGTGATGTGTTTTCTGCATTATTAAACGTATCCACAGACCAACTATACTCATAATTCTACCAGGATCTCATGACAAAAAAGGGAAATAAAAATTTATAGCTTGCAACTCGGCAACAGGATTTGAAAGTCTTGATACTTGAGTTTCCAAAATAAATATCTAGGTTGGTGTTTCATCCGAGCATTGGTTAAGAGAAGGGTATGGAGCTAACGTAGCTGCAAACTTCGATTTTCAAATTAGGGCCTCAGTAACTCAGCTCAAAAGAATGTGTTCGAGGCATGCTTTTCATTATAATTTTGTAATTTGTACGTCGTTGACAACTGTCAAATGGGCCTTTTGCAGCGGAGGGAGTATAGGGGACTTGGAAATATGTGTGTAATAAATTAAATAGATTTAAAACAAACTTTGCAGCTGCATTGCAATACCTATTATTTGCTATAATTTAACAAAATTAAAATAATCATTGTGCCTTACAATATTTAATGTGTATATTTTTATCCCATACAACAAACGTGTTTTTTTTTGCCGTTTTTTGCTAATGTTGTATAGATAATGGGACGGAACGGAACCCTTCGTGCGCGAGTCCGACGCGCACTTGGCCGGTTTTTTTACGGATCAGCAGGAACGTGCCACTAGTGCCTGTTTCACAAATTACAAGCGTAACTCTCTTTCTAGCAAAAGGAGTTAGAAAAAGACTTCCGCTTGTAATTTGTCACTTGTAGCTTCGTGAAACGGGCCTCAGGTGCACGTTTTATAAAGCTACAAGTAACAATTTTCCAGGTCTACACTGGCTGGTTTTACTGGTCGAGGCTGTGTCAAATGGAAACTTGCAACCTGTAAATTGTATTTTGTAGCTTTATAAAACAGGCCCCAGCTAGATTCGTATAAGTATTCCGGGAATTCAATAAGAATAAGAATATTTCGAATATTGCCATTATTCTATTTTATTCATTTTCATTCTCATTTTCGGTTTCATTTGGTCACTAGTAGATCAATACTCCTGAAAACTGCCCCCTATTTCATCAGGCTAGTTGACACTAAAATAAAAGCTTGTAAAACTAGTATCCGGGCCAAAGAAAAGGTCAAATTTTGACAGAAATCAACATACTCTTATAATCTGTGGAGAGAGTTGCAGTGCTGCCAGATTCATATGTTTTCCCTATACTTAAGGGTATTTTTAGGTTGTCGCGGTTTTTCAAGGTTACGATGTTACTATAACTGTTTTAGAGGATTTTCTGAACGTTTCTCACAATTCTTACAAATGGGGCCCGTTTCACGAAGCTACAAGTTACAAATTACAAGCGGAAGTCTCTTTCTAACTCCTTTTGCTAGAAAGAGAGTTCCGCTTGTAATTTGTAACTTGTAGCTTCGTGAAACGGGCCACTGGTGTTGTTTTTGTTGTTAAATCAGACAATAACACGTCCTAATTTGAAGGAAACTCTTACGAAATTGTAGTTAAGTTCAATGTATCAAGACTACCGTATGACCTAAAAAACTTAATGTATAAATTTTATAACCAAAGCAGATTCAACCATCATATAATATGGTTGCAATTAGTAAAGGCGTTTTGTCAGTGATGCCACCATTGCCATCATTTGTAGCAGTAATGTAGCAGTATAATTAATTTTCGTGACAAAATGGAAAATTTATCTTTTGTTAGTTCTTAGTCCTTTTTTCGACACTTTTTTTGAAACCTACTCATTAACAAAAATCGTAAGAGATTTTTATCAATCGTATTCTAGAAACTGGGTAGGGATTTTATGAAAAAGTACACCTAGGGGGGAAGGAAGGAGGAGTAAAATCTGGCAACACTGGAGAGCTGTTCCGATCAATGAATAAATAAATAAAAAAAAGTTCGAGTGCTGTAAAACTTGTAAACAGCGGTTTTTTTTGCTGTTACTATTGGGTTTATCTATAAAATGGATATATTACCACCAAAACCGAGAAGGCAAAAAAATATGACGAAGGAGGAGTTACTTAAAATGGATAAACAAGTAAATACAATCATTTTCTCCTTTATATGTTACTAACCTAAACTGTAACATATTTTATTAATTCCAAGCGTATATTTCAGGAATTGGTTGATAAAATAATGCAGTTAGAAGCCCATAATGGACAGCTTAAGAACATAATCAGCAGAAACTTAAATAAAGATGAAGTTACTGTTAAAAAAAAGAAAAGACAATTTGATTTTAGCAAGTAAGTGTTAAGCTATATTTTATTTACTCATCGAGCCGAATCGGAATTATGTGTGTGTAAGATGACCGGAGAAATTACTGGCATAGCCTACCTAGCGCCCTTTGTCCTTCTCAGGGAAGAATAACTGAGTCGTTTTCAAAAATATTGTACATAATTAAAGGCTTGATGAAAACAAAATCACGATCGCATCCTTTGTGTAACGAAAGTTAGTCATATTTAAACTATATGGGTAACTTTCATTACACAAAGGAATCAATTAAGTTTTGTTTTAATTAAAGCCCTTAACTATGTAAATTTTTTTGAAAACGACGCAAACTTTTATAATTTTTCCCTACTTAGATGTAAGGCGCAATGTTCCTGTGATTATAAAATAAATTCCTGTCCATACTTTTTAATAGGGAATTTGCATGGATTTTTTAAATCACATATCTTAACAAAATATGGAAATACCGTAAAACAGATAACTAAAAGTGATATTAAAATTTAAATCGGCCAAGAATTATGTATGATACAAGGGTCACACTTACCCACAAAAACAAACGTTGTCTCTCCTGTGGTCAATAGTTAAAGGCTTGTGTGTATGTAAGTTATGTTTTAATTTGATAGGATTAAAGCAGATCTGACGCCTTTTATGTGGATATGGGTAAAGCCAAAAAATTAGGCCTGCAAAACGTTAACTTTGGGTATGTCCACAGGAAAGATGCTAACCTAAATCTGCGTATGACCCACAAGCATTTTAAACTGCTAATTAGACAGCGATTAGACTGAGACATCTGATATGCACTGTGACATCATGTAACAGGCTGGCCATATAAATTTCATCTTAAAATCTATTTAGCTTGAAAGAGATAGGAACAAATCTTTGTTGGCTTACCTATGTCTCAGTTTTAATAGCTATTCAAAAAATATTGTCCTCAACTGTTTGTTACATGAATCAGCATTCCCGATTCTGTCATTTTTACACGACTGCCCTAAAAAGGAGTGTAATGTTTTCAGGGTTCATGTATATGTATCTTACGATTCTTTATTCCACCATAACTTCTAAACACCTGAGCCAATTTAAATGTGTTTGGTATCGTTAGAATCGTTTCAACATCCCGGGTGATATAGGATACCTAAACTGTTTTTTCAAAAATTAAAAAAAAAATTGCAAAACAACAATCATTCTAACGAAGCACTCAAAAGCTTAAACCTACGGGACGCACTTATGTTCTGTAGGAAAACAAGAAGATGGGATTCATGCTGGATGGGAGCGTCACCAGACCAGTAACCTACGGCTCAACCAAAGGGAACTGGGCGGAATGACTGGAGGACCGATCAACCGCCCGCCTGATCCGACCAGGCGCCCAACTCATCATCATCATGCCATTAAAAAAATAATTTGATAATTTCAGTCGCAGCTCTCGCCGAGTTCTCCTCCATATTCTATACCTCGGTTGGGAATACCAAGGCTTGGCTGTGCAAGAGGACACCATCAGCACCATAGAGCACCATCTGTTCCACGCCCTGAAGAAGTCCTGCCTGATTGAGTGCAGGGAGAAGTCGCAGTATCATCGTAGTGGCAGGACAGATAAGGGTGTCAGCGCTTTTGGGCAGGTATGACTGTAAATTCATACATAATAATAATAATAATAATAATAATATAGCCTTTTATTTCCAGTTCATTCAGTTTTTTGTACATATTACTTATTTTAACTTTTATTATATTAATTTAATTCTATTTCATGCATTTAAATATTTTTTTTTAATGCTATTTAAATAATTATTACTTAATACTAATTGCATGCATCTGGTACCGGAATATCTTTAGTTTTTATTGTCCTGGATAGCCCATTTTTGGGCAAAGGCCTCCTCCATATCCTTCCAAGTTTGCCTATCTTTGGCCAATCGCGTCCATGTCGCTCCAGCCACTAGCACGATGTCGTCGCTCCAGCGACGGCGGGGTCGGCCGCGGCGCCGCTTGTCTTCGCGCGGCCACCAGTGCAGTACTCGCTCGCTCCAGCGACCGTCCTCTGCGCGCGCGGCATGTCCCGCCCAACGCCATTTGCTTCTGCACGCGAGGTCTGCTGCGTCTTTTAGTTTGGTTCTGGCTCGTATCTCTGTATTTTGGACTCTGTCCTTCATTCTTAAGCCCAGCATGCTCCTCTCCATACTTCTTTGGCACACTCGAAGTTTGTTGATTATTTCCCTAGTGAGTGACCAGCTCATACATAACATACATTAAATCACATCTGTTTCCCAGAGGGGTAGGCAGAGACCACTTCTTTCCACCTGCTACGATCCTGACAAATCTCTTTCGCTTCTTCCACATTCATACATCGATTCTGTGTATTTCTTTCATCAATCTTCTTTCACACATCCATTTTTCATATATGGCATTTTAATCATGACATTAAATAGACAAGGTACCTACTAGTGTATACATATTTATGAACTCGACTGTGCTTTAATTAATCTTCGTAGACATTACAGTCTATTACGATCCATTAATGGATCTGACTATAATATTTTTATTTATTTATTTATTTATTTGTTAAAATATAATTACACAGCATTGCAGTTATAAACCAAGGCACCGTGAAATTAAAAGTAAAGTAACAGGAATATAACACGACAAAACAAGAAACAAACAAAGTTACACTGAAGAAAGATGAGTATCCATCGTCTCACAGAAATTCAAGCATTCGTCGAAATGTGTGTTTACTAGAATCCATAGATGGATCAGCGTCATTCAGCGTAAATAAACATAATAGTTTCTTTAAATCTACTGACAATTGCAAATGTACAAAAAATCCATTGAAATCTATATAGAAAATAATTACTGTTTCAAATTAGAAAAACAAAACAAATTCAAAACATTTATTTGACTTAAACACAACAGACATGGTAAAAAAAAGAAGAAACAAGATTAAAGCAGAAATGGAATCGTTTCACTGTAGTGTGAAGTCAAATAGGACTGTGCGTGTGTGTGTTTCCCTTGGTCTATAATTTTTGACTTTTTGAAGGTGTTTTTTTTTATAGCACTTATTTTAACATTTATTTTACGAAGGGAAAGGTCGGGTTGTAGAAGGTGCCCTTTCATAATTTCTGTTCTATTTTCTATTGTTGAAAGCAAATTCGCCCCTTTTTTAAATACGCCACTCTGTAACTGAAATTAATTTTGCAGGTAATTTCAATCTCTCTTCGTAGTAATATTAAAGATGATGAAGACCTATCAAAAGAGATACCGTATTGCAAGATATTAAATCGGTTGCTGCCTGGAAACATTAAGGTGGTTGCTTGGATGCCAATACCGGACGATAAACCGGATTACAGTGCCAGGTAATCAATATCGAATAAATAAATCGATCGAATCGATCGCCGCGGACAGTGCAACACGGGATCATTAATAATAATATCATTATGCTAATATGCACATGCCCTGGGGCTCTACTTTGAAATCAGTAATTCGAACTTCGGATCGCCCCGTCACTTTCTTGCGAATTAGTGACGCGTCGAGAGCAAAAGGAATAGCAATAGACGAAGTTCGAATTACGGATTTAAAAGTAGAGCCTCTGGGATTTTGCCGTCCAATTTTTGCATCATGTGACTCGAAAAATTGCTACAATGTTATTAATGAATGTGGTTAAAATTATGAATGGAGAAAAATACAAACGAAAAAAAAGGAGAAGAATAAATGAGTGTTGTGTAATTCATGGATGGGAAAAAATGCGAATGGAAAACACGTTTCAGGAAATAAATGATTTTGAGAAAATTATTGTAACCAATCGTGCCTGAGAGTGTTTTTTTGGGATAGAAGGTTTAGGTTCACATCTCGACGAGATAGGACTAGGTACCAATACGACCAAATCTCAAAAAGTCTGAGTTGCTAAATTACCACATAGTTTTTTATCTTATGACTGTCTTAGAAATGGGGACGAAGCCCCGCATGGCGGGGCTCCTATTCCTTGGCAATTTGCCCTTCGGGCGTTTGAAGTTACCTAACCTACCTAGTACCTAACGTAAACGAAGTGGTCATTTTGCAACTCGGACTTTTGAGATGTAGTCGCCAAGCGATCTGGTCGTATTTGCTACCTAGTCGTAACGAGACGTAGACCTAACGCTTCTACACCATTTTTTATTCTTTGACCTAACAGATTCAACTGCACCAAACGCCAATACAAATATTATTTCCCGCGCGCCTCGCTAGATGTCGCCGCGATGCGCGACGCGTGCGCGCGGCTCGTCGGCTCGCACGACTTCCGCCATTTTTGCAAGATGGACGTCGGAAATGGCGTCACTCAGTTTATAAGGAATATTATCAGGGCGGAGATATTGCCGGTTGAAGAAGAGGGGGATAGTCGTAAGTGTATATTACTCTCTTATACGATACTAGAGGACTCCCGCGACTTCGTACGCGTAGAATTAGTTTCCCGCTACTCCCCCCATTTCTTCCCGTTGGGGGTCGATTTTCGGAAAATCCTTTCTTAGTGCTCACTTACATCATGAAAGGAACCCCTGTACCAAATTTCAAGTTTCTAGGTTCAGTAGTTTCGGCTGTGCGTTGATATATAAGTCAGTCAGTTTAGCCTTTTATATATATAGATAATGCTAGTTTAGACTACGCCGAGCGTCCAGTGGCGCCCTCATTAATATTATTGTGTTTACTAATAAACAAAGTATTCTTGAAATAGGAGGATGGTTTTTTTGTTGTAGAAATGAATACACAATGACAAAGACAAAGATTAAAAACCTTTAACCTTCGTGTAGTTAACTTAACGGAAAAAGGTGGTAAATTTTTTCCGCTAAATTACTCACTCATTGTTCAATTGTTATTAAGTTATATCATATACCTACTCCATAACTTGTGTATTAAATAGTAACAAAAAACCATCCTTCGATTAAAAGACAATACTTTTGTTCATTAGAAAACAATAATATTAACGGTTACTTACCGGGTTAGAATAGTGCCACTCCATGTCTTCCCGTGGATGTCGTAACAGGCGACTAAGGAAATAAAGGCTTGTAGTACTGTTTGGCGATGGGCTTGCAACCTGTCACTAATACACTGGTCTTCTTATGGCCGAACCCTATATTCAAACCGCGGATAGATAGGCTTACTTCGGATTAAAATTTGACACATTTTGTATGGACAAATGTCAAATTTTAACCTGAGGTAAGCCTTATCTGTCCGCGGTTTGAATATAGGGTTTGGCCGTTAGTGGTGATCTTAGCCTAATTTTGCAAAATGTAGTTACAGAATTATCAACAAGTTTTTAGTGTTGTTGGTTATTCTGTAGCTCCGCCTACCCCACTCTGGGAATGGGAATGAGTTTATCTATATCTATATATATAAAAGGCAAACCTGACTTACTGACTTATATAAGCTACACAACACAACATAAATTGTCAAGACTAATGTCAAGTAATGCAGATAGTGTTTAGTTTATCTGATGGCCACTGAGCGCTGTTAGTTGCGACAAGCATGCATGTTGTTTTTAATTTTTTAATTTTATTTCATTGTTTGTTTGAAATGTACCTTAATGTCTGTATGGCCTTCCGTGTTTTCACCGAGCGGCTCCAACGGAAGACCAGCGTTGGCTTCACAGCCAGCACATGCTGAGTTGGGACCGTTTCGCAACACTAGCACTACAGTCATCTCTTTTCCTTTTCTCTTTTTTTTTTGTTATTTTTTCTTGTCTGTGTGTTATTGTTGTGAATAAATGTTTTACTTACTTACTTACTTACTTACTTTATATCAACGCACCGCCGAAACTACCGTACCTAGAAACTTGAAATTTGGTACAGGGGTTCCTTTCATGATGTAAGGGAGCACTAAGAAAGGATTTTCCGAAAATCGACCCCCAACGGGAAGAAAGGGGGGGAGTAGCGGGAAACTAATAATACGCGTACGAAGTCGCGGCCGTCCTCTAGTGTATGTATATAAGTGGTATGTTTACGCCGAGCACAGTGGCGCCACTGTGCTCGGCGTAAACTTAAGAAATTAGTTAGATATTTTTACAACCTTATTAACTGTCTATTTCAGCATACACAATGTACTACCTACTAATAGAAGGCAACGCGTTCCTTTGGCACCAGATACGGTGCATCATGGGCATCCTTCTCCTGGTAGGAGAACGCAAGGAGACTCCTGAGATCGTCAGCGAACTGCTGGATGTCGAGGCTCACCCCAGGTATTTAGGCCCGTCTATTGCTATCCATCTTGCGATTGCAAAAGCCGAGCAAGCATGTCGGACCCAGTGATGGGCAAAAATTAATCGACTAACGATTAACGATTAAGATTAACGTATTTAATCTCGATTACCGATTAAAAATTTCGATTGATCAATCTAAGTCGAAACTTTCGATTGATTTATTCTCGATTAATTTAATCGTCGACTAATTCTCAGCGACAAAATTTTTAATCGATTGATTAATTAGATTAATTTTCTGTCGATTCATATTAGGAATAAGTAAGTTTCTTTTGTAAGTCTATGTTTCGAGTTCCGTGGACAGATTGCTACAGCTTAAGGTATAGGAATAAAGTGTTTAGTTTATAGACATATTGAATTTTTGTAACGTGTTAATTCCAATTTTTAATCGAGAATTAATCGTGAAATTTAGTCGATTAAAATGACCGTCGATTCGATTAATGCCCATCTCTGGCTCGGACCATGGCTGTCCCCTCGTTTCACCGACACTTGTTTAAGGTAGTTACCATCCAGAGCGCATAATTTTTTTCCATCATGTATGCAGTAAAACAACTGATATGGCTTACCTATGTACCTGCGCAGAAGACGAATTTTCGAAGCGCGGGAACCAATCAGCATGATCCACGCGTTGCGCGTCTGTATTCTGTGCTATTATTGGTTACTAGGGACGCCATGTTGACGCGCGACCGTGTCATTCAGTCAGCCGTGAGTGAGATGGATAAAATAGATGCAATTTAATTTGCACCTTATAACTATTACGTACAAGTCTGATCGCGGCTTTTAATCGTGCTTTCGGAAATCATCGGATCGTTGTTCGTGTCTGCGCGAACGAAGATTCACGACACGCCATATTATTTGTGTTCTAATGTACTTAATTACGTCGGCTATTGTTTTTTTTAGAAAGCCCCAATACAACATGGCTCTGGACGTCCCGTTGAATCTGTTCCGCTGCAGCTACGAGTTGGAGCGAACTGAGAGATGGATATACGATATAGAAGAGCTGAGAGTAGTCATATCTCAGCTGCAGAGCCAGTGGACTGTACACAACGTCAAGTAAGTATGAGAGGGACTGACAGAGTATTATTTATAGTTTTAAACTTAGCTCTATTTGTTGACCGTGTGGTGCCGGGTTTAGAATGTTGCCACTCCATGTCTTCCCGTGGATGTCGTAAGAGACGACTAAGGGACTAAAGGCTGTGTAGTGCTGTTAGGCGATGGGTTTGCAACCTGTCACTAATACACTGGATAACATCTTAGCCTGGTTGTGCAAAATGTGGTCACAGAATTATCAACAAGTTTTTGGAGTTGTTGGTGAGTTTGTGGCTCTGCCTACCCCACTCTGGGAATGAAGGCGTGAGTTTATGTATGTATGTTGTTGTCTATTTGTTTAGGTAACTAACACCCGTATTCACAAACTATGAGGTCTCACAGTGCTCATGAACGCACAGGGTGGTTCAAATCGTCTCATAAACAAAAGGTCGGTCGAAAAGGAAAAATCACAAAGCTGTATTGAACGCAGTGCGTTTACTCAGTGAGGGATCCCTTAAGTATTGTTTGTGAATACGGGTGTAATTATTGAGGCCGGAATTTACGTTGCAGTTTTGAGCTATCATAGGGACTTCTCGTCTATCGACTTCCGATATACATATGTATATCGATAAATACAGAATACAATATTTAAACTTACAATATACAGGTTACAAGTTTCCATTTGACACAACCTCGACCAATGACGACCAGTGGCCCGTTTCACGAAGCTACAAGTTACAAATTACTAGCGGAAGTCTCTTTCTAATTCGTACTGCTAGAAAGAGGGTTCCGCTTGTAAATTGTAACTTGTAGCTTCGTGAAACGAGCCACAGCCATTTGAGCAGTGTTGCCAGTTTAGACCTGTAAAATTGTTACTTGTAGGTTTATAAAACGTGCCCCAGGTGGCCTGTGTGTTTACCTTCTTCATGCCTTAATAAAAACAACCTTGGTGAAGTAAAAGAAAACATAGTTTTTTTCACAGAACATTAAAAACAGTCGAAGTGTCAAGTGGGCGTGTAACGTGTGGCATAGTTATGCGGAGTTCCGCATAACCTACCATACTTTTGCTGCGATCGCTTATTTCGATATTTCTAAAATAGGAAATAAAAGCATGCCTTATTGTGCTATTTTAGAGGGTAAAAACGAAAGCCGCACCAAAAACATTTTCCATGGTGGCGTGTTGTTTTTAAGATAGTTTGAGTATTGGCGACAACAGGTCTGATACTAAGCGAAGCTCATGTCACTTCCACTGTTTTTTCTATTCCGTGGTTTTTTTCCAGGTCAACAATGATTAAAGACTTTCTTCAAGAACTAGAGAAAGAGTACGAAACCCTGCGTAAAAGGGACGAAACGCCGAAGAGTAATGAGTTAGAAGGAGACCAGATAACGTGTCACGCGGATTGCTTACTGCAGGGTGTCAAACCGAGGGTGTACCAACCGCTTTTGAAAAGAGTTACTTGTTGTAAGTATAAAATTATGTTTTCACTTCTCATGCTCTTAAAATGTTACTTTAGTCTCTGCACATCGGGACTAAAGTTCCTTTTTAATCTCTAGGGATTAAAGTAAAATTGTTTTAATTTACTTTGGAATCCCCTTAACATCCAATCACGGTGTTTGTGAATGGAGGATTTATTGCTATTTTCAGTCTTTTTGTATAGATCACAGAATAAAGACTAAAGGCAAAGAAGCCGTGCAATAAGATGAACGTTGCACCAGCTACTTGTCTCTACTTTATAGATTACATTTTGATAAGAGGAAAAGAAACAAAAACTAGGTGTCTTTTCTTCTTTAATCTGTCATGATCAGACGGTGAAGAAACGTCAAATCAACGACCGGTCTTCTTTGGCGTTACTTTCTTCCACACTGGTGCTTAAAGGTCCAAATCACGCCTTGTCTCTTTCCAACTCACTATGAAAACCATAAGTAAAAGGAAGTCAACCATAATGTATTTTCTGCCTATTTAGTACGGTTTCTATGCCTCTAGTTTTTATTCTGTGGTATAGACAATTTTTAGCGCGTGGAAATAACCTCAAAATGACAACTGTGAAAAAATACAAATAAAAATGATTTAATTTCGTGAAACACGATTAATGATTACGAATATGAATATATTTAATTATATTAAGCATGAATTCATTTAATTATGGTTGGTCCAATTAGTTTTAAAATAGTTTTCAAGTTTGAACCTGTTGGCTAAATATGCAAGCATTTAAAGCGGCACTTAACAAAAAAATAATAAAAGAAAAGAAAAAAACCGCGGAACAAATTTGTAAGAAACTTTCTTATAATCAACTAGCTTTCCGCCCGCGACTTCGTCTGCGGATAGTCAGAACTTCTGTTAAAAGTAGGTACAGTTATAGTTCACATCACCTAAAAAAGCTTTTAAAAAAAGTCTAGAGCGTGAATTTTAAGTAAGCGGTCCACATAAACAACTTAAATTTTATGGCTCTAACATTTAAAACAACAAAATTGACATACAATGTAAAATAAATTCACTGCCTCTCTTTCACCATTAAGTTTTTTTATACGATTCTAGATAAATTTGCCATATATTCTATACAAACAATTAACCCACTTAGCAGAAGATTTTCGAAAAACACCGAAGCTGAAAATTTTCTGTAGGTATGTAATCGTAGTCTAATACCCATTTTCATATTTTGCAGGTATGTAACTTTGAATATTACATAATTTCGATACAAACCTTACAGTCAGTAGTCTTAGATCCCAAGTTTTTCCCTTTAGTTATTGTTTATTGATAATGGATTTGCTCTTAACTAACTATAAACACTGAAGATTCAATCAATCAATCAATCAACAAATCAAAAAAACAAACTCCTATTCAAACTTTCACCCTCTTTTCACACTGTTAAGGGATTGTTTTAAAAAATGGTTATTATTTAATTTATATTGGTGTTGATACCGAGTTTCATGTATCTAACTTCAGTCATAATTTTAATTTGTAGGTAGGTAGGTTTTTTATAGCTAGGTAAACATTAGGTTATCTTAATACCCCAAATTTCTCACTTCAAAAATGACCAACTTTCTACCAAACTACTACCCCCATTTAACCACCTTTGGGATAGTTTTTTCTAAATCGCCGAAAATAACTTTATTTTGTTTATAAAAACAGTAGCGTAAATACACATTTCCACATTTTTTCCTTCAAAAATTATCATAATCCCTTACAAAGTTCTACCGCCAATTTACCCGTAAGTTTTTCAAAAATCGCCGAAAGCAATATTTTTAATTTATAACTACTGTAGCCGTTACAACATTTTCCACGTTTCTCACTTCAAAAATCTACCATACAATTTTCTACCCCCGTTTTACCTCCTCAGAGGTAATTTTTCCTGAATCGAGCATTTCTACCAAGTTTCAAGTTAATCAGAACATAAAAGTATTCGTTCCTATAGAAACTTTGCAACCCCCTTTCATCCCCCAAGGGTTTGAATTTTAGTTATCACGTGACTCATTGTTTTCATTGCAGAAGAAGCATTTCTATCAAGTTTAAAGTAAATTTAAGCATACCAAATTATTTTTTCCTAAACAAACTTTGCAACCCCCTTTTATCCATAGGGGTTGAATTTTAGTAATCGCTGAAATACTTGTCTCATTATTTGCATTGAAGAGCATTTCTACCAAGTTTCAAGTTAATCAGAACATACAAGTATTCGTTCCTATAGAAACTTTGCAACCCCCTTTCATCCCCCAAGGGGTTAAATTTTAGTAATCGCTGAAATACGTATCTCATTATTTGCATTGAAGAGCGTTTCTACCAAGTTTCAAGTAAATTTGTCTCTAAAAGTATTTTTTTCCATTCAAACTGCAACCCCCTTTCATTCCTCAGGGGTGTGACTTTTAGTAATCGCTGAAATACGCGTCTCATTATTTGCATTAGAGTATTTTTACCAAGTTTCAAGTAAATTTGAGCATACCAAATATGTTTTCCTAAACAAACTTGGGTTGCAAAGTTTGTTAAGGAAAAAATATTTGGTATGCTTAAATTTACTTTAAACTTGATAGAAATGCTTGCTCTGCAATGAAAACAATGAGTCACGTGATAACTTAAATTCAAACCCTTGGGGGATGAAAGGGGGTTGCAAAGTGTACTTACGAACGAATACTTTTATGTTCTGATTAACTTGAAATTTGGTAGAAATGCTCGATTCAGGAAAAATTACCTCTGAGGAGGTAAAACGGGGGTAGAAACCCTCTAGGGGTTGAAATACGTGTTTCATTATTTGCATTGGAGAGTATTTCTACTAAGTTTCAAGTAAATTTGATCTTAAAAATATTTTATCTGTAAACACTTTGCAACCTCCTTTCATCCCTCTAGGGGTTGAATTTTAGTAATCGCCGAAATACGTGTCTCATTATTTGCATTTAGGAGTATTCCTACCAAGTTTCAAGTAAATTTGATCATAAAAATATTTTATTTATACACACTTTGCAACCCCCTTTCATCCTTCTAGGGGTTGAATTTTAGTAATCGCTGAAATACGTGTGTCATTATTTACATTGAAGAGCATTTCTACCGAGTTTCAAGTAAATTTGACCATAAAAGTACATTTTCCCATACAAACTTTGCAACCCCCTTTCATCCCTCTAGGGGTTGAATTTTAGTAATCGCTGAAATACGTGTCTCATTATTTGCATTGAAAAGCATTTCTACCAAGTTTCAAGTAAATTGGACCATAAAAATGTTTTTTCCCATACAAACTTTGCAACCCCCTTTCATACCTTTAGGGGTTGAATTTCGAAAAATCCCTTCTTAAACGACGCCTCCATTACAAAACCAACTACCCGTCAAAATTCCAACTTTTTATCTTTATCGGTTTGGGCTGGGCGTTGATATGTCACCCGGGACATTGCCTTTTATATATATAGATAGATATTGTAAATGTGTATAGAACTTCGTCAGTGCTGGATTGAGCAAGCCCGTCGGGGCCCATAGCAAATTCTATAAAGAGACCCCTGGGTTTGTTTTAGGTTACAGGTTGTGACGGTCTTTTTTCCACAACTGAGCGACTTCGATATGCACCTATTTTGCGTGGGTGTTTGTTTTACATTATTCTGGTGGAGAATATCCACTGGATTATTCATCTTATCGTCAACCCTGATGCATACACGCATACGCATACTGATGTAAGTACTAGCATTTTAGAGGTTAGACGTGGATGCGCGGGGCCCGTAGCATTTGCTACTCTTGCTAGGTACGTGGCTAATCCGGCACTGAACGTTGTTTTTTTTCCTCGCATTCAAAGTGAAAAGTAGAGTGTTTAACGCGAGACTAAACAACCATAATGACACTCGAACTATAGCCACTCTCGCTCGCTGGCTCGCTCGCGTGGCTAAACATCTCGTGTCATTATGGCTTGTTTTAGTCCCTTGTTGAACAATCTACTATTATTTATTTATTATATTACTTATGTGTATTATTTATTGATATATACAATATATAATTTGAAAAGGATGGATGAAAGAAGATTACAGAAAGAGATATACAGAGCGAAAGAGAGTGAGAGAGTTTTTAGAACCAAATCTGAGAAGTACTGGAAAAGGGCTGAATCTTAAATACCGGAAACCGACGTGCGTGCATGACTCGATGTGTGAATGTGGAAGAAGCGAAAGAGATCTGTCAGGATCGTAGCAGGTGGAAAGAAGTGGTCTCTGCCTACCCCTCTGGGAAACAGGCGTGATTTAATGTATGTATGTATAAAAAATGGGTTACCTTTCTTTCGGCGAAAATATGTTTGCCAAATGTATCGTTTCCCAACTTTTCATTTGCCAACCCGCTTTGTTTTCTGTAAGCGTAAATACATTTTATTTTATAAAAACTACCCTAACCTATAGGTTTCTACACAATGTTACTGAAATAAATTCCGAAAAATTTATATAACTTGGGTTGGCAAATAAAAAAGTTGGGAAATGATACATTTATTTGGCAAACATACTTTTGCCAAACGGCAGGCTCCCATAAAAAATATAGGTATTTAATGACATTTATGATGCATTTATGGCAATTTCTTTTAGTGATTACATTAATATTTTTGTTTTGTTTTCCATTGTTGTAGATATTATGAAAATCTAGGTCTGTACATTTCCAATAAAGAAGTAAATTAAAAAAAAAACGAAGACTTACAAACCTAGTTTTTCATAACACCTACAATATATTCAAAAATCGTGGAAATCGGACGTGATTTAAGGGGGTGAGAAACGAAATCAAGTTGGATTTCCACGATTTTCAACTGTTCAGTGGCTATTCGATCACAGACAGCTAATGATTTTTATACACAACAAAAACATGTAATAAACATTTGTTTTTCAGCCAGCCTGGAAGAACGCATTGAATACTACGCGAAGAAAAGGAAAGTTTGCGAGGAATCATAAATAAATATTCTATTTACTTTTTTGTTGTTTCCTTTGTTTCTTTTTTTTGCTACAGTAAAAAGCTAAGTTTTTTCATGTTTCATACTCAAGTAGGCCATTGTTTTTTTTAAAAGCGAGTTGAAAGTGATGCATGTCAACCCTAGGGAAGAAAAGTAATTTGAAAAAAGAACTATGTCAATGAACCTGTGCAATAGCAGAAACCTATACAGCCTGTATACAGCCTCTTTGTAGTAACTAGTAAGTTGTTTTTTAAAGAACTATATTAATGGACCTGTTCAAAAGCAGAAATCTATGAAAATCTGCTACGCTCTGTAGTAAGATTATTAATCTCTCGAAACCCGATACATACAGCGAAAAAGCAAAACAGTCATTAGTGTCTTAAGACAGAAATCAAGTACTTTTTGAAACTGGCTCTCTGGGGAGCCGACGGGTCTCGAAAGGTTAACCTCTTGTCTGTGTCGCCTCGCATAATTTTGTACCCGTCGTCTGTGGGACTATGACGTCATCGGTGTCACGTAACAGAGTTTAAACGCTCCAGGGTTGAAATCAGTAATTCGAACTTCGGATCGCCCCGTCACTTTCTTGCGAATTAGTAGAGATGGGCCGACTACGGATTTTGCCGACTAGCCAGTCGGCCGACTGATCGGTTTTCAATTTGCCGATTAATCGGCCGACTAGTCGGCAATGCCGATCGTAGGATTTTGCTAAGTCCGGGTGAATTCGGAAACGGTCGCTTCGCTTCGTCCGTCGCGGTATTTGTTACCTACCCCTACAATGCGTTCATGTTTTGACCAGTTTTGTTTACGTTTTTTCTGTACCGGCGTGTTGCACGACCAAAAAAACCATTAAATCCTTAATTATAGTAATAAAACGAACTACCTAAATGCTTTTTATAACTATGTCGAAAAGAAAATCGCGTGTGTAGACATTTTTCGACGATATTGAAGGTGATTTCTTATAGGCAATAAAGTGCCGAATATTCGGCATTTTTTGCCGACTAGTCGCCGACTAATCGCCGACTAGAAATGATGCCGAATAGTCGGCTTTCCCGACTAATCGTCGACTAGTCGGCCCATCTCTGCGAATTAGTGACGCGTCGAGAGCAAAAGGGATAGCAATGGACGAAATTCGATTTCAAAGTAGAGCCTCTGAGGCTCTACTTTGAAATCAGTAATTCGAACTTCGGATCGCCCCATCACTTTCTTGCGAATTGGTGACGCGTCGAGAGCAAAAGGGATAGCAACCGACGAAGTTCGAATTACGGATTTCAAAGTAGAGCCTCTGGCTCCATGTTTCGAACTACTGAATATTATCTATGGAAGATTGATATTTTTCGTTTTTTTTTACAAGCAAATTAAAATCCTATCTTCAAGCCGGTAAAGTCCATATTTAAATAAAACGATTAGATCACTTCTATACTGATCCTTATCATACTCGGACGACGGGGACATTTAGGATCCTTATCATAGACAGACGAGAGGTTAAAAAAACCTAAACCAGGGGCTCTACTTTGAAATCAGTAATTCGATCTTCGGATCGCACCGTCACTCTCTTGCGAATTAGTGACGCGTCGGGAGCAAAAGGGATAGCAATAGACGAAGTTCGAATTACGGATTTCAAAGTAGAGCCTCTGTACCGAGCCATGCCACAGAATAAGTAATAGTACAAGTCATGCTAAAATCTTATACAATACAGCCACTCTTTGGTAAAACTATACCGAGTCTTAATTTTACACAGTTATATTATAAAGTTTCCTCATAGTCGACATGAAAAGTATTATGACAAAGCAAGTTTATAAAAGCAAAAAAAAACCACATGAATTTAGCACAAACAAACAATGCCTTGTTGCTGAAAACAGTGACATACAGCGCCATCTATCGCCAAGTAGCGAAACCTTGACAAACAGCTGTCGGGGTCATGACTTTCTGACACTTCAATAAAAAAATAACCGCCATTTTTAAAAGCATTGTGTATTCAAGAATTCAAAAAAGTATTAAATTAATAGGTCGATTATGATATTTATGATCAATTAGCTTACATATTCATCAAAACTAATCAGGCACGCGCCGTGTTAGAAAACGAATAAACTTAATTCTTTGAGTTTTTTTTAAGCCATGAAGTGTCAAAGTATCAATGGTGAACCGGTAATGCACACGCAACTAACTTTTTTAAGGGTTATTTACCATAATAACAATACTACTCGTGATTAAATCACTTAACTTAAGAAACTACAAAGCGGTATAATGCCTTTGACGCAATTCTCTGCTGTAGTTTCAATTTGTATCGGTAATCGTCGCTGTAATTATAATGGCATTGTAGATTGTAGGTGCAATGAACACTATCGTCGTCCGAACCGGCTAGGTGGTAAGCCACTTCACAATCCCGCAACTTATGAACAGTAAAACAGTTTTAGAAGGCCGCTCGGCGCGGGCAGCGGTCTAGTCTAACGCGAGCACAAACAAATACAATCTAAACTAAAAGTACGATTTATAATAAAACTTCACTGTATACAGACCCAAAATTTTAATTCCTCAACATAAAGTTTTCGAAAAAAAAAGATATTATCCGGCTAAGTAAATGAGACAGATGAAAACAATAGTTTATTCGATAACTTACGGCCTATTAATAAAGTCGGTTATTGTAGTAATTGTTTGACAGTTCAATGAAAATATTTACGCTAGATTTCCGTAGTTTGTTTTTGTTTGTTTTAATAGTAACAGTTTGTAACTAGTTCTTTTTTATTGTTCTGTTTAGAAACTAAGTGGTTGCTCGGTGGATGCATAATGTAGTGTTCCGCAAAAGTGTATAAGGTGTGTTTACCTTAATGTTTGAAATTATGCGAATGTATTATTTATCAAGCCTTATACATGTTATTTCATTATTTAAGTATTAATAACCCCAATTAGCTGTATTTCGTGTTCAAAAGAAGAAACAAATTGGGCTATTAGTTTGTGAAATGTAACCTCAAATGTGAATTCCTTGTTTGTGTAATAATTTGATAATTTAAATTAAGAACCTTTCTTAAACTTTTTAAAAGTATTAATGTTGTAAATATAGATGTTCTTATTGCGGACTTAGTACCAATATGGATTCTCTAAGACTCAGTTAATACAAAAAGAAAAATACTCTAATGTTTCATTGTAATTAAAGTTCAAGTCTGTCTGAATAAAATTTAGAAACCTATTCTTTATGTCTAAAAAAATATAAATTATTAATTAATTCATTAATAATCCATAATTTGACGGACTAATAAGGCAGCTAAAGTGTTGCCAGATATGTTACAAAGTTTAATATTGATGAGGTTGTGTTGTTTCTGTATTAATTCAACCTATAATGCTTGAGTTAAACTGAACAATACTATGTCCTTACCATCAGAAATACAGAATACAAATAAAGACATGATAAATAAGAGGGATGGAATGTTTGAAGAGTTATATGAGAAATAAGAGAGTTAATACTGAGATGACGGCTGATAGAGATGTTTGGAAGAAAAATGTGCTGCGCTGACCACAAATGACTGGGACGATAAAGATATGATAAAAATATCTAATGATAAACCTAGCAGCTGTGTTACCATTGATGTGTTCCAGTGTAAGGATAAGACAATTGTGAAATGACTGGCACAAAGGTATTTCATCTTGGTCCTGCGGGTTGGAAATGCACTTGCAGTTTTAGATCCGTATATACAGGTCTTAACTGTAATAGCCATCTCTAGATGCATCAGAACTGTCGGTTCATTTAATTGAATGCGACTTCTCACGAGCATCACCCAAGATTATTATTACGTCTCTTAGGATTGCATTATAAGGACCGCAGTCTTGCGATTGCAAATGTGTATTGATAAAAAGATGAAAAAAGATGTTTATTCAGTAAGCAGGCCGCACAGGCACTTTTACACGTCAAAAAATTTGGTCTCGGAATCCCCATTACTATCAGTTAGTCCGTGTGCTTATTCGCATTCTCTGCACCGTTGCCAAGCCGAAGCACTTAGATGGAATGCCTGCAGTAGGTCAAAGGAGAAGATCGTGGTAGCGATTCGGTTGGACCCTGCACCGCTACCTACCCTATCCTATCCTACCCTACCCTATCCTACCCGCTAAAGAGTTGCTTATCACCAACAATTGTTATTGATAACCTACCTATTCCAACCCCTGCTTATGACTGTTCTCATGAAAAATGTTTGGTTATTGAAATAAAAATACCATATGTCTATGCTATAACGTTTATAGCAACAATACCTCTACTAAATTTTATATCAATCCGTTGAGGAGTTAAACCGTTACTATTAAACAAACGAACACAATATTAATAAGTAATATTAAGATTGTAGAAAGAGAGTGCAAACTTTGATTTTTTTTGTTTTAAACTGGACTGAAACTGGGTGTTTTTTTATTCCAGATATGTCAATGAAATTATTTCTTAACAAAACCTATCAACAAACTATTAAATCTATAATAACATTTATATAAATATGTGAACTACTTTTAAATACATATTTTTAAAGCCGTGTCTTGCTGATAAATTATTAGTTAAGTATAAATAATGTGATAGTGATGTACTTAAAAGCCTAAGGCCAGTATTAGTGTATTTTTGTTATAAACTAAAATGGAGCTACAAAGTGTGATGGAAAGACTGACTTTTATTGGTAAGTATTATTGTATTATTACTTAAATAAATATAAATTTTACAATGAATAAGGACTATTTTTTTTCGGAGGTAAGTGTTTGTACAGGGTGTCCGGCGGCAGATTTATGTTTTTAAAGTTTAATAAAAAAAAAACTATTTTACATATCGTTTTAATTTATGTCTTGAAATGCAGATAATTATTGCGGATTTCACTTTTTTAAGATGATGTCGTCCAAATGTCATCCATCGAGCTGCCAACACTGCTCGAAACGGAGCCTAGTGTTTTGCGCCACACGGTTTAGTAGGTTTGGGTCGATCGCACCGATTTCCCAACGAATATTTTCTTTTAAATCTTCAATCTTTTGCGGATTTTTGCCATAAACTTTTCCCTTGAGGAAGCCCTATAAAAAGAAATCCATAGGACTTAAATTAGGCGACCTTGGAGGCCACAGGATGTCCCCATAGCGACTGATAACTGTTTTGGGGAAAGCTTCACGAACCAAACACATGGAAGTTCTGGCCGTATGTGGGGTCGCGCCATCTTGTTGGAACCATGTGTGTGACGAGTACGACGGGTGACCTCGCAGTTTTGATACAAAGCGCACCAAACAGTAAACCGAGGACAATGCAGTGGTTTTTGGTGTTTCTGTCGTGGATTCTGAGTTCCCGACGCCCAATAACGGCAGTTCTGCTTATTTACGTGCCCATTCAAATGAAAATGGGCCTCATCACTCCAAAAATTGAATTAACAGTTCGGAACTTCGCTAACATAACATCACAGTTGTTTTTCCGTGTAGTGAAATCATTATCTTTCAACTGTTGCACAATTTGAATTTTAAAATGATGGAAATTTGAATACTTTTTAAAATTTTATGGACGGCTGCGTCCGGAAGTCTCAAAGACGCTGCGCGCTTCCTTATTGAAAATCGCGTATTTTCACGTAAGCTATTTTCCACCATTTCCACACTTTCCGGCGTCCTTGACGAGCGACTAAGTCCGGGTCGGGAGGAATTCCTGGCCAAACCAGTTGCGCGAAACCTCTCTAACCAGGTCCGAATCAAATTAACAGTTGGTTCATCACTTAAGCGGCGAATTTTATAGTGCGAACAACGCGCAATAATACAGAAATCGTCACCCTGAAAAAACGCTTCGACAGCGAACGAGCGAAGCTCTCCTGACCACTGCGACATCGTGTCTAACAAATCCGCACGATTGGTGATTCTAATGATGCCCCCCACTCCCCCGCACCATTTATTACTTTTTGTAAAATCGAGTTCTAAAATGTAAATCTGCCGCCGGACAACCTGTATATTATGTAAGTAAATATTATACATGGGTCTGTAACGTCTGCCATAATTATTTTCGGTCATAATGTGTTCTATGTCATAATTATCGCAAGTCATAACGTATTTTATTAAGAAACTGTAAACTATTTCGAATTTTAAAAAATCATGCTTATTCTAACCTAGCCTAGCCTTTTAGCCTAGGTATTTAAGAAATTCTGAAAAGTTTACAGTTTCAGCGATATAAAAAATTAGGGTGTCATTCGCGATCCATAATATTGTTTGTCCTAATCGTCTTTTGAACTAATTTATCGTTTGTCCTAAACTGGTTTTCAGCTGAGTCAGACAACTTTTTAAGCTTTCCAAAAATACCTGCGGTTAGGTTAGGTTAGAGCACAGAACAGAAAAAACAGTAGAAGTGTCAAGTGGGCGTGTAACGTGTGACATAGTTATGCGGAGTTCCGCATAACCTATCATAATTTTACTGCGATCGCTTATTTCGATATTTCGATGTTTAGATATTTCTAAAATAGGAAATAAATCCAGAAGCATGCCTTATTGTGCTATTTGGAGTGTAAAAACGATAGCCGCACCAAAAACATTTTCCGTGGTGGCGTGTTGTTTTTATGATAGTGTGAGTATTGGCGACAACAGGTCTGATTTTTATACCCACGGAAAAAATGTAAACAAAGTTACGTCACTGTCAAAGTGACATTTCAGGGGATCTCAAAGTACGGGCCAGCAAGAAATAGTACATTACAGCACAGACCGGGAAATAGGCCGTTGCGGGATGAGTAAAGTTAGCGTGGCCGAGACGCAGTCGAGGCCGCGCTATATACGAGTCCAGCAACCGCCCTTCCCGGTCGAGGCTTGTATAGTGCTTTTCTCCAACAATGCGAGAAAATATAACACAAATTGTTAAAATATTAAACACAGGTCAAAATTTACTTGTAAAAAAAAGAACAGAAACACGTACGATTAAAAGTACTGAAACAAAGCATTAAATAAAATCACACATTTAAACGTAATAAATTCAATTTCAATAAAATATGGTTTAAATTACAACATTTATTACGCGTTAATGTTATTTCGGCACTTTATTTTGTTTATGGACACAATTTATATAAAAAAAACGTCGAACTGTTTGATACACTTTTAAATACGCTGTAAACGCTGTTTGAAAATGTTTAACTTTTTAGTCTATCTATGACATTTAAAAAGTAAAATATACAAGGAAGAATTTTGATTGCACGAGTGTTTGGCTGTTTGGAGTTAGTTATCCCTAGTCCAAACATGGTTTTAAAAAGTAAAACACCAGGTACGTAATGAAATTTGTATACATTTTCGCGGCCCCTGCCGCTGGTAAATAATAGCTTTTTTTTTTAATTTTGCCCGGACCTGGAACTCAGAACTTCGCGGGCTGATTTTGCGACTGTAAGGTTAACATTTCCGAGCATGTGGGAGAAAAATAATATTAGATATTATCATGTCGTTGGAACAGTGATTTTAAAAACAAATTTGAGAAATAATTTAAATTAAAATCGCACAAATCTGTGAAATGAAACAGCAATATTTTTTTACATTTATTAACAGACCATCCACCTACCGCATGTCCATCCTACCACACAACAATAACAAAAACACAACGGAAAACTTAACAACGAACAACGTAATAACAATAAAAAACGTAACAACAATGAAAATTTAACAGAACAATTTAACAAGAGTAACTGGAAAGCTAATACGACGGGAGCACTAACTGTGAAGCGAGTGAAGTGACGTGAATCAAGTCAAGCGGCCCTCGACTTTTTAAGACGGGTGTATCGAATCAGTGATACCAGTGCAATAAATAAATTATGCATACGAAAACAGTATTCTCGTTTTAAATTAATATAACAAAGAGTATATTTCAAAATAAAGCTTGCCATTAACAAATTAAATTCTTTCATCTTGATTACAATATATAGTTTTTTTATAGCAAGTCGATTTCTTATAAAAGTGGGAAGTATAAATATTTTGAATGCTGGAAATGTTTTTCGTTAGCGGCAACACCTTTGTTTACATTTTTTCCGTGGGATTAAAATTCAGACCTTAAGCGAAGCTCATGCCACTTCCACTGTTTTTTCTATTCCGTGGGTTAGAGGTTTGTATTCTTTGATCTGTGGTTAGAGTTAGAGTGTGAGAGTGTTATAACAGCACTCAAAAGTTTTAAACATCAGGCGAAAATTGGTTTTTAGGACAAACGATGAATTAGGACAAATGTCGGTTAGGACAAACGATATTATGGATGCCGATATAGACCCAGAAAATTATGACTATCAATAATTATGTCAAAAGTGACATTATGATCAAAAAAATATGGGAAACAACGGGCTCCCATTGTACATATTGTATAGTCAACAACTGGTTGAATCAGTGCTAGGATAAGAAGTCAATCCTGCGCCTCTATTCTAGGTGGTAAAATCCAAATCGTATTTGACCTGTTATGGTACCTATTGTTTTTAAGACCCGCGCGGGTCCCGCGATGAAAACGACATGCCCGGCGCCCGACCCGCTCCCGCCCGCTGTGTGAATTGCGCTTCATTCTCGCTCGCCATAGGTACCTCTTTCGTAACTCTTCTTTCATCCCTCCTTTCTAAATGACCAAACCATCTTAGCATACCCTTTTCGATCTTTGTCACACATATTTCAATCCACATGGTTCTCGGATCTCTCTATTTCTAATTCTACCCGTCATCCTGACTCCACACATGCTTCTTCCATTGTGTGCCTAATGAGAATTAGCCATGCTCGTACGTACAATGATATGGTTAATTAACGTCAGTCGTCACACAAAGGAAAAAATAAGGACTTTTTAATTAAGTCCTTATAAGGCACTGGTCCCACCGCGAGCGAGTAAGCTATGAGCTATCGGCTATTTTCTAGCTCGAGAAACAAACAAAAGATAATCGCTTTCGTGTAAATAAAAGAGAGAGATATATATTTATAGTTCATAGCTCGCTGTTCACACCGCCGTCGAGGACACTCTCCCACTGCCCGGCGAGTAAGCCCGCTGATTGTCAACTGTTTCTACTACATAATTTTACTAGTTGGTAGCCGAGCTCGCTGATAGTTGGCGGTGGGACCACTGTTTACTAGTTGACCGCCGCGATAAAAGCTGAGCTAGTGGAGCGAGTAATCGCCCGTCGCACGCAAGCACTCGCTTATAGCTCAGCGTCTAAACTAGTAAAACTATACTCGCTTCTCGCCGCTCGCCCACTAGTTTGTAGTTTATAGTTTCACTCGCTTATAGTTTGTAGCCGGCGGTGGGACCAGTGCCTAAAGCGCAATTCACACAGCGGGCGGGAGCGGGTCGGGCGCCGGGCATGTCGTATTCATCGCGGGACCCGCGCGGGTCGTCGTATTCACACAGCGCCAAAACGCCGCCGCCGCGGGTGCGCAGGCGGGCATTCGGGATCGGATGGTAATGGCGTGTATATAGAGTTGAATTTACAACGCGCTCTGTGAGAATGCCTATCGGAGAATGCGTGTTATTACGACCAAGGACGCCGGCGACGGACTCGCCGCACCCGCGCGCTCGTAGTGGCGGGCGGCGGTCGCGGCGGTCCCGACCCGCGCCCGACCCGTCCCGCCGCGTGTGTGAATGCTTCCATAATATAACTCCATGTTAAAACACCCGCCGAACTACCGACCCGCCCGGCGCACGACCCGCTCCCGCCCGCTGTGTGAATTGCCCTTAAAGAGGACAGACGCAAGGCTCGGAATGGAAACATGGTATTTTTTTAACCAGCTCCTCAAAAACGCCATAAATTTCAAATAGAGCATTTTCAATTCGATTCCGCAACAGAATCGGTATTATTTCGGTTCTGATCAAAGAGCACAATAAAATTGTTCCTGCTCGAAATATAGTACCGACTTACCTACCTACCCAATAGTTATGATGGGAAAAAATAGGCAAACTAACGTTTGCATATTCTATAGGCTTCGTACTTTCGATTAGTACGTAATTGGTCTATTAAACAAGCAATAGCAATTAAAAAAAAAACATTTTTATCTTTTTTTAAATTATTACTGGACTGAAATTTTTCACTCAACCTATTCGCCATTTATTACTTAGCATATTTGATATAAAATACTTTTTATCGAATAAACAGATGGGTAAAGGTCGTCTCCTATGCGGATCTCCTACTATAACGAGCAGTGGACTTAAAGCTTATAGGTACTTACTTACTGACAGACGTGCTCAAAAAAAAGCATGCTCATAAGCTTGCTTAAAATTAGCATGCTCTGCAACTGTTCACATTTGCCAGCAATAAGCATGCTTGTTTTAAGCATACTCATAAAGAAGCATGCTCAAAGCACGCTCAAAAATAGCATGCTCATTGCTAGCAATGGTGCGACACACGTGCTACTAACGAGCACTTGCTTAATAAAAGCATGCTTTCATGCTAGTTCGACCCCCAACGGGAAGAAATGGGGGGAGTAGCGGGAAACTAATTCTACGCGTACGAAGTCGCGGGCGTCCTCTAGTATCCTATATAACAAGTTTAAATAGTTTTTCGTTCGTCTGCAGATCGCGTGCGCAGCGAGTAGCGAGTGTCTGGACAACCGACGCTTAATGGTTTTTATGGTGAGTTTACACGAAAGGCTCCGGCACACCAAACGCGTGGCAGCAGCGTAGCGTCGCGTGGCGTCAGGGAGTTGTAAAACAACAAAACAAATGGAACCCGGCACACCGAGACGCGCGTGTGCGGCGCGTGTCACACGCGCTGCTGCTGCCACGCGTTTGGTGTGCCGGAGCCTGAATACTTCTCAGCGTTGCTATCTTAGGACGCGCTGGTAGATTGACGTTTAAAAGTCTCCGTGTGGGATGTGTAAAGATCTGATTTGCATATAAACGAATGTATTAATTTTCATTTGGCATAACACAAATTGCATAATTTCGATCTCTATAATACAGGGTGTTCGGCAGAAGGACCGACAAACTTCAGGGACTAACTCTGTAGGTCATACTCATCAACTTTTATTATGGGGCCAACAACCAAATCGCGAAAAAAAAACAGCTGTTCCATTCATTTCGGCTGTTTAGCTCTCAAAGTTTGTATGGAACAGCTGTTTTTTTTTCGCGATTTGGATGTTGGTCCCATAATAAAAGTTAATGAGTATGACCTACAGAGTTAGTCCCTGTAGTTTGTCGGTCCTTCTGCCGAACACCGTGTATAATAATTATTATGCATAATTTCTTAAATCATAATGTTCAGAGGTTAAAAAGTAGACATTTCTAACGTCGTTTATCTAACTAATGTGGTCACAATTCTAACCTAACGTAATAAGAATAAATTGACTCAAAATGCATAAAAACAAGAAAATGATTATTATGATAATTGATTTATGTTACAATTTGTTTTATGTTAAACCTTCATTATGCTTTTCGTAGATAGTTTAATTATGCAAAATGTTTTGCCTTTGAACTGAATAAACATTTTTTATCTTTGTAAACTTCCGTACCCTTTGTCCATCCGTCCGTTCTAACATTAAAGAGCTGTATCTTTTGAAGGGGTCCATATCGGGTTGCATAAAGTTTGAAGTCATATTTTTTATAAGCATACGTAGTTTCCTCATAATCATCTTTATGCATAACTGTATTAAGCCATACATTTTTGTGCATACTGTGTTATGGGCTTACTTACTTTTCTGGCAGCGATTCGGTTCTATGCGACGTCACAGTTCTAACCTAACCTAACCTACTTTTCTGGCAGCGAATAATTATAATCATCCATGTTATGACAACATAAATGTATGTCATTCGTCATTATGGTAAAACCAATTATAACAAAATATAATTATGACAGGGAACAATTATGACATTAACACAATTTATGCCAAAAAAATAATATTAGTATCAACTTTATGTTTAAAGTGTTATGACAATCGATATTATGACAATAGTTTGTATGCAACTAGATGGGCACCCCTTTTGAAGTAATAGATAGCGGGTTGATTTATTACGACTTTGTTGTAAAGTGTTGTGTTATGTGGTGTGTTATTTTTAACGCTTAATTCTTTAACCTAGGTTTAGTAAGCTTTGGCAGCTAGGCGTGTCGTTATGGCTCAAAAAAGCACAAGTGCTGTTATGGGGAATAGACTTAATAGACTTTTCTCCGGATTATTCTGCGGACATATTATGTATGTTCTTATATTAGTGTTCGTGACTATACACCGTGGGTGTTAATAACCCGACATATTTTAACCATCGATTCTAGCGCCTATTTGGAGTATATAATGTGGTATAACATGTAGTCCAATATCGCATAATTTCCGAGATTTTCATTATTTAAAAAACAATTTCATAGTTAATTTAATTTGAACTCTGGTCACCTTAACCTAAACCATTATTTACTAGCTGCCGCACTCAGAGACGTCAATTAAACTTAACGCTTATTTAGTGACGTGTTGTCTTATTCTATTGCT
Organism: Acleris cristana; assembly: GCA_948252455.1. NCBI lineage: Eukaryota > Metazoa > Arthropoda > Insecta > Lepidoptera > Tortricidae > Acleris > Acleris cristana. The sequence goes on along the minus strand of OX411801.1, from coordinate 5,937,872 downwards.
ATAGCAAAGAAAGTGACAGCAGCAACTTTAATCAAGCATTAAATTAAATTGACGTCTCTGAGTGCGGCAGTTAGAAAGATTCATGTTGTAAGTAGTAATATCATCAACGTACATCATAAATTAATTTGATCAATTTCTTACTACCGCACTCAGAGACGTCAATTAAATTTAACGCTTGTTTAGTGACGTGTTGTCTTATTCTACTGCTATAGCAAAGAAAGTGACAGCAGCTACTTTAATCAAGCATTAAATTTAATTGACGTCTCTGTGTGCGGCAGTTAGTAAATAAGCTTTAAGTTAAGGTGACCAAGTTCAAATTAAATTAACAATGAAATTGTTTTTTAAATAAAAATCTCGGAAATTATGCGATATTGGACTACATGTTATACCACATTATACACTCCAAATAGGCTCTAAAATCGATGGTTAAAATATTTCGGGTTATTAACACCCTTGGTGTATAAATGACATAAAAGTACAGGAGTAGGAAAATAAATTAAGATCATTTCACGCAACCGCAGCTCGACTACTCGGGGAGGCTCGACGCAAAAAAGGTTGGAAAACCCTAATACAAGTAGATAATATTCGTAGGATGAGCTCCCAAGCACCCAAGCTAATAATCTAAGTAATGATTATGTTGTACCATGCCACCCGGATCAGTCAATTCCGTAACGAAGATTGATGATTTCTCGATGACCTTACTCTATACTTCGATTTTTTTATCATTAGAAAGACCTTTACAGAAGTAAGTGTGAGGTTTTTTATAGAACACGATTTACGATACCTGCGGTAAATGCGGCGGAATAAGTGGAAAACTATCGAGAACAGTTTTTGGAGTATTTTGCATTATTAGACGATAACAAAATGTGCAATTTGCATTTACGTATAAGGATTATTTAATAATAAAGCATTAATATTTTATTTGTGTTATTTTTAATCTATCGCATAGAAATTGAATGATAAAAAACCCAAAGAAGCGGAGGTTTTAAACAAACGGAACGTTTTAAACGCATAAATTGCGACTAAATTGATGAGGTCGTGTCCCACATTAATAAGAGTTAAGCGTTTTGACAATTGCAATCGGTCGGATAAAATGTCCGTCATGTTTGTTTTTAAATGTCACTCTCATCTCTCATGTCGTATGTGAATGCGAGTGCGATACGATGTCATTATCCCGGAATCTTGTCGTTTTGAGTTTTAAGTTTCATTGTTTGTGAGTGTGTTCAAGGAAATGTGAAATCATTGATGTGTACCTATGTGTAACAAAGAAAAATACTCCATAATTTAATATATTATTAATAACTTCTGATGAAACATGTTTACGACACCTGCTTCTTTGTTTACCAAATTTCTAATGCTAAAAAAATCAAGGTATAGATCAGTCTCTCGTTTGTTAATCGATACAGCGCCTCTATTTATTTATTTAATCTTTATTGCACCAAAAAACCACGAATAGTGGACTTAAACCCTAATGGCATTTTCTACCAATCAACCAAATAATCATACAAAAAAAGGCCATACAGGAATACGGCGAAGTGCGAGTCGGACTCGTGCACGAAGGGTTGCGTACCATCATCTATAAAAAATCACGTTTGTTTTATGGGAGCCTCCCTGAAACATTTATTTTATTTAAATTTAATTAATTATTTTTAAAGTAAACATACAACTAAATATTCTGTGTACTATTGTATAATTTTTTTTTTTTTGTAAATATCGGTGATTTTGGTTCGCAAATCCAGAGCAGTTTTGTGGGACAACTTGTAACATTGATGAAGAACTTGCATTGAATAAAATAACAGTGAAAAGATGGTTCCAAATGAGTAAGCGGTCAAGATCACACCAAGCCATTGAAGTGGATGCTCGCCATCTTCAAGGGTCATCGACTATGACTGGAAGACTTCGACGACAAGACGGGATTCACCGTACAACGTTGCTTATATATATACTTGACATTGGCAAAATTACGTTATTTATTATGTAGACGCTACAACAACAACAACAACATAAACTCACGCCTTCATTCCCAGAGTGGGGTAGGCAGAGCCACAGATTCACCAACAACTCCAAAAACTTGTTGTTGTGTGACCACATTTTGCACAACCAGGCTAAGATGTTATCCAGTGTATTAGTGACAGGTTGCAAACCCATCGCCTAACAGCACTACACAGCCTTTAGTCCCTTAGTCGTCTCTTACGACATCCACGGGAAGACATGGAGTGGCAACATTCTAAACCCGGCACCACACGGCATCAATAAAAAATAATAATACGATATTTTTTCTCCGTCTAGCTTGTCAGTCAGCTGACGACCCGAGCCGCCATTTTGACCTTAACCCAATAAGGCGCATCGCTGCCTTGATTAACTCCGCGATTGGCCGAGTCGTGTCTAATACACGATTTCATTTAACTTGTTATGTTTCGGAGAAATCTTAAAAAAATGTACGGGCATTCAATTATGGTTCAGGCCATCTGGTTTCTATATCGTAATCATATTGTACGTTATATTTGCTTTAAATGTTACGTGAATTAGAGCTACCGTATTTTCAAACTATATTTTAAACTATACGACGCCCGCGACTTCGTACGCGTAGAATTAGTTCCCCGCTACTCCCCCTATTTCTTCCCATTGGGGGTCGACTTTCGGAAAATCCTTTCTTAGTGCTCACCTACATCATGAAAGGAACCCCTTTACCAAATTTCAAGTTTCTAGGTACAGTTGTTTGGGCTGTTCGTTGATATATAAGTCAGTAAGTCAGGTTTGCCTTTTATATACATACTAGAGGACGCCCGTGACTTCACACAATTTATGTGACTGTTATTTAGGCGATTATTATTTAATACATTAAATACCTTGTAAAAAGCGTGAGAACTAGTTCTTCAATAAAACCCCTAATTTAATTGTACCACCCGATAAATCTCGTCTATTAGCATAGATCGGTGCGTAAATCAAATCTATTCCGTTGCGTACGCGCAGCGAAAGCGAAATGCTACGTTCCCACGATACAGTTGCGTGGTAGGACGAGACACAAGGTTGCTCTAGGCTTTCTTGAGGCGTTTAGAAATACAGGGTATTGATTCTCTCAAAAGCAAAGGTGAGCGAATGCAGGAGTGAAGTCCAAGCGGCGAGTTTAAGTAGTCCCGTCAGAGCGAGCAAAACACATTAGCGCGTGCATTCTCAATTAGGCAGCCTTATACGTTCGAGAAGCCATGCTGCCAAATTGAATACACGCGCTGAAATGTGTTTTGTTCGCTTTGACGGGACTATTTAAACTCGCCGCTTGGACATCACTCCTGCGTTCGCTCACCTTTGCTTTTGAAAGAATCACTACCCAGCCTGCAAAATTAAGAATACCTATGCCTCGTTGCGTGATAATGAACTGCAATAGCCCGAAAAAGCGACGACTTTGAATACGGAAAATTCTCTTTTGGTGTGTCCCAGTTGGTAGCAAAAAGTGACACGGTTGGTTTTCATACAGATTAAGGTGTTTACGTTTTATATCTGTGACCACAGAACAGAAAAAACAGTAGAAGTGTTAAGTGGGCGTGTAACGTGTGGCATAGTTATGCGGAGTTCCGCATAACCTACCATACATTTGCCGCGATCGCTTATTTCAATATTTCGATATTTCGATATTTCTAAAATAGGAAATAAATCCAGAAGCATGCCTTATTGTGTTTTTTTGGAGTGTAAAAACGATAGCCGCACCAAAAACATTTTCCATGGTGGCGTGTTGTTTTTATGATAGTTTGAGTATTGGCGACAACAGAGGGCTTATTGCCTAACGCACTTGCAATCACGATCGTTTTTATTTTGAAAATCGAAGGCTTGTCTGCAAACAAAATGAAAACAATTGCTCCACTTTGAAGCCGGGTGCCATTGCGAGTGCGTTAGACAATAGCCCCTCTGGTCTGATACTAAGCGAAGCTCATGCCACTTCCACTGTTTTTTCTATTCCGTGTCTGTGACCCTTACCGTGAGTTAGAATAGGGGTGTGCCCTGGGTAAAGATGCGCAGTAAGTTGTGCTCGGTTTGATGAAAGCTGTAGACCACTTTTCCATAAGTTTAAAGTTCTCCCCTTGGCGTGTATGTATATATTGAAAGCATGTCTCTTCACTGTTAGCCATCCAGAATATTTAAAAAAACGAGAAAAACTGTTCGCTGGAAAATCAAGAAGTCAGTATCAATATCTGCTCCATCAACCATGTTGTAGGTCTGACATCTTTAAAAGAAACGTCTGTAACGGGTCATTACCTATTTGGGCGTTTGTTCCGAATCACTTTCGTGGTCACATTTTTGTAGAAGTGGCTGCAGATTTCGATTTCGTTTCTGGTTAGGCATCTAAGTTTACCGGACATCTAACAAATATTCAAAAACGGCATCAAAATATACGCCCAATTCTTCAAAAATATGTCCACAAAAGTGAGGCGGTTGAAACGCTCGAAAAATGACCCTAACATGTGCGTAGTATTATTTAATAACCTTCCCAATGAATTGAGGGTGTTACATGGTAGGGTGCTCAGGGCTAAGTTGACTGCATGGCTACGGGAACACTGTTTTTATAGCGTTAAAGATTTTGTTAACTTTAATAGAGCATAACAACGCTGACGCATGCTATATAGCTAATTTATTTTTGAGAGTTATTTTAAAATTATTGTGACCAACATGTCTTATTGTGTCTAATCTAATATTTGGCATGTGGATTTTAATGTCGGCTGAATAACGCGCATCAAAGTTCGGGAGTGGGGGCGTCACGAGTCACAACGTGGTATAAAGTGAGCCACGGCGTGACGTCACGCGGAACTTCAACGCACTGTATCTTCGTCATTGTTTCATTGACAAAAGAAAAAATGTGTTCAATATTTTTTGATAATGTAAACGACGGACTAATTAGAACTTTTTAGGACACAAGCCTCGCTAGCGAGTCGAATGCTCTGTCCCTCGCACTCTACAAGGTGACCTAAATACTGTGAGGGACAGAGCATTCGAGTCGCTAGCGAGTATGGTACCTAATTGTAACTCATGTACTGTAAGGGTACTGGGTTCTATTCTACACGGTAAAGCTATATTGCTTTTGATTCGTTATCGTATTGTTTTTAGGGTTCCATACCTGGGTAGCCCAACGGGACCCTATTAATATGACTGCGCTGCGCTGTCCGTCCGTCCGTTCTAACTTTAGAGAGCTGTATCTATTCTATAGAACCGTAATCGATAGCGGGTTGTTTTTTTTCAGAATATGCGTTATTACGGCGGATTTATTAACAAATAAAAAAAAAAGTAAAAAAAAGGGCGCCCCCAGTTTTTTTTTCAACGTATTTTAATTTTGTTGTATCGTAAAAACGTTGAAACATACATGCTTCAATGGTATGATTATGTATGTATGTACCGTCAACTGCTGCAACATTGCACGGAAATACATGTTTTTTTTAAATGACTCTAAAATTGTACGTTATCTGTGCTCTTTTTTGCATTGCTAAGCTATTTTAGATCATAAGAAATATGAATTTCAGTACGAAATGCTTCAAATCATTATAAATTGGCTTGTAGAAACTGTCAAAGTTGCAGGTAAAGTTGTAGCCAAATACGTCAACTTTGCCTAGCGGATTATCTGAGATATTAAATGCAGTATCTAAAAAAGGGACCAATTCTTAAATTCATTACTGTTATATCTATGCCGGGATGTCATTGGAAATCACCAAACTACTATGTATATATTTTTTCTATCTGGTAGGCAATGTTGTAGCGTGTCCAATAGCATTCCCGTTTTTCTCCATACAAATTTTTAAGCATAGTTAGGGTTGTCCCAAACAGAAAAACAAAATAGTTCAGAGTACCTAGGTACTTTACTGGCATTTAAATTAACGAATGATTAAGAGACAAATAATGAAAAAAAAAACAATTGTAAATTTATGAAATTTTAATAAAAATGCAATTATACGTATTAATGAAATAAAATCAGTACAGTATTATAAAAAAAACCTATTTCATATCGGTTCATTTATAGCAAACTAACTAAAATGTAACGCAATTTGATAATTACGTAGGTATGACTAATAAAAACCATTATTTAACACACAAATATCCGCATATTAAGATCCGCACGCGTCATCAATCTTTTTTTTTCGTAATCGAGTAAATAGTGACAACCCTAGCCCTAGGCAAACTTGTAGCATGTATGTTCTAAGAAACACTCTGCGACGTTACCCATCCTCGTATTAGCTGTAAATCATTACATTTACATGTAAAAGTACGTGAAGTAACAAAAAGACCATTATTACTAACCATGTGATCACTCACCAAGTAGCTATCTTATTTGTTTTCTGAGTAATAACAAAAGTTTTGGAGACACCGAAAAAACACATGTCCGTTTTACAAGCTTTGACATCGGCTCAGTTCAAAACTATCAGTGCTGCCACCGTTTTTTTTTTGAAATGTGTTGCCATATAAATGGTCGTATTTCTCCCATTAATAGTAGTAAAAAATATATAACGCTTTGGTAGAAAATCACATTTTTAGAAAACGGGTAATGTTGTAGCTAGTTGGCAAAGTTGCAGCAGTTGACGGTATGTGAACACTTTATTGTACAAACAAGAGATAACAATTATAAAATAGACAAACATATAACAGGATTATACTACGAACCCTGGAGAAAAACAACATATAACTACTAAAAATGGTCAAGTGTTGGGCTCTCGCTGGTTTGATTCGAAATAGAATTTAAATAGGAATTTCACCTGCTGTGCGGAACCCCCTGTGCGCGAGTTCAACTCGCACTTGACCGGTTTTTACGTATTATGATGTTAATGGTTTGTTGCAGGATGAGAGGGAGGGCGCGGGGCGTCGCGAGGACGCCGTGCTGCCCGCCACGATGGAGGTGAGTCATCATAATCACCATCATTATCATCATCATTATCATCATCATCATCATCAACATCATCATCATCACCATCATCATTATCATCAACATCATCATCATCACCATCATCATCATCATCATCTTCATCATCATCACCATCATCACCATCATTCACCATTATTCACTATTTACTTAAATCTATATTAAGACCTGTATCTGTGGTTGTATTTTAATGTTAACATTACAGTATTGCGCGTCATTAAAGTATCAGTTATCGATGTGGTTGCATCTTAATGTTCACATTAAATTGCTGATGTGATGAGTGAGTGACTTGTTGATAACCGATATTTTAATGTAACATTAAGATACAGGTACAGTCAACAGCATAAATAAGTGATCATTTATGTACGTTGTCGCTTTCAATCGTTTCACAATTTTGTATAACATTTCAAACACGACGTTAAAGTGACAAGGTACATAAATGATCACTTATTTATGCTGTTGACTGTACAATATTTTTGCATTCATTTATATTGTTTAGTTATATGGATGTATTACTTTCGTCCTTTGCTACTTTACTGTAATTTTAATTTCTGTCTTGCCATTTATGATATTTAATCTTTGTTCTGTTTATTTTTTTGTGCTTTACGAATAAATGTTTTTATTTCTGTTCGATTATCTTCATTATTATCGCGTGCCGATCGCGTAAAAGCGTTTGATCGAAGCATTTAACATAATTTAATTCCACTACCAACCTTACAGTGTTTTTCTATTGAATTACGGGTAAAGCTATACGAGGAGATATTTCTTTGCTCTGCTGCACATTCTTTTGGCAACTCGGCCATCCTTGATATTGATTGATATTTCTTGCGGGGGGGAAATTTGCACACAAATGCAGCTCTGCACACCTACATACAAAAACAAAACTGTAATGACACTAATAATAATATAATAATAGCCTTTATTTTCATACATCATACATAGTTCTTTTTACCCGACTGCGTCAGAAGGAGGGTTATGTTTTTCGAGCGTATGTATGTATGTATGTAAGTATGTATGTATGTATGTATGTAAGTATGTATGTATGTATGTATGTAAGTATGTATGTATGTATGTATGTAAGTATGTATGTAAGTATGTATGTATGTATGTATGTATGTCTATTTCTGGGCACGCTCTGCAGCCTAAACGGCTTGACGGATTTTAACATACGAGGTGTCATTAGAGTCGTCTTAATTGCCGAAGTGACATAGGGTATATAATATTTCAATATGGCGTCCGCGAAAAAAAATATGGAGGGGGAATAAAAAAAAATATTTTTTATTTTAACAATATGGGTATAAAATGAAAGCTATTAAATAGCCCATTCCGAATATACGTTATAACACTTTGATACTATCATTTTGACAGAAAAGTAAAAAAATACGTAAATGTTAAGTAATAAACTCCTTTTGCTAGAAAGAGAGTTTCGCTTGTAATTTGTCACTTGTAGCGTCGCGACATTAAAAAATCGAGCTCCAGAGCTCATATATCGCTTAGTAATAATTAATTAAACCACTATTTTATTAATAAATACTAAAAAGAGTGAAATAAATTAAATTATTTAAAAAACAAAAAACCCGACTGCAATAAAAAACAACTGAAAAGCGAAAAACAAGCTCTATAATTGATAGAAAATTGTAAGAGCAATGTGCTTATTGATATTTATAACAATTTAAATTTAACTTGAATATTGGAAAAGGTATTGCAGGCGGGGACAAGCAATGAATTACAAATCCTATTTCTTGATAAAATTTAACATTTGGTCTACCTTCTCTGCAGTCGGGTTTTTTGTTTTTTAAATAATTTATTAACTTTAACACTTAACACTTATTACATTTATATTACAAAATTCCTTTTTACTATGTTCTTAAATATTATACGCTTAACCTATGCAACGATAACCTTGTCTGTATGCCACCTCCAATCTAGTAGTAATGGGTGATTTCAATGTGAGAACAGTGAGAGAAGAGACGGTGACCAATGATGACACTAATACATAAAAAATGGAACAATACACAGACAAAACTTGCACACGAGCAATTTTTGTGTACGAACGAGTCACAATTCATACATTGACACGATAGGGCTTTCATCTCTTTCATCGGCGAGAAGTCGGATTTGTTGCTCAACAGGTCCGAAAACAGACCAATTCGGCATTTTAACACCCGTATTCACAAACGTCACTATGAGGTCTCACAGTGCTCACGAACGCACAGGGTGGTTCATAAACAAAAGGTCGGTCAAAAAGGACCAAACATAAAGCTGTATTGAACGCAGTGCGTTTACTCAGTGAAGGACCCCTTAAGTGTGAATACGGGTGTAAGTGTAGGTAACGTTCACTCGCGCGACTGGACTCTGTCTAGTTGACACTCCGAGTGACAACTAGTTTTATTAGATGCGCATGCCCGCTTGGGCTTGTACTTTGACAGAGGGGAAATGGTGCGAATGCCTACTCCCTTCTGTGTTGCTCGATGTTTGGGATCCTATGCATGGATTTTTTAACTCTAATTTCTCAACAAAATATGAAAATACCATACACCAAAAGTGAAATTAAAATAAAATTCGGCTAATGTCCATTTCACGAAAAATTATTAATCTCTTGTTTTATTTCATAAGTTTTTGAGTGGTATCTTACATTATTAGAATCATTACGAATCAGCGAAGTTTTTAAAATCGTTCCCTCGTTTTTTTTAAATACTTTTTTAAGTAATCACCTAAAGTTAAGTTATTTTTTCCATACAAAGTGAAAAGCAAACACTCGAGCAAATGAGTATAAAAACTTCGCTGTTTTGTAATGATTCTAATAATGTTAAATATCACTGAAAAAAAAAAAGAAAAAAAACATGAAATTAAAGGTTTCTCGTGACATGGACATAAGGGAAAATTACAAAAATTCAGATTAAAATGATCAATATCTCCGAAACTAGTAAAAATCGCTGAACTTGAATAGGGGTTAAATCGATAGCTTTTTAGCTGCTCTATCAACGCTCTCAGTTTTAGCGTTGGTTTTAGGGACACCGGTATAAATGCGACCATAATATTCCCGCTGTAGTCTTGGAATTAGGCTGTTTCTGAAATACCTCTGCTCTATTTCCCATAAACAACCCATACAATTCTAAGCCAATCTCATCACCAGATCGCTTGCGCAAACGCAGGCATGCCCCGAATCGGCCACAATTTGAATATCGACTCTTGCGCAGATCCGTATCTTATAATTGAACTATTGATTTGTCACTTAGATCTATGCGTCGTTACTGAAATTGGCGTGATTGGGAAAGTATCGTTATGGCAATGATTTATTTCTAAACGTGGTGCTATTCCGTGCAATTAGGGCTTCTTATCTAGGCGGTAAAAACGATATCGTATTTGACCTCTTATGGAATTGTTTTTAACTCGGCCGCCATTACTGTGAAGTAAATAAGAGCTATCAAAACGTTGACAATACGATAACAGGTTAAAGACGATATGGTTTTCACTGCCTAGAATACCGGCCTGTTTAACCAACTTACATATGTAGGTATACCCGCCGTAATATACTCGTATATTTTAAACCCACGACAAAAAAAAAGAATTTTATAAGTTTAAGGGCCGCCACAGACGATCAGTCGAACTGACAGGCCGAGAGGGACGCTGCTATTTGATAGAATGAGAAAGTTATATACGTCTCTCATTCTAACAAATAACTGCGTCCCTCTCGGCCTGTCAGTTCGACTGATCGTAGTTATTACGCTGCTTATTTGTGCTGCATTTTGTAAACAAACAAGCTTAATTTCACTTAAATTTACAATAATAAAATAATGGGATCCGTTTGGAACGCATAAATTTTAAACGCATTTTTATCTTTTCGCATTTTTTTTTCTAACCGCTTTTTCCGCATAACCTTTGGCTGATATTGCAGAATTTAATAAACGTCTAATTGTAGATTAGGTTAGGTCAGGGTAGCTTAGTTTTTTATGATAATTGAAATAAAACCGTTTCTATTGTAAAAACCGTTTTTGGTCAAACGATTTTATACGTAAAAATACATTATGTGTAAAAAAAATATTCGATCCAACAGTGAACCTAATCTAATCTTATTATGTTCTAATTCTAATTCCAATTTTAATTAATGGCTTTCACTCCTGTTAAGGTGTATTTCGCCAATGTCAAGTTACTTATAGGAATTCCCATGGACTTATTAGAGAAATAAGTCCATGGATATCACACGCGAGGACAATTGTTCGGTAAAAGAGTATTTTCTATTTTTCCGTCCAACTCATTAGAAAATAAATAATGGTATCTTACATGACGCGAATTACTAGGAGTGGTTTTGTAAAGTATTGTTGTATGTCGTACCATGATAGCTGAGTAATTCTGTGCATTCAATGTATGGGAAAGTCAAACAAATTACATACATACATACATACATTAAATCACGCCTGTTTCCCAGAGGGGTAGGCAGAGACCACTTCTTTCCACCTGCTACGATCTTGACAAATCTCTTTCGCTTCTTCCACATTCATACATCGAGTCATGCACGCACGTCGGTTTCGGGTACTTAAAATTCGGCCCTTTTCCAGTATTTCTCCGATTTGATTCGAAAAAGTACGCCTAGGGCGGCCCCTTCCGACCCTTCCACTCACTTTCGCTCTGTATATAAACAAATTAATAAAGTTTTAAAACTTGTCTGACATGATACATTGGGTGTGGTGTAGGGAATGCAATTAAACCGGTTATTACCAGTTTTTGTATGAAAATAACCGGTTAAAAGCGGTTATAACCGGTTATTTGCATTCCCTAGTGTGGTGTGGTGAAATGTGTCCCCGTTAACGGTTTTTTAACATTCTTGGGACAACTATAATAGATACGAAAAAAGTGTCAAGGAGAAAAATGTTCCTTATTAAATTGTACAAAGAAAAGGTTATATGTATTTTTTTGATAGGCTCGACGGTTTTCAAGCTATAGCTTCAGGTACCGGCCACTAATATATCGCCTTTGTACTTACATCTCGTACGATTAGCCACGATTCCATAGAAATAGGTGGGGTAGGGGGGGGGGGAGAGTAGTGAACTTTAAACACCACACCCAAATCTATCATGTCACACAAGTTTTAAAACTTTATTAATTTGTTTGTCAAAAACATAGGATGACTCAACTGGGCGTTTTCCAAAAAAAGCGCACGTAAAAAAAGGACTTTCATTAAGAAACAGTAACTTTTTCCATTACGTCACGATAATTAGTTAAATATTTATGTACTGCCCTCTTAAATAAATAAATAAATGTTTTTCTATTCTATTCTATTCTATTCACACGCCTCATATTCAATAACCGAAGCAGTTGCAATCCTCACTACAGGAGTTTTGACTAAGATGGGACTATTTTTTCAATGAGAAATATAGTTAATTATTGTGACGTAATGGAAAAAGTTACCGTTTGTTAATTGAAGTCCTTAACTACGTGCGCTTTTTTTGGAAAACGCCCAACTATGAGTATATTCTCGACTTGCATTAGTATAGTGGAATGCAATTCCCGCGCATCGCGTGTCGTAACCCGGCACGCCTAGACGGCATGCGGTAGTGAAGCGATGCGCTGCATCCTCGGGTTGGGTGCGGCTGCAATTGGTGCATTACCGTCGTTGCAGCAAGTATACGAGATCACACGTTACGTGGGTTTGTAGGTTTACCCCCTTACTAATAAACGTTGAGTAAAGGTGGCATAGCTACAATGTTTTGTCATTATCTGTCGTTGTGACATTTGAATTTGACAGATAAGGACAAAACATTGTATAGCTATACCAACGTTACTCAACGTTTATTAGTAAGGGGTTAGTGTGAAAAACCGGTCAAGTGCGAGTCAAACTCGCGCACCGAAGGTTCCGTACCGCACAGTATATATATCGTACTTAATAGTATAATATAATAATAATATAATAGTAAATCATTTATTCAGACCAACGAGGATCATTGTGTTAGTCACAGAACAAAAAGCGGCCAAGTGCGAGTCGGACTCGCCCATGAAGGGTTCCGTGAAAGGTAAATTGCGGTTTACGATTTATGACGTATTAAAAAAAAACTACTTACTAGATCTCGTTCAAACCAATTTTCGGTGGAAGTTTGCATGGTAATGTACATCATATATTATTTTTACAATTATCATTCCCTTTTTTTAGAAGTTACGGGGGGGGGACACACATTTTTCCACTTTGGAAGCGTCTCTCGCGCAAACTATTCAGTTTAGAAAAAAATTATATTGAAAACCTCAATATCATTTTTGAAGACCTATCCATAGAAACTCCACACGTATGGGTTTGATGAAAAAAATAATTGAGTTTCAGTTCTAAGTATGGGGAACCCCAAAAATTTATTGTTTTTTTTCTATTTTTGTATGAAAATCTTAATGCGGTTCACCGAATACATCTACTTACAAAGTTTCCATAGTATAGCTCTTATAGTTACGGAAAAAAGTGGCTGTGAAATACGGACGGACAGACAGACGGACAGACATGACGAATCTATAAGGGTTCCGTTTTTTGCCATTTGGCTACGGAACCCTAAAAAAATCAGTAGAAGTGTCAAGTGGGCGTGTAACGTGTGGCATAGTTATGCGGAGTTCCGCGCAACCTCCCATACTTTTGCCGCGATCGATTATTTCGATATATCGATATTTCTAAAATAGGAAATAAATCCAGAAGCATGCCTTATTGTGCTATTTTGGAGTGTAAAAATAACCGCACCAAAAACATTTTCCATGGTGGCGTGTTGTTTTTATGATAGTTTGAGTATTGGCGACTACAGGTCTGATACTAAGCGAAGCTCATGCCACTTCCACTGTTTTTTCTATTCCGTGGTATTAGTAATACAAACAGATAGATTTACTTACGGACTAATGTTGGTATACACAAGAATATATATTATTTATTTTATTTGCTGCACGTGAAGCCTCCACCAGTGCTTCACGTACGGACAGTCGAGCCTGTCTGAGAACACGCTCAGCAGGCTTATTATGGTCGTGTTTATCGCTTTGGATAAGCGTGGATAAAACATCTGTCACTTTCTGACCAGTACATAAGTGCGAGAGTGACGGATGCTTTATCCACCGCGATAAAGGCGACCATAATACGGGCCCAGGGGGCCTAATATGGCTGCGTTTATCGCGTGACAAAATCTGGATAAATCATCCATCACTTTCTGACACTTATATAAGGACGACAGAGACGGAATGCTTTATACACATTTTGTTACGCGATAGACGCAACTATACTAGACCCACAGGAGGCTGTTGGCGCTGGCCCGCACCCTGCGCACCAGCACGGGTAGCACAAGTTGTATTTTCTCGCTTGTCGCTCAGTGCGTCTCTATCGTTACTGACAAGATAGAAAGGGAGATCCGAGCGACATATAAGTTGAGAGCAACTTGTGCTAGCCGTGCAAGGAGGCGCTGAGCTCGCCAGAAAAAAGAAAAAGACAAAGAAATATATATAAATGAAACGGTTGGGAAACGATAAATTTCGCCAAACATATTTTGCCCAAAAGGCAGGATACCATTTTTATCGTTGTCTCATACCCATAGTACAGTCGGCCAAAAATGTGGCCTACCAACTGGCTGTTTAGATGCTAATAATTTGAAATTGACTGTTGCCATGCACAAATATGAAAATAACATTCTGTTAGAGACCTTCTGTAGTTTGTGTGCTACTGGAATAAAAGAATCCTAATTTTAACTACGTTGTTATTTCTCTAATATGGTAGCAGAGCGTATGGTATATTCCTGAATGAAGTGCACTAAAATCCTCATAAATTGTTTTCTTAAAATTTAAATTTATTTCTCGTAAAAACACAAAAATGGCATCTACCATTTCGACCACTGGTGTGGAAAAGCTGTCTGGGATCCAAAATTATAATTCTTGGAAGTTCCTCATGAAGATGGTGCTTATCCATGAAGACCTGTGGGATTGTGTGGGAGAAACGGAAAACAAGTGTGAAGACGCTAAAAAACAAGATAAGGCGCTGGCAAAGATCGCCTTGTCCGTGCAGCCCTCTGTATTTCCACACATTCGAAATGCGAAGACGGCGAGTGAGGCATGGAAAAACCTTCAGAAAGCGTACGAGGATCAAGGTCTGTGTCGACGGCTCAGTTTACTTCGTACTTTATTTGCTACAAAACTAAGCGAATCTGAGAGTATGGAAGTATATGTGAACAAGGTGATGGATACGTCGCAAGTACTAAGTGACATTGGATCGGCGTTAGAGGATGACTTCCTGGCCGTAATATTGCTCAGTGGACTGACAAGCGACTATGACCCATTAGTAATGGCTCTCGAAAATTCCAACACATCACTATCGAGCGAGCTGGTAAAACAAAAACTTTTACAAGAAGAGCAACGCCGAAACAACGGAGCGGACATCAGCAGTGGCTCCGTGATGGTGGCGAAACGACAAGATAAGAAGCCGGTCAAATGTTACCGCTGTAAAAAGCTGGGTCACATTTCCAGGAATTGTCCCGAGAAGTCTAAGGAGGTGAAGAATCCCGTTACCAAGGCCAAGGTAAATATGCTGAGCGCGCTATCGGTGGACGTGCAGGAGAATGCCTGGTACATCGACAGCGGAGCAACGTGCCACATGACCAATAGGAGGGACATACTCAACGACTTCGTTATAGATACGAGCCTGGAAGTTACCGTAGCGAACGGCGAAAAACTTTATAGTGCGGGTCGTGGCAGTACCGAACTGCATGTTAAAGACGGTATAAAAACTCTAAGCTGTGTAGTTTTTATTCCTAAGTTGTCATGCAATTTGATGTCTGTCAACGTTTTGACGTCTAAAGGTTTTCGAGTCGTATTTTGTTCTGATTTTTGTAAAATATTTTTTGGAAATGTTTTGATTGCTATTGCAAATCGCGAGAACGGTCTTTATAAATTACAAACATTCTCGAATAAAAATAGTACATCGACATTATGTGAGCACGCGACCACTGATCGTGTAGTGGCAAACGTGGGGGCTGCACGAGTATCTCAAGATGTATGGCATCAACGTTTGTGTCATCTGAACTCACGGAGCATGAACCTACTGCGAACAGGTATGGCAATTGGCATTGATTACGATAACTCCGACTTCAAGCAATGCATCTCTTGCATTGAAGGAAAAGCTGCTAAGTTATCTTTTCCGAAGAAGTCGTTTACAAGAGCTACCGAAGTGCTAGGCCTCGTACATAGCGATCTCTGGGGTCCCGCTCCTTTGGCTTCGTTTGCTGGTTCGCGCTATATGTTAGTTTTGATAGATGATTATACCCGTAAAACTTTTTGCTATTTTATTAAAACAAAGGATCAAGTTTTTTGAAAGGTTTAAAGAATTCAAATCTTTTGTCGAAAATCAAACAAATAAAACAATTAAAGCTTTGAGAACCGACAACGGAGGCGAATTTGTTAATAAACAATTCGATGCATTTCTGAAACGGCATGGCATAAAACACCAGAGAACTGTTCCTCACTGCCCACAACAGAACGCCGTTGCGGAAAGAGCTAACCGCACAATTGTTGAGGCTGCAAGGTGTATGTTACAGGGTGCTGGCTTGGATCAGAAATACTGGGCAGAAGCAATGTGTACCGCAGTTTATCTGAAGAATAGATCGCCAACTAAAGCTGTGTTGGGAGCTACTCCTGAGGAGAAGTGGACAGGATCTAAGGTAAACTTGACCCATCTACGTATTTTTGGCTGTGTTGCTTATTCTGTCGTCGAGAATCGAAAGAAACTAGATTCCAAGTGTAAAAAATATATATTTATCGGTTACTGCGAAAATACTAAAGGATATCGGTTCGTAGATCCCGCTTATCCAACTAAAATCATTATTTCGCGTAATGTCGTGTTTGTAGAAGACAAATTTTACAAAGACATTAGTGAACAAAAGGTTCTTCAACCTGTGGTCAACGTGCCGACTCCGTATGCAATCAAGATTATTAATGACTCTGAGGATTCGGGAGTGCACACGGCAGAACCAGTTGTTGACACACAAGAGCCCCACGAAGAACAGACGCAGGACGGAGATAATGATGACGATGATGAATCTATCAACGGTTCTGACGAAACTTATGTTCCAGGGTCATCGTCTTGGGATTCAGAAGATTCCAGAGGACGGAGCGAATTGGAAGATGGTTTCTTGTCAGCGTTTGTCATTGGAAAGAATGGCGATACGGATACTCCAACTTCCGTGCGCAAGGCACTCGATGGTCCTGAGTCTACGCAGTGGAAGGCAGCAATGCAGGATGAATACCAATCTTTTTTGGACAATAAATGTCTGGAACTTGTGGACTTACCAAAGGGAAAGAAACCTGTTAAATGCAAGTGGATATTTAAGAAAAAGAGAGGATTAAATGGAGAACTACTGCAGTATAAGGCTCGTTTAGTTGCAAAGGGGTTCACACAAAAGTACGGAGAAGATTACTTCGAAACCTTCTCACCCGTCGTTCGATACTCTACTATAAGGTTACTTCTAGCACTGGCGGCTGAATATAATATGGAAGTCGACCATATGGACGTCAAAACAGCGTTTCTTAACGGAGAATTGAAAGAAGTCGTATACATGGAAATTCCTGAAGGCTTTCCGGTAGAGAATAGCAAAGGAAAAGCTTATCGCTTGCTCAAAGCTGTCTACGGATTGAAACAAGCCAGCAGATCATGGAATGAAAAGATAAATGACGTACTGATTAAGAAGTTAAAGTTTAAAAGACTAGCGTCTGAGCCGTGTGTGTACGTAAGATCTAACAATAACGGACTAGTTATTCTCGGCCTTTATGTCGATGACATTTTGGTGTTTAGTAACAGCCAAATTGAGAAAAGGGCGGTAAAGGAGGAGATAATGAAACAGTTTGTCATGAAAGATCTTGGACCTGCGAAAAGTGTATTAGGAATACACGTGAGTCATAAAGACGGAAAAATAAATCTAGATCAGTCAAGCTATATTAGAAAAGTTTTGGAACGGTTTAAGATGACAGATTGTAAACCTGCTAAAACACCAATGGAAGTTGGTTTGAAGCTTGATAAAACTGAGAAAAATGGAGACTATGAATACAGGAATCTGATTGGTTGCCTAATGTATATCGCTGTCTGTACGCGTCCTGACATAGCGCACGCTGTGAGTATGCTTAGTCAGTTTAATGATTGCTATTCAGAAGTTCACTGGAAAGCAGCAAAGCGAGTGCTTCGGTATCTGAAAGGCACAATGAACTATAGCATCACGTATGAAAAGAGTGGTTTGAATGTGACAGGGTCAGCGGACGCTGACTGGGCTGCCAGTGTTGTCGATCGTCGGTCGTACACCGGTTACACGTTTAAGCTAGGAAAATCGATAGTTTCTTGGGAGAGTCGTAAGCAACGTACCGTGGCTCTCTCCAGCACGGAAGCGGAATATATGGCTTTATCCGATGCGTGTAAAGAAGCATTATTCATAAAGGCATTCATGTCGGAATGTTTAAATTTAAACGTAAACGTAGTGGTTTACAACGACAATCAATCTGCGATAAAGTTGTCTGAGAACCATATGTTTCATGCTCGAACTAAGCATATTGATGTGAGGCATCATTTCATTCGTGAGATAGTCGAAAACGGTGCAATAGTAATCAAATATATGAGTACTAATAATATGTTAGCGGATGTTTTGACGAAGCCTTTATCTATTGAAAAGTATCAGCGTTTTGTAAGTGACTTTTATATGCTTAGTAATTAGTAGGTACCTAGTTCAGTTTTGTAGTAGTGTGTGTAGTACTGAACATATAGTTTAAGGGGTGGTGTTGGAGCATATAAACTACATGTTTGTACCTACCAACTGGCTGTTTAGATGCTAATAATTTGAAATTGACTGTTGCCATGCACAAATATGAAAATAACATTCTGTTAGAGACCTTCTGTAGTTTGTGTGCTACTGGAATAAAAGAATCCTAATTTTAACTACGTTGTTATTTCTCTAATAGCCCCGTTCCCAATATGCCGGACCGGCGAATTTGCCGGATGCCGGTAAGGCTTATGTTATGACGCTGTCCACACGGCATAATGTGAACAGCTTCATATAAATTGTACAGCCACTACCCTTACCGGATCCGGCAAAATTGCCGGATCCGGCATAGTGGGAACCAGGCGTAAGGTTGAAGTTCATTTGCACGTCATGATACAACAAGTTCGATTTTCCCTTGCAATAATATTATGCCAGTGACAAGTGTCAACCTTAGCGACAATTAGATCTCACAGAAACTTTTGGCAATACTGGTAGACCACTTTCTTGACCGACCGTACAGTCAACCAATTTGGTTTCTAGGCCACTTTGGACTATGTTAAAGTGACGTTGACAACCAAACGTTACAGACTTCTTATGATTTGGTTTACAACGTCACATTGACAAAGTCAATAGTGGCCTAGGAATCAAATTGGTTGACTGTACATAGTACAGTTCGCCACTAAGTTGATGTGTGATCTCCTGGTATTCGTAGTCCACTAAGCTGGTTAAGTCGTGAGGATGGCATGAGTGTTGCAGTGAAGGCGTGGCGCTGCGCGCACGCATTGCGCCACAGACGGCGCGACTCTCGCGGCGCCACTATCAGCGGGCGCCACGTGTAGCTTCTTTTTAACCCGACTACGCGAGACAAAGGAGAGTAATGTGATTATCAGTCTATATATGTACGGTGACATATATAGGCTTGAAGTCGTCAATGTCATTGATGCCAAATCATTTGTAACTTATAGGAAACTCAACCGTATTGTAAAACAATGTGTCTTTTAAACCATAATAAGTAGCGATAACGGTTTAAAAAAAAATTGTCTCGTAAAAAAAAATACCACACAGTTTATACAGGCAGAGGTTAGAGTGTTTCATTTTTCAAACTTTGCTATTTTTAATTAATTTGCTCGCATTCGCTCCTATGTGCCTAAAAAATATAAAAATAAAAAATAGTTTAATAGATACAGCTGTATAAAGTTAGGAGGGACAGACGGACAGCGGAGGCATAATTATTAGTGTCCCGTTGGTGACAAAGCAATAAAGTTATAAGGTCGACCGTACAGTACAATTTTCGCTATAACTCGCACCATACCTCAACTCTTTACTTGCATGCATTTCATGGCAATATTGCTCACGTAGGCACGCCACCCATTTTCATACACCTATATAGTTTTATAAGTTATCTTACTAATGCTGGACGTAATCTCTATTCTACTCGGTAAAACAGTATTGCTTTTGACATGTTATCGTTTTTCGTTTGTCCTAATCGTCATTTGTCCTAATTCATCGTTTGTCCTAAAAGCCATTTCCGCCTGATGTTTAAAACTTTTTAGTGTTGTTATAACACAACTCTAACCTAACCTAACCGCAGGTATTTTTGGAAAGCTTAAAAAGTGGTCTGACTCAACTGAAAACCAGTTTAGGACAAACGTTAAATTAGGACAATTGACGATTAGGACAAACGATATTATGGATCGTGAATGACACCCGTAAAAGCGATGTGGTCGCCGTTAAGCCAATCGCGTCACTGGTTGATCACGTGACTTTTTGTATCACGTTATCTACCAGTGACGCGATTGTTTGGTTTAAAAACGAATCGAATAGAAACGCTAGCTAGCGTAGTGCATCTTGGCAAGGGCCTCTGATCAAAGTCGATATGGTTTTTTTTTTACTCTCAAACCTCGGCCCAGGCACGCCCAGGTCATGTATGTATCGTACATATAATAATCATACAAAAACGGCTCGTATCGTGGATATCGTTAGGCAACGTCACGGTTTGCAACAACTATTCATTTATTGCGCTAGGTGCTAAAAAACTCCTTACATGGAGCATCAATATTTAGGGTTCCGTAGGTTTAGTAGAACCATGTTGTTTTTAGGGTTCCGTACAAAAAAATGAAAAAATGGAACCCTTATAGGATCACTTGTGCGTCTGTCTGTCCGTCTGCCAATTTGCTCTGAAACTACTGGACCGATTGAGTTGAAATTTGGTACACATATGTAAATTGATGACCGAAACACAGATGTCCAAAGTTTTTTTTTTTAATTAGGGTTAATTTCTAGGGATAAATTATGAAATTAAAAAAAAGATTGGCAAACCTTATTGTGTCACATATCAAATGAAATTATGAGGATCTCAAATATTGTTATTATTGTAAAATAAATAGTTTTGATTTTATTCATGAAAAAAGACGAAAATTGACCATTCCCCCCATGATCTCCAAAACTACGCAGCCTAAAATTTAGAAAAGAATACAAAATATAGTATAATATTGCTTGTAGATTACAGGAAAACCAAAAGAATTCGATCAAAAAACAAAACTAATGTACGGTACCCTCTCCACGCAATTTCAACTCGCACGTGGCCGGTTTTATATATTTGGTTTCCCCTTGAATCACTGACCCTCATTTTCTTATGGCCCGGTACACGTCGGCGGATCATGGGCGTGCGTAAGGGACGGAGCAATACGTTAAGAGTGATAGCAAGAATATGTTGCTCACTCTAAGGTGTAAATGCGTCCCTTACGCACGTCCATGATCCGCCGCCGTGTAGACGGGCCTATAGAATGTTTTACTTGGCCGAATTTTCATTCCATCGACAAGCATTTCGCACTGCGAGATCAAAACAGTAGTAACTCAAAAAACAGCTGTATTTTAAAATTAACTTTAATACAACTTCTATGAACTTGAAACAAAACTAGCTCGGATTTTGAGTTGATACTGTTTTGATCTAGCAGTGCGATTTATCGGCAGGAGTTATTTTTTGGTGGTCGCAGATCAAAATTTAATGGAAAAAAAGCTAATTAAAAATCATGCTATCAATAAAATTAGATTTTCGTAAATTATTACCTACACGCCTGAATCGATTTTACAATATTATACTGAACACCAATATAAAACAGATCACGCTTGACGCTTCTACACGATGAGGTTAAATGGTTTTTTTTTATGTAAACGAATGAAATATGATGGTCATGTGTTTATGAAACTAGTATAATTAGCCGTTAATTACAATATTTAGCACCTTAAGTGCAACTCATTTTAGATTATTAGTTGGTGGCTGGTGGAGCAGAACTAAATGGGATTGTTAAGCTGGGCATTCACGACCGCTCCAACGAGCCAAATAGAGCAGCGCCGCGCCAAAATCAATCCCTGAATGTCAAAACTGTAGCGTTTAAAAGTACTAGGCGCGGTCCGTTGGATTTCCAAATGGACGGAAAGCCAGCGCGACGCGCCAACGCAGTCCAAATGGAACTATCGTGAATGTCGAAATTCAACGTAGGAAGACGCCACGCCTCCGTGCCAAGACAAATGGCTGCGTCCTGAATGCGTTCTCTAGCTACCATTTTCTCATCAGTCTGCTCCGTGATGTCGCACCGTTGAGGCGTGGCGTGGCGCGCCCGTGAATGTGGATAAAATATTACGTCCATCCAGTTGTATACACTCCATCTGTCGCCAAGACAAACGCCGCGTTCGTGAATGCCCAGCTTTATCCTACTTATATTATAAATGCGAAAGTTTGTGTGTGTGTGTGTGTTAATCCTTCATGCTGCAACGGCTGGACGGAATTGGATGAAATTTCGAATGGAGATAGCTTATACCCTAGATTAACACATAGGCTACTAATCATCCATTAAAAGTTCCCGAGGCAATATCGATAATCAAAATCTACGCGGACGAAGTCGCGGGCAGAAGCTACGGTTACCATATTTTTAAGGGTTATAATGTGAATTGAAAAAAATAGTGACAAATTCGAATCTAAATTGTGCCATCAATAAGATTTTAAATTTTCTCAATTATTAGCTATGCCCCTAATTATTTACAATACTGAACCCCAACATAAAACAGATCACGCTTGACGCTTCCACATACGTTAGGAGGTTAAAAGGAACTATTTTTTTTACTCGCACGAATTATCTACTAATGATGGAGCATATGTATAAGAAACTAGTATAATTGGCCGTTAATTACAATAATCATCACTTTAGGTGCTACTCAGTTTTGGTGAGGTGGTAACGGTGGCTGGTGGAGCAGAACTAAATGGGATTGTTATTAGGGAATGCAATTTAACCGGTTATTAACCGCTTTTGTATGAAAATAACCGGTTAAAACCGGTTATAACCGGTTATTTGCCTTCTATAATTGTTATCCTACTAATATTATAAAGTGTGTGTGTGTTTGTATTAGTTTGTTACGGCTTCACGCTGCAACGGCTGGACGGAATTGGATGAAATTTGGAATGGCTACACTTCATCATATGGCTGCGTTTTGCGTGACAAACTTTGGATAAGGCATCCGTGTGGTTGCCGGCTTAGAATAGAGCCACTCCATGTCTTCCCGTGGATGTCGTAAGAGGCGACTAAGGGAATAAAGGCTTGTAGTACTGTCAGGCGATGGGCTTGCAACCTGTCACTAATATACACATGGTAAACATCTTACTGCCGCACTCAGAGACGTCAATTAAATTTAACGCTTGTTTAGTGACGTGTTGTCTTATTCTATTGCTATAGCAAAGAAAGTGACAGCAGCTACTTTAATCAAGCATTCTCTGAGTGCGGCAGTTAGCCTGATTGTGCAAAATGTGGTTACAGAATTAACAACAAGTTTTTAGAGTCGTTGGTAATTCTGTAGCTCTGCCTACCCCACTCTGGGAATGAAGGCATGAAGATATGTAAATTTTACGTCGTCTTTTCTATAGTTAGTGTACTTACTCGTACATAATAAAAGAAATAGGTAATCTTTTTAAGTTTGCCAAAAATGAAGAACGCCGTCTTGCTTAGGTGGATGCAATTCCTCGCGAAAATTGGATGCCTAGCAAACATTGCAGGATTTGCGGCATCTATTTTGATGAATCGGATTATTTCATCTCAAAAACAGGAAGACATTTTTTAAAAGTTACAGCAGTCCCAATTTGTAGCAGTACGTCTTCAACATTTATTTACAATAATATACATAATACTTTAATGAAAATCAGACGTCGAGTGGTTTATCACGCATTTATTAGGTACCTGAGCCTGCTTCTTATGATCGATAATAATAATAATAATAAACATTTATTTTATAAAGGAATTTACATTATCACATACTATAAACGAACGAACTTACAAGCTTACTTAAAACTACACTAATCTAACAAACCGCTACCAGTGGGCATTGTTCCCAAAATGCTGGCAGCATTGCCACGTTGAATGGCAATGCTTAATCTTTGTGACAAGTACAGGCCAGCATTATGGATACGAGTTGCGTCGATAAATAATAATAATAAATCATTTATTCAAAGAAAACAAGCATGGGACATTGTAATCCTTCTCCAAACTGCACAGTCAGTTTGTAGGCGAAAACTGGATATGCATGCTTATAATCTTATTCTCGCAAAAACTTAATTAACCATGTTAATCTTTGTAATGAAGCTATTATCACAATAAAACATCCGCGTTTAAACGCATATAAGTATGATATTTGATTTAATTACCTTTCGTAATCAATTCTTCGACGTTTAGGACGTTGCATTATGCCGACAGTTCCTTCAAGACCGTGAATGTGAAGATGTGTGGCGATATATTTGGTACTTTGGATGCTAAAGACTTTTTGATGCTTACTTTAAAGATATACTCTTTTACAACTTTATGATAGTGTAATATAAGAATGTTAAATGATTCAAGGGGAGTCACCAGTAAGTTTTTCAAAACACTACTATTTTTTTTAATATACTTCTTCATTATTCAATTACTGTGGTATTTTTGTATTAAACCATCCACGTCAAATATTGAAATTTTTGGCCACGTTCAAGTAAACACGTTGAAAAAAAAATTGACAAATAAAATTATTGTCGAGCTTGTAACCAATTGCAGATTTTTGTATTTCAAACGGTATAAAACCTTACTGAAATTACTGTCTACTCAAACGTTATATCAGTATAGATGACTTTTAACCTTAACTCAATTAATATTCAATTGATTATCGAAACCACTCGATACATAAGATCTTTTCATTTCAAAAAGTGGTTGTTTTGGCGCGGATTTCTCAGTCGTTTTTGTTTGAGGTTACCCTCCCATACTTATTTTATATTTCGATGATCCAAAAACAACGATAGCTGGTCGATACTTGATTCTAAAATTGAAATCAAAATTGCAAGTGATTATTTGGGTTCCATATTGGCTCACATCCAATTTTTCGTTCGGTTTTTTCTTGTCATAACGCTTTGTTATCATAATCATCACTCTTCATAATTTTGTTCTACGTAATATTAAAAATTTGTAGTCCGAATGTATTATTCATAATCATCGCAAGTCATAAAGTGTGTTTTACTGAAACGGTTGTTATTTCAGGGTTTTTATAAAACAAACCTAACCTAACCTCATCAGTTCAAAGATCCTGAAATAAAAACCGTTTCAGTAAAAAACACAGTATGACTTGCGATGATTATGAATAACAATACATTCGGACTAAAAATATGTGAAACAATAATTTTGAATGGTGATTATGATGAAAAAATTGTAGGAGATACATTTTCGGACTTGCAATATGTATGTATGTATGTAAACACTTTATTGTACAAACAAAAGAGATAACAATTATAAAATAGACAAAAATAAAACAGGGATGTACAAAGGCGAACTTATCCCTTTAAGGGATCTCTTCCAGTTAACCTTTGAGCGATTGAGAAATAACTATTACAACGAATAAGCAAATAAGTACAACACTAAAATAAATTTCTATAAATATTAACAGATGTAATAAATAAACACATATGTATACAATATAACTAATAATATAATAAATAAATATATACAATAAGCAGGAAAAAGTTTAAGAACAAGTGTCAAGCCAGAACTTCTTTAGTGTAGAATAATCGAATTTGCAATATTATATGAACTTTGGTGTACCCGTTTTTTCTCACAGTCCACTTATCATCAGCGGTCTTATGTTCCCGTTGGCCTTCTCTATACCATGGAAAAAAAAACTTTGATTCAATTTTTTTTGCAATGCTATTTTTATTTATTTTAGGCCTCCGGTCCCCCAGTGCAGTTGGAGCCGGTAGACCTGAGCCTCAAGCGGCCCCCCACCCCGCGGCGCCGCGGCAGACCCCTCAGTGAGTACCTTTTGAGAACAATTGCTCAAAAAGTGGTACTTTTTGAGCGCAGTACAGTCGCGAACTTTAATTTGGTACCCACCTTAGGTCCAAAGTCAATCTGACATTCTACAACAATAAGGTTGAGTTTCCTAAAAGTTACAAATGACTTGACATCTCTAATGACATTGACGACCTCAAGCATATTTTTCTTGAAATGGGTCACAAAACGTTCGTGATAGTACATCATGGCGAAAGTTGGATTTTTCGAACTAATGCTTTTTACTTTTTCTATGTGCGGAATTTTAATTTTTTTTTTAAATATAATTTGTTCTAAGCCGTGCATTCAACCAAAAAGTTTGCGTCTACTACCAATTAATTTGCTTGAATCTACCTATATGCGTGACTGCTGGCTATAAGAGTACTAGGAAAAAAAATATCGGTGAAAGAGTACAGCCACGAGCGTTAATTTGTACCCCATTTTAAAAAAATGCTTGCTCTTCAATTTCATTAGAGATGCCAAGTTGTTCCTGTTTGGAAACTCAACCTTATAATTATATGAAAAAGACCCTTCATATCTCGAAAAATATTGATTCTATGGGTTATAGTTATAGATTTTTGCTAGGACTCAGCATATTCTCATTTCTAGTGCCAAGATAAAGTTATAAACAAAGTTTCATTGATGTACATAATTTGCCGCCACACTGTCATATTTAGTCTTACTTTACCTGTATTGTATGTTTTATCGACTTTTAACCATTATAAAAAAAAACACAAGTGAATTTCGGTGACTAATATCTAATAAGTATTGTAAGTCAAATATATATATTTATAAAAGTTGATATACTAATTTACATTACATTGGAGACTGTACTCAGCTTTGATTGAAAACCTGCGCAAGCGCCGATAGGTCCGGCGCAGCATCCGCGTCGGCGCGACCTCGCATTCGCTTCTGCCTTGGCTGGCGTTTGAGTAGCCTAGTTGGTAGCCTATACATACATACATACATACATACCTTCACGCCTGTCTCACAATGGGGTACACTGAAAAAAAATTGTCCCTTTTAAAAACATTGTGATTGTTGTGCATAAGCGTCTTGATTCCATACGAGCCGGACAAGACGTAAGATACCTTCATCAACTAAGTAGGTACTAGTTAAATCACTAAAAAACTTGCTGTTGTTACTATCCGCTTTGGTTGATATAACTAATATCATAATTATAGTATCCATTTCTTGTCAACTAAGAGAAAATCTCTTGACATTACATTTTTTTAAATACCTAAAAGTACAGACTATAGTGTGTAATGTTGCAGGATGATCGGTTTTTTGATACAATATAATTTGAATTGGTATTTTTTTTTCAGGAAACTAATTTCATACTCTGTTATAGTCTGTACTTTTAGGTATTTAAAAAAATGTTAACAAAAATCCACGTCATACCTATAGTTCGTCAGCCAATAGAAGTAGAGCAGTGATATGTCAAAGTTCGATTAAACGGTTTTGATTGGCTATTCAACAATGCCACGTGGTTTGGATTGTTTACATTTTTTTAAATACCTAAATGTACAGACTATAATTGCGACCCTAAACCTGTCTAGTTACGCAAGACCCCTTAATTAAACCTACTACTATCAGTGAAAGGGCCTTCGGTATCTGTATGTAAATCCGATGTTTGTAAACTACTGCGCAGGATTTAGTGGGTGCCTTTCGAATTGTGTATAGGATGTTGTAGTTTCAGCCCTGATATATGTCGGACATATTGTGGGAACTACGGGTGTGTTAGTTAGTTCGTAACGGTATGTACCTATATTTGTGGGTTAATGTTGTATGGACTAAATTCATTTGTTCTAAACTCACATTATATAATTTTACTAGAGGACGCCCGCGACTTCGTACGCGGAGAATTAGTTAGCTACTCCCCCCATTTCTTCCCGTTGGGGGTCGATTTTCGGAAAATCCTTTCTTAGTGCTCACTTACATCATTAAAGGAACCCCTGCCCTGTACCAAATTTCAAGTTTCTAGGTACAGTAGTTTCGGCTGTGCGTTGATATATAAGTCCGTCAGTTTTGCTTTTTATATTATATAGATATATATACTCTTAAATAGCATGCTATTGATTGCTTTAAATTTTAGTAAATAAGTAAGTATTATATTTTAAGATCTCAAAATCTCTAATTTTCAGTAGGTATATTTTTTTTTGATAAGATTAAGTTTCACTTTCCATATTTCCTTTTTGGAGACATGCTCATTATTATAACGATCCATTTATACACCTTCATAATTTATAATAATCAAAATCTATAAATTAAAAGCATCAATAATTGAGTTTATCGATGTAGGCGATCTCTAGCTGTCATTTAATTTGGCCCCGTATATTTCGAGGTCTGGATATAAGTCTCACTTTTCATAATGGTTATAAAGCCTAGCCATGTTCATTATCAGCAGTAGCAAAAGCAGCGCGTCTAAAGCGGTACGTTCCTATCTGTGAATTACATGTCTACGAGCGCACTTTAGTTTGAGGGAATATTTATGACTTTTTTCCACAGATATAATAAAAGCTGATTCATGTACAGTTGAGAAAAATCATTTTTTGAATAGCTATAACAATAACCGAGATATAATCCGACAAAGATTTGTTACTATCTCTTTCTAGCAAAACAGATTTTAACATGGAGTTTATATGGCCGACCTGTTACATGACGTCACAGTGCGTCTGCCCTCTATTTCACCATTCTGACAATGACAGATGACAGGTGACAGTTTAGTGTACATGTCGCAGCTTATATGAAACCCAGTGATTTATCAGCGTGTTAACTTAGCGATGTAAACCAAATTGTCACCTGTCACGTGTCATTGTCAAGATGGTGAAATAGAGGCTGATATCTCTGTCTAATCGCTGTCTAATGAGCAGTTTATAGTGCTTGTAACATCGTATTTCTTGGCCAAATTTTAATTTTAATTTCACTACAAGGAATTTTACTGTCCGGCAGTCCGATTTTGCACAAAGATAAAGATAAAGATAAAGATAAAGACATTTATTCAGTATATGCTGCACGGGCAATTTTACACGTCAAGAATCTACCAGCACTTCGCAAGAGGAGAACACTGCTAAGAAGAAACGCCGCAAGAAACTCGGCAGTCAGTCTTCTTTTTTACATATTTCTTATCACAATGGTACTACTTAGTCTAGCATTATATAAAGCTATAATATTAAATTAAATTAAATATCCAATAACATGCGTAGTTCAGCAAGAAAACATGCCAAAAATCTTGCGAGAGAGATAGAAGGAGAAAAGGAAAAAACCGGCCAAGTGCGAGTCGGGCTCGCGCACGTAGGGTACCGTACCATTATCTATACATTAGACACTATACCAGTTGCCGTTATTATCAAGCAAAAAACGGCAAAAAAAAATTTGTTGTTATAGCGGCAACAGAAATACATCATCTGTGAAAATTTCAACTATCTAGCTATCACGGTTCATGAGATACAGCCTGGTGACAGACAGACAGACGGACAGTGGAGTCTTAGTAATAGGGTTCCGTTTTTACCCTTTGGCTACGGAACCCTAAAAACACCTATTTAATTATGTGAAACACCTACAAATTAGTGCCTATTGGAAGTACGTTGAAGGAGTTGAAATGGCGAGTTTGAGAGAGACACCGAAGCGTGTACACGAGTAGGTACCGTCTTGCGGTAAATTCTAAATCGTGTAGGGCCTTGTTAGCTGTAACGAAATGCAGATCTCTCGGGTCGATAAATTGTGTCGATACTAACCGCGTTCGATCTTACCACATCTTACGAGGGATCTACGTGTTTGGGAATTAATGGATTCATTAATAATCTTCTCTAGTAGTATATGATAGGATAGAGGTACTAGATACAGGGTGACTCAAATTAGTAATACAAAATTGATTGTGGTTTAGTTAATGATGAATAGTGCATTACATTGACTCAGTTGTTTAAATTAGCCTTCCTTAAATTAAATATCATTAAAGTTACGCCCACACCGGTGCTTAAAATACGGTGACGGTACGGAATCGCAGTGACGCGTCGTATCAGCACCGTTTTAGAAGCACGCTCCCCACACCGCTGCTTAAAAAACGGTGTCGTTGCTTAAACAAACGACGGGGTCATAGTAACAACTTGTGCCGTTTTTGACGTACCGTAATATACGCACCGTTAAGCATTGGTGTGTAGAGCTTGCGTCAAAAACGGTGCTGATACGACGCGTCACTGCGATTCCGTACCGTCACCGTATTTTAAGCACCGGTGTGGGCGTAACTTGAGGTATCATTGGATAGGTCTTAAAAAATATTGTGTACAGTTGAAAACATTAATAACTATCCTACCATCTAGCAATGTAGATATTTTTGACGCCGTTTTGGGAACGTGCACGTATTTATAGCTTTGACTGTACTTTTGTAGGTACTTAGTATAAACTCTTGCGCAGAAATCATCAACAGAATACCGCCACTGAGAAAATCTTTATTAATTAACACTAATAAGCAAATAAGCAGTTCTCATAATGTTCCTGTAACCTCCACTATAACTCTAATGGCGCTTAAACGGCGATATAAGAAGCTCGAATATCGTCATGGCTTTGAAAAACCTCGTATCTCATATTTCATGACTTACGATTTTAAACCTAAACGTGAAGAGAATTAAGTTCAAACTCATACATCTCGGAATATCAGATACGAGTTTTTTCAAAGTAGCAACGATATGCTGTTATACCGCTTACCGTCTTTACTGCCTCACTGACCTTTGCACTTCGCAGTAAATGTTTTGTTAACAGTATGACAAGTGAATGACCTTGAAATTATACTTCCTGTAAGGTGAACGGTGGCAAAGGCTACTAAGGGTGCGGCTCCACTGAGGCGGAGATGAGCGGAGCGGAGAGGAGACGTGTAGGGATTGACCAATCGTAGGTATTAGTTGAAATCCACATCTCGTCTCCACTCCGCTTCAATGGAAACAGTCAAGCGGAGATGAGCGAAGCGGAGAGTAGACGTGTAGGAATCGACCAATCATATTAGTTGAAATTCACATTTCGTCCCCGCTCCGCTTCAGTGGAAACGGTCAAGCGAAGACGAACGGAGCGGAGAGGAGACGTAACTGCATTACTACATTATAATCCCTCCGCTCCAGCTCCGCTCGTCTCCGCCTCAGTGGAATCACTTAGCTCTTTTCACAGCTCTGCTCCACTCAGCTCCGCTCGTCTCCGCCTCAGAGTGGAGCCGCAGCCTAAAGCATAGGCCATACATTTGCTGAGGGTACAGGGTAAAACCTAATTGCTTTTGACTTGTTATCGTATTGTCGATGTTTTGATAGCTCTTATTTACTTGACAGTAAAGGCGGCCGAGTTAAAAACAATACGATAACAGGTCAAATACGATATCGTTTTACCAAATTGAATACAGGCCCTGCTTGCGGTCAGATACAGTTTTAAATAATAGGTATTAAATTGAACTGTCGCTGTCACTCTTAAAAAATTAAGCGATACAATTAACGCTCGGGACTCTATAATTATACTCTTTGTCTTTAGGGCTAAAGACAGTAGCGAGTAGTCGCAATTATTTTAAGTGCCCTTTTATTGCAAAGGGGTTACTTATATAAGTTTAAATATCGACCAAACCGCTGCTCAAAATACGGTGTCGGTACTGAAGCGCAAGACGTGCCGTAAGCCTCAGGATTTTATTGCATGCCCTCCACACCGCTGTTCAAAATACGGTAACGGTACGGAATCGCAGTGACGTGCCGTAAATGTCACGACTTTACCGCATGATCTCCACACTGCTGCCGTGACGTTTATGGCACGTCTCTGCGTTTTCGTACCGTCACCGTATTTTGAGCAGCGGTATGGTCGCTCTTTGTACATGTTTATCTTAAAAACATTCATACAGTAAAACCACAGCTATCTATTGCTTTCTCACTCTCTATGGCGTAACACATATACTGACAGGTGACAGAGAAAGTGTGACAGCGAATGACAGTCGAGTACTATTAATACTTTGGTGTTAATGTACTGATATTGAGCACTTTAGTGCCTTGTCATAACAAACTCTAATCTGAAGATAGAGTGACTAGCAAAATTTAGCCAATGACATTTATAATGATAAGGTTTTAAGCAAGCCCATCATTTTCATTAAATGACTGTTATTTACTGAGTAACTCGGAAGCGGGCCGCCGCCCTTTTAGCATGATTATGTATAATAGTTACTCATTATGTGGTCGCACGTTGCTGGGTATTGATTCTCTCAAAAGCAAAGGTGAGCGAATGCAGGAGTGAAGTCCAAGCGGCGAGTTTAAGTAGTCCCGTCAAAGCGAGCAAAACACATTTCAGCGCGTGTATTCAATTTGGCAGCATGGCTTCTCGAACGTATAAGGCTGCCTAATTGAGAATGCACGCGCTAATATGTGTTTTGTTGACTCTGACGGGACTACTTAAACTCGCCGCTTGCACATCACTCCTGCGTTCGCTCACCTTTGCTTTTGAAAGAATCACTACCCTGTACTGTTTAAACCGACCTTTCCACTTGCATCTTATTTGTTCACGTGGGGCCTAGGCAATATTTCTTAAGGGGTATTATAAAATAACTATTAAATATAATTTAATATGAATTAAAATTATGTGGCAATGTTGGAAGGGGAGGCCAAGGCGAATTTTATCTTGAATAATGTTAAGACAATAATGGCGGCGGTTAAAACGCCGAATAATCACCCACACGACTACACTAACAATGTATTCTATACTTGAAAATCTAATTCGAGACCAAAATCTGACAGTTCTCATCTTGATTATTTAGTTATTTTAACATTATTTCGTAAAAATATGAATGAGAACTCGTGTACCCAGTAATATTAGGGTAAGTTTTATTAATAAAAATACCTACACTTAAACCAAAATGCAGTAATCACAGCGAATGTGCGCCCGTTGAGGTTAGGATTTTGGTCTTGAATTATATTTTCGAGTATAGTGGCTACCACGGCTGGCAGCATCCAGCCACCAGTGGCTGCATCTGGTGGCGGCGTGTAGTGGTTTGACTGAACCACTAGCGGTTGCGTTTAGTGGCACTGACTAGTGGCTCAATGTGCGGCGGGCCTTAGAGCTCGACCTTAGGTTACTGTTCTCAAACTGTGTAACATACTGCCCGGTAGCAAACGCGCATAACCTCAAGATTATAGTTATCAAGACATCTTGCGGTATCTTAACGATTCGCGCATTAAAACTATATTAGTTGCAGCCATCTTGTTTTTATTAGTCTGTTAAGAGGCCGTATATGAAATTTTGCCGATTTCGCTGATTTACGTGATTTTACAGTTGAAATACTGTATTTCTACTAGTTTTAATGCACAACACGAAAGATAATTTCTAATTTTAAAGAATGTATGAGCTACTTTTTTGTTTTTATTATTTTATTTTGATTAATCGACCTGACACCGGCGACTGTTATGTGAATTTTGCTGGAAGAGGTTTAGAATGTCACATATTCATGAATCGTTTTGACGTCTTAACGGTATGAAAAATTTACAATGTATTGCTGTGAAAGTCGTCTAAAAAATGTATGAATTATTTTTTACCACTTTCATATAAATTTTTCGAGTAAAAAAAAAAAAACTTGGTAAATTATTATATTAAGTATAGAAAACGGGCAAACATTATTTTTGATTTCGGCTACTCATAACTCTCGTTCATAAAATTAAAACAACAGAAATAAACTTTAGTTCAAAATCCAATTTACTTGAAACTTGGTAGAAATGCTCTTAAATGCAAATAATGAGACACGTATTTCAGCGATCACTAAAATTCAACCCCTAGAGGGATGAAAGGGGGTTGCAAAGTTTGTATGGGAAAATACTTTCTGTAGGTACTGCAAGCAAATTAATGAGGTTTGTCATTTATACTAATTTCATAAAAACTGACTGCCAAAGTCAAAATTATGTTAAGTATAGAAAATAGAAAGGTTAGATAGTATTATAATATATATAGCCCAAACCGCTGGACCTAGGGACTTAAAATTTGAAAGGAGTATTCCTTGGGTACTCTAGGGGCGCACTAAGAAAGTATTTTCCGAAAATCGACCCCCAACGGGAAGAAATAGGGGGAGTAGCGGGAAACTAATTCTACGCGTACGAAGTCGCGGGCGTCCTGTATAATGTGAGCTTTGGGAAAATTATATTAGGCAAAACAACAGAGTTACGCCCGCTCGGTCTTTAAAGGGAGCGCTCCGATCTCGGTCAATCTGTCAAAGGAACTAGTTCGGTCTTTTAGTTCCTTTAGCTCCGGAGCAAATTTTGAGATCTGAGCAGGACACGCTTTGAAATAGGTACTATTTGTCTCGTTCACATCGAGCGCCGTGCCGTGCGCTCTTCGTTCGCTTTGTTTCACTCAAACCTACGTTCAACAATGGCTACTGACCTTAAGGACCGAAGACCGATTAAGATCGTTTAAGAAGAACTAGTTCCTTTCCGTCTGTGACGGGAATTTATTCCTTTTAGTTCTTAGTTCCTGACCGACACAAGCCTACAAAACAATATGGAGTCGTCAAATACATTACCTTCCTACGGCAGTCGCAGTCGGTTGAAGAGTAACTGCAGAGTTACTTCAAGGTCTACTTTTTACTATTCACGATCATATGACCTTTAGTAACGTCTGCCGCGCCCGGTAACTTCCTTTTACTAGTGATGGGAACATTTATCGATAGCAATTAAAGTTACTATCGATGTAAAAGTATTGACTTGACTCTTGTTCCTGATCTAAGACTGCATGTTCTTTCTACTTTTCATTCTTATATTTAATTTATTTATTTATTTAGCAATATATTAAATTTTTCTATATACTATTATATATTCGTTTATTTGTTCTATTTATCTTTAGTGTTTCTGCCTATTTTTTATTTTGTTATCTTCTGTTTGTGCAATAAAGAGCTTATAAACATACATACAGATTTATACAAATGTGCCGGTATAAGTGGAAATGGGCGGGTCACATACAATACAAGAGATGACGAGAAACCGGGCAGGAACCTACAAGAATGGAGACTGACGTTCGAACTTTACTGATTAAAACTCAATACATAACAGAAAAAAAGTGAAATTAACGTGTCGAAAACAGGCAGTTTTATCGCTAAATAGTGGTTCTCTTTTAGGCACCTCAAAAATAGCTAAGTTGCAAAAACAATGAACATGCTATAATATTAATCTTTATACTGCATGTGAAGTAGACCCTTGCAGGTTCTGAACTCCTATCGATAAATTGATTGAACACCCTCATCTGAATGATTATGTCAGTTTCAATGACGTAATATCGATGTCGATGAAGACTCGGTACATCCCTATAGTTCTAGTTAGGTCAGGTAGGCTAAGTGTGAATTGAATAAGTCACCAACTGAGTAAAAGGATCGTTTGCATCAGGATATGGCGGCGACGTTGGAGGTCGTCTGTCAAACAGATATTCTAACTGCATAATTTTTAATCTACGTAAAAGGGTGTTGAGTTTAAATTGTGTATCTGTGGCATTTTAACTCCCAAACAAATATCTGAATATAGGTATATTAATAAAGTTAATATATCCAAAGTCAAAATATCGAAGTCCAAAACATCGAAAGTTGAAATATCGAACGGTTATTATGACGATCTTATAGTTTAAAAGTTTTTTTTTAATTAATTAAATTAAATTTAATGTAATTATTTAAATATTGTAATATTGTATGGGTTTTTTGCCTTTAATAAACAAATTTATTATTATTATTATTATGACGATGATTGAAATATCGAACGTACTTGCTGGGTATGTAATCAAATATCGAAAGTTGATTCAAATTCAAATTTAAATTCAAATTCAAAATAGTTTTTTGCGTGTCACATTACGTTACAACAGGTGGAACTACAACTACAGGTATACATGTGACGCCCTGCGAGGGCACAGCAACATGAGAGGGCTACACTACCCGCTTAATAAAATTATCCTTGTTCTAAAGCTATTATTCAATATTGCACACTAATTCATCTAAAGTTAAAATATCGATGTCCAAAACATCGAAACTCGAAACAGCGAACAGTCATTTTTTGTACATTTTGGCTATAAATAAAAAAATATGTCGCAGAAAATTAAAAAATAAAAGTTTTGAAATCACTTTAATTTTTCATCCCCCCATTCTAATTTTAAATTATTTATAAAATTAATTTCATATTTTTTTTACTTAATACAGTTGCGTCACGTAGTATAACCATGCCAAATTTCAAGTTGATAGCATTTGTAGTTGCTGAGAAAACCTGCTGTGACATACAGACAGACAGATAGACAGACAGACAACGAAGTCTCACCATAAGGGTTCCTTTTTTACCATTTTGGTACGGAACCCTAAAAAATATGTCGCAGAAAATTAAAAAATAAAAGTTTTGAAATCACTTTCATTTTTCATCCCCCCATTCTAGATTTTAAATTATTTATAAAATTAATTTCATATTTTTTTCACTTAATACAGACGCGTCACGTAGTAGGTATAACCATGCCAAATTTCAAGATAATAGCATTTGTAGTTGCTGAGAAAACCTGCTGTGACATACAGACAGACAGACAGACAGACAGACAGACAACGAAGTCTCACCATAAAGGTTCCTTTTTTACCATTTTAGTACGGAGCTCTAAAAATGGACAGTACGCGATTTAAGCGTCGTGGGCGTTTAGAAAAAAAAAGTGTAGTGTAGTTTTTTTTCTTACTCAGAATCGTTGATATTATCGATCCTCATACAAGAAAAAAGTAATCATGATCCTCGAATGCTCGAGTAAATGCTCAAGTTTAGTGTGTCAGCGACTTAGGTCTAAAACACTAAATCTAAACACTAAATCCCACTTCCTTACGCAATAAATAACCATTTTAAACACCATAAAATAACGGCTTATTAAATGTGCTAAGTTACTATTATGCCCGCTTTTAGAACTAGGCTAAGAACTAAATCATAAACATAGCAAACAATATGGTTGGTTTAGTATAATTTAGTATAATTATATGTTTTACCGTTAATGGTGATTTTAATAATGCGGAACTATAATGAATGACTATGGTTTGTTAGCCTGTATTTAGGCCTTTCTGGTACAGTGGCCATCGGATATATCGGAGCGAACAAGGTGCTCACAAATATCTGTACACGACTCTATTGTCAAGACGTTAGAGTGCATGAAAACCACGGAATAGAAAAAACAGTGGAAGTGGCATGAGCTTCGCTTAGTATCAGACCTGTTGTCGCCAATACTCAAACTGTCATAAAAACAACACGCCATCATGGAAAATGTTTTTGGTGCGGCTATCGTTTTTACACTCCAAAATAGCACAATAAGGCATGCTTCTGGATTTATTTCCTATTTTAGAAATATCGAAATATTGAAATATCGAAATAAGTGATTGCGGCAAATGTATGATAGGTTATGCGGAACTCCGCATAACTATGCCACACGTTACACGCCCACTTGACACTTCTACTGTTTTTTCTGTTCTGTGATGAAAACGCAAGATATAACTTCTTTAAAATGGTAGGTAATAAATAGGTCAGTCAAACTGAAGTCGGATTTTGGTTAAAAATATGGTGGGACGCTGACTTCTGTTTGTTATTCCCTAACATTTTAAAAGAAGCTATTTCTTGTGGTGTGGTTTTTTATTTCATACTTTTTAGTGATCATTATATATATGCTGTTATGTAGTCCCACGTCTAAATCTCGCAAGCAACGCCGCTGGAAAGTCATAGTCATATATTTAAACCAATTAAATGTGCTTCGTCATAGTCGCTCAACTATCTTAATCGAGATATCTTATTGCCACCCTTAAGGAGGTACCGTTGAGGAGTTTCGTTGGCAATCTGTAGTCTTCATCATCAGTTCCACTTCACCAAACAATACTTTTTGAATGCAAATGCTGGACTTGTTGCTAAAAATACTGAAATTGCTATATGCATGCCTATAATATTTGAGGAGTTCTCTCAATTCCTCATGGATCAGATTATAATTAGTATCAAAAAAACAAGAATTTTTGAAATCGGACCATAATTGATGGAGAAATCGGTGAACATACATTAAAAACATAAGGGTTCCATTTGTACCATTTTGGTACGGAACCCTAAAAATACATATAGTGGAACGTATAACCTCCTCCTTTTTTGAAGTCGGTTAAAAAGGGACAATATCGCCTCTGTCTGTACAACTTTTATTTCTGTAATTTTAGTATCAATGTAATATTAATTTAGTACGATAAAACTTTTTTTATCTTCTTTTATCAAACTTTTTACATACGTAAATACTAGGCAATGCAAATAACCAATTATAACCGGTTTTTACCGGTTATTTTCATACAAAAACGTCTAATAACCGGTTAAATTGCATTTCCTAGTAAATACCCTTGTTTGCTACAGATGGCCTCTAATTAATATGCCCTCTTAAATTAATTTATAAATTAATATATATATATATATATATATATATATATATATATATATATATAGGTGGAAAGAAGTGGTCTCTGCCTATCTCTGGGAAACAGGCGTGATTTAATGTATGTATGTATGTATATATCAAATACCTAACCCATTATCCTGTTTAAACCGTCTTACGCTTAGCATGTCGAATATAATCGATATTGATCTCAGATGTTACTCTAGTCTAGTCGAAGTCTAGTTTATAGAACAGCCGGTCCTATCTAGTGCCGCCATCTATCGGCTACTGTGAGTGTAAATTGAATGTAGGACGAACCCTTTATCGTAAATCAGATATCGACTCGGGCATAGATAGGTAACTAAAGTTTGTAGTAGGGTTAGACAAGGCAACGCATTTGCGAAAATGTGAAATGGCAATAATAAATGGTGTCCTTTCATTTCGCCAAACAACGTTTCTCAAACTGATTCATTTTCCAACTGTTTTATTTGGGCAAAAATAAATTTCCAAAACTGTAAATGTTTCAGGATTTATTTCAGGACCATAGTTAGGTATAGGTAAGGTTAGGTTACTATTTAAAAACACCTGAAATATTTACAGTTTTACAAAAAAAAGCATTTGCCCAAATGAAACAGTTGGGAAATGAATCAGTTTGGGAAACGTTGTTTGGAGAAACGGGAGAGAACCTAAAAAAATATAAACATAATAACTAACATTATATTGACGACATTGTCTAAACTGCACTTGGGTTTTTAAAGCTTGCTTTTTTTAATAAGTTGTGCCAATATTAACCAATAGAATCTAAACTAACGTGCACAAGGCGTGCTCGACGCGACCGCATGTGCCTTCTATTGGTTAATATTGGCACAGCTCCGCTCCACTCCGCCTCAGTGGAGCCGCACCCTTACACTTTCCTGTACATATATTATTATCCTCGTAAAGGTGGGTACAGACTGGTGAAACGTAACATGCAATGTGTCATGCAATGAAAGAATTCACCGTACAAAGTTGTTACCTTTCATGATACATTGCAGCAATGTGTACGGTGAATTCATGACACATTGCATGTTACGTTTCACCAGTCTGTAGGTACCCACCTTAAGACATAATTTAGTAACATTGTAAATGCAACCTTGACGTATTAACTATAGGGTGTCTTTTATGTTTGGTACTATGTCGTTAAGTGAAAATCTGGGGATTGAGGAGGCCATATTTTTCGCTATTAAGTAGATGTTTTGCAGCATCTCAAATGAAACTTCAATAGCAATCACAACCTTATTACTAACAGGAGAGGATTTAATGAATTTTGGCAATTGTCAACAGGATTTTTCGAAAAGGTTGTCTGAAACAAATCATTCTTATAGAGGTTTATCTCAAAAGCATACGTTTTTTTTAAATTATCTACTGAGAAACAAATAATTGAATGTTTGATGTTTGCTACGCCCCCGCTCATCATTTGGTCATTTGATTTGTAACCGCGTTTTTTTTTTTAAGTGTTGAACTAAAAATACGTAGACGTAAAAATGACCATGAGGCGTTTAAGATCTTTAGTCATTAGCAGAATTTTGGATTTTTCTTTTCTGATTATATAATAAACAAAGAAAATAGTATGCTATTAAAACAAACCGCTATAACCTTTTTTTTTAGAACTCTTTAAAAAAAACAGAGAGGGAAATATAGACCGTCCTATTGCAATTACGCTTAGATAATGTCGACTACAGCTACTTATAGAATAACACCATATCTTAATACTACCGACTTGTTCAACAAAACGATCGTAATAATGCTGCGCAAGCGCATCACGATCAAATTACGCTCTTATTTACACGTAATATGGTTGAATATTAAATAAATGTTATCTATGTGAGATGCAACAGCTATAACGGCCTTGTCTTTATAACATAATGTGTGGTTTAGAAACTGGTCCGAGTATTAGCTATGACTGCGATTGCAAATTCTGTCCTAAGAAAAAAGGGCGCATGTCTCATCGAACCGCGTATATATAAGTAACCTTATTTCTTAAGATATGGGGTTAATTTTTCTTCGACTATCAAATGGCGCATGCGTCCTTACAGCATTTCCCAACCAGAAGGGCGCCTCTCTCTAAGGGGGGGTTGAGAAATAAACAGGGAGCGCAAATGTTTTGAAAAAAAAAACATTGGATAATCTTTTTTTTTCACAGCTTCAATAACAGGTGGTTCATGTAAGAAACAGTTGAGTTTTTTTTTATCATCTATGAAAATATCCAAGATTTGTTCCAATCTCTTTCTATCAAAACAGAATTTAACATGGAGTTTATATGGCCGACCTGTTACATGACGTCACAGTGCATATCGGATCTTTCT
Organism: Acleris cristana; assembly: GCA_948252455.1. NCBI lineage: Eukaryota > Metazoa > Arthropoda > Insecta > Lepidoptera > Tortricidae > Acleris > Acleris cristana. The sequence goes on along the minus strand of OX411801.1, from coordinate 5,897,173 downwards.
GTTTAAACGCTGTCTAATTAGCCGTTTAAAATAAAGCATTTCTTGGTCGATTTTAATTGTGATTTCACTTTTAGTGGTCTTTTACGGTATTTTCATATTTTGTTGAGAAATGCGATTTACAAAATTCATGCATATTATATCGATAGTCCCAAACTAAGCTAGCTTGTGCTAGTGATACTAGACAACGATACACATACTTTTAAAGAGAAATATATACTTAAATACATAGAAAACATCCAAGACTCAGGAACAAACATTCGCGCTCATCACACAAATATCTGCCCTTACCGGGACTGAACTCAGGACCGCTAGCTTCGTAGGCAGGGTCTCTACCAACTAGGCTAACGTGTCATCTACTAGGGTAAAGTCACCAGTGGTCAGCCAGATAACAGTAGTCGACCTTATATGAGTGTGAAGAGTCGGAAATATATCTTTTGTACTCTTCCCACTCATACAAAGAATAGACAGAACCTGACTACAGGTCTCTGGCTGACCACTGGTGACTTTACCCTATACAGGGTGGAAAAAACGAACGTCACTTGGACGGCATCAGATTCAGATTCAGATTTTATTACTTAATATAATACAGTATAATCTATATTACATGTTAAATTATATGCAGTTGCAGTTACCTTAAATTGGAAATAGCAAATTCTACTCAAAGGAGACTAACTTTTATTGCTATTACCTATTCATATAAAAAACAGTGAATACTGCATTACCAACTGGATTTTTGAAAAAATTCCTCGTCCTTAACCGGGAATCGAATTGGTCGAATTTGATTAATAAAGTCGTGTTTTATGATACAGATTAGGGGTCACAAAACCGGTTATACCGAAAACAAAACCGGTTTAACCATTTCATGTGATTATTAAGAATAACAATGTCTATATAATAAAGTGTACATTAAAAGATAGTTTTTTTTTAAATCCTAAATACCCGGGAAACCGGTTTTGACATAACTTGAGAACCGGTTTTGTGACTCCTAATACAGATCGAAAGGGTCATTGATAGTGACTATTTATATCTACAACACTTTAAATTAAATAAAGACGTTAAAACCCTACTTTATTATTTTGTCATATTCGACCAGTTCGATTCTCGGTTAAGGAAGGAAGAAATATTTCCAAAATCCAATAATGCAGTATTTATTGTATTAAAAAATAAAAGTTAGTCTTCTTTGCGTAGAATGCTATTTCCAATAATTAAGGTAGAGATGCCGTCCATGTGGCGTCCGTTTTTTTCCACCCTGTATATTGTTTTGCCAATATCATATAATATACCATAGTACCAAGCCTAGAGCATAGTTTGAGACTAGGTATTTATATATTTAATAATGACTTTAGATAAAATGAGGGTAGGTTAATAACCTAGTTATACCGAAATGACAAATTGACAGTGGTGTTATAATGGTATCATTATAACACCACTGTCGATTTGTCATTTCGGTAAAATTAGGTTTTTAACCCGGTCGCCGCTCGTCCATTATTTATTTATCCAGAACCGATATTTCTGAATACGTTTGTGACTTTAGCAAAACAAGGATCCCGTTACGCCGTGGGACGAATCGTGCGCATATATTATTCAAAACGAGCCCCACACGATGGAAACCGTGGAAAATAAACAAGCGAACACTTTATTTGCCTATAACTAACAAGTTGCGTGCACTGAATGCCGCAGCAGCTCTATTCTACTCTGCATAGATATATTGTTTTCGACATGATACAAATGTTTGAGTTCATCGTTAGGAACAAATTTAAGATTAAGTTAAAAAATTGGCTGCAAATAATGCATTTTATTATTGAAATGAATTCTTCTGCAATGATTCATATTTATGACAATCCTCAAAAAGTAAGTTTCTTAAAAACATGCATTATGAGTTGCGATAATTATGACTTAAAAAAGTATGAACAAAAAAGTATGAGCAAAATTTTTCGAAGAAATGATGAGTATAGACACAAATCGTTACCTGTGTTTGTATAAAAAATCTAAAGACCAATTTTATATGAGCCAATATGGACCTTATACTTTCAGCCCTTAAACATATCTTCATATGGCAGACTGTATATGCGAACGAAATTCAACCTTAAAGACATACCGCATATTAGCTCGCCTGTACTTAAACATAATGTGAACGCGACTTTGTTAGACCTAGATTTCGAAATTAGTACCAGCCTATCGGAGGGTTCTGTAAGACATGTAGGGAAAGTTACGTTAATATAGCAACATAGCTTTACTTATAACTAAAGAGCGTCGGTGGCTTAGGGGGTCGACTGGTAATCGTAAGGTACCCAGTTCGAACCCCCGCGGTCACCATGTACCAATGAGTTTTTATAACTTAAGTGCATTACCCGACGCTCTTACGGTGAAGGGAAAACATCGTGAGGAAACCTGCACATTCGAACAGCTGAGTGTGTAAGAAGGTAATTGCACAAAAGATCCTAAAGGGTCGAAGTGTATCCGAAACATAAGATAACCTATAACTAGCTTCTCGAGTTGAAATTAAAACCATATAGGTACTCCGTACTCCGGTCTACAGTCCCTTGAAGCTGTGAAAAAATCAAACTTCTACATTTACGTAAAAAAAAAGATACGGCCGTTTATGCCGCTAAAAACGTATATTTCGACACTCTCAAGGGAATCAAAATGTATAGGGTATTTTCTGTTGACCTAGAACTATGAAATTTGGCAAGTAATAGTCTCATACTACAAATATAGGAAAAAATCTGAAAACCCAACAATTTTAATTTAATCACGAAAAAATCAGGGTCTTTGGAACGGCGGCGGCGGTGCAAATTTTGAATTGAGTTAACGGTGTCATGTGCGGAACCCTCGGTGGGCGAGTCCGACTCGCATTTGTCCGGTTTTTTTAATAAAGGCGGTCCACCGCGTTATTTTGCAGTGGTTTCGCCAATGTCAAGTGAGTTGAGCAAATCAGTGAACATAATAAATCAAGTACAAAGCCGGACATCTTTCAATCGGCCATCTTCCCTCCCCAAAGGTTTCCGGAAGACCCACGAAACCCTAAAAATCAGCTACCATAACATAATCTCAACCACAGAACAGAAAAAAATAGCAGAAGTGTCAAGTGGGCGTGTAACGTGTGGCATATAGTTATGCGGAGTTCCGCGCAACCTACCAAACTTTTGCCGCGATCGATTTTTTTCGATATTTCGATATTTCTAAAATAGGAAATAAATCCAAAAGCATGCCTTATTGTGCTATTTTGGAGTGTAAAAACGATAGCAGCACCAAAAACATTTTATCTACACTCATATCATAAGTTCTCTATAATGCGTTCAGAATCCGTAGATGACCAGCATTACTTGATACAATTTTACTATGATATGTTTTCTTATCTGTAGCTGTAATGAAAAGTTAAAATTACGATACAACTTTTGATAAAGTAATGTTGTTCAAATTTGGAACATCTTCCAAAACCAACAAAATTCAAACAGGGGGCCAATTCTAGTATCAATTGAACGTCGACTCGGTATATTTGAAGTAAAGTGTCGTACGCCATTTTGATTTCGAATGACATTAGAATAGGGACTTTGTTAGTTTGTCTATGATTTAAAAAAAACATTCATATTCGTGACACAGGTTAGCTTTGCCGCCATGTTTGTTCTGCCGCCTACTGAACGCATCTTAGAGTACTTATAATATGTGTGTAGATAAAGTAATGTATGTAACTGTACATAATTAGGCCTTAAAACACTCGTGTGATCTTATTATGAAACTCGCCTTCAGCTCGTTTCATAAAACCACACTCGTATTTTAAGGACCCTCTTTATGTATCAGTTACATAAAATACTATTCCATGGTGGCGTGTTGTTTTTATGATAGTTTGAGTATTGGCGACAACAGGTCTGATACTAAGCGAAGCTCATGCCACTTCCACTGTTTTTTCTATTCCGTGATCCCAACTAAGACAAGCGTCACAAACACCCGCCATTTTCTAGCATTCCAATCCAAATATCGATCTGCTCGCCACTGCGCTATCGACTTTCTCCCGATAATCTATAACAATAGATCCGATCTTAATTGTGGCTAGTTCACAGTTTATAGGGCTGCTATAGTTGTTCCGATTCGTTCTACTGATTGGAATTGTTACGGTACACGTTATACGCTGGAGCGGATTGGGGGGTGATTATTCGAGCCGCCGTTATTATTGTCTTCGCATATCATTCAAGATAACATTACTGCACAGACCGGGAAATAGGCCGTTGCGGGACGAGTAGAGTTAGCGTGGCCGAGAAGCAGTCGAGGCCGCGCTATATACGTTTTCAGCAATCGCCCTTCCCGGTCGAGGCTTGTATACTGGTTTTCTCCAACAATGCGAGAAAATATAACACAAATTGATAAAATATTAAACACAGGTCAAAATTTCCTTGAAAAAAAAAAGAACAGAAACAAGTACGAATAAAAGTACTAAAACAAAGCATTAAATAAAATCACACATTCAAACGTAATTAATTCAATTTGAATAAAAAATGGTTCAAATTAATTTTGTTTATGAACACAATTTCTTTAAAAAAACGGCAAACTATTTGATACACTTTTAAATACGCTGTAAACGCTGTTTAAAAATGTTTGACTTTTAGTCTATGACATTTAAAAAGTAAAATATACAAGGAAGAATTTTGATTACACGAGTGTTTGGCTGTTTGGAGGTAGTTATCCTAGTCCTAGTAAAAAGTAAAACACCAGGTACGTAATGAAATTTGTATACATTTTCGCGGCCGCTGCCGCTAGTAAATAATAACTTTTTTATTTAATTTTGCCTGGACCTGGATCTCTGAACTTTGCGGGCTGATTTTACGACAGTAAGGTTAACATTTCCGAGCATGTGGGAGAAAACTTTATAAATTTCTTGTTCTTTTAAATGGAACGGATACTACCCCCGGGCCCGTTGATTTTGACATCAAAAGTTGCTGGTAGTTATCATTATTTTCATCAATATATTGAAGACAACAATGACAGCGGTTGAAACGATTTTTCATGCGAGATATGGTTGAAAAAATGTATGCAGTTGACAGTTCATCTCTCACGAAAAATCATCTCGAAGTCACGAGAATTGGGTCCCAGGCGGAACTCGTACCGCTAATACTTGTAACTTGGGCCATGTTTGCACATTGATTCTCACACTGCACTCCGCTATTACTCTACAAGTTATTGTATTCGGTGGTCGTTGTTGCAGCTGACGTAGTGCATGTTGTGACGCCTACTGGGTTGTCTTCTCGACCCCGTAAGGGGTCGGGGAGGCTGGCCTGGGTTGGTACCCCACTTCCAGCGGTATATGGCGCTGTCCGCGACTACGGACAGGTCAATGTGTTGGGCGATTTAGTCCCGATGTTTGTTGGATTCACCGATCTCTCCTAACCGATCCGGCGACGAGGTCCAAACCTGTTTGTCCGAGGACTTGCAGGCGTCCATCGGTCATCGGTGGTAGGAGTCGGGTTTTATTTTATGTTGGCGGCTGCTCACGGACTAGGTCACGTGGCAGTGGCTTCCTGTCGGGTGGTCGAGCATGGAGCGGAGCCAGCTCGCGTAGGTGGTGGAATCGCGATCTGTCGGCCGTTGCGAACAGCCTTGTGGCTAGCCGAGACACGAACTCGTCTAGGGATTCGATCGCTAGGTCCCTGGCGATCGTGGAGTTTCTTACGTATCTCGGCGCACCCACAATCGTTCTCAACGACTGCGACTGCTGGGACTGGAGCCTTTTCCTATTCCCAGCGCTGGCCAGCGCGTACCACGCTGGTGCTGCGTAGGTTAGGCGAGTTCTTATGTACGCCTTGTAGATGCCTATCTTTGCCCTCGTTGGTAGACCGGAGTTCAATACCGGTTTGAGGAGTGCTCTGGCCGCTCTCGTCTGGTCGATGGTTTTCTTGATGTGCTGTGCCATGGTCAGTCGACGGTCTAATGTGACCCCTAGGTACTTTACCGTGGGGGACCAGTCGACTTCCAGGCCCATGAGCTTCAATTTGGGAGGGAGGATTGTCTTGTGGGAGAAGGCGATGGCTTGCGTCTTCCCCACGTTGACCGATAGTCTCCACTTCTCAAGCCATGGAGGGAGAGCGTCCAGAGTCCGCTGGATCTTCTTTGCGGCATGAGGGAGCTTTATAGAGGCGGCGTAGTACGCAGCGTCGTCGGCGAAAAGGGCCAGGGATGACCCGGGCTCCAGGGGGATGTCATCGGTGTATCTAGCGTAGCAGGCAGGGGAGAGGCAGCTGCCCTGGGGGACGCCAGCCCTGATGGGGCGTTCCGAGGACAGCGCCTTCTCGACCGCTACCTGGAATCGGCGATCTTGGAGGAAGGAGGCCACTGTCTTGACTACTCGACGTGGAGTAGTAGATGTGGCCAGCTTGTGGATGAGTCCCTGGTGCCATACTCGGTCGAAAGCCTTTTCCATGTCCAGCATGACCGCTACCGTGTGTTCTCGTTTGTTGAGGGCGACGGCCGCGTCATGCAGGACTCTGGCGACTTGCTGGGTGGTGGAGTGTTCGGCCCTGAAGCCGAATTGTTCCTCGCGTGGGAGAATGTGAGGTGCGGGGTGCTGCAGTAGCAACCTCTCAAAGACCTTGGAGGTGGTACTGAGCAGGGTGATGGGGCGATAACTTTCCGGCTTCAGGATGTTCTTCCCTGGTTTTGGCAGCATTATGACTCGCCCCAGTTTCCAGGGGCGAGGGAAGTGGCTGGTCCTGAGAATCCCGTTGAACAGCCTTGTGAAGGCGGCGACGGAACGCGGCGGTAGATGTGCCAGCGCCTCGTTGGGGACTCTATCAGGACCTGGAGCTTTCCTCTTCTTGGTCCGCTGGAAGGCCCTAGCGACTTGGCCGGGAGTGAATGTCACCGGGTCCTCGTCGGGGGGTATCTGCTCCCTGAAGTAGTCGGACAGGTGGTCGGCTATTTCTGCTTCAGGCAGGGGGTCCGTGGTTGGGTTTGGGCTGAACTGGATCTCTAGGTGGTTGGCGAAGATTTCCGCCCTGTCCTCTGCTCTGTACCTGGGGGTACCGTCGCTTGCTAAGAGGGGGCGGACTGGGGGTGGTTTGTTATTTAGGCGCCTGCACAGACGGTGGATGCTGTTCCACTCGCTGCCGGCCGCCTCCACGTCCTCTAGCCATGAGATCCTCGGGATGTCGGCTAGCTTGTTACTTATTTTGTCAGCCAGTTTGTTCAGGCGGGTTTTCATACTGGGGCAACGGGTCCTCTGGTACTGGCGTCTCAGTTTTCTTTTTTCCTCCAGTAGTGCGACAATGGCTGCCGGGGTTTCCTTGCGGGATGGTTGTCTGGTCGTCCTGACCGTTGAGGCTTCCAGCGCTGCTGCGATGGTGCCTGATAGCTCTTCGGCCAGTCGGTCAACCTCTTCCGGCTCAGATAGAGGAAAGGACGGCGTGTGGTTTGCCATGTGGTCGCTGAATTTGCCCCAGTCGTGAATGGTTTTGCTGGGGGGTGGGGCGGTCCTCGATGGTGATGCTGTCAGTGTCGCCAGCACTGGCTGGTGGTCCGACATAAGATGTTCGTCCAGGACCTCCAGCGTAGGCCAAGATGTTAGGCCATGCACCAGCATGAGGTCGATGACGTCGGGGGCGTGGGCTGCGTTGTGTGGGTAGTGCGTGGGAACCTCGGGTCCGAGCACTGTATAGCCTCTTTTCTCGGCGTCGTTGAAGAGGTAGTTGCCGTCGGGACAGTTCTTAACCGAGTTCCACGCCGTGTGCTTACAATTGAAGTCCCCCGCTACAATTGTAGGCAACGGTGAATCCAGGAGTGAGTGGATGTCAGCCACCGCCAGGCGTTTTTGGGGCGGCTTGTATAAGGAGAAAATGCGCATGGGGATTCTGTCGAAGCAGACCTCCACTCCTATGGCGTAGATGGTACGCAGGGGGAGGGTGGGCGTAGGTAGAGGTTGGTGAATTACCACCCTCCTGACCAAGATAGCCAGGCCACGGAAGGGATTCCCTAGTGGTGAGGTTTCTTCCTTCCTGTAAACAACGTAGCCTGGAATCCTGATCTTGTCCTCCGATCTTAGGATGGTCTCCTGGATGAGTGCCACGTCGACTTTCTCCCGATGTAGGAGTTGTCGCAGCAGCGTTTGCTTGGCCGGTGTGAGGCCGTAGGCGTTCCAATATACGATTTTCAGAGGATTAGCCATCGAAGCTGTAAAGGTTAGCTAATCCTCTGAAGATGATCGGGACAGGGTTCTGGCCCGATTGTATGGCGCCAAGGACCTCGGTCAGGACTGTGATGCATTCCGCAATCACTGTGTCCCTGGCGGCTTTGACGTCTTGGGGTGCCCTTGTCTTACCACGCGACGAGGTAGCTGGGCGGGCTTCCGACCTCCCTGTCTGTGGTAGAGGGGGAGGGGCGTGGTCCCTCTTTTCGGGATGTTGCTCAGACTGAGGGTTCTCTGGGGATGGTGGGAGTTGGTCTTGTTTCCTCCCTTTTCCACCCCTGCGCTTTCTGCGCCTCGGGGGGTTTGAACCATCGTTAGCCGCCGCCATCAGTGAATGGGGGGCATTTGGGTCGTTGGTGGCAGGGTCCTGTCTCGGGGCTTGCCCTGATCTGCCGACATTGCTGGACCTCTTACCACGGGCTTCCTTTCGGAACACCGGGCATTTTACATTGTTCGCCGTGTGCTCCCCACCGCAGTTGGCACAGGTGGGGGGGTCTTCTCTGGGGCGGGTGCAGTCTCGTGCAGCGTGTCCCTCCCCGCAGCGGACGCATGCTTGGGGGCGGTGGCAGTGAGTCGAGGAGTGCCGGAAGGTCTGGCACCTATGGCACTGTGCTGGGCCTTTACGGCCTCGCCATGCCTCGACGATCACTCCCGGCATGCCCAGGAGTTCGTTGATGGCGTAGATGGCCGGGATTGTGTCTGGGGTCCTGTGCAGCTGCGCGTAGAAAATGCAGCCGGGTCTCCCTGCACGGGCGTTTATTTGACGGGCGTACTCGGGCGAGAAGCCTCTCTCTGCGAGCTCCGCCGCTGCAAGAGTGAAGTCCAAGCGGCGAGTTTAAGTAGTCCCGTCAGAGCGAGCAAAACACATTAGCGCGTGCATTCTCAATTAGGCAGCCTTATACTTTCGAGAAGCCAAGCTGCCAAATTGAATACACGCGCTGAAATATGTTTTGTTCGCTTTGACGGGACAACTTAAACTCGCCGCTTGCACATCACTCCTGCGTTCGCTCACCTTTGCTTTTGAGAGAATCAATACCCAGCTCCGTTTGTTTAAATAAATAAATATCAGGCGACAATATCAAGCCAATTGACCTAGTCCCAAACTGAGCTCTAGGCTTGTACTATGGGTACTAGACAACGAGATAAATACTTATATAGAGAAATAAATACTTAAGTACATCATTGGATAGCGTTTTAAAAATCATTATAGACATAAAATATTATATTATCAATTTTTAGATTTAGGGGACCGTTTAGGAAATATTGAACTCGAAAAGTGTCATTTTCGCTAGAGTTGCGTGTGCGTTTAGTTTAGACTACGATACTATCATAAACTAGAGGACGCCCGCGACTTCGTACGCGTTGAATTAGTTTCCCGCTACTCCCCCCATTTCTTCCCGTTGGAGGTTGATTTTCGGAAATTCCTTTCTTAGTGCTCATTTACATCATGAAAGGAACCCCAGTACCAAATTTCAAGTTTCTAGGTACAGTAGTTTCGGCTGTGCGTTGATATATAAGTCAGTCAGGTTTGCCTTTTATATATATAGATAAATTAAACAATAAATATCAGGGGGACAATGTCGCACCAATTGACCTGTCGCAAACTAAGCTCTAGGCTTGTGCTATGGGTACTAAATAGACAACGATATAAATACTTATTTAGAGAAATATATACTTAATTAAATACATAGAAAACATCCATGACTCAGGAACAAACATTCGCGCTCATCACACAAATATCTGCCCTTACCGGGATTTGACCCCAGGACCGCTGGCTTCGTAGGCAGGGTCACAACCAACAAGGCCAAATAAATCGTCAAAAAAAAAACTACCCGGACGGAGTCGCAGGCAGAAGCTAGTTTATAATATTTCACTCGTGTAACCGATCTTATTCCAAAATCCCTTCGAAAGTCTTCGGCAACTCAAGCGCACATAACTCACGTCGCGTCGTGACCAACGTTCGAATCCAGATCGCATTGTACGATCGGTCCAGTTTCTCACGCATTAACATATGTATGTAAATTGTAAATACTGAATTTGGTTTGCGGTAGGGCTGTCATGTAATTAGGGGGGAAATTCTTACCAATAATACAATGAAGGTAACCCTTATAAGTTGCGTTGTAATGGTAAAGCCGCCATTTAGATAATGGACGGCAGATTACAGTGTAAAGTTCGACGACGCGTTGGCCTAGTTGGTTGGTAGTGACCGTGCCTCCGAACCTAGCGGTCCTGGGTTCAAATCCCGGTAAGGGCAGATATTTGTGTGATGAGCGCGAATATTTTTCCTGAGTCATGGATTTTTTATATATATTTAATTAAGTATATATTTCTCTATATAAGTATTTATATCGTTGTCTAGTACCCATAGTACAAGCCTAGAGCTTAGTTTGGGACTAGGTCAATTGGTGTGACATTGTCCCCCTGATATTTATTATTTAATTTATTTATTATAGTGTCATAGTCTAAACGCACACGGAACTCTAGCGAAAATGACACTTTTTGAGTTCAATACGCATTTCCTAAACGGTCCGCTAAATCTAAAAAATGATATTAAAATGTCTATAATGATTTTTAGAGCGCTATTCAATGATACCTCATCCGATGTTACAATATTAAAAAAAGGCATCTTTGCTTTACATGTACTGAAGGTACCCCTTTTATATTTTAATAAACAACTTTTTCGGCGTAATTTAAATTTATAACTATGTCAAATTACGGCTTTGAGTACCAAGTTTCTGAGTAGTGATTCTCTCAAAAGCAAAGGTGAGCGAAAGCAGGAGTGAAGTCCAAGCGGCGAGTTTAAGTAGTCCCGTCAGAGCGAGCAAAACACATTTTAGCGCTTGCATTCTCAATTAGGCAGCCTTATACGTTCGAGAAGCCATGCTGCCAAATTGAATACACGCGCTGAAATGTGTTTTGGTCGCTTTGACGGGACTACTTAAACTCGCCGCTTTGACATTCACTCCTGCGTTCGTTCACCTTTGCTTTTGAAAGAATCACTACCCTGAGCTAACATACGGACATGACGAAACTATAGGGGTTCAGTAATGTGACGAGTTTTTTTTTCTCAAACTACTCGACTAATAATCTGCGAACTATAAAGCCGTGTTTAGGAACTGAAGCAACAAGCAGTACATAGACAACATAAGCATCTAGAGATGTCACAATGCCGCGGATGTAGAGCAGAGCGGTACTAGAAACGACTATTTAAATCATAGAACAGAAAAATCAGTAGAAGTGTCAAGTGGGCGTGTAACGTGTGGCATAGTTATACGGAGTTCCGCATAACCTACCATACTTTTGCCGCGATCGCTTATTTCGATATTTCGATATTTCTAAAATAGGAAATAAATCCAGAAGCGTACCTTATTGTGCTATTTTGTAGTGTAAAAACGATAGCTGCACCAAAAACATTTTCTATGGTACGGCGTGTTGTTTTTATGATAGTTTGAGTACCTATTGGCGACAACAGGTCTGATACTAAGCGAAGCTCATGTCACTTCCACTGTTTTTTCTATTCCGTGATTTAAATTGACATTACTCTTTATATGATAGCATTTTATTTTAGGCAATCACACAGTTAATTACGATTAATGGCACTTCGAGTGCAGTTCTGATGCAGTTGACGTAACTGCATCAAAACTTACGCGTGAAGCGTACTGAAGTATTATTCAAGGTCAGAAGTCGTATCTAAATGTCAAAAACTGACAAGGTTCAGTTAATGAAAAGGACAGACATATATAACTCCTATAGCTATATCCCTTTCCCTAACTCATATTTGGCAAGTTTTAAGATTACACAGCGCCGTTCTGCATATCACTACATAGTATAAAACAAAGTCGCTTCCCGCTGTCTGTCTGTCCCTATCCCTATGAATGCTTAGATCTTTAAAACTACGCAACAGATTTTGATGCGGTTTTTTTTAATAGATAGAGTTATTAGTATATTCTAGTGGAAGGTTTTTATGTATAATAAATGCTGGTGTCTTGTTACAGAAAACTCAAATAAACCGAAGCAAAGCGAGGGCGGGTCGCTAGTCCATTATATATTACTATCGATCCATACTAATATTATAAATGTGGATGTAACAATGTCTGTTTGTCTGTCTGTTTATAAGGGTTTAACGGCTAAACCGCTGAATCGAATTCGATAAAATTAGGTCTGGGACCCAATTCTCGTGAGTTCGAGATGATTTTTCATGCGAGATTAACTGTTAACTGCACGGCTAGCACATGTTGTCCGCGACTTGTTTGTCGCTCGGATCTCCCTTTCTATCTAGTCTATAACGATAGTGTTGCACTGAGCGACAAGCGACAAAATACAACTTGTGCTACCCGTGCTGCATACATTTTTTCGACATATCTCGCATGAAAAATCATCTCGAATTCACGATAATTGAGTCCCTGGAGATAGTTTGAGTCCCGGGCTTGTACAGTTCTCGAGGGAATGACGATAAACGACTTCTACGCGAAAAGAGTCGCGGCCAACAGCTCGTTGTTCATTCTTCGAAGCAATTCATTTTAGTTTCCAGGATAATGCAGAAATCGTGTTATTACGTACAATGGCGTGCAGGGAAAAGTCATTCCCCGTGCGTAGAAGTTACCTGACGGGACATGTCCGGACTTTTACAATCTAGTCCGGACCTTGTCTGGCTTTTTAATTTGTCCGTTTTTTTAGTTAGATGGAATATGAGTAATAAAACTACATATTAAACGCCTACCATGTCACTGTAACTAAGTGAGTAATGTGGGTTGGGTTCGTAAGGACTAGATTGCATAACGACTCTATAAGCAAAACGTCTTAGTAGCATAAGGTCTTGGTAGCTAAATGTCTAATTGTACAAACGTCTTAATAGTAGAATGCCCGGGTTTAAGATTGGACTTAGTTCTATTACGTCTTGTTTGTATAACGCCCTAATATCAAAATGCTGTAATAGCAAAACGACTAGGTAGGCATATCGTCAAACATTAATAACGTCTAAATGGCATAACGACTAGATGGTTGAATGACAAGAGGAACTCTTTGATAAAGAAACTTCAAAGTCGAGTTGCTTGGCCACTTAAAATCAAATATTACCTAGCCGGTATGCAATCATGACGTTTTGCTACCAAGACCATATGCTATCCAGACACTTTTCCTTATGCGTCGTTTTACAATCAAGACTTATTAATAACTTGGACGTAAACTCTATTAGTCATTTTGCAACTTCGGGCGTTTTGCTATAGTTGTCAATCGAACAACTAAGACATTCTACTCACTAGGGCATTCTGCAAAAAAGACATTGTGCTTACCAAGACCTTATGCAACTAAGACGTTTTGCTTATAGAGTCGTTATGCAATCTAGTCCTTACGAACCCAACCCAGTAATGTTTCCATTTTGTGACTAAAAAGTCGGGACTTTTATCGAAATGTCAGGTCTTTTGTCCGGACTTTTCAAATTCCTAAATGGTAACCCTAGACGTCACGGTACTTTTCTCTGCAGCTGATTCTACAAATATATCAATATGGAGATCGCTTCCAGCAGTTTTAGTGCGCGTTATGGTCATTAGAAAGGATGTTGCAGCGACAATACTGAGTCCGTTCGCTGCCCTTCGAACATCTAGCCAGCTTCTATAGGTACACTAGCATGCGGCTTCGCACGCGTGCAAATTAATGCTTTAAAAATGTATACAATTTTATAAAATACAGGGCGGGAACGAGTAACCTGCAAAATTTTATCCATAAATTCTAGAGCCTATTTAGAGTATTTAATGTGGTTATAACATGTAGTCCAATAACGCATAATTTCCGAGATTTTCATTATTTAAAAAACAATTTCATAATATTTGAACTCTGTCACCTTAACCTAAAGCTTAGGTATTTACTAAGAAATTGATTAAATTAATTTATGATGTACGTTGATGATATTAATAGTTAGGATATTAGTTACATCAACCAAAGCTGATAGTAACAACAGCAATTTCTTTAGTAATTTAACTAACATCTTAGTTGATGTATCTAACGTCTTAGTTGATGAGTCTAACGTCTTGTCAGGCTCGTATGGAATCAAGACTCTTATGCGGGGTCCGTTCGTTTGACCGAAATAAGTTTGGCCGAATGAGTCGTTTGGCAACTGTTTCATTTCGCAACCCGCTTATATTTCTGTAACTGCAAATATTTCAGGATTTATTTTTGTACCATTGTGTAGACCCTATAGGTTAGGTTAGGTTAGTTTTTATAAAAATTCTGAAATATTTACAGTTACAGAAATATAAGCGGGTTGGGAAATGAAGCAGTTGCCAAACGACTCATTCGGCCAAACGTATTTCGGTGAAACATTAGTGAACCCTCTTATGCACAACAATCACAATCTTGTTAGAAGCGAACAATTTTTTGTTTCATTGAACGTCTAAACCTTGCGACGTATAATTCTATATTCAAATAAACTTTCTGAAATTGAAAGAAAACTTCGGTCTCGCGATAGGGTAACAAAAAAAACAAACTTCTACAATGTTTCGCAGTACCCGTCTTGGTAATCAAACCCGGATACTAAACCTACCATTACCATCGGCTCGTCCTCCGATTTTTTACCCCACAACAAATTAACTTTTTACACACCACAGTGGAATGCGCGTGCGCGTAAATTGCTCGATAAATAGGTAATTGGATCGCTTATACGGTAAAACACCTGGGGTTTCTTGCCTAGTCTAGCCTTTAATGAACGCTAGGCGTGAGGTGTTAAAAAATTGATGACGCCGCTTGACGCATTGTGTGCGTTTGTGTTGATTTATTTATTTTTATTTGATCAAATTAAGAGGCCTGCTATGCTAAAGTATGTAGTGTTCCGCGATCTGGATCTCAATAACCATAACACCTTTGTATCTTTTCTTTGGATATATTAAACTTGATCATATTTGCTTGAGACTGGCAAACGTGAAAACGCGATTAGAAATAAAGTTCTCGATAGTTTTATTTTTCAAACATGACACCTTTTTTGCATGGTTTTGGTTGAATCTTCGAAACCCTATAATCTTTAACGATGATTTTCGATTCCATAGTTGAGTATATGTAACTTCTTAATCCTGGCAAACCATTTTGTCAATAATGTTTTAGTTTTAAAGTAAACTGCAATTAATTGAATTTGACGCTGCCATCAAGGCTTCATAGAAGTTGGTTTACTACCAACTAGGCTAACGAAAAATAATTAAACTTAGCTTATTTCTATATGTATATATAATAGATTTCAAATATTTTTTTTTTATTGACTGATAGAGTAAGAAATGAAAAAGTCAGAGAGAAATGTGGACTAAAAGAAGATGTAGTGACTAAGTTTGAAAAGGGCATGCTTCGATGCTTCGGTCATTTGGAAAGGATGGATGAAAGAAGATTGACGAAAGAGATATACAGAGCGAAAGTGAGTGGAAGGGTCGGAAGGGGCCGCCCTAGACGTACGTTTTCGAATCAAATCGGAGAAATACTGGAAAAGGACCCGAAACCGACATGCGTGCATGACTCGATGTATGAATGTGGAAGAAACGAAAGAGATTTGTCAGGATCGTAGCAGGTGGAAAGAAGTGGTCTCTGCCTACCCTGAAACAGGCGTGATTTAATGTATGTATTTATGTTAATAAGATATTTCCGTAATTATTTTCTGTTTTTGGTAATCTTTTTGCAGCAAACTGGCTCGTGTTGCCTTTAATTATTATAATCGTTTAAATTATAAATATTATTGAATATTGCCTACTAGCTTCTGCCCGCGACTTCGTCCGCGTAGATTTCGATTATCGTTTCCTCGGGAAGTTTTGAAATTTACGGAATGAACGGTAGCCTATGTGTTAATCCAGGTTATAAGCTATCTCCATTTCAAATTTTATCCTAATCCGTTTAGCGGTTGCAGCGTGAAAGAGTAACAAACCAACACACATTTTTTTTTAAATATTAAGTAGGATTAAGTAGGACAATCTCATTAATAAAGTATGGTTCCGCTTAGTTGCTTTCGGGATTCGCAGAGCATATTTTTTTGTGGCACTTTTGAATAATTACAGTGATTAGATTACTCATCCAATTCCGATGTATCGATGTAATAAAATAAATATCAGGCATAGTATTAGTAAAACTAATTTTCAAGTTTAAAAATATTTACATGGATAGTTCGAATAAGTTACACATAGGTTACACATAAAAATTGCAAAAAAATACTTAATAATAATAATAATAATTTTATTGGCCAAGTAACAATATTTTACATTTAGCAAGTCAGGTTTAGTACATATTTCCCTTAAAAGTAACATGCATCAATATTACTTATAACATTTATAGCTCTAATAAACATTTACTTACTTCTAAGTAGATCCATGTATTCGTTGATGGAATAAAATGGGTTTTGTTGACAAAATACTTTCATTTTCTTTTTTTTTTCTTAGTCCCAAATCAAGGTGTAGGTTTGTATTGTCGGATACAACTATATACAGAAATTTATACTTAAACTAGCTTCTGCCCGCGAGTTCGTCCACGTATGTTTCGATTATAGTTATTCCGTCGGGAACTTTTAAATTTTCCGGGATGAAAGTAGCCTATGTGTTAATCCAGGGTATAAGCTATCTCCATTCCAAATTTCATCCAAATCCGTCCAGCCGTTGCAGCGTGAAGAAGTAACAAACACACACACACACACACAAACTTTCGCATTTATAATATAAGTAGGAAGTAGGAATAGGAAGTAGGAAGTAGGATACATAGAAAATATAAAAGACTCAGAAACAAAATACTTGCACTCATGCTACAAATATCATCACCATCTACCTCGAATCGAACCAGGGACCGCTTACTTCGTAGGCAGGGCCACTCGAACACAAGAAATCAAAAAGATCATTGGTAAAATTATCTTTTTGATTTTATATTTATAACAGTGTTATAATACTATTATAACACTGTTATTACCGTGATCGCGGTTATTACCTACGGATAAGTAATGGCATGACGCTTGGTGAATAAAGTAAAGCCGGCAGCAAAAGCTTTTCTGAAAAAGGTATATTTTGATAGAAACCTATTTCAAATTAGTAAACAGAATTCTACTATCCGTTTTTTATATATAAAAAAATATATTTAAAAAATATATTTATTTTTATGTTCACAAAAATACTTCAAGCTAACCAACGAATAATAATTAGGACAAGAACACTGCCCGGACCAAAACCCGCACTGGCTTACGCTTAGAGAGTCTGCTAAATAGCGTTAACGGTGTCAAAATGAGCGTTGTCATGGTAGTAACAGTTTTATAATAACACTGTTATTACCGTGATCGCGCCGCCGGCACCAAAAACATTTCTCAAAAAATTTTTTTTTGTAACAAATCTATTTTAAAATTATTGATGCAATTCTACTAGCACTTTTTTTTAACGTTTATTTAAAGGCGTGACCATTAAAATACTTCAAGCTAACCAAAGAATAAATAATTAGGGCAAGAACACTGCCCGGACAAGAACCCGCACTAGCTTCCGTTAAGACTGTCCTGTTTTTACTAGCAGTAAATTATCTACAGGACCGGCGACCGACAAAGAGGCTTGTTTATAACAAAAACATCGCATGAGTTATAGACATCGTATTGAATTTGCGACCTTATGTGTAATGCGAAAGGGTGTGTTTTAACTTGGTGTTTGTGAAAGATGTGGCGTTTTTGTTTGTTTCTTGTTAGGAACTAGATAGAGCTAGTTATGTGCATTGATTTATCTTATTAATCCCATTATAAGTTAGAATTTTCCTGTGACTTTGTCCGCAAAAAACTGTTTTAAAGATTTTCCTTTGGGAACTTTCCAAGAAAAAACACTCTTCGATTTCTAAAAAAAACTTTAGTTTATAAAAAACATAATAAATAATAGTAATGACTCATTACTATTATTATCATTACAAATGAGGTTGCCACTGGACGCTCGGCGAATTACTTGTCTGTTTTTACTATGCCATAATTATGTGGTCTATTTATTCATCCATCCATTCCAAGATTTTAACAGTTTTTTTTCTTTTCAGCTATTGGATCCCCTACGTCATCGAAGATCATCAGACAGGGGCCGATCTCCACGCAACTACCCATTGAGTAAGTTATTTATTGACTTACTAACTTCTGCCCGCGTAGATTTCGATTATCGTTATTCCCCGGAAGCTTTTAAGTTTTCCGGGATTAAAAGTAGCGTATGTTTTAATCCAGTGTATAAGCTATCTCCATTCCAAATTTCACCAAATTCCGTCCAGCCGTTGCAGCGTGAAAGAGTAACAAACATCCATACATCCATACATACAAACTTTCGCGTTTATAATATTAGTAAGGACTAGCCATTCCCTGCGACTCTGTCTGAGTAAAGGTGTCGTTTAACACAAGAAACTCTTGAGAACCGTCAAATTTCTGAGACAAAAGTAGCCTAGGGTGCCTGACTCAGTTAAATAATTTATTTATTTGTTCAGTAAATAAATTTATTTTTATTTGAATTACAGATCAAGCCACGACATGCCCAAAATTAAAGTGGGCCCAGACCTTCGAAATGCGAGAAAACCGAAGCACTATCCACTCAAGTGAGTAACTTAATAAATACACTAACAATAATAATCTAAAAATATCAAAAAAGTTGTGGCGACCTAGCGACATCTAGCGCACACTTGTATCAACCAACTCGCCAGCGCCACCAGCGTCAGACAGCGCAACTAAAGTGTCGTGTCGTCTACATCGCGCTAACTAAGTTTCTCCAGTCGGTTGACATATATACCACTTCCAACTTCATCCCAATGGACTTCGGTCCCCAGGCTAACACCCGCCTGGAGAGAGATCTCTCTATCGCCCAGGCAGAGACCACTTCTTTCCACCTGCTACGATCCTGACAAATCTCTTTCGCTCCTTCCACATTGATACAACGAGTCATGCATGCACGTCGGTTTCGGGCACGGAATAGAAAAAAACAATGGAAGTGGCATGAGACATCACTAGTACTCAGTGGTATCGTTTAACTTTAAAAGACCCACCGTACCACCAGGGGTATGGCCAGGGGTACGGTGGGTCTGAAGGGCCGCTTAGTATCAGACTTGTTGTCGCCAAACTATCATAAAAACAACACGCCACCATGGAAAATGTTTTTGGTACGGCTATCGTTTTTACATACCAAAATAGCCAATAAAGCATGCTTCTGGATTTATTTCCTATTTTAGGATTATCGAAACATCGAAGTATCGAAATAAGCAATCGCGGCAAAAGTATGGTAGGTTGCGCGGAACTCCGCATAACCATGCCACACGTTACACGCCCACTTGACACTTCTACTGTTTTTTCTATTCTGTCCACCACCACTTCTTTCCACCTGCTACGATCTTGACAAATCTCTTTCGCTTCTTCCACATTCATACATCGAGTCATACACGCACGTCTGTTTCGGGTACTTAATATTCGGCCCTTTTCCAGTATTTCTCTGATTTGATTCGAAAAAGTACGCCTAGGACGGTCCCTTCCGACCCTTCCACTCACTTTCGCTCTGTATATCTCTTTTGTCAATCTTCTTTCATCCATCCTTTCCAAATGACCGAACTATCGAAGCATGCCCTTTTCAATCTTAGTCACTACAACTTAGTCTTAGTATTTGAAATATCTTTGTTTTTCTAGTTTCCCTGAAAGTAAAATTAAGATCAAGCATAGTTCAACTCGAACCTTTTTTTTAATGTTCCTGTGAGTGTCCTGAGGGCTTATTGTCTAACGCACTCGCAATAACGATCGTTTTCATTTTGAAAATCGAAGGCTTGTCTGCATACAAAATGAAAACAATGGCTCCACTTTGAAGCCGGTTGCGATTGCGAGTGCATTAGACAATAAGCCATCTCCAGAATTAAAAAAAAATGGCATGTGGGTGGGTAGAAAACAACAAACTATGCAATAATTAAATAATATTCTAATGTGTACCAAAATATTTATATGGAAAGTTCCTTTTATGTTACCAAAAACGTATGAATATCGGTAACACTAAAGGAACTTTCCATACAAATATTTTGGGACACATTAGAATATTAGTGGTGGTAGGACCTTGTCCGGATCGCGACCACCATCTTACCCTTCAACCTACCGCCAGCCGGTGCGAGCCCGGCAGTACCTGGGCCCTCCATTCCCAGGTCTCCGGAAGGGAGTTTCATCTCTGCCCCTTTTAAATGTAATTTTCAATATCCTGCTAACAAAAGCAAGTACTTAAGTTTTCGGCCCTTAAGGCAACCTAAAAAAAAATCTACCGCCGGCAGCATTCGTATGTTGTTCCAGTGTGGGGCTGGGGATACGCGTTTCCAGTCTTGAGAATGCAAATTTCTCCCCATCACATTAACTATCTGGTGGCCTGTGTGCTTGTTTCCCTTTTCCTTTTTAACCTGAATTCAATTTAATTTCATGTTTTACACCGTCAGCAATTTTCCGCAATATTCGATAATTGACGGACAGTTTTTAGAGAAAAAAAAATTTATTTTTAAAATGCCATGTTCTTTTTCCAGGCTCAAACCACCGACTCCCCAAGTCCCCCAAGATAAACCATACGTCCCCCCCATCCCCTTCCCGATACCGCCGCATTTGAAAGCCGACCTCAGCTCGGAAGGAATAAAGAACTTTTTCCTGAACACTGCGCTGCAGAACGCCCTCACCGGATCGTTGAATCAGCTGACCGGGAGAAAGAAGGTAAGAACTATTTTGGGATCCCTTTCAAACGCATAAACGTTTTACGCATAACGTATCTTTACGCATTTTTTTTTTTCGCATAAACACCCTTTAGGCTGACATTTCAAAATTTAATAAACGTCTATTGTGTAGATTAGGTTAGGTTAGGTTAGGTTAGATTTTCAAAATAATTAAAATAAAACGTTTTCTATTGTAAAAACCGTTTTAGGTCAAACGATTTTATGCGTAAAGATACGTTATGCGTAAAAAAATTATGCGATCCAATAGACACCCATTATTTTGGTAGTCAAACTCATAAATATATAAACGTTGACTACCTTTACTTTTTTCTTGTTTTCCTCAATTACCCAAAGGTTAGCTGGGGGCCTAATATGGCTGCGTTTATCGCGTGACAAAATCTGGATAAAACATTCGTCACTTACTGACACATATAGAGGTTCGAGAGTGACGGATGCTTTATCCACATTTTGATACTAGGCCTTCTGGTAAAGATCCCTTAAAGGAAATAAGTTCGCCTTTGTACAGTCGAGTTCATAAATATGTATACACTTTAGTACCTTGTCACTTTAATCGTTGTGATAATTCATACATGTCAGTTTAAATATGACATTAAATAGACAAGGTACTAAAGTGTATAATATATATGAACTTGACTGTGCATACCCATTTTGTATACTTTGTACTTTGTGCATGTCTGTTTGCTTTAAATATTTTTGGATATAATTACGTAGTATTATTTTATAATATTATTACTTGGCTTTACCACTAGGTACGGCTAAACGCACCCTAAAATTGTTTGGTAAATAATAATAAAAAGTAACTCAGTAACAAATTTTAAAATGTAGATGTTTTTCTTGTCAGCGTATTTGATAAATTACCTGCATGTGCCTGTGCCTGTGCATATGTACGTACATATAAAGGTCACACTAGTTGCTAGTAAATTTTTAATTTATAACTTTTGAATCATTCTAAGCTATTACATGAGGGTGCGACTGTAATACTGTCTCGTCCATTTTCCAGGAGGAAGACAAGGACGACGAGCACAGCCGCCGGCGCCTGCACAAGTGCGACGTGGCGGGGTGCCACAAGGTCTACACGAAAAGCTCGCACCTTAAAGCGCACAAGAGGACGCATACTGGTACGATCACGGAATAGAAAAAACAGTGGAAGTGGCATGAGCTTCGCTTAGTATCAGGCCTGTTGTCGCCAATACTCAAACTATCATAAAAACAACACGACACCATGGAAAATGTTTTTAGTGCGGCTATCGTTTTTACATTCCAAAATAGCACAATAAGGCATGCTTCTGGATTTATTTCCTATGTTAGAAATATCGAAATATCAAAATATCGAAATAAGCGATCGCGGCAAAAGTATGGTAGGTTATGCGGAACTCCGCATAACTATGCCACACGTTACACGCCCACTTGACACTTCTACTGTTTTTTCTGTTCTGTGGGTACGATATTGTATTGTCAGGCCGGCCTTACACTGAAACTTACAACTTACGTAAGTATGGACGCAGCTATCTGTTAGAATGAGAAAAAAATATTTCTGGTATAGAAGCGTTTGGTTCACATCTCGATTGGACTAGGTAGCAAATACGACCAGATCGCTATGCGACTACAATTCGATCTGACTTACATAGCTTTGTGCCTAGATCGCTATACGACCAGATCGCTTTGCGACCAAATTTTAAAGTCCGAGTCACTAAAGGACAACCTTTGTTTTTTTATCTTATGTGTGTCTTAACAATGTCGACGGAGCCCCGCATGGCGGGGCTCCTATTTCTGGTAAATCTGCCCTTCGGGCATTTGAAATTACCTAAAGAACCTAACCTACCTAGTAAAGCAAACAAAGTGGTCATTTAGCAACTCGGACTTTTTTGAGATGTAGTCGCAAAGCGATCTGGTTGTATTTGCTACCTAGTCTTAACGCGATGTGGACCGTTTGCCGGGATTCGCCTCAGTTCCTATAAGTAGACCACTTAACCGAGGCCTCGCCCGCGCGGTACAGGGGCGCGGGGGTACGACGACCGAGGGCCACGACGTTAGCAATAGGGAATGCAAATAACCGGTTATACCAAGTTTTAACCGGTTATTTTCATACAAAAACGGTTAATAACCGGTTAAATTGCATTCCCTAGTTAGCACATGTGTTATACAGTACAACCCTGTCACATTAGATTAGGAATAAATGCGACTAATAAAATAATCTACTGGTAATTTCAGCGATCAAAATAATCGCGAAGCTTGCGTTTTTCGCGAAAAACGCTACATTATGAAAAGCGTATAAGAAAATCCGCTACTATGAAAAAAAAATATGATTTCTAACAATCAGTATTGCCCACATGCAACCATGCAAATATTATTCTAAATCATGGTGTCATGTGTGCACTTAGGTATCCTGACTTTTTACCAAAAGTTAATTTGACAAACATATCATTTTACACACTTTGATTTCGCAAAAATGAAATTGTGCTTAAACCATTACATATTACATAGACGACATGGGCTTATAAATAAGTTAGGTTAGACTTTTGAAAAATATAAAATTATGTGGTGGGAAATACATCTTTGCGAAATGAAAGTTTGTAAAATGACATTGTATGCCAAATGATGATTTGGTAAAACATTAGTGAACCGTGCACTTAAGTACACTCGTAAATAAGCCTTGACTCTTGTTTCCAGGAGAAAAACCCTATTCCTGCGCATGGGCCGGTTGTGACTGGCGTTTCGCTCGCTCGGACGAGCTGACACGCCACACTCGCAAGCACACCGGCCACCGTCCGTTCACCTGCCCACTGTGTCGCCGCTCGTTCGCTCGCTCGGACCACCTCGGGCTGCACATGAGGCGACACTAGCGCCCGTCTCACTCGCCCGCCATAGTCCATTAATCTTCTCGCTCGTTCGCTCGCTCGGACCACCTCGGGCTGCACATGAGGCGGCACTAGCGCCCGTCTCACTAGAACGCCATAGTCCATTCATCTCCTCGCTCGTTTGTTCGGTCGGACCACCTCGGGGTGCACAAGAGACGACACTAGCGCCCGTCTCACTCGCCCGCCATCGTCTATTCATCTCCTCGCTCGTTTGTTCGCTCGGACCACCTCGGGCTGCACATGAGGCGGCACTAGCGCCTGTCTCACTCGCCCGCCATAGTCCATTCGTCTCCTCGCTCGTTCGCTCGCTCGGACCACCT
Organism: Acleris cristana; assembly: GCA_948252455.1. Classification (NCBI taxonomy): domain Eukaryota; kingdom Metazoa; phylum Arthropoda; class Insecta; order Lepidoptera; family Tortricidae; genus Acleris; species Acleris cristana. Next base: position 5,873,135 of record OX411801.1, on the reverse strand, counting down.
CGGGCTGCACATGAGCCGACACTAGCGCCCGTCTCACTCGCCCGCCATCATCTATTCATCTCCTCGCTCGTTTGTTCGCTCGGACCACCTCGGGCTGCACATGAGGCGGCACTAGCGCCCTTCTCACTCGCCCGCCATAGTTCATTTACCTTCTCGCTCGTTCGCACCCTCGGACCAACTCGGGCTGCACATGAGGCGACACTAGCGCCCGTCTCACTCGAACGTCATAGTCCATTCATCTCCTCGCTCGTTCGGTCGCTCGGACCACCTCGGGGTGCCCATGAGGCGGCACTAGCGCCCGTCTCACTCGCCCGCCATGGTCCATTCATCTCCTCGCTCGTTCGCTCGCTCGGACCACCTCGGGCTGCACATGAGGCGACACTAGCGCCCGTCTCACTCCCCCGCCATCGTCCATTCATCTCCTCGCTCGTTCTCTCGCTCGGACCACCTCGGGCTGCACATGAGGCGGCACTAGCGCCCGTCTCACTCGAACGCCATAGTCCATTCATCTCCTCGCTCGGACCACCTCGGGCTGCTCATGAGGCGACACTAGCGCCCGTCTCACTCGCCCACCATCGTCCATTTATCTTCTCGCTCGTTCGCACGCTCGGACCACCTCGGGCTACACATGAGGCGGCAGTAGCGCCCGTCTCCCTCACTGGACAAACTTGGTTTAAAGTTTAAATAAGCTGAAAAGCGTTGTAGGACCTAAATCGTCGGCGGTGGGTCAAATGCTTTAATCAATATTTTTAAATCTCGATGGCACATTGTTCGTCACTAGTACGTAAATAACCGCTTTCGGATATGTGCCAGCCACACCAAGCTACAGCCTTGGCCAAAGGTCTTGAGCACCCCACGTTTTCCTTTGTAATATAAATAAAGCATATTTTTTTCAACTTAAAAAATACATAAAGACGTAAAATATAAAAAAGTGTGTGAACATGTGCAAATCATTAGTAGATATCGTTTCTAAGTAGCTATTTGCGTGTGAAAACTGAAGCTAAAAAAGTCGAGTTTTACAATAAAATTATTAATTGGTTTTTTTTCACGGAATTTCCCTAAACGTCAATAAAAAGCAATAATCTTTCCGATAGATATACAACTTTCTATAATAAAAGATATTAATTCACTTTTTAAAGTTTGACTTTTATATGAAAAACGCATGGGTGCCAACACCTTTGGCCAAGGCTGTACATTGCAAGAACTATAATTACTAATATTGGACTATTGTTTACCATAATTTCATGAGTCATAATCTCAAAATATATTATTTGCCATAATTTTTAAACATCACATTTTTAAACTGAAACCTTTAAAATTTCAAAAGAGTTACAAGTACAATATACTTATCTAAACTTTTCGAATCGTAAGCCGCTGTATGTATATTATATACATTATACAGGATGTTTGGCAGTCCGGAGTAGGGGTTTGAAGGGATAAAAGTTAGTCATTATAAACATTTTTGACCATATTTACTATTATGCAAAGTAGCACGGGTTTTGAGATATTGTAACAATTTATTTTTGAAAAAAAAACGCTATGTTCGCCAGAAAATTATTTATTTTATTTAACACCTGTATAGCCCGTATTGACTCCCAAACACCCTGTATATTTATTTCGGTAGTTTTTTTTTTCATATTTCTTGTTGTAACGATGACTTTTGAAATTATGGCAAGTTTTGTATTATTCATAAGATGATGAATGTCGTGATAAGTAATTGACAATATAGACTTTGAACTGATCTTACTGGTATGTGTTTTTGCTCCTCGAAGTCGCACAACACTCAAATTAACATTGAAATTTTGTAGTGGGGCGCGACTTGGATTTAAAATATTTTATATGTAGAATTTAAGTTAGTAACGTAGGCCAGTATCTGTCACATTTATGTTCATTATTAATTTTAAGATAATTTTAAGATTTTTTTTAGTTATTATTTTAGTGTAATATATGGCAACATTCAAACTGCCCAATTTTAAATTACCGTTGTAAAGTACTCTGTGACGAAACTCTTTTTTCGAAATTTATAAAAAATATCAATCAGAAATTGCCTATTTGATCCCTCTTTTGGAAAGAAAAAACATCGTTTATTTATACATCTAACAAAAAGACAAAAAAACTTACTATACTCCATTTATTTTAACGACCTAGTATAGACTTCTCTCACTCGCAGTTTCATATAAATAACAAGGACAAAAGATAGAGGCGGTTAGACAAATGGGCTTCAACAAACGATAATCCTCTTAGGACTCGTTCACAATGGTATTTGAAAATAAAACATTAAGGAGACATCAGTCCGTTTCACTACCAAGTCGCAGGTAAACGATAAACAATAAGTCGCAAGAAGGGAAACAAACGCGTCCGCACCGTACAGGGTAGTGATTCTCTCATAAGCAAAGGTGAGCGAATGCAGGAGTGAAGTCCAAGCGGCGAGTTTAAGTAGTCCCGTCAGCGAACAAAACACATATTAGCGCGTGCTTTCTCAATTAGGCAGCCTTATACGTTCGAGAAGCCATGCTGCCAAATTGAATACACGCGCTGAAATGTGTTTTGCTCGCGTTGACGGGACATCACTCCTGCGTTCGCTCACCTTTGCTTTTGAAAGAATCACTACCCAGATGTAAGAGCCGACTGATTACCTGCTCCATTGTGAGTGCGGCTTTAGCGGATGCTCATTAGCCAATTACGTGCAACTAGCTCGTTAAAGTAAATGAAGTATAACGAAACATAAAGCCCTAAAATAACGTGATCCTCTTGGAGGATTTAAAATGTTTTTTTCTGAGTTTGCAACAAAAAAAAAACAACCCGGCGCTTATCCAGTCGTCAGTATGTGAGTTAAAATATTAAAAACCTAAAGGCGTGTTTTAGTTGTAAAAGTGACAACCAGTTCCAACTAACGCCCTCTAGCGTTTGTCATGTGTCTTTAAAAAAATGCAATTTTTATAAAATGCAATTTTAAGGTACAATGAAATGACATTCTTTTCTTATTAGATTTAATTATGTATAGTTTTAAGTATTTTTATAGTAACGCTCAAAAAAGTTCCATAAAAAATACAGGGCAGTTATGGCAATATTAGATAGACGTAAAAATAAAAAATATTCCTATTTTATTAATTATAAAAATATTTTTAGATTTTAAATTTTTAATGTTCGTAGAACGCGTTGTTTTTTTTTCAGATGTTTATTACGTACTTTAATGTTTTTTAAATAATTATTAAATGAAGCGCGCTTTTTATATTTTAGAAGGAAGTGAGTAAGATATATTTTTGTAATTTTACATAAAAAACGTGGTAGATTAAGTTTCAGTTTTTAAGTAAAAAAATTACACTATGTAATAAAAATGCAAATTTAAATTTTTAAGTGATTTCGGGGGCCAGTATTTTTGAAATTAAATAGTTTTAATCTTTTATCGTTTATTGCATAGACATATCGATCTTTTTAATAACTGAAAGCAATGTCTTGATCTCAAATTGGGTATTGATTCTATCGATGATCTCAAAAATGTATCCACGCGAAACTCAACGAGTTTGCAAATAAACTAATTTGAACCTTTTATTTACGTATTTTTACAGTTTAAATTGTGTACAAAACAAAACACGCATACGCTTTATTGAAAACTACAAAAAACACTCCTATTTTTTCATTACGCGTGTTTTTTTTTTGTATTTTTTTTTTCTATTTATATATTCTTATGCCTTAATTTAAACACAAATCTGTCTTGTCCTATATTTACTTACTAATAATAAGACACCAGCATTTTGCCGGCCAGTAAAAATGAAATTTTGTATGACATTAACATTAAGACATTTAATTTTAAGTTATAGTTATAAACATAATATATCTATTAAATCGTTAAAGATATTTCCAACACCATTTTTGTAAAAAATTGTGTACTTACATAACCTTTTGAAAGGGGGTTAAAAAAAGGTACAACCTTTTCTTTTTACACACATTTATATAGAATTAAAGCGGTATTTCGCTAAACCTTGGTTTAAAAAAAAAGTTGTTATGTAAAAATCTGAGTTAAAAAGTGATAAACCTAAACTCGATTGGCGACTAGTATGCCATAAGTAATATGTTTTTTTTCACTTGCTCTTAAAGTGTCCCTTATTGCACCGTTTTGAGGGTCATAATGCAGCATATAACACACGTATTACCACACTAGTTTTTTTGCCTCGGCTAAGAAGGTGTCTGTTAAAATATATTTTTTTTAGGAACACACTACCATGAACAGTCTTAATTAAAATATAGTAAATAATAATTTAATTTCACAACGTAATGTAAAAACACTAGTGTATCGTAAACTAACTTGATAAATCATATGAAACTCCATTTTATTAAAATCATTCCAAAAGTTTAGGTGCTGAAGTGAAACGTATGATTTTTGATACTGTACACATATAAATACACTTACATACACACTTAGACTGTTAAGTTAACCCTTAATTTGGCAATGTATGTCACTGTCAACATACCAAAATGTTCAGTTTTTATGTTTGGAATGTGTTTTTTTTCTGATTCAATATCAAAAAGGGTTTGAATTCCCGACTTTTTTTATTTTTGCCAAATTAAGGGTACTTTTTTACCCGACTGCGTCAGAAGGAGGGTTATGTTTTTTGGGTTAGTCAATCGGGTTTTTTTTATTTGTTTATTTTTTTATTTTATATAAATGGTGCTAGTAATACACTTATTAAGTGGTTGGTTGGTGGAAATAGGATTGGTAATAAAAATTCTTTGAATATTGTTGAAATTGCCTTGTTATTCACAAATGTACCTATTTTTCATGATATTTTTATGTATGGAAATAAAGTATATAAGAAATATTATTTGTTTATTTTTTGTCAAGTGCAGTCCCACACGCCCAAAGACGATAATTCTATGCAGTGAAAAATTATCTGCACTTCGCTTCGCTGTTAGTCTAAGAGCCCACGACACTAATGCGCTTATTACACCTTCCTAAATTAGTCACTAACAAGAGGGACGCAGCAATACGTTGGAACGAGATGGAGATATCTCCATACGTATCTAACGTATTGCAGCATCCCTCTTGTTAGTGACTTATTTAGGAAGGTGTAACAAGCCCTTCACGGCCAAACCCTATATTATGTATATAAATATATATATATATATATAAGTAGAGGACGCCCGCGACTTCGCACGCGTAGAATTAGTTTCGCGCTACTCCCCCCATTTCTTCCCGTTGGGGGGTCGATTTTCGGAAAATCCTTTCTTAGTGCTCACTTACATCATGAAAGGAACCCCTGTACCAAATTTCAAGTTTCTAGGTACAGTAGTTTCGGCTGTGCGTTGATATATAAGTCAGTCAGGTTTGCCTTTTACATATATAGATTTTACAGATTAGGCACGTCATAAATGGCGGGCAGTGATGGGGGAAAACGGTGCAAAACTTTAACAAAACTTGTAAAGCTGACCATATAGGAGAACTTGCAACCAAGAAAAATAAGAATATTATTGAAAAATAAGAATATTATTGGCAGATTAGTGTTCAATTTAACTCTATATCAGAGTCTCGGATTTGCTATAAGGATATTAATAGTTTCATGGCTGTAATGTAAGTTTTGTTAAGTTTTGTTAAAGTATTGCATCGTTTTCCCCGATCACTGATGGCGGGACACGAAATGGCGACGCTGCAATGCAAAAAACCTGGCTGCGCGGAGGGCGGCCTTCAATCGCTGCAGCAACCACTTTCTCCACTGTTTGGAAAATGCAGCAGTGGTTTTTCTTACACAGAAATTGACGATCTTTCAGATGAGAGTTGGTTTTTTGAGAAGAGCGATCATACTAGATACCTACTTAAGTACGAGGCGTCGCTTATCATGCTGCTGCCACTGATTAGGTCAATCAGCTTGCAGCATTGCATCGGAGTTATATTTTAAAAAATATATAGCTTTGCCAGGTGGTTTGAAATGCAGTATTGCTATTTCGTGTTCCCCCATTAATGACGTGCCTAATAAATTAATACAGGGTGGGAAAGGAGTATACCGACAGATTTTAACCATGGATTCCTGGTGGTGTTACGAGTAAATAATGTTATATCAACACGGTCCAAAACTGCCATTTTTTTTTTATCGATATTACTTCCTTGTGAACGAAGCCTTAGTCAAAAGAGTGACACAGAAAACTTCACACTTCAAGAACGACTTCCACAAAATACGATAAAGGCCTGTTACCCTTGAGATTTTTTAACTTGTGAATTGCTTAAATAATTCAATATCTCGAAAATTAAGCTTTACGAGCCATTTTTGCATTACTTTTTTTTGTCCAAATAGGCACTAAAATCGTTGGTTTTAATGTCGGTATACTCCTTCACACCCTGTATATGTATATATATCAGCGCCTCTATTCCCGACGGTAAAAACGATATCGTAGTTGACCTGTTATGGTATTGTTATGACGTCAGACGCCATTACTGTCAAGTAAATAAGAGCTATCAAAACGGTGACAATACGATAACAGATCAAAAACGATAATGTTTTTACCGTGTTGAATAGAGGCCCTGTAGTCTTATCGAAGTATGTTTAACGGCCGAACCCTATATTCAAACCGCGGATAGATAAGGCTTACTTCGGGTTGAAATTTGACATTTGCCCATACAAAATGTGTCAAATTTTAATCCGAAGTAAGCCTATCTATCCGCGGTTTGAATATAGGGTTCGGCCATTAGTGTCGTACGCTCCCCGATGTATGACTGCCGGATAAAGCAACCGCCGTGTAAAGGTACGCCCACACCAATGCTTACAAAACGGTGACGGTACGGCATCGCAGTGACGCGTCGTATCCGTACCGTTTATGACGCACGCTCCCCACACCGCTGTTTAAAAAACGGTGTCGTTGCGTAAACAAAAGACGGGGTCATAGTAACAACATAGCGCCGTTTTTGACGCACCGTAATATACGCACCGTTAAGCAGCGGTGTGGAGGGCATGCGATAAAAACGGTACGGATACGATGCGTCACTGCGATTCCGTACCGTCACCGTTTTTTAAGCATTGGTATGTGGAGCTTGCGTCAAAAACGGTGCTAATACGACGCGTCACTGCGATTCCGTACCGTCACCGTATTTTAAGCAACGGTGTGGGCGTAACTTTAAGCAACCGCCGTATAAAGAGGCCCGGTTTGTATTTGGTTATTCCTAAGTTTAGGGTGAACGTAAAATGTTATATTGTGAACGATTTGATGGCTCTTATTTACTTGATAGTAATGGCGGCCGAGTTGAAAACAATACCCGTGGCCGCGGGCTAAGGTAAGGTAAGGTAATAAATCGCTCATTGAATTCAAAACGGACACATTCCAAAATAATTTGCTATTAAAATGAAAATCTTATACCAAGAGCTTCTAAATAAACCCCCTTACTAAACTTCTCCTCCGGCCTTTTAGCACTGGCTGGGGTAGTATCCGCGGGAGTTTATAACTTCATTCACAACAAGGGGCATTGGTGTTTTTAGCCGGTGCGAGCCCGGCAGTACCTGGGCCCTCCATTCCCAGGTCTCCGGAAGGGATTTTCATCTCTGCCCCTTTCAAATGAAATTTTCAATATCCTGCTAACAAAAGCAAGGACTTAAGTCTTTGGCCCTTCAGGCGACAACCCAAAAAAAAAAAACCCCCCTTACTAATAAACGTCGAGTAACGGTGGTATAGCTATAGAATGTTTTGTCCTTACCTGTCAAATTTAAATGTCACAATGACAGATAAGGACAAAACATTGTATAGCTATACCACCGTTACTCAACGTTTATTAGTAAGGGGGTTAAAATGCAACACAGACTGATTTTGGAATGTGTCCGTTTTGTATTCAATGAACGAAAATATTAAAAATAGTAAAAAAAAAATGAACGAAATATTGTAGGTAGGTAGTACAACCTTTTTGTTCACAAAAAATTCAAAAGTGTTCTGGTCTGACAGAACGAATGTTGCTGGCAGCCGCTGTTATAAGAAAGCAGAAAAAATCTTGACGTAAAATGACAAAAAATCTATAAAAAACTTAGTCAAGGATAAAATGTAAAAAAATTCAAAAAGCTTTTTTATATATATAGAACAAAATGTAAAAAAAATCTCAAAAGGGAGTGAGTATGGCGTGAGTACAATTTCATTACTTTTCTAAATAGATCCTGCGATTTAGAGCCTGTCCACATCACGGCATGTCGTCGTAAACGTGAAACGGCGCGGCGCCGTAGAAAGGCACGTCGCCGCTCCGTGTAGAGGTACTGTAAAGGTACTGACAGACGTGCTCATTACTAGCATGAAAGCATGCTTTTATTGAGCAAGTGCTCATTAGTAGCACGTATGTCGCACCATTGCTAGTAATGAGCATGCTAATTTTGAGCGTGCTCAAAAATCAAACTACATTTGATTTTCGAGCATGCTACCTGAAGCGCGGGTGGAAGGGGGCGTGCTTCGAGCGCGTCTGAACGTCCGTACGTTTGCTTTGAGCATGCTTCTTTATGAGTACCTATGCTTAAAACAAGCATGTTTATAGCTGGCAAATGTGAACAGTTGCAGAGCATGCTAATTTTAAGCAAGCTTATGAGCATGCTTTTTTTTTAGTTCGTCTGTCAGTACCTTTACACATGCTCTAGAATAGCATGCTAAAAAGCGTGCTATGAGTATGCTTAATACTAACGTGCTTATGATCATACCCCGTTATCAGTGTTGCAGAATCATTGAAAACGCTAGGGTTGGCACTGCCCATAAAATATCGGCAGATGCGAAACGAATTATTTGCAGTCAGAATTTAAATTGCACGATATTTATACGAAAGCGGTTTTTGTGTTTCCTATCAATTGCAATTGATCAATTTTATTACAAAATTCAGAGCTAAGTTTAGGAGAATCTATGAGTATTGTTAATATTGTAATAAGAAAGATGTCCATGTTAAAACTTCACCCCAATGGAAAAATGGTGTACTTAAGTAGGTATATGAAGACGAACATAGTTTTAAAAAAAAACCCGACTACAGCACAGTGAGAGTAATTTTAAAATTACTAACTACTTAACAAAACATATTAACAAAAACACCGTGGTCTATTATAATAGTTATAATAACCTGACGTTTTTACCAAGTTTACATTTGTAGAAGTAGAGTGAACCTAATAGACGACAAAATTTAACGCCAACGATTGTAGAAAAAAACACTCCCTATGACTTAGTTACAATGGATCTGCAACACTGATAACTGGGTTTGCTTATGAACTGTTTACATTAGCTAGCAATAAGCATGCTACTTTTAAGTATACTCCTGAATAAGCATGCTCAAAGCAAACACTCCAATACACGTGCTCTCTGCCATTTTTAACCGACTTCAAAAAAGGAGGAGGTTATACGTTCCACTGTATGTATTTTTTTTTTTTTTTTATGTATGTTCACCGATTACTCCGTCAATTGTGGACCGATTTTAAAAATTATTTTTTGGTTTGATAGAGTATACTTCCGAGGTGGTCCCATTGTCAGCAAATCTGAATCTGATGAAGGGATCAGTGAGGAATTGAGGGAACTCCTCAAATATTGTATGCATACATATAGCGATTTTAGTATTTTTAGTAACAAGTGAAGCATTTGCATTCAGAAAGTGTCACTTGGTGAAGCGGAACTGATGATGAAGACCACAGATGGCCACCGGAACTCCTCAACGGTACCGATTTCAAGGGTGGCGATAAGATATCTCGATTAAGATAGTTGAGCGACTACAACGAAGCACATTTAATTGTTTTAAAATGACTATGATTTTCCCGCGGCGTTGCTTGCGGCGAGCTTGAAATGTCTTAAAGTTTCATATATCAACTAAGAAGTGGGACTACATAAGCTTATTATGATCACTAAAAAGTGTAAAATAAAATAAATGTTTTAAAAAACAAAAAAACCGCCTTCAAAAATGCAAAAAATAACTTCTACTACTAGGTACTTAGTAGTAGGTACCTATCCTATTAGGTTAGTCTAACTGAAGTCGGCGACCACAATATTTTCAACAAAAAGCCGACTACAGTTGGACTAACCTAATAGGATAGGTACCTACTACTAAGTACCTAGTAGTAGAAGTTATTTTTTGCATTTTTGAAGGCGGTTTTTTTGTTTTTTATAAATAAAACCATGCAAATTCAAACAGCCATCCGCATGGAACTGAATAAAATTAACCTTTGTAGCCGGGCAAGTAAAGAAAACAACGACTTGCGAGACTATTGTTTATTTATCGGCTTGACGATGCTTGGTAAAGGAGAGATCACAATTAAGTATACCTACGTATCACAATACTGAGTATTACAGCCGTTACAAGTAAAAACAACTAGTAGGTTCGACGGGGAGCGCGGACAAGCGCGCGCAGGCGACTCGCACGCCGCGTATATCTTAGAACACTGACTGACGTCACAGACTACTCCGAGTGAGTAGGTAGTTGTACGATAGCGCGACGGGCGTTTAACGAAACTACCGGATCGCGTAGTGCGAGTGACAGCGGTTGACTCTTGGGGTTGCCGCGCTAAGGTGAAGTCTTGTAATTGCAACTATCTGGTTATTGCAACTAACTTAAATAACTCCCTATAGTATCTCTCTTTTGAACAACGTCAGGCGAGATTTTGTTCTTCTATACTAAGAAATACAATATCTTGCCTGTCGTTGTTCTAAACAGTGATCCTAGAGGAGTTATTTAAGTTAGTTGCAATAACCAGATAGTTGCAATTACAAGACTTCACCTTGTACCTTTTGCTGGCGATGCTTATCCCTTTTTACCAGGTTTTCTAATCCCCCACAGCAACCATACGAACACTGGTCAAAAGTTAAAGGTTATAAGGTTCAGATTGGTTTGTTTGTTCGCTAGTTCCGCGGTGTGCGAGCACTGCATGGCCCCAGTGGCTTTCGGAGAAGCTGTCGTCTGCCAAGAGGGCTTTAGCTACCACAAGAAATGCAAAAAATGCTGTAAGTATTTTATTAACCTTTTTATAGTTAATGCCGGATATATGGTTTGTTAGATAATTTTCACAAAATCAGTATTACCGTGGAGCGATATTTCTTTTCGCATTTTTTCCCATTCCTAATTTGACCCAATGTCACTTTTCCTTGTTCGGTTTTATTACCGTCGCTTTAAGAATAGAATAGAATAGAATAGAAATAATTTATTCAACGCATACACACATATGAGAAAAAAACAGATGACAAACAGAACAAAAACATTGTTTAACATGACGTTGAAAAGGGCCCCTCTCAGGTTTGTGCCGCAGCAAGCCGCGGCGCTGGTTTTTAGAGGGACCCTGACTTAAAAACTAACTTAAACTTAAACTTTTGTTCTCGTTAGTCTTTTTACCCAGTCTTATTTATTCCCGTTCTATGTTATCCCAGTCGCACTTATTCAGAAAAGTAATTACATCGTAATGCAGGTAGTTTTAAGTTATATTAGTGTTGCAGCAGGCCCGGAGGGCCGAATAACCCAGAAATAGGAGCTCCGCAGTAGCGGAGCTCCGTCCACTGTGTCAAATTAGATTTTGGGAATTAGAAAAACACGGCAGTGAAAATGTGGTGCTAAGAAAAGAAACGACTGGATGTAAAAGCCAAGGGGAAAACACGACTGTGAAAATAAACTGCCGGGGAAAAAGGCGACTGGTAATATCGCATTCGGGAAAAAACGCGAAAAGAAAATTAGTTTAAAAGAAAAAATGCGTTTGGGAAAGTCATCTAACAAATCATATATCCACACTATAGTTTCACCACCAATGACGCAGATAGCCGAATCACTAGTCAACTCCTAATGACGGATAAATCCGTCACGGATGGAATATAAGCCAGCGTTTCCGACAATATAAAAATTTCTGTGCCTTTTATAAACTGTCATTGGTGTGTAAGTTATTTTAGAGAGTTATTGTTATTATCTTAATACCTTTAAATGAGCAATCCTTGTATATATAATCTGAATCTCGGAAACGGCTCCAACGATTCTTATGCAGGGAGTTTCGGGGACGATAAATCGATCTAGCTAGGTTCCATTTTTAGAAAACTTACCAAAAAAAGGGTTATCCAGGTACTTAAAAGTTAAATAACAATAGTAAAATTATATCTATTTGTTAATCTCTTTATCTTTCTGCTCGAAAATGTGGCGAAAGATGTTCCGTTCTTGGTCCCCAAAACAATTAATAGTTGTACATTGAATGAGCAGGCCTTCTATGAATTTAAACTGGACAACAATAACATTGTTGGTCTGTTCCATTGAGCAAGTCGACCAATCACATTGGTCCGCTGATCTCTGATTCGACCAATCAGAACGCGACTTGTGCTGCATATGGCCAATGAGAAGTCGTTTTATTTTTTATAGGATATAGGAGGATAGGCAAAGGAATCAGATTCCATACAGCGATATATGTCTGTTTTTAATTATCTTAAATATAGGTAGTTCTGTCACGGTCAGAGTCATCAGTTTAAAAAACGCCTTTGAATGATTGGCCACTAAGAACGGTATCGTTAATAAAAAGTAAAAGTGGGCGGGAGAGCGTAAAAATTTTAGTGTGTTGAATTTTCGATGCGATAGTTTTCGGTGATAAGTTCAAAGAATTTTTTATTTCATCGCAGTACCTAGTCGTTAAAAGCACTGTGTTAAACCTCGGCTGAAAGTACAATAGATGGCCTCGTCCATCTATTGCTTACTTTCTAACCTCTACAACAATGTACTATTGTGTTCCTTGTCTTTGTTTATATCTATCATTGTTCCGCGATAAAATTTAGCTTGTGTCCTTAAACAGAATATGTTACTTGTCTTGATGGGCATTTTTTGGATAACAAGGAGTTTTCGCTAAAGTTTTTACGCCCAATATTGTTGCAGATGTATGCAGCGAAACCGACCTACACAACGCCGAGATTTTCCAGGGCGTGATATTCTGCGCCGCCTGTGCAAAGCGCATCTTCCAAGGTATCAACAATGTAATCATCATTATCATCAGTGATCGGATCTAGGATGCAATTTCCCGGGGTTTAAGTCCGTTATTTTAACTTGGATTTCTAAATGCGAATAGTGTGGTGTAAAACACTCGGCGAAAGCCGATTCCGCGTCGATAGTTGTAGGGAGACCCTAAGACAGTTTTTTCTGATAGTTTTTTTTGTGTCTGTAGTAACAGCTTCGGAACCTACAGGATATCGACATGTTCTTGCCTGGTCTTTATGAATTCCATCTACAGGATGCTCTACCGCCCGGCGGACCAAAGCTAAGCCCCGTAGGCGGCGCACACGCCGAGATCGGCGCGGGCAAGACAAAACACCCAACGACACGAGAGTGATAGAGAGGGCGCGACTGGCGTGCTCTAAGCACTCGTCTGCGCAGGAGACTAGTTCCGGTCGTGATGTTCCTGATATAAGGTTAGTTATGAACTGAATACGCAAGTCTTATAGATGGCTGGATCAAGGGCTAGATACAGACAGCAGTGCTCCTCGACACGGCACGCATTGTGAGGAGGTTCCTCTCTCTGCAGCCCTTACCACCGGTAGCTTGAGCCCTGCCCCGCTGCCGGCGGCACTCGTAGGTTAGGTTTTTTATCTATACATATATATAAAAGGCAAACCTGACTTACTGACTTATATATCAACGCACAGCGGAAACTACTGTACCTAGAAACTTGAAATTTGGTACAAGGGTTCCTTTCATGATGTATGTGAGCACTAAGAAAGGATTTTTCGAAAATCGAGCCCCAACGGGAAGAAATTGAGGGAGTACTGGGAAACTAATTCTACGTTTACGAAGTTGCGGGCGTCCTCTAGTAATGAATATTTTTTGTATTAGTATTGTTATTTTACTTTATATTTGAATATTAATTTATTATAAAAAACCTAATGTACAGATAATTAAATAGATATCTACATAATAATAATAAAATACTCAGACCAACGGTGTTGAACACTGAGGACCGCAAGAACGTAAGTATATTTATTCTGAGGGTTGGCAAAGTTGCACAGACATAACCTTGTGGCCAGGATCATCCATCAGCAACTTGCTCTTCAATATGGTCTTGTTGAGTCTGACGTGCCGTACTATAAGTACACAAAGGCGCCAGTTCTCGAAAATGGTCGTGCTACGCTCTATTGGGATCGATCTGTCATCACGGACAGGACTATTGTCGCCAATAAGCCTGATATCGTGTTGACAGATCGATCTCAACGCCGGGCAATGCTCGTCGATGTCACCATCCCGCATGACGAGAACCTCGTGAAGGCCGAGAAGGACAAGCTCAGCAAGTACCTTGACTTGGCTCACGAGGTGACCGCCATGTGGGATGTTGACTCGACGATCATTTTCCCGATGTTTGTTTTTTACTTCCTTTTATTTCCTACCTAGTCCTGACGAGATGTGGAAAGCTTCTATCCCGTTTAGTACCAATTTCACAAAACGATGTTAACCACTTAACAGACGATTAGAGCGTTAACAGCTGTCAAAATGTATGAACTGCCAGTCGATTAACATTGATTAAATTTAACATCGTTTGGTGAAATTGGTACTAAAACTATATAACCGGGTTCCAGATCACATAAGAAATATAGAGGATGTAACTACTTTCAAGAGCAAATTGTTTAAATTGTTAGTGAACAAAGCATATTATTCAGTAAATGAATTTCTATCGGACTGCAATTGATGGTAACTGTACACCCCTAAGGGAAAGTCCATTAATAGATAAAAAAAAATGTATGCCTTGCGGCCCAACATGGTGATGTAACCTTAACACTATAAGACGTGTGCTTATGTACAATTTTACCCGTGTTGAACAAATAAATTATTTGTATTTGTATTTGTATTTGTACTACTGACTCGAAATAGTATTAAGTGCCGTTTTGTTTGCCAACGGGTTAACCTACTATCGTGTTTTCAGGCGGGTTTGCTCCAGCCATAAACCCGAGCCTCAGGGCGTCGAGGCAGACCCCGTACGACTCGGCGTAAGTCCTTGTTACTGCGTTATGGATATCGCACAGAGGGCTACGGATATTATGAAGTTTTTTAATTTTCAGAAACAACTCAAGCAGAAGAGCGCTGGTGAGTTGTTTATTGGAATAGACCGCCAGATATAAATGCAATATTATAGTGTCAACGAGAGATAGTTAGATCGGTTCCGCGACTAATTCCGCGTAGCAAACCTTCCAGTCGCATTTTTCCTCATTTTAATTTTTCTCCGATATTTTTTTGCCCATACAAAAATACAAATACAAAAATACAAAATGATTTATTAAACAAAAAACAACATTTTACATATATACGTAGATTTCCGTCGGAGACCAAACTAGGCTGAGCCTGTATCTTGGCCGTCTGCGAGTGCGGTTTACAAAAATAGTTTAAGCAACAATGATCTTTATCTTAAGAAACTACGAGTACCTAAGTGTGTGTGCGTGTGCGTGTGCGTGTGCGTGTGCGTGTGCGTGTGCGTGTGCGTGTGCGTGTGCGTGTGCGTGTGCGTGTGCGTGTGCGTGTGCGTGTGCGTGTGCGCGTGCGCGTGCGCGTGCGCGTGTGCGTGTGTGTGTGTGTGTGTGTGCGCGTGTGTGTTTGTGTGTGTGTGTGTGTGTGTTTATAATAATAATAATAATAATAATAAATTTTATTTCGGGCAACGAGGCCCATATTTACAAATACCTTATAGACTAACATACATAACAATATAAAACTTAAAACTAACACCGATGTAACAGAACAGTGTAGTCCTGTTCTGCCAAAAAATTAATACACTTTTGCGGTGTCCGCTAGCCGGCGGCCACGAAAACGCCGAAAGATGACACCCCTCGGCCAGAATTCCTCCTTTAAAAACGTCGACAGATCTTTGGTCGGTACTCTCACCACAAATGACTTAAAATTCACCTTGTGGCGGGGCTCCAACCACTCGACCCTAAGGGTAACTCCGGTCTTAACTCGTACATACTCTACGAGATCCTTCGCCTCCGTAGAGTAATGTAACCGGGACACGTACAACTGCGTCGTAGGCGTAGCAGGACACAGCAAGTGGTTCGGTCCGGTCGGTGCGGTGCCGCACAGGTTCCTCGGGGCAGGCTTCTTCTTTCTCTCTACCCGGGTAAAACCATCTTTGTCCTGCTTGGGACACGTCGGGGGCAGCACCCCGCGAACGGGATTACTGCGGTTCTGCTTCACCTCCGTAGGAAGCTGTGCTGGTTGCCGAGCGATTGATCGCTTGGCAGCAGCAGCATACGCGCGATTTGAGGTCGTCGACCGCACGCAAGGTGTCACCTCAGCCGGGACAGAAGAGCGGGCGGAGGGGCGCGGAGCGGCGCTGTGTACAGCGCCGGCCGGTAACGCATCCAATTTCACCGACTCAATCTTGTCTACGGATGCATTTTGCGGCCCGTGACATGCACTCACAATAGAGGCATCAGGTGACCTACTTTCCGAAACAGCATTCCGTAATAACACTACTTCGGCACGTAATTCACTCACGATATTATTTGATGCCTCTAATTTAGACTGCATCTCAGCCAAACTGCCCTTCAGGAACGTAATGTCCTTTAGCAGCCTAGTGACGTCGACGTGGTCAAACGAGACGGGTGGCAGCCTGTTCAGCTGCTTAGCCACGAAGGCAGGTACAGCCTCGTCTTCCAAATCAATCTTTCGGAACATATCGATGATGTCCTGCAGACTCTTGGCTCCTCCATCCCTCCGGCGGGATGGCATCAGGTCAGTCTTGCCCAGCGACTGGAACAGTAGCGCCTTGCCGCTGCAAATCTCCTCCTCCTTGAAGTTGGTTTTGCAGACCTGCAGGATGCTGACCTCGTCCATGCAGCCATCGTTGATCGCGTTCTGTATGAACGCCAACAGCTCGTTGGCTACGAGTTGCTGAGAACCCATAGCGAAAGTGACAGGCAGCGGCTAAAAGCCGCACGGTACGCGAATACGCATAGGAATTCTTACTGTGCAATGAAACACGACCGCTTACAAGCGCGCATCGCACTGCACTGACTTTATGTGTGTGTATCCTATGTGTGTGTACCTATGTGTATTTGCTTACGGGTTGGGGTTTATTTTATCTTAGTGACTTTAATAATGTCCTCACTTTCACTGTAGCTTCGTGTGATTAACCACCTTTTCACTATTCTCAGTGCCAATTTTGAATATAGGGTTCGGCCATAAGTATGCGCAAAGAATTTTGAAATGATTAGTTCGTTCTCCATAAGTGATGATGACTAGGTATAAACTATAATACAAAACGAAACTCAGTCGGAAACAGAATCATGCCACGAATATTGAAAATTGACCTGTAGATTATCTACTTACACCCGTATTCACAAACGTCACTATGATGTCTCACAGTACTCACGAACGCACAGGGTGGTTCAAATCGTCTCATAAACAAAAGGTCGGTCAAAAAGGACCAATCACAAAGCTGTATCGAACGCAGAGCGTTTACTCAGTGAAGGATCCCTTAAGTAACAGTTTTGAGTTGTTTACAAATTTAAATACAAGTATCGCACTGAAGCCAAACTGTACGCTCCTCCGCCAACATTCCAGATGCGCTGCGAATGCGTGTTAAGGGCGAATCAGTGTGAGTGAGCCCGAGTTATTTTGTTCCTGAATTCGCCGAGAGCTTAAGATTTTGAAGCTGCATGCCTACTCCGATATTAGTTGACTTTTTTACATTTCCATACGGTATACAATGGGTGGAACTTTTTGTTGTTGTTATTCTATCCCGTAAGCCAGGAGACAACAGTTTTAACAGAAGATAGAGTTTCTTAGAAATAAAATTATAATATATACTTCTAACACACACACATCCCGGCAGTAGGTACCTGGGCCCTCCATTCCCAGGTCTCCGGAAGGGATTTTCACCTCTGCCCTTTTTCTTTTTCTCAAAGTAATGTTTTAAAAAACAGTAAACAAAAGCAAGGACTTTTGTCTTAGGCCCTTCAGGCGATTACCAAAAAAAAAAAACACACTCAGGAGAAAAGCCATAAAATAATGGGTTTGCAATTGTCCAAACGAGTGACCCAGGAGACGTCACCATGGCAACGAGCTACAGCAAAAAGTTGATTGACCCACCTATATTCTTTGTTGGTCACATAATTCATTTTATGTTTGTCTAAGCAATGTCGATTGTGCATTTTTCCCATACAATTTCCTACAAATATGACTATTCAATTTTGATAACTAATCAAAAAGTTCGTAACATATTTTATTTTTAGTTACACTTATCGTTAACTAATAAACTTAGATTAAAATGTATGTACCTCTGTTGAAAATGAATCTTCCATTTTATAAGGATTTGAAATAATAAATATTTGGCGTTCATACAAAGTTGCAAAAGTTAACTAAGTTTTTAAATCACTTTGACTAGTTGACCGACATAATATTCTTCGAACTAACGAAATTTGACGTGAGCCTTACGTGGGTTAAGACTGCGCCGAGCAAACGTCGAGCTTCCAGTGGCGCCCTCATTACTATTAATGTGTTTTCTAATTAACTAAAGAATTTCCTTGGAATCGGACGATGCTGTTTTGTAGCGCAAGTAAAAACACAATTTTTGGGATACGTAACAAACTTTAATAACAATTACCCTTTGAGTAGTCAGCTTAACGGGAAAAGGTGGCCTCTTTTTTCCGTTAAGTTGATAACTCCAAGGTCAATTGTTTTTAAACTATGTGATATACCTATCCATTAAGTTGTGTTTTCATTTGTAGTACAAAAAAGCACCGTCCGATTTCAAGAAAATGCTTTAGTTTATTAGAAAACACGATAATAGTAATGAGGGCACCACTGTAGGTACATCCAGCGTACGCTCGGCGCAGTCTTAAAATATAAGCTCCGTTTTTAACTGTAGTTCACTGTACATCAGTTTAAACCTTAGATGATGATTTAAAGTAAAATAGGAATAAAATTGGTCATGAACTTTCTAATTGGTGGTCAAAATTGAAAAGTCATATTTGTAGGCAATTGTATGGGAAAAACGCAAGCGTCCCTAATTACGTGACCACCACTGTATATGTTTGTTTATGTGCAATAAAGAGTTTACATAGGTACATATAAAAACCGCAAGCCGATTACATACAAAAAAGTTAGAACTACATTGAATGTCAATTGAATTATCAACCCTATCCTCTTAGTCAGTAGGTTTAAAATGTAAAGTGTCAGGATACAGGTATGTCTTTATTATTTGAACCGAGCTTCTTCTCTACACAATATTATCATCTTCTGTCGCCAGGGTTGTACTTACTCGCATTGTTTAAAATATTACTTTAAATAAAACTATGAATAACTCGATATTTTGGAGCAAAACGTGTTATCGCCACCTTTTAGGACTTTCGATTAACCTGCATTTTAACCACCATTATAGTGTGATGAATCCAAGATATAACCAATTCCGCATCCTAATGACAAATTTGAAGAAACAATAATTACAATGCAACTAGTATCCCGCAGGTTCAGGTAAAATTCTTCGAGCGAGCGAGATAGCAATAAAAATAGAATGATTATTTTGTCTAACTGCTCTGTTATCAATTGGTGGGGACACTAAGGCAGGGCTTAGGGTTGTTCTTTTTTTTGGTATATTAGTGTCTAACTGGCTTTTGCTCTTTTAGTACATGCGTTATTTTTCACCCTCTATAGTGCACTTTTTCGCAACCCAGCTACGTTTTATTGGACTTTTCTTGCTCTCGAAAGTCCTAAAAGGTGGCGTTAACACGTTTTGCTCCAAAATATCGAGTTATTCATAGTTTTATTTAAAGTAATATTTTAAACAACGCGAGTACAACCCTGGCGACAGAAGACGATAATATTGTGTAGAGAAGAAGCTCGGTTCAAGTAATAAAGACATACCTGTATCCTGACACTTTACATTTTAAACCTACTGACTACGAGGATAGGGTTGATAATTCAATTGACATTCAATGTAGTTCTAACTTTTTTGTATGTAATCGGCTTGCGGTTACGGACACAAAGAAAGATAATAGTATTGTACACAAACAATGGCCTTTGTATAGAAGATCAGCTCGCTAGAAATAATAAAGACTATACATACATACATACATATGGGTGAATTGCAGAAAATATGTACCTTTTGAATTTCATAACGAAACTGAGAGTTAACGAAATTGATAATTGGTGTAACGAAACTGATAACATAAAGCGTCGGACACATGGAATAATACTAGTGATATCTTGTGGTTTCATTCACAGAATTGTTTAATGAAATGTTTTAATTTAATCAGCAGTATTTATTCATAATTTTTGGTTTACATAATCATAGTGAATACAATAACACAAATGATCTACTGAATTGTTAAGTAATTTCTAATAGTTTCTAATGTATTATCTAATAGTTTCTTTCTTTTTCTAATGTATCTTAATCGTTTCAAGAATTTGAATAAACAGTCTTACCCCCTTACTTATAAACGTGGAATAAGCTTGGAATAGTTTATGCCATGCTTTGTCCTTATCTGTAATTATGACATTTGCATCTGACAGAAAGTGACAAAGCATGGCATAAACTATTCCAAGCTAATTCCACGTTTATAAGTAAGGAGGTTAGAATGTAACAGTCTTTATTAAACACAGCAAACTGTTTTGTTTCTTTAAAAATCTATAATCTTTTATCTTCTTCTCTAAAAAAGGTCTTCACTGCGTTATCTATCATATAGGTATACAATATGGAAAACAGCAACAATCTTTTATACAAAGATAAACCTACTTACAACAAAATAATAGTAGATTGTGTGACAAGGGAGCAAAATGACATATTTACGGCGAGGGCGTACATTAAATCCTGAGCGTAGTGAGGGATTCAAGTGTTAACGCCCAAGGTGGAAATAATTTTGCTACTGTGTGACACATACTGTTTTCACACATCACTTATGAGGAAAATAATAGATCTTAGTGAGAAAACTAATTTAATTATTTACACTCTTTTTAAGTGCTGAAATTATCAAAGTTTACTACAGGAAATTATCAAATTTAACATAAATATCAAATTTGGCAACAAAATGTCCTTGAACAGAAAAGTGCCACTTCGATCCCTCCCAGCAGGGAAGAAAAGTCGCCTTTCCGAATAGGTGATGTGAAATAGCACATTGTGCATTAAGGGCCGTAAGTACGGTATTCTTAAAACAAACCAACAAAAACAAACTTACACACCAACATTTTCCCTATAGTTGTATTGTATGAACTAGGCTTTACTTTTTCTCAGTTTCGTTACATAACGAAAAATAACGAAACGAGAATGATAATATGAGAAATCTTAACCTAAAATACATATTTATTTCCCTTCAAAAGTGTAATAAATTGTTTTAGGACTTTGTAAATTCTTAAGAAGCAGAGTAAAACTAAGGTAATGAATAGTGGTGTACGATAATGAAACTTTTACCTGAGAAAATCGCCGTTTATCACCCTGAGATTTTTAGATTTCATACACTAGGCTGTCGATCCGCGTGCCACTTCGTTGACAAAAAAAAGGGTTTCGCTGTGTTCAACAGTTTGATAGGATGTCAAGGTATTGCCAGATTGATAAAAAGTAATTCTACTAAGATATAAAACATTTTATTGGGATTAAATGCTCCGTAACTAAAGCTGAGTAACGAAAGTCCAGTAAGTTGGGACAGGTACATTAATATTAAAATTTCAAAACTATTTACAATAAAATTGAATATATTTGTACGGAACTTGAAGATTAACTAAAAAGGACTGAATAATTTACAGTTATGCTTTATAAGAATTAATATAAATCGTAACAAATTTCGCAGATAAAAACACATTCGGAATCGGGACATGAACATAATATATGAAGTACTCGCGTATCACAGGTTTATTTTATTATTTATTATATAAATAAAAAAGAATAAAAATAAAAATAATCTTATCTGAATTTTAAGAATCCTTATTCTTAAAGAAAAATAATTACATTGTCGTTTCTTCCCATAATATAATTTTAAATCCACCGCGTTTTCACGGGACAGTAGATAAACTAAAAGGTACATTTTTTCTGCAATTCACCCATATACGCAAAATGCCGGTAATCGCGTTTACTCAAAAGTTTCCTTAATGGTCTGTGTACAGTAGAACACAATTTATATGGCGTGTCGTGAATCTTCGTTCGCGCAGACACGAACAACGATTCCGATGATTTCCGAAAGCACGATAAAACCCACGATCAGACTTGTACGTAATAGTTATAACTTATAAGGTGCAAATTAAATTGCATCTATTTTTTCCATCTCACTCACGGCTGACTGAATGACACGCGAGCGCGCGTCAACATGGCGTCATTATTAACCAATAATAGCACAGAATACAGACGCGCAACGCGTGGATCATGCTGATTGGTCCCCGCGCTTCGAAAATTCGTCTTCTTCGCAAGTACATCGGTAAGCCATATCAGTTGTGTTTTACTGTACCAGAGTGTCTTTACACCATGTTAAGCAACACAATTGTATTGTCCGCAGACCATGGTATGAACACTGAGGTGTCTCACGAATTGCTAAACAATCTGAGGTATCCAATCGATATTAAATGCGAGTAAGTGAATTTAAGAACTTATTGTTTGAAGAAGAATAAATAAATTTATTGAAGTCATATTTAAAAAGCATTATTCCCATAATGTCCCATTTCATACTCCCAAAATGTCGAATTCCCAGAAAGTACAATTCCCAAAAGCACAATTCCTAGAATGTCAAACTCCTAAAAAGTACAATTCCTAGATTTCCCAAAGGTCAGAATGTCAAACTCACGAAATGACAAATTCTCAGAGAGTACAATTCCCAAATTGCACAATTCTCAGAATGTCAATCTCCAAAAAAGTACAATTCCCAGAATTTCGAATTTCCAAAACATCATATTCTCAGAATGTCAGGCTCCCAAAATGTCAAAATATTTAAGTGAGAGAAAAATGGAAGGTAATAGATTGTCATGTCATGAGGAGGGATGAAAGTCATGTTACGAAAAGAGTTTTAAATATGACTTTTATGCGGACGAAATCGCAGTTCAGAGGCTAGTTAGTATTTCGAATTTGTCATAAAGGGCAATTGGACAATGTCGGAATTAGACAATGTGGGAATTGGACTATGTGGGAATTTGTCATAAAAGGCAATTGGACAATGTGGGAATCGGTCATACTCATATAGGAAATTGGTCAATTTGGGAATTTGTCATATAGGGATTGGACAATATGGGAATTAGTCATATATGAAATTGATCAATTTGGGAATTTGTCATATACGGATTGGTCATTGTGGAAATTGGACAATGTAAGAAATGGTCGACTTGGGAATTGGACGACCTGTCAAAACACATGCTTATTTGTCTCTTTTTTACATACATACATACATTAAATCTTGCTTGTTTCCCAGAGGGGTAGGCAGATACCAATTCTTTCCACCTGCTAAGATGCTGACAAATCTCTTTCGCCTCTTTCACATAATCCATATTCATGCATCGAGTCCCGAAGGGCCAGACCACCCAGAAAAAGGAGCTCCGCCATAGCGGAGGTCCGTCAACACTATCCAGTTGATTTCTGGCTCCCGGTGTTCCAACTTTTTGAACTTCACTCATACTTTGATGATGGTAATGGGATTTATGGGACAAAAGTAAAATACCTATAAATATTAGTGCCATTTGTCCCATGGGACTATTGGAACGAAAAAGTCTCAGTTGTCCCATAATGGCCCAATTCAATGGGACTAGTGGGATTGACGGTATTTTATGACTAAATTGTATTTAAAAGAAAAATAATGACCAATTTTCTTTTTTTAAACGATTTAGTTAATGTGTTTGAATTTGATTATTTGTCAATTCTTTCTATTATCTTGTGTTAGTGCCTGACTGCAGCTATATTCGCATTAGTTTCTTCCGGCCGTACTACATAGTACTTTTGTATGTACAGTCGAGGAAATTGATTCCTAGACCACTTTGGACTATAAATCATAAGAAGTCTCTTACGTTTTGATTGATTACGTCACTTTGACATAGTCCAAAGTGGTCTAGGAATCAATTTCCTCGACTGTACCTTGTGAAGGAAATATTACTACCATTTTCATACTAAAAGGTACTGCTAGAGGAAGTAAGGTGAGGCGGTTTTATTGTAACTTTTCATACTAAAACGTCTAGGTACTTTAAAAAATAGTATGAAAAGTTACAATAGCCCCGCAGATGCAATAGCCCCGCCTCACCTTACTTCGAATAAGACGACCTACGGGGCAAAGACCTCCTCTCTTCTTTGCCATTCATTCCTATTACATTGAGCAATCACATTGCCTTTTTTTAGCCCCAAAGATAAGGCTTCAACTCTGGAGGAACTGCATGTCATTAAGCAAAAGAGACTTAAGAAAAGGAAAACGGTAAGCTAAACTTATCTATACCAAACACTACGATTGCTTAGCTGTGAAACAGAAAAAAACAGACACATTTTCGCAACCTTTACAACGTCATAGACGGATATATCCGTACCACTAGTACAATGCCAACGACGGAGATATCCGTCGTGGTTGCCAGCACAAAATAGACCTGAGTGTCTATGAGGCAAGGTTGATATTCCCTCTGGTTTTAAGCTGTTATTGGCGTGTAACTGACGTCTTGTCACGTATCTGTTGTTTGTATTTAAGGCAATAAGTTTAACGTCAAAGTATGTTTATTATTTCTTATTTGAATAATTATTTTAGCACACATTCGTTTCTTGTTCCTAAAATATTAAAGTAAACATAAGGAATTATTTGCCGGGACCGTCTATTCAGGTGGATATATCCGTACTACAAGTTCATCATCGGCGACGGATTTAGCCGTCACACAAAACTACATAAAAGGGTAAGATTGGAATTAGCAGAACTATATAGACATGGCGTTAAGCGGTTAAACATTTTTTACAGTACCACCTGCGACGGATGATTCGGTCATTAGTGGTGAATCTGTGGTTGATGGGGATATATCCCTCAACGATGCTTAAACTGTTAGTTCCAGTTTAGTTTAGTGAATATCGAATGTTTTTAATAAGATTTAATTTAAATTGTTTCAGAAAAATCTGTGTAGCGACTTAAGGATTGCAGGTAAATAAATAAAATAAATATCAGGAAACAATCTCACACAAATTGCCCTAGTCCCAAACTAAGCTCTAGGCTTGTACTATGGGTACTAGACAACGATAAACATACTTATTAAGGTGGTTCAAAAAACCAAAGCGTGTACCTTAATATTGATTTCTCAAACATGCAATGACATATTGATGTTATGTTCCTTATAATAGGCTGCGAGGTATGACGTTTCAGGTGCGGCTAGGACAAGAGGTCGTTAATGTAATTTCATACAAATCGTACAGGCCTAGGCCGGCAAAGTTCTCTTTTTTAATTTCCATGCCACATAAATTTGTGACACTGCCAAAATGCGTATTAAAAAAAAAAACGATTGGGCATGTACTTAACTATGGCGGATGTGTTTATGAACACGTTAAATAGCAGTTTTTTTTTAATATACTTAGTGGTGCATCCAACCAAAGCATTTCGTCCAAATTTTAAATTGAGTTAACCGTCTCATGCGCGAAACCCTCGGTGGGCGAGTCCGACTCGCACTTGTCCGGTTATTTTAAATTGTTTCAGAACTCGGAGCTTCGACGGAGATCGCCGCTATGACCCTGAGGAAGCAATCTGACATGACATACAAGAAATCCTAGTGAGTTGTGAGAAAAGAAGAGTGTCGGTGGCCTAGTGGCTTAGGGGGTCGACTCGTGATCGTAAGGTACCGAGTTCGAACCCCCGCGGTCACCATGTACCAATGAGTTTTTCTAACTTAAGTGCATTACCCGACGCTCTTACGGTGAAGGAAAAACATCGCTAGGAAACCTGCACATTCGAACAGCTGAGTGTGTAAGAGGGTAACTGCACAAAAGATACTAAAGGGTCGAAGTGTATCCGAAAGGGCCATCTGTAAGATAAGATAAGATAAGAGTTGTGAGAAGCTTTAAGAAAATACTGGTCAAGTGCGAGTCGGACTCACGCACCGAAGGTTCCCGTATGGTCCGACTCGCATCTGGCCAGATTTTTGTTGCTCTTTACGGTTTGCACTAAATCACACCAAAATTGAGGCTTGTATGTGAAAATGTTTCGGAGAAAGAATAAATACAAAAAATCTTGTACGTGTTTAGTAAGAAGGAAAAGGTCTTTGGCGATCCTATGACAAAATAAAGTTGTCCCTTGGTAAAATTTACTATTATTATTTTACTAGTTGTTTATAAATAGTACATTGTGCATCAAGGGCGGTAAGACGGGGATTGCTAACGAGAGGCTATTAGAAGCCCGACGCCGAAGGCGGAGGGTTTTAATGACTCGAGTTGGCAATCCCCGTGCTGCCCATGATACACACAATGTTTTTCATCACATTTGCGAGGAAATAAAAAAAATAGAAAGAAAAAAAACAACAATCAAACAAATTAACTCGACTCGCTAAAAGAGTTTGTTAACTATTTTCAATATAGTCTTCAACAGATAATGCTTAGAACTGTTTTAGTTTTAAACTTGACAGGCCATACTGCCAGATAGTACCGATTTTCAAAATGAAATTTAATAAAATAATTGCAGTCTCTGAAACAATGGTAAAATATAAATATAATGCAAATAAATGTACCGTAGGTATGTTTAATTATACAGTAAAATTGGTTTGTAGCCAAGTTTTGTATATAGGAAATAAACCTTGGCTGAATTTACACCTCCTTAGTCTGAAATGATGTACGAGTGGATTCTATATTTTAAAACTAAACTCATAACTCCCTAGGGAGTTATAAAAATCCATAACTCCCGCGTTAGCTAAATCGGCTATAACTGCCATAGACGTCTGCGTGTTATAACATCCTTTCCGAGCAAGTGTGATGAAAAATAAATAAAAACCGTATATTTTTTTATACCGTATCGGTTGCGTTACTGTATGGCGAGCGAGAATGAGTGCAGATTCCGGTAGGGGACGCCTTCGACGCACATACAGTGATTAGATTCGCGTTGTATTCTGTACAACGCGCAATACAAGGGCCAATTTAAAAGCACCCGAAACCGACGTACGTGCATGAAGAGATGATGAATGTAGAGGAAGCGAAAGTTGTATGTTTAGACCGGGGCACCTGGCGTTCCATAGTCTCTGCCTACCCTATTAGGAGACAGGCGTGAGGCACTGGTCCTACCGCCGGCGAGTAAGCTATGAATTATCGGCTATTTTCTTGTCCAAGAAACGAACAAAAGATAATCGCACCCGTATAAATAAAAGAGAGAGATATAAATTTATAGTTCATCGCTGGGCGAGTGAGCTATACTCGCTCAACTATGAACTATAAATATATATCTCTCTCTTTTATTTACACGGGTGCGATTATCTTTATGCCTAAGGGTGAAGACACATTTATCAGCACCGATTCGCATTTCGTCTATAGAAAATGGCTGTTTTGTATGAAGATGCGTACGCATGCGAAAGCAGAACTGATGCGTACGCATCTTCATACAAAACAGCCATTTTCTATAGACGAAATGCGAATCGGTGCTGATAAATGTGTCTTCACCCTAAAGGTACGTATGTATGTTCATTAGCGGCCTTTACACGTAAAGTTCGGACCGCGGGAAACGCCACGCGCCGTTCCGAACTTCGTTCCGAACCGTACATTTTTTGCTATTACAGTTGCATTGTAAATGTACGGTTCGGAACGAAGATTGGAACGGCGCGTGGCGTTTCCCGCGGTCCGAACTTTACGTGTAAAGGCCGCTAATGTTTACACTGTTGACAATCCTAAATATAAATATGTATTATACGATCTCTGATTATCATGTAATACTATTGTTTTGAGATCGCTAATTTGCTATAAGACCGCCTGTTGTTTACCTGTGCTATTTTTAATTGTACTGTTTCCCTGTAATGTTATTGTTTGGTGTACAAATTTGTTTTGTATTGTATTGTATTGTAATGTATTGTATTGTTTCAGCAGTGAACATGTGACAAACTCTACAAGTTTAGCCGTGACACCATTCTCAGGCAAGTTACAAAGCATAACATTGTACACCTCATTGCTGGCTGCATTTGTTTATCGCGTGCCAAAATGTGGATAAAATATCAGTCACTTTCTGACACTTCTATAAGTACAGTCAACGTCAAAGCCATCAGTAAAACCATAATGTTTTCTCTCACGGGCATAACAAATACACCGAACCACAGAACAGAAAAAACAATAGAAGTGTCAAGTGGGCGTGAAACGTGTGGCACGGTTATGCGGAGTTCCGCATAACCTTTCATACTTTTGCCACGATCGCTTATTTCGATTTTTCAATATTTCGATATTTCTAAAATAGGAAATAAATACAGAAGCATGCTTTATTATGCTTTTTTGGAATATAAAAACGATAGCCGCACCAAAAACATTTTCCATGGTGGCGTGTTGTTTTTATGATTGTTTGAGTATTGGCGACAACAGATCTGATACTAAGCGAAGCTCATGCCACTTCCACTGTTTTTTCTATTCCGTGCACCGAACAATAGACAGATTCTAGAGAGAGTGTGACAGCCATAGACGGCTGAATAATTTTAATACTGTGCACGCCAATGTCAGCTAAAAACCAAACTATGCATTACGTGTCAAATATTAAGGTCTACTATCCATCAACCGTGACGGATTAAAGGCGCGACCTCACCGCTGCTTAAAATACGGAGACGGTACGGAATCGCAGTGACGCATCGTGTCCGTACCGTTTTTATCGCATGCCCTCCACACCGCTGCTTAACGGTGGGTTACGGTGCGTCAAAAACGGCGCCATGATTTTACTATGACACCGTCTTTTGTTTACGCAACGACTCCGTTTTTTAAGCAGCGTTGTGGGGAGCGTGCGTCAAAAACGGTACGCATATGATGCGTCACTGCGATTCCGTACCGTCACCGTTTTTAGGGTTCCGTACGCAAAGGGTAAAAACGGAACCCTATTACTAAGACTCCGCTGTCCGTCTGTCTGTCTGTCACCAGGCTGTATCTCATTAACCGTGATAGCTAGACAGCTGAAATTTTCACAGAAGATGTGTTTCTGTTGCCGCTATAACAACAAATACTAAAAACAGAATAAAATAAATATCCCCTTTAAATATTTATTCTCCCAATTCCCATACAACAAACGTGTTTTTTTTTGCCGTTTTTTGCTAATGTTGCATAGATAATGGTACGGAACCCTTCGTGCCCGAGTCGTGGCCAGTTTTTTAAGCATTGGTGTAGGCGTACCTTAAGGGGCTTCTAAACGGGCCATATTTTCACTGCAACATGTGGCCGGCAACTATTGGTGTCCCTTTCTTACTCGTATGTTAGAGAAAGACACCAATAGTTGCCGGCCACATATTGCAGTGAAAATATGGCCCGTTTAGAAGCCCCTTTACACCGTCGTGAGCGATCGTCCGTTGAAACAATGACGCTGTTTCAGACACAGGCGCCAGCCACAGTGGTATAAGGACGAGACATACGCGCTCCACCACCACCCCCACCGTGACCACCCACAGCGAGAGCCTGGTCGCCAACGAGACCGGCAGCGAGAACAGCGCCGTGGAGTGGGTGGACTCGGTCTGCAATAAGTATAGAGAGCTGTCCGAAGCTAACAGGTATATTAAAACTTAGTCGAGGCAGTGACGTCGAGGCAGCGCCGTCGAGGCAGCGCCGTCGAGGCAGCGCCGTCGAGGCAGCGCCGTCGAGGCAGCGCCGTCAAGGCAGCGCCGTCGAGGCAGCGCCGTCAGGGCGTGGTCCTTGTAAAGAGTAGAGGCGCAGGCGGGCGAGACGAAATGACAGAATGGCCGCGGCGTTTAGACGCGGGCACGTCGCGCCCGGCCACGTCATGTACTGCCATATAATGTCAATCTAATACCTAGAGGCCATGCCGCTTGTTCGCCCGCGCCTCGACATTGTCTCGATTCTTGATTGTATCCGGGACTTAGAGGCTTGAAAGAGGTCACGTCGTAAAATTTTTGATTGTTGCTGTGCATTAAGGGTATTTATTTATGCGTAATGTAATAAAACCCCCGTTTGGAACCTTGGAACCCTCCGGGTATGGTCACGTTAATATAAAAAAAACTAGCTTAATGTAGTAGTTACCAGCAATAATATGTTATCCAACATTGGGCGTAAAAATATCTGACACGTCTTTATTACTAGAGGTATAAGAGCGTGTCAGTTATTTTTGTGCCCAATGTTGGACAATATACTATTGCTGGTGACTTTACAGCGTTTATACTGAACTGTTACAGGATCATTGCACGGCTTATTTTCTACAGTGTAAAACCATATTGCCTTCGACGTTTGGTATTGTTTTTAACTCGGCTGCCATTATTGTCAAGTAAATAAGAACTATAAAAACGTTAACAATACGAAAGCATGTCAAAAGCAATAAGGATTGATCGTGTAGAATTTTGGACCAGGTTCTACGTTTGATTGATAAGTAGAAACTGGAATTCTCGTAGCACTTTTGAGCTGTCACAGGGACTTCTCGTTTATCGACTTCCGATATACATAATTTATATCGATAAATACAGAATACAATATTTAAAATATGGTTACGAGTAGAAGTAAACAACAGGCAGTCTTACCACTAATGAGCCATTCGATTAAACCTTTTGGTGCCAACTTTTTGAAAATTTTAAATAGGAATTAAAATAATAATATTTTATTGTTTCTTATAAATAATTTGTGGATTTCTTATGCCTTTTAAACATTTTTCGAAATAAATTGCAACAAAAATTGCTATCGATCTTTTTCATTGCAAATCTCTATTTCACATTTTCAACTAAACAAAAGTTATCTGAAAGAGATCGCTCTTTAGCGATAAGACCCCCTGTTTTTTACCTCTACTTTTAATCTTCTTTAATATGTTGTGTTCTATAATATATCGATAAAATATGTTATCGGAAGTCGATAAACTCTCGTTTATATAGTTCCTAAGACAGCTCAAAAGTGCTACGAAAATTCCAGCCTCTGTTGATAAGGGTTAAAGATACAATTTGAAAATAATGTTTTTTTCAGACACTTGTTCAAGCGCCACCTTGGAAGTATCATAACACTACCATTTAAACTATGTAAGTTTTAATAAATAATAAGTGAAAAAAATGGAACCACGTTTCAGATAGTTTCACTGTTTTTTTCATGTTACACTGTAAACAAATAACCAGACATGGGAATCCAGGGGGCAAAATTTTATGACAGGTAGGGAGTTCCTATATCGATAAACTCAATTATCGATGCTTGATCTATATACTAGTGATCACTCCAAGTTTTGTTTGTAAGTAAAAATATCTTTTTTATTAAAATTGTAAAAATTATTAATTTAATTATTTTTGCCGTGTGGTGCCGGGTTTAGAATGTTGCCACTCCATGTCTTCCCGTGGATGTCGTAAGAGACGACTAAGGGACTAAAGGCTGTGCAGTGCTGTTAGGCGATGGGTTTGCAACCTGTCACTAATACACTGGATAACATCTTAGCCTGGTTGTGCAAAATGTGGTCACAGAATTATCAACAAGTTTTTGGAGTCGTTGGTGAGTCTGTGGCTCTGCCTACCCCACTCTGGGAATGAAGGCGTGAGTTTATGTTGTTGTTGTTGTAAAAATTAAACAAAATAATAACTGAAATTTTACTCATCATAATTTTTTTTAAACATGCTGTCTGAATTTCATTCTCGTCTTCAGAACAATACTTACAAAAAAATACATACAATGCTGGGGGCGATCACTAGTATATGGAAAAAGCAGCGATAATTGAGTTCATCGATTTAGGAACTCCCTACTTGTCATACAATTTTGCCCCCTGGATTCCTACGTCTGGATATAATAAATAATCCTAGCACCTTTGTTTTTATTTTGTGTTGCCGTAGTTATATTAAAATTGTCACTAACCTATGTTAAGTAACATGTAACTTACCAATATTATATTCTATTCTATTCTAAAGCGTTAGTTGAAGTGGAATTGTATTTTAGTGTATGGCTATCGATTAACAAAAAACATGTTTCAGTTAAAAAGAACATAATGATGCGAAGCTCCCTTGTCAGTGTAATCGTATCCAACAATCCCCACAAACTGTAAGTGTCTGTTTCTGTCTTTCATACATACAGATTGGTGCAAAACTGAGTCAATGTTAGCACCACGGAATAGGAAAAACAGTGGAATTGGCATGAGCTTCGCTTAGTATCAGACCTGTTGTCGCCAATACTCAAACTATCATAAAAACAACACGCCACCATGGAAAATGTTTTTGGTGTGGCTATCGTTTTTACATTCCAAAATAGCACAATAAGCCATGCTTTTGGAATTATTTCCTATTTTAGAAATATCGAAATCTCGAGATATCGAAATAAGCGATCGCGGCAAAAGTATGGTAGGTTATGCGGAGCTCCGCATAACTATGCCACAGTTTACACGCCCACTTGACACTTCTACTGTTTTTTCTGTTCTGCGGTTTATACATACAGATTGGTGCAAAACTGAGTCAATGTTAGCACCTTAGTAGGATGTACACGATTATGGCCGCATTACACCAAACTGGAATAAGGTCTTATACCTAGATTAAACGCCCAATTTGTATAGACTAATCTCGGAGTAAGTCTTATTCCAAGTTTGGTGAAATGCAGCCTAATACAGAAAAGTAGGTACAGTCAACAGCATAAATAAGTGATCATTTATGTACCTTGTCGCTTTCAATCGTTTCAAAATTTTGTATAACATTTCAAACACGACGTGAAAGTGACAAGGTACATAAATGATCACGTATTTGTGCTGTTGACTCCTTGTAACTTTTAGGAAACTCAACCTTGTTGTTGTAGAATGTCAGATTGACTTTGGACCTAAGGTGGGTACCAAATTAAATCTCGTGGCTGTACAAGCCTAGAGCTTAGTTTGGGACTGGGTCAATGTGAGATTGTGCACGTTATTAGGGTTCCGTACCTCAAAAGGAAAAAACGGAACCCTTATAGGATCACTTTGCTGTCCTTCTGTCCGACAAGACCTTTTATCTCGAGAACGCGTGGAGGTATCGAGTTGAAATTTTAACCATATACCTAAATCTACAGTCCCTTGAAGATGTGAAAAAATCAAACTTCTAAGTACACATAAAAAAAAGATATGGCCGTTTATACCGCAAAAAACGTATATTTCGACACTCAACAAAATCAAAATTTATAGGGTATTCCGTTGACCAATTAGAACTATGAAATTTGGCAAGTAATACCGTCTTATACTACAAATATAGGGAAAATTTTAAAAACCCAACATTTTAAATTAAATCCCAAAAAAACAGGGTCTTTAAGCAAGGAACGGCGGCGGTGCATATTTTCAATTGAGTTAACCGTATCATGTGCGGAACCCTCGGTGCGCGAGTCCGACTCGCCTTGTCCGGTTTTTTTTATGCTAATGCCAATAATTATTTTCAGAACATTCTCGGATCGGATTAAAACGTTGTTCTATGAGGACATCCCAAAACATAGGGGTAAGTGATGATATTTTTTTGGTTAGGGCGCATAACGTCCCGCTCGCAAAACGTACCTCCAGCGAAATTACGTCCCATTCGCAAAACGTCTTCTCTGCAAATGGTCCCTTATGTAAAATACCCCATTTGCAAAACGTCCCTTTTCTTAAAAGGTCCCACCCCTTTCGCAAAACGTCCCTATTGCAAAACGCCCCTAATGCAAAACGTCCCGTCTGCAAAATGACCCATTCGCAAAAAAAAACTTGTTTAAGTAGAGACTAAGAGTCTTCACATGGGAAGGAACGTTTTGCGAATGGGTCATTTTGCGAAAGGGACGTTTTGCGAACGGGTCATTTTGCGAAAGGGACGTTTTGCGAACGGGACTTTATTTATGTGAAGGGACGTTTTGCGTAAGGGACATTTAGGAAAGGGACATTTCGCGAAAGGGACAAAGCGACATTCTGCGAGTGGGACGTTATGCGCCCTAACCATTTTTTTTGGCGTGGAAGAGACAAACGAGCACACAGGCCACTTGAAATGAGCAAGTGTATTTGTTTGTTTGTTTGTTCCGACTTCACGGTTTCACAATTTACGTGGAATTGGATTTAACATTGATATTAATGGAAAATTGGACAGTTGCTGAGGGAATATCGAAAAACGCCTTGTACGGGCAGAATCGCCGGCACAAGCTAGTCTAGATAAAATAAAAAAAGTTAGTTTTTAAAGCAGAGCTGTGCTGTGTTATTTTTTATCTTTATCTTTTTTACGGTAGGTAATTGTAACTCATGGTTAAGGATACTAAAAAGAATTAACAAAGTTATACAAACTTGCCCCCTTACTAATAAACGTTGAGTAAATGTGGTATAGCCATACAATGTTTTGTCCTTATCTGTCATTGTGACATTTGGATTTGACAGATAAGGACAAAACATTGTATAACTATACCACCGTTACTCAACGTTTATTAGTAAGGGGGTTAATGTTTATTATATTTCCAGAAAGAGGAATAAAAAGGTTATACTCAACGATTAACAAGCGAAGAACGCCTTATAAATTAGGATGGTGAGTTTTTTTAACCTATCACTTTTCACCATTTCAACGCCCTACGCGAAACAGGAAAACACTCATAATTCTAACCTATCGACCGACGTTTCCACATCACTATTAAATTTCATTGCCTTTTATAAATATATAAGATAAATATTAACGGTTACAGATAACAAAGCGGGTTGGCAAATGAAACGGTTGGACGATACATTTTGCAAACAAATTTCGCCGAAACAAAGGTAACCCCTTAATGCGAGCCTGGTGTTTGGCCGAAATATCTTTACCAAATGTATCGTTTCCCAACCGTTTCATTTGCCAACCCATTTTTTTTCCTGTAACTGTAAATATTTCAGGATTTATTTTAGTACCATCGTGTAGAACCGTATACAATCCTGAAATATTTACAATTACAGAAACAAAGCGAGTTGGCAAAGGAAACGGTTGGGAAACGATACATTTGGCAAACATAATTCGCCGAAACAAAGGTGACAGGTAGGTTTCATATAATGTGACCACCTACGTTAACAAACAGTAAATAAGGCACATCCTGACAAAATTAGCACCTTTCTATTTGTATGGCGTTAAAGTTTAAAAGTGTTTAAAGACAGGTCGACTATACAAACTAGAACGCTGACCTACTATAGAACAGGGGCTCTACTTTGAAATCAGTAATTCGAACTTCGGATCGCCTCGTCACTTTCTTGTGAATTAGTGACGCGTCGGGAGCAAAAGGGATAGCAATAGACGAAGTTCGAATTACGGATTTCAAAGTAGAGGCTCTGTGTCACAGTGACGTTATAAATAAAATCGTAAGGGTGTTACCGGACCAATCGATCGATCGCCGATCGACGGCATCGATTGACGTCGATCGAAGCCGATCGATTGGTCTGGTAGGAACTATCGATCGACGGATATCGTTCGACTAACCAATCGATTGATGGCCGGTCGACGTTGATCGACTGGTCTGATAGCTTTAATTGATGAAGGAACTATCGATCGACGTTGACTAATCCATTCTGCCATCGATCACCGATCGATCGATTGGTCTGGTAGGAACTATCGATCGATCGTCGACTAATCAATTCTACCATCGATCGATGCCGTCGATCGACGATCGATCGATTGGTCTGGTAACACCCTAAGAATTGCCATAAAATGTCACTGTGACACGGTTCTAAGGTGGGTCTGGGCTCCATTTTAATTTTGATAATCAAGAACACATTTTTACAGGCTTAAATACCAAGACCGGACCACGAAGACGTTAAGGTATCTATGTTTTATTAATTCCGCTACTTACTTTTGAGAGGGCGCGCTAAAGTAAACAGATCATTTACGTCAACTCTGCTTATAAATTCGATAAAATACGTAAAAATCACAAAATCGGACATTAAGTAGTGCTATAATGTGAAAGAACACGAAAACATCGAAGATTCATGTGGACAAGTGTGTAAATAGTGTATAAACTGTGAAAAAAACTATTAAAGTGGTAGACTTTGCTAGAACTTTAACTCCGATAAAAATCGAGTAAACATTATGTGTTTAGTGTAAAAGTGCCTAATTAATAAAAAACTAGTAATCAAACTAACAAAAAACTGTAAATGTTATGTGCAAGACTATATTATAATATTTATAACCTAAAACTAGAACAATATTGTGCTTAATCAAATCACCGATCATCTAGATTATCTAATAACATCGCCATCTGTGGACAAGTAATCAAACCAGCAGACATCAACTGCGACTATTGGAAATATTACGCCATCTATCGATGAGTAGCCAAACTAATTAGCAAGATCCATACTCAAAGCTACAAAGAATAACAGAAGGCAGCACTGGCACTACATAAATAAATAAACTTCATCTGTTGTATAAAGAACGTAAATCAACAGGGAATAAGATAATAAAAATAACAATGGACAATATTCTAAGAGCCCTCGAATCAATAGAAAATAGATTAGCTCAACAACAAACGGAGATGAAAGTTATGGAAGATAACATCACTTTGAATATAAACGAAAACATCAACGAAAAATTTAAAACCATAGAATTACGTAGCACTTACATAGAACAGACATTACAGGAACAAGAGCAGAGAATAGACGACATAGAAAGACATATAAGGAAAAGAAACCTCATATTTTTTGGCCTGGAAGAAGTCGAAAAAAGCTACTACGGGCTAGAGAAACATGTATTAAATATAATAAACAACAAAATGAAAGTGCCATTAAATAATACGGAAATTGAAAACGTCAGAAGAATGGGAAAAAAAGGGGATAGCACAAGGCCAGTTGTTCTAACCGTAACTACGATGGGAAAGAAAATTCAAATACTTAAAAATAAAAAATCCCTAGATGGCAGTGGCTATTACATTAAAGAAGATTACCCCAAAAAAATCTTAGAAAAGCGCAAACTGTTGAAAATAGAGGCCGAAAAAGAAAGGGACCTGGGAAATAATGTAATTATCAAGTATTATAAAATTGTCAAATTAAAAAGTAAAGAGCAGGAAACAAGGCGCTACAGCAAAAGAAATTTGTCAGAATCACTGTCACCGATACAGGATCAACATCAGGCAGAAGAACCGGCACAGGACATAAGCAAGGCGAAAGGGAAACAGATACCTAAAAGAAATAAAGTAGATATCCAGTCATATGTGACTCGGGAACCCAAACAATCAAATGCCAATCTGACATTAAATGAACAACAAGCGGTAAAACTAAACAAATAGCAACTAGCAGCGCCCCCCCAATACGAACAACGCCCTAAAAAACACACTATAATCCCCAAGCCGGCTGGTCACCGTGGGGAAATCGACCAAAACCCTCCAATCAACAATAAAATGAGTAAACAAAACTTAAAAATTGGAACATACAACGTGAGATCTCTATCGTCAAGAGAAAGAATGATCGAGCTTACACATGCACTCCAGAAGGTAGAAATTGATATTCTAGGCTTAGCAGAGGTACGAAGAATAGGCTGTGAGATAGTAGAAATAGAAAACTACATATTTTGCTATAAAGGAGAAACCCAAGGATCGCACGGTGTTGGTTTCCTAGTACAGAAAAAACTCAAAAAGAATATTCACAATTTTGAAGGATTGTCAGAACGAGTCGCATTACTACAGATTAAGTACGATAACGATATAATTTCTATAATACAAATATACGCACCCACTGAAAATGCAAGAACCGAAGATATTTGCGAGTTCTACGAAACACTAGAACAAGCTTATTTGATGGCCGGAGACAAAGTACTCGTAATAGGAGACTTCAATGCCAAAATCGGACTACCAAGAAAAAATGAAGACCTCATAATGGGAAAGTATGGTTATGGAAACCGAAATGACAGAGGAGAAACACTTGTACAGTTTGCGTATGAACACAAACTAAATATTATGAATACGTATTTCAAAAAGAAACCCAGTCGAAAATGGACGTGGATCTCCCGTGACCTTAAAACAAAAAACGAAATTGATTTTATCTTATCGAACGAACCAAAAACCATAACAAACGTAGAAATCCTAAACAACGTAGATTTCCCATCTGACCACCGACTTGTAAGAGCTACCTACACAATTAAAAACGCTACGAAGAAGAGTAGAATAAACTACAAACCCCCCGCGAGTAAGCTGAAAAATGAGAAAGAAATTGAACTATACCAACAGAAATTAGAAAATAATCTACAAGTGCTCTACACACGACCAGAATGCGAACATGTGCAATCATTCTATAACAATATAGAGACGGCAATCAAGGAAAGCCTGGAAATTCACCCTAAACAAAAAACATCATTCAAAGAAATTTTTAAAGGAGACTACTCTCTACATCTTAAAAAGATTGTGATGGAAACCAACATACTGCCAACACTTACTTACGGATGCCAAACTTGGAGCCACTCTACAAAAACAAAATCAAAAATCATTACTACCCAACGCGCTATGGAAAGGAGCATGCTTAAGTTAAGAAGAATTGACAAAGTGAGAAGCGAGTATATTAGGAACAAAACCAAATTAAATGACGCCCTTCACTATGCTCTTAAACTAAAATGGAAATGGGCCGGACACTTAGCGCGCTACAAAGATAAGAGGTGGACTAGAGAGGTGACTCTATGGACGGGACCTGGCGGTAAGAGAAGCCGCGGACGACCCCGAAAGCGCTGGAGCGACGACATAGTGGCAATAGCAGGAAAACAGTGGATGTACAAGGCGGAGGAAAGGGAAATCTGGAACGAATTGGAGGAGGCCTATACCCAAGAAGGGGTTCCTATCAGCAAAAAATAAAAATAAAATAGGTGTTTTTAAAATTACTTCTTAAATAATAATACTAACAAAATTAAAGTAAGTTAAGTAAGCACTAACACACATCTTAGTAATAATGAAACTGTAGTACAACTGATAAGGAAATAATAAAGGTTTATTATTATTATTATTATTATTACTTACTTTTGCTGTCCGCATTCCGACAGTCCGGCTGTTCGTCTGTCCATCCGCAGGCATCATACAGACCCAAAACGGAATATTGTATTTGAAAGTGGTTTTCCAGGCGATATCATAATGATTTTGTATTTTGGATTGAGTTATACTCGAAAATCGAATTGAAGACCAAAATCTGACAGTTCCCATGTTGATTATTTAGTTATTTTAACATTATTTCATAAAAACATGTCTAAACATGAATGAGAACTCGTGTAACCAGTAATATTAGGGTAAGATTTATTGATAAAAATACCTACACTTAAACCAACATGCAGTAATCACAGCGAATGTGCGCCCGTTGAGGTTAGGATTTTAGTCTTGAATTCGAGTATCAAGTATAGGAATGTTACGGTGTTGTCTAGTACCCATGGTACAAGCAGCAAGAGCTTTGTTTGGGTCTAGATCAATAATTGTGAGATGGTCCTAGATATTTATTATTTAATTAATGCACTAGAATTCCTATAAACAATGGATTAATTAATATAAATAATTGATTGTTGATCCTCCATTATCTAATTAAGAATGGAAAGAAATAACATAAAATAAAGATAAAGAGGTTAGGATTTTGGTCTTGAATTAGATTTTCGAGTATAGTTAGGATTGTAGTACTGTTAGGCGATGGCCTTGCAATCTGTCACTAATATGCTGATAAACATCTAAACCTAATTGTGCAAACTGAGGTTACATAATTATCAACAATTTTTTAGAGTTGTAGGTATTTCTGTAGCTCTGCCTACCCCACTCTGTGAACGAAGACGTGAGTTTATGAATTCACAATGTATAAACTAAATGACAAAGTTTATTAACCTATAACCTCCGTGTAGTCATAGTCCAATTATTATTAAGTTATGATGTCATAAACCCTTTAAATTGGGTATTCATTTGAACAACAAAAACCATCCATCGATTTCAAGACAATACCATAGTATAAATAGAACTCCAAAGGTATGTTGAAAAACGATGGCACCGGATTTTGTATACCATTTTTTAGACACCCGTATACTGAACAATACTATTTACGAGTTTTCGGCAAAGACATTATCGCTCGATGTTTTAACGCGCACTACGACCAAACGTGATCGAACGCAATGACGCCGCGGCCCCGTCTAAGTCACCCTTTTTTCATCCATAAATGTAGTTTAGTGTGGGAGGTTCGCCCCGCCCACAGCCGTACGGTCGGCGTAACGCACACATGCAAGCCGCGCGATCTACCTTTGTTTGAAGACGATCTACTGTTCTATACTGTGACAATACTTTAGTTAATTAGAAAACACAATAATAGTAATGAGGGCGCCACTGAACGCTCGGTGTAGTCTTAACAGCGTTAAACAAAATCAACACGGGAATAAGAGTGTACTTAACGCTAGGTATTAATATTTTTGTTTTCTCTGCAGGTCGAAATACGAATGCCTTCGTCTGAAAAATAGGTAAGTAATTCAATACCTACACTTGTGCCCTAGCTATCAAAGGGGATTGTAATATTTGTTCTTACAATTAAATACTTACGATCAAAAACCCAATCAAGTGCGCGTCTCTTTTTTTATGTCGAACGAGCACGCATAGCTCCTGATAGTAAATGGGATCTGAGACGCTTAGATGTTGAGATGGAAGTATCAGCTACGAATGACAAATGAACACGTAGTAAAAAAAAGAAAAGCAAGCTTTAAAAACCCGGATGCATTTGAATATTGTGGTCGATATACCTACATATATTAATAACTAGAGGACGCCCGCGACTTCGTACGCGTAGAATTAGTTTCCCGCTACTCCCCCCATTTCTTCCCGTTGGGGGTCGATTTTCGGAAAATCCTTTCTTAGTGCTCACTTACATCATGAAACGAACCCCTGTACCAAATTTCAAGTTTCTAGGTACAGTAGTTTCGGCTGTGCGTTGATATATAAGTCAGACAGTTTTGCCTTTTATATATATAGATTGACATTTTGCCATTGTTGTTAGGTATTTCATTTTACAAGGTAACCTATGTCACCCGAGATGGTGAAAGGATTCTAACGATACCACACACATCTAAATCGGCTCAGGCGTTTAGAAGTTATGGTGTAATAAAGAATCGTAAGATACATACATACATGAACCCTGAAAACATTACACTCCTTTTTTTGGGCAGTCGCTGGGCATATAAGCCTTCCGCTAAGATCTACACTGATTGGCCTGTGCTATTGGCACATATCAGTAAAAAGGTTAAAAGGTTAAATATATCATTTTGACAGGTGCAAGCATTTCCTCTCGTCCCATAGCTACCGCTGCATGCGCGCGCAAGTGATGCGACTAGCGGGACCGACGAAGAGCGAGTAAGTGTAAAGGTGGCGGTTCGCGCCGCGACAGAGACAGGAGACCAAGACAGGAGACCGCGACCGGAGACCGCGACCTTCACTTGACGTTAGGCAATGTATAAGCGACAGTTCGCGAGCGAGACAGAGACAGGAGACAGCGAGACGGTCGCTGCCCCAGACCAGTAGTGTCTCGTGTCTCCGGTCTCGGTCTCATGTCTCGGTCGCTTGTCTCTGTCGCGGCGCGAACCGCCACCTTTATCTACACAATATAAAAACTCTTCTAATACTGACTGACAGATGATTCACGAGAACATAGATCGGTTACCTAACTGATTTATTCCGCCTGGCAAACTTTGTGTAACAATCCTTAGGGTGCGGCTCCACTGAGGCGGAGACGAGCGGAGTGGAGCGGAGCTGTGCCAATTTTAACCAATAGAATCTAAACTTAACGTGCACATCACGCGCTCGACGTGACCGCATTCCCCGTCTATTTTTTTTTTTTTTTTTTTGGTAATCGCCTGAAGGGCCAAAGACAAAAGTCCTTGCTTTTGTTTACTATTTTTTAAAACATTACTTTGAGAAAAAGAAAAAGGGCAGAGGTGAAAATCCCTTCCGGAGACCTGGGAATGGAGGGCCCAGGTACTGCCGGGGTCGCACCGGCTAAAAACACCAATGCCCCTATTACCATCTAGAATTTAGACTCCCGCGGATACTACCCCAGCCAGTGCTGAAAGGCCGGAGGAGAAAGTCCTTCCTCCGTTTACTTATCCGCGGGGTTTTTCCAAAAAGGGGGATAGGAGTGGGGGTTGGGATGGGGGGGAGACTTATATCTATGTGAGTCGCGGAGTGGGAATCCTGACGCATGCATGCTTACGGACTACGGGCTTCCTTTCTTTTGCCCGACAATGGAAGGGTTCCCCGTCTATTAGTTAATATTAGCACAGCTCCGCTCCGCTCCGCTCGTCTCCGCCTCAGTGGATCCGCACCCTTAAGCCTTGGTCACAATATCATAGAGCGGTTTTCTGCCAACATTTTATTATTACTTGTTTTTTCCCAAATCCTGTTACGGCAAGATTGTCGTCTAGAAATTTTTAATTAGTAAGTATTTTCTTGACCTAAAATGTTGTAAACGGTTAGGATTTTTTACAGCAATTTAAACCCCCTTCTCATTTGGTTTTTAAATACCACCTCAAACATTTTCCTTATAGGTTACAGCATTCTTTCGGGTTAAAAAAAAAGAAAAAAAAACGCTGTAACCCGCAAAAAGTACCTTTAAACCTGTTTTACAAGAAATTTGAGTATTCAGTTAAACAAAAGCATTTAGGTATTTTAATTTTTGTTTCAAAAGGGGATCAAAAAATCTTCGACCGTTTTGAAGTTTTGATTTTTTAAATTTTTGCTTCAGTAATTTGGCTCTAGTGTATAAAGTTTGATTGTTGCGGGTTACAGCATTATTGATTTCTAGCGGCGATATGATATTTATTTATAATATTTAGCAATGTCACTGTTTGTTATTCATATGTGTAGGTTAAAGTTTAAATTACAGTTTATCTTCCAAATACATATTTATAGTATAATCACTTTTTCTTATAAGAAGTTCCTTTAAGAGTTTTATTAATTTGTTTTCGTTTTTTTCAGTTTTTATATTATTCGTTAATTTATTATATATTTTTAGAGTTTTGATGCGGGAAACATTAATCTATCTCTGAGTGGCAAAAAAAAATTGGAATAAAAAGAAACGTTTGAAGAAACAATATTAAACAATTTCGTTTTTTGCACCACCCTATCGTGCCTCTACACACACAAGTATGACCCACACTCGCATTCGGTAGATAAAACAACTAACAGATTGTTTTGTTTTAGAATGAGGAGATTCAGAAGGAAAGTAAGGGACTCTGTAGTACTGCCATGGTGGCAAAATAAACATTTCTGTAAGTATGAGACGTTCGTTTCGCTCAGGGGTGTTATTCTCTGAACGCAGGAGTGAATTCCAAGCGGCGAGTTTAAGAAGTCCCATCCGAGCGAACAAAACACATATTAGCGAGTGCATTCTCAATTAGGCAGCCTTATACGTTCGAGACGACATGCTGCCAAATTGAAAATGCACGCCCTAAAATGTGTTTTGTTCACTTTGACGGGACTACTTAATCTCGCCGCTTGGACTTCACTCGTTCATTCGCTCACCTTTGCTTCTTGACAGAATCACACCCCTGAGGGCCCTGCCAAGATGCACTACCCTAAAGCCCGATTTAGACCAAGCGAACGAACAAGAATTCTACGCATTATCTCTTATATTTTCTTAGTAAAATTAAAGACAAAACATATTCTAGAGCACTCGCTCGTTTGGTCTAAACCCACCTTTAGTAGCGTTTCTATTCGTTTCGTGTTTAAACCAATCGCGTCACTGGTAGATGACGTGATACGAAAAGTCACGTGATCTACCAGTGACGCGATTGGTCAAAAACGAAACGAATAGAAACGCTACTTATTATTATTATTATTATTATTTATTATTTATTTATTTATTCAACCAACAACAAAAATTACAAACAAACAAAAGCCCTGCAAAACTGTTTTAGGACAGTTTGACTGCTGGAAGACTTTAAATGAACAGTACTTACCATAATTTTAGTAGTATACAATTTTTAGTTTAACACATAGGTACCAGTTATATAATTCTAAGGCAGTGTATCTAATAGATGTTTCTTTAGTTTTCTCTTAAATATACGTTTATTTTGCTCGAGACGGATGTCCTCAGGTAAACTGTTGAGATTATACGGCAGGCGCTTTTTTAAAGTTCTGTCTCCGTAATAGTTGTTAACTCTAGGCACTTAGCGCTTATACCGATCACATCAAAGATATTTGAGAAGGCCATTCACAGGAGGATCATGTCATTTTTAGATAAATATAAAATATTGACAAGCGAACAAAATGGTTTCCAAAAAAATAAATGTACTACTCTTGCTACTTTTAACCTAATCAATAATGTTATTAGAAGTGTAGATAAAAAAATGCCAACGGTTGTAATATTCTTTGACATGACAAAAGCTTTTGACTACGTGTCGCATAACGTTTTGATTAACAAGCTTTATAGTTACGGAATTAGAGGCCCAGCACTAAGTTGGATTAAGTCCTACTTATCGGATAGACAACAATGTGTTATGATCGGGAGCTCCGAATTTTCAACAATAAACTACCATAGATAGATCCTCTTACCTTGTGAACGCTCAGGGAGTACCACAAGGTAGCGTACTGGGGCCACTACTATTTCTATTGTATATTAATGATTTGCCCGATATAATGACTCATAAATGTACTCTTTTCGCAGACGACTTATCAATTTTAGTGACATGTAATGATATAAATAATTATAACGATGACATAAATAATACAATTAAATTAGTTATAGAATGGCTTCAATTTAATAATTTGTATATTAATCTTGAGAAAACACAATTTGTACAGTTTCGTAATGTAAGGACTAGAAACTTGACTCTAGATGTACGTTTCAATAACACACAAATCAAAGAAGCTAAAGTTGTTAAATTTTTAGGATTAACTTTGGACATAAATTGTAATTGGAAAAATCATATTGAAGTAGTGTGTAATAAAATTATGACCTTTGTATATGTGTTAAGACGACTTCGTAATATCTCCGACTTAGATACAATTTTAATGGCATATCACGGATATATTGCGTC
Source organism: Acleris cristana (assembly GCA_948252455.1). Lineage (NCBI taxonomy): Eukaryota > Metazoa > Arthropoda > Insecta > Lepidoptera > Tortricidae > Acleris > Acleris cristana. The sequence goes on along the minus strand of OX411801.1, from coordinate 5,828,236 downwards.
GATACTAAGATATGGCCTACTTTTATGGGGTAATTCTACTGAAGCCGACAGGGCATTCATTGCACAAAAGAAATGCTTAAGGGCAATTTTTGGCATTACTTCCCAAGAGTCATGTAAACCAATTTTTGAAAATCATGCAATTTTAACGTTACCGTGTATGTATATTTTTGAGGCAGCTTTATTTGTTAAAAAACATCCTGAGCTGTTCAATAAAGCTATAGACGTATACCCAAGGTGCACAAGAAATCCGAACAGACTTGTATTAGACTTTGCCCCAAAAAGTGCTCTTTTCATGAAAAATAGTTATAACATGTGCATAAGAATTTTTAATGCAATTCCAGACAACTTTAAGCCTTTGCCTTTAAACTTATACAAAAGACAACTTTTTCGATGGCTCAAAGAGCGGATGCTTTATTCGACAAATGCCCTCTTTAACATAAACTCAACGTAATGTACTTATATAATAATTATTATGTGGCCTAAAATGTTGGTATCTGTGGGCGTAATCTAACAATACAAATTATAGTTTTAAGATTATTTTGCATGCTAGTATATAGCTAAATATGTCTTTGCACCGAAATTGTTTCAAACTTTACCAGCTTTTGTACCATATTTATGCAAATAAAGGAACTTTGACTTTAACTTTAGCGTAGTGCATCTTGGCAGGGCCCTCAGGGGTGTTATTCCTTTAACCTTTTGAACGCCTTTGACTTGATACAAACGTCGTCCTAACACGCCAATGACAGCTGAAAACCACAGCTAATGTCAACCTTACGTCACAAATACTCGGGTCTATTTTGCACTGTATCTGTGACCACAATATAGGTCGATGGCGTTGTAGGCACGACAGTACACGACCACTTTAGTGGTTCTTGGCGTTCAAAGGGTTAAAAAGGGTTGATAAGAACGGGAATAATTTTGATTTACTTTATTTTGTGTGTTTATCTTCTTCAGGGAATCGATGCTCAGCGGAAAAAACGTCACAGGCCTGTGGGGGCGAGGGGAACTCGTTGCAGGTCGAACCCAAGTATGTCCGGTCGATATAATGTACCCGTGTTTTGTAAGGGAATAAACTTTGTATCAGACTTGTTTATTTATTTTCCTACTCGCGTACTATAAACTGCTAATATTGATATCGTTAACGGTATCAGAATACCACCTATAGCGTAACCGAAACGGGAAAACAATTGTATAATGAGCGTTGCCATGGTAATAACAGTTCTATAATAATTATTATAAAGTCGGGTACTCACTAGCGAACTATAAAATCGCGATCTTAAAGTTCGTGAACTTGCTCGGCTCGCGTCGGTGACATACGTTGAAGCTTGCTTACACTTCAAACGCAAAATTTTGTCGACAGAGGAAGCTTTGAGCTATTGAGGAATTATATCATATTTTAAAAATCACTTTATTTTAGCCCAGTGTCTATAGTACCTACCAATTACCATTGATTTGTACTGTCGTCAATGGTACTAGTGATACTACTATGTATCCTTAGTACCATTAAATGAGATACTAGTCCTTCCTTTTTTTTGGGTCTTTCCCTGTCCTCCGATTGGAACTCCGATTGGTAGGAGGAGCGGGAATATTTTTTCCCATGCCTCCGATTATACTCGTGGTCCCACTGCTTTTGTCCCACTGCTATTCGATCACCTCCGGAAATCAACGCAAAAGTCAGAAATCACAGCAAAAGTAGGTAGGTTAGGTTCGTTAGGTATCTTTAGATGCCCGAAGGGCAAACGGCCCAGAAATAGGAGCCCTGCCGTAAGGCAGGGCTCCGTCGAATAGCAGTGGGATAAAAGCAGTGGGTCCACGAGTCTTGCACGAAAAAACAAAACCCATTCAATCGGAGGCATGGGAAAAAATATTCCCGCTCCTCCTACCAATCGGAGTTCCGATCGGAGGACAGGGAAAGACCCTCTTTTCCAGTCGCAAATTTCGAAATAGGTAGGTAGGTTTAGGTTATGTTAGCTTTGCAGCAGGCCCGAAGGGCTAAACCACCCATAGTCAGGAGCTCCGCGCTAGCGGAGCTCCGTCGACTCTGTGAAAATGTCGTGTATCTCTTTTAATGGTTCTAAGGACACATAGTAGTATCACTAGTACCATTGATGGTACAAATCAATGGTACTATAGACACCAGGGGGGATTTGTGAAGTAAGGTTGACATTAGATGTGGTTTTCAGCTGTTATTGGCGTGTGAGGACGACGGTGTATCGAGTCAAAAGCGTTCAAAGGGTTAAGTAATACCGTCAAAACGTTCTTAATGAGTAAATTTATGTCCCAGTTAAAGTTAGCTCTCTCCTTTTCTATGATCAAGTGTAAGAAAAGGAAAGGGCAAAATTAATGTGTCAGATATGCTTTACTTGACGATTGTGAAACAGGCCCTAGTATTACAAATGTACTGTTTGTAATGTATGTTACTTTACTAGGATTCATATTTATTTTAAATATATTTTTTGATAGGTACCTACAGCAATTCGATAACGTGAAAATTAGGTGCAAAATAATGACAGATTTGTCAAATATGAAATTAATATATTTTTTAAACGAATTGCACAACATTTATCAAGAAAATTGAAATATGTTAGTTGTTTTATTATCTCGTACTTAATGTATGAAGATATCATAGATTGACTTATGATTATATTTATTTATAATAAGTACCTACCGTTGTACTAACGGTATTAACGAATCGTATTCTAATCGCAGTTTGATAAAATATAGATTAGTTGTTAAGTAAGGTTAGTTTTTATAAAAAACTGTTTTCGACCAAACAATATATTATAAGGGCCACCCCATACAGTGAAGGACCGACGGCACAACTACGAGGCACAACTGACCAAAATTTGTATCATAAATATGAGGTAGGTTTAGGTTGTGTTAGTTCTGCAGCCGGCCCGAAGGGCCAAATCGCTCAGAAATAGGAGCTCCACGATAGTCGAGCTCCGTCGACTCTGTTAAATTTGATTTTGAAATATAAATCATTGGTCAGTTGTGCCCAGTTGTGCCGTGGGTCAGAAACCGGCCAACATCGCACTGCAGCGGGCGTTTTGCGGGCACGTCATTTGGTTTGGTTCACAGATAAATTAATAAATCTTCGAGTTGTCAGAACAAGGTATTTTTTAGTTCTTAGATATTTATTACCTCCTAAACTGGTTTTTAGCTGCGTCAGAAAACGTAAGTTTTCTTAAAATACCTGTGGTTAGGTTACAAAAACACACCAAAAAAACTTTAGGCTTTGGCATAAACAAAAATTCGAACAAACTATGCATTAGACCTTTTGGACATACGACGATGAAAATACACTCTTTTACCTATTTGCTTTATTCTATTCAGTAAAGTTATATCGCTTTTGACATGTTATCGTATTGTCAACGTTATGATAGCTCTTATTTACTTGACCGTAAAGGCGACCGAGCCAGAAACAATCCAATAATCACAGTAGTCTTAACGAGTAGTTTTTAGTACATTGTGCATCAAGGGCGGTAAGAAAGGGATTGCTAATGAGAGACTATTAGAAGCCCTACGCCGAAGGCGGAGGGCTTTTAATGACTCGAGTTGGTAATCCCCTTACTGCCCGTGATACACACAATGTTTTTCATCACATTTGCGAGAAAGTAAAAAAAATAGAGAGAAAAAACGACAATTAAACAAATTAACTCGACTCGCTAAAAGAGTTTGTTAACTATTTTCATCAATATAGTCTTCAACAGATAATGCTTAGAACTGATAAACTTATAATTATTATACTTATACTATACTGCCAGATAGTATTGATTTTCAAAATGAAATTTGTTTAATTATACAGTAAAATTGGTTTGCAGCCAAGTTTCGTATATAGGATATAAACCTTGGCTGAATTTACACCTCCTTAGTCTGAAATGATGTACGAGTGGATTCTATATTTTAAAACTAAACTCATAACTCCCTAGGTAGTTATAAAAAACCATAACTCATAACTCACTAGGGAGTTATAAAAATACATAACTCCCGCGGGAGCTAAATCGGCTATAACTGTTATAGACGTCTGCGTGTTATAACACCCTTTCCGAGCAAGTGTGATGAAAAATTACTAGTTGAACTACTAGGAATTTTCTTCCCAATAGACTTACTGATAGGTTAGGTTCGTTTTTATAACAAGCCAGCCAGAAATAGGAGCTCACGACCTCGTAGCAGAATATGTTCAGGGGCCCTAATATGGCTGCGATTATCGCGTGACAAAGTTTTGATAAGGCATCCGTCACCTTCTGACACGTAAATAAGAACGAGAGTGACGGATGCTTTATCCACATTTGACACGCGATATAGACGCAGCCATAATCAAACACCGGATTGACAGGGGCAAAAATGTACCAGTGCTAGTGATTCATTTAATATCGACTAAGTTTATCGACAACTTTTTTCGTGACATATTGATCTTACATTTCTTGCAATAGTAAGTCCTACCTTTATCTTCTATATCTGAATGATCAGCTTTCAATGAAGATAAACGATCTTTTTTCTTTCGAGGCATTTTAACCGACTTAAAAACAAAAAGGTTCTCAATTCGTCGGAATGCTAAAGAATATTGTTGTACTGAATGAATTTGTTATTCAATGTAATTTCAATGGTTGTCAAAAGTGACTCAAGTCCAGAGTCAATGCCAGATACCGGTTGTTTATAGTTGCGATAAGTATAAATAAAATAGGTTTGCACATAAATAAAAGGTATTCAAACTTGGCCATTAGGTACTTATGATAATGATGATTAAAAATTGCTTTTTATCGATGTCGATAAACTTATTCGACATTTAACACTGCACTGGCACTGGTACATTTTTGCCTTTGTCAATCCGGTATTTGGCCATAATAGACCCGCAGATATTAAAGTAAAGTGTAACCCGCTTACTAATAAACGTTGAGTAACGGTGGTATAGCTATACAATGTTTTGTCCTTATCTGTCATTGTGACATTTGGATTTGACAGATAAGGACAAAACATTGTATAGCTATACCACCGTTACTCAACGTTTATTAGTAAGGGGGTAAGTGTTTCTCTTTTGCAGTCAGTGGGTGCACTAGTAAGTCTATTGGGAAGAAAATTCCCAGTAGTTCGACTGATAAGACTACTCGGTAAGACTACTGGGAAAAGCCGGAAACAATACCATAACGAGTCAAAAGCAATATGGTATTAACAAGAAGAATACCTTCCCCTTGAACGGTCGGAAACAAAACTACTTCAAATAACTTTAATATATAGGAGCTTCTAAATGGGCCATATTTTCACTGCAATATGTGGCCGGCAACTGTTGGTGTCTTTCTCTAACATTCGAGTAAGAGAGGGACACCAATAGTTTTCCCTTTCCCTTCCCCTTCCCCTTTCTGCTTCTTGTATAGACATATAGGCTTAAAAGAAATTCTTCAAATTGTTCCGATCGATTCCAGGAATAGCAGACTTTATACCTACGGATTTAAAGTTATTTTTGTGTACCAAGATAGTCCCAAATCTTACACCGCACTAACCTTATCTTTGAGATATGGAATCAATAATCATTGACAAAGAATAAAAAATATTAGAAAACGGAGTGGCAAGTATTTTGCTTAACCAATATTGTTTATATGATGTCAGAAAGTTTTTTTTTGTGTAACGTTTTGTGTTATGTTGTGTTTTCTTAATTATTTTATAACAAAAATGGTGTTCGACTAAACAGGGCCGATGTAGTTGTATAAAGGCCCTTTAAAACAATAAAAAAAAGGTTTTTTTTGGTATAACAAAAACTATATTCATCTGCGGGGTTCAAGCTATTTCTATACCAAATTTCATTAAAAACGATTCAGTGATTTAATTGTGAAAGTGTTACAAACAAACACGTATAATATTACAAGTATGTATGGATATTTAACTAATATAGGAACTATCCGGGCGTAGTCTACTCGGTAAAACTTTATTGCTTTCAATATACAGAGTGATAGGCAGAAGGTTGGACAAACTTCAGGGACTAACTCTGTAGGTCATACTCATTAACTTTTATTATGGGACCAACATCCAAATCGCGAAAGAAAAGCAGCTGTTCCGTACATTTCGACTGTTTAGCTCTGAAAGTTTGTATGGAATAGCTGTTTTTTATTGCGATTTGGAAGTTAGTCCCATAATAAAAGTTGATGAGTATGACCTACAGAGTTAGTCCCTGAAATATATCGTTTTTAACTCGGCTCGGCCTTCAATATCAACTAAATAAAGAATTACATGTCAAAAAGGATGGTTTACCAAATAGATTTTTAAGCCGAGAGCTATTGCAGCGACGCAATGTAGGTATCTCAAAAAGGCTTTACGGTCACAACGCGAACAGGGTATTGATTCTCTCAAAAGCAAAGGTGAGCGAACGCAGGAGTGATGTGCAAGCGGCGAGTTTAAGTAGTCCCGTTAGAGCGAGCAAAACACATATTAGCGCGTGCATTCTCAATTAGGCAGCCTTATACGTTCGAGAAGCCATGCTGCCAAATTGAATACACGCGCTGAAATGTGTTTTGTTCGCTTTGACGGGACTACTTAAACTCGCCGCTTGGACATCACTCCTGCGTTCGCTCACCTTTGCTTTTGAAAGAATAACTACCCAGGCCGGGGCTGTATCACCTCGACGACCTATCTACTATGTATCGATACTTAATCTTTGTTATTATTTCTCGTGTCAAAATATCGTTATCTTCCAAGGACTTCCTGGCGAGTTTCGTCAGTAGAAGCACGCCAGTTAGTTGTGACAAATGGATCTCCTGTGTTTTTTTGTATTAGTTAGTTTTAGTTTAGTTAGTGCGCAGGATGAGGCAGCAGGTATGTGAATAAATCTTATATTTCACCCGTTCCTACTATTAGTTCGATGTAACTGTTTGGAATAGGGATCCCTTTGAAACGCATAAAATCTTTTCGCATAATGTATATTTCGCATAAAATATTTTCTCATAACATCCTCTTAGATTGAAATTGCAGAGTTTAATAAACATGTAGGGTAAACTGACCTATTGTTAGCCGCCTACCGATTATTGGCCCCATGAACTTTAGCATAAGGTAATAGAAACGATAATTCAACAATCACTAGGTGCCAGTAACTGGGATTTTAGAGGCCGGTTACCAGGTGTTTTACCCTATTGTGTAGATTAGGTTAGTTAAATATATTAATTAAAATAAAACCGTTTCTATTGTAAAAACCTTTTTCGGCCTAACAATTCTATGTGAAAAGATACATTATGCGTAAAACAAATATGCGACCCAACAGTGAACATCTATATACCTATATGTATATGTAAATAAAAATGAATCACTGAATGTGTTGAAAACTCGAGAACGGCTGAACCGATTTGGCTGATTTCTTTTTTGTTGTGTTCGTTATTGTCAGGATAAAGTTTATATGTAAGAAAAAAAATTAAAAATCCAATAGGAAGGTCGGAGCAGCGGGGCGAAGCCGCTGGCGAGCACCTAGTTTGGAATAAAATTGGAATGTTTTGTGTCCAAACAGTTAGGTGATTACTATTACTAGGAATTAATGGACTAAATATGTCCTATTAACCGAATGCCAATAGAAGGGAATGTGGTATGTACTTTGACGGCATGTTTAACCTGGTTTGTTGGTTGGTTGGGTTAGTGGTTAGTGATCTGAGTGCTTATTGTCTAACGCACTCGCAATCACGGTCGTTTTCATTTTGAAAATCGAAGGCTTATCTGCATAGAAAATGAAAACAATTAGCTCCACTTTGAAGCTGTTTGCGATTGCGAGTGCGTTACACAAAAGCCCCTCCGCGGCCTACGAATCGGGAGCGCTTTGTTTCATAAAAAACGTGATAGTGTTTTTTACTGAAACGGTTTTTATTTCAGGATTTTTGAAATATCTAGCTGGTACCTAAGTGAGGTTAGGTTAGGTTAGTTTTGTTTTATAAAAAGCCTGAAATAAAAAACGTTTCAGTAAAAAACACTTTGACTTGCGATGATTATGAATAACAATATATTCGGACTACAATTTTTTATATGAGCCAAAATGAACCCCTCGTGTTTTTGATCCAAGACGTCCCCAGAGTAATTTATTCATACAGAAACTTTACTTGGTAATTCGGCAGTATGTATGTTTCTGTTCCGTTTTCCTCTTATTTTGACAAACGGTGTGACTTAGATTCAACGTAGCGTCACGAGTGCCATTGCGTACTTTTTTTAAGAGGCCGGATAAGCTACTTTAAAACTAATATACCTACTTTAAAACTACAACATTTAGAAGAGGGCAGTTAGAGAGCAATCGTGCCCAATTCCCGCCGAGTCTTGTATACATAGTTATGCGAAATTTGTTTGTTAAACTGTGTGTGTTGGATGTTACCGTCATTATTTCATATTAAGTACTTTATTTTATTTGCTGTTTCTTTGTTAGTGTTATAATATAATCTTATTTTATCTCCTGCTGTTTGTTACTTTTTTCTTTGTCTACTGCTCTAACGTCCGTGATAAAGAGCCCATCGAGCAACACGGAAGGGAGTAGACATTCGCACAATTTCTCCTCTGTCAAAGTATAAGCCCAAAACTAGTTGTCCCTCGGATTGTCAACTAGACAGAGTCCATTTGCGCGAGTAAACGTTACCTACCTCTACACTTAAAATGCCGAATTTCTCTGTTTTCGGATCTGTTGAGCAACAAATCCGACTTCTCGCCGATGAAAGAGATGAAAGCCCTATCGTGTCAATGTGTGAATTGTGACTCGTTCGTACACCAAAATTGCTCGAGGTGTGCAAGTTTTGTCGGTGTATTGTTCCATTGTTAATGTATTAGTGTCATCATTACAGTTTTTTTTTGTATGTGAGAGCTGCATTTGTGTGCAAACTTCCCCCCGCAAGAAATGACAGAACTATTTGACTGTAATATTCATAGCTAAGGAGACTCCCTTCCGCTAGAAAGTCCGTGTTGCTCGATGCACGTTTGTATTGTAACTTTTCTTTGTCTAACGTCCGTGATAAAGAGCCCAACTGAAAATCAACGTCGTGGCTTGCCTTGGCATAGTACTGAGTGGGGTTCTCTGTCGTTTGCCCGAAAGTCATTTGCCATAATTGTATCACTTGGGCCTCTTATCAACGCAACGTACGGCAAAGATGAAAATATGTTATCGTTTTAATTCATTTTTTTTGTAAACCATGTCGTTTTTGTGTCAGTAAATTTATTTTCTGTTTCTTTCTTTCTTTATTTATAAAAAAAATGTTTTACTAGGATTAAGAAGTTATAAATACCCAACTATTTAATTAAAATCATCGTTAAGACTGCGCCGAGCAAACGTCGACCGTCCAGTGGCGCCCTCATCACTATTATTGTGTTTTCAAATTAACTAAAGAATTACCTTGCAATCGGACGATGCTTTTTTGTAGCGCAAGTAAAAACACAATTTATGGGATACGTAACAAATTTTGATAACAATTACCCTATGAGTAGTCAGCTTAACGGGAAAAGGTGGCCACTTTTTTCCGTTAAGTTGATAACTCAAAGGTCAATTGTTATTAAACTATGTGATATGTCCTATAAGTTGTGTTTTCATTTGTAGCACAAAAATGCACCGTCCGATTTCAAGAAAATACTTTAGTTTATTAGAAAACACAATAATTGTGATGAGGGCGCCACTGTACATCCGGCGTACGCTCGGCGTAGTCTTAAAGATCGTAGGGTTTCAAAGATTCAACCAAAATCATGCGAAAATGGTGTCATGTTTAAAAAATAAAAGTATCGATCCCGTTTCTCTTACCCGTCCACAGCACCCCCTGGCGTCATCTGCACAACATGCGCGTGCGCCGACAGCGTCGTTCACTGCGCATCGCGGCACATTCGGACCTCCTTCAGCGTCGAAGATTGGAAAGGTAATCACTTCAGGGTCATCAATGTAAGACCTGTCACTGTGAGGAGGCTCTTCAAAAATATACTCCTCGGTCACTCTCGAGACAAACATTTGTGTATGTCCTCGCGCTTAAAAAATACAAAACTATTGACTTTGCTATATTTCATATTTTTGGATCGTAGAAGGTAGGTACTCGTTTGTCCTCGCGCTTAAAAAATACCTACAAAACTATTGACTTTGCCATGTCTTATATTTTTGGATCGTAGAAGGTACTCGTATTGCGGTGGTGTGTTCCTCGGAATCCCTAGCAACGTTTGTCCTAACACATCATTTGTCCGAATTTTCATTTGCCCTAAACTGGTTTTCGTATGAGTCATGCAACTTTTTAAGTTTTCCAATTATATCTGCGGCTCGGTTAGGTTAGGGTTGCATTATAACAACACAATTTTATTTTTTAATTATAGCTGAAATGGCTTTAGGATAAACGAAAATTTGGACAAACGACGATTAGGGATTCCATAGGGGAACCGTTATTAAACCATGTGATATAGGTATCCTATAAGTTTCATTTATAGTACAAAGAAACACCGTCCAATTTCATTAAAATAGTAGTTTATTAGAAAACACAATAATATTAATGATCGGCTCAGTCTTTATATTATATTGGAAATAGTTCATAGACAGTATTCCCCCTAATTCTTCCCGTTTCGGAAAATCCTTTCTTAATGCACCCCTTGGATACCCGAGGAGTATCCCCTTCAAATTTCTAGTCCGTAGGTCCAGCGGTTTTGGCTGTGCGTTGATCGATCAGCCAGTCAGTTTTTTCTTTTAAATACTTCGATAAAGCTTGTTTCAAAGATAAGTTGAGGAACGTTGTGTCCCTTTCCGTATTTTACCGCATATATGGGGAGTTGTCAGAAGAACTGTTTGGAATACTGCCTGTGGCTAGGTTCGTCTACAGGACTACTCGCAAACGGCTATCCTATTCCTATCCCTACCATCTCGACAGATGGCAGTCTACCACTGTGCGTTTTAAACCAAACATTTTACCGCGCACGACAATGTTATGGAATCAGCTGACTGCGGCGGTATTTCCAGACCACTACGACTTGGGGAGATTCAAGAGACGAGCATAGTTTACTCTTTTCTCAAAGGCCGGTAACGCAGCGGCAATAACTCTCCTGGGGGCATGCGAGATATTTTACGTCATTCCTATGAAAATAAGAAAATATGACTTAACGTCACACTTTAAGATGCTTAGTAATAAAAAGACTCAATTCACACAAAATACACTTTTATTTAAAACCTTAAATGTTTTACCCTTACGTTAGAATATGGAATAGACATATTTGACACTAAATCGCGTTTGACGAGGTTTGACGTATTCTCCTCGCCTCGCATGCTAAGCCCACTATTGTTGCAGGTGTCCATGGGCAGCGGTGATCATTTTACATCAGGTTATAAAACGGTACATTTATTGAATTATTATTTTTCAGGTCTAGAATCCTTTAAACCTTCTGAAGTAGACCTCAGCGGCAACAGGCTGACCACGCTCTCTCAAATACCCACCCTGCCGATCCAAAATCTGACAGTGTCCAACAGTGAGGTGGAAACCATGGAGTACGGGTGCTTTAGGCACCTCACTGAGTCTCTGGTGATCCTGGACTTGAGTAGGAATATGCTGAGCACGTCGGCTTTGGATTCAAGAGTGTTCACTGTAAGTTTTTGAAGAGGCTATCGAGCACACAGACGTATTCTAAGCATTATTTTAATCCTAAAACTGTAATTGTGTTTGACTGAATCCTAAAACTGTGTTTGACGCAAATAAATGACTTGATTGATTGATTGGTTGATTGACAGATTGACAAGCCACCTGATGGTAAGTGGGATTTGATACCGATAGACATTCTTAAGTCTACAATCACAAGACTGCAAATTCGTTGCTAATTCGGAAAAACAGAAAACATCCAAGACTTACCATCAGCGCATTTGTTCTACTTCGTGTTTCTCCTATTGCAATCGTATTGGTCAACTAGCTTCTGCCCGCGACTTCGTCCGCTTTAATTTCGATTATCGTCATTCCATTTGGATTTATGAATTTTTTCTCAATGAAAAGTATGTGTTATATGTACTTTAATACTTTGATAAATTAATTAATCTTGGGTATAAGCTATCTCCATTCCAAATTTCATCTGAAACCGTCCAGTCGTTGCATTAAAGGAGTAACAGACTAACGCACACAAACTTTCACATTTATAATATGGGATTACTCGGTCGCACTGTCATCCTCAAGTAATGGACACATCTGTTCCTAAATCCTTCTTTCCAGGGCCTCCCAAACGGGACCGAAGTGCTCAGTTTCAGTAAGCTGAAGTACCTCAGCCTGGCCCGGAACGACCTGCATTCCCTCTCGAAGGATCTCTTCATGCACATGCCGGCGGTGACCCACTTGGACTTGGGGGGGAATCCTCTGGCATACTTGGACACGGTGACGCAGTCAGCGATCAGTGACTTGACGATGTTACGGGTAAGCAAGCCTATTAAGGGTTTACCCTTGTTTCATCGACAATCATTTCATAGAACGTTTGCAGAATTTTCGTTTCATAGAAAGCTATTTTCTGCTCAACACTTGTTGATTCCAGGGTTATCTTGTGATGGTTACAAGTCTAACCTAATTTAACCTACGTGAATCATATTTAAGATAAATTAAACACAACACGGGTTCAGAAGAAAATAGCTTTCTATGAAACAAAGATTCTGCGAAGTGCTACGTTCTATGAAATGAGTGTCGATGAAACAAAGGTACACTTCTATAAAGACTAACGACGAAATTTGACATCCTCCTTTTTAATGTCCAACGCAAAGTGTGACCGCTATGTGTGTGTGTATGTGACACCGTAGCTCTTAAACGGGTAAACCAATTTGGATGCCGTTTTTTTTGTTTGAAAGCAGGTTTTTTAGCGGTGGTTCTTAGCTAGGTTTCATGAAAATTGGTTAGGCCGTTTAAGAGATATCAGCTCTGAAAGAAGGCGTCACTATTATTTCGGGGTTTTCTATCCATCTAAGAAATCATGGCTGAGGAATAATAAGAGAATGGACAAGAATGGCGAGTGCTGCCCAAGAAGAATAGAGAGGGTATGGGGAGAGACTGCCAACCTTTACTAGTCGGAGAGGCACCATTAAGAAAAGGTGAATAGTTATAAGTACATATTTGTCTATGCCGTGTGGTTGCCGACTTAGAATTGTGCCACTCCATGTCTTCCCGTGGAGGCGACCAAGGGAATATAGGCTTGTAGAGTTAGGTTATGGGCTTGCAACCTGGCACTAATGTTTACCAGTGTAAACATCTTAGCCTGTTTGTGCACAATGTGGTTACAGGATTAAGAACAAGTTTTTATAGTTGTTGGTAATCCTGTAGCTCTGCCTACCCCACTCTGGGAATGAAGGCGTGTATGTATGAACTGAGGATGTATTTCTCTATATCGCATGTGTATCGTTGTCTATTGCAGAATCTGACCATCAACTCGTGTGACCTGGAGACACTCCCCGAGGGTCTGTTCCGCCGGCTCCGCAAGCTGCAGTACCTGGACCTAAGCGAGAACCGGTTCACCACCGTCCCCGTCAGGATCTCGGAGGCTGTGTCTCTCCTGTATCTTAAGCTGGACAAGAATCCTATTGAAACTATCGAGGATAACACGTAAGTCTTCTTCATCTCCTTGCTCTTATTCCAATCATATGGGGTCGGAGCAGCATGTTCCGTTTTTTCCATTAAAAAACGGAACCCTTATAGGATCACTTTGTAGTCCGTCCGTCCTTCTGTCCGTCAGTCCGTCTGTCTATCTGACAGACCCTTTATCTCGAGAACGCGTAGAGGTATGGAGGAAATTAAAACTATATCTTAGGTCCCTTGAAACTGTGAAAAAAACAAACTTCTAAATTAGTGTAAAAAAAAAACCGGTCAAGTGCGAGTCAGACTCGCGCACGGAGGGTTCCGTATTGAAGATAATATGCTTGGTAACCGCAAAAGAAAGTACGCATTTTGTTATAAGCTTTATTTTCCAGGTAATAAGGTCGATTTTGACTAGCCTAAATTTTAATACAGATTTTCTTAGTTTTTTTGTTATTTCTCAAAAACTGTAAATAATGAACACTTCAAGTAATTATCTATAACGTCAGGATTTTTTTCAGAATTTTTGATTAATAAACTTCGGAGATAAGGGGGGGGAACGGTAATTTTTTGTACATTTTTGGCTATAAATCAAAAAGTACATCACAGATTAAAAAAAAATTTTTTTTTAATGTGCAGATTAAGACCTTTCATATGACACCGCATTTGCTATAATCGAACCACTTTCATTTTTGAACCCCCCATTCTAGACCCCTTTTCAATTATTAATAAAATTAATTTCATATTTTTTTTACTACAAATAGATGCGGGCAAGCAAGTTGTACAACTATGCCAAATTTCAAGTTGATATCATTTGTAGTTGCTGAGAAAACCTGCTGTGACATACAGACAGACAGACAACGAAGTCTCACCATAAGGGTTCCTTTTGTACCATTTTGGTACCTACGGAACCCTAATATACGGCCGTTTATGCAACAAAAAACGTATATATCACACTGTCAAGGGAATCAAAAATTTATAGGGTATTTTCCGTCGACGTAGAACTATGAAATTAATACCGTAAGTAATACCGTAAGTAATACCGTCTTATCGAGAAAACTCTGAAAACTATACATTTTTAATTAAATTAATTATTATTTTCTTGGCATTCAAAAGGTATCTAAATTAAGTATCCTTGTCCACTAGTGCTAATACCCCTATGTGTTTTTTCAAACTTTATCTCACAGCCCATTCTCAACACTGACCAAGCTAAAAGACCTGTCTATCCGGCGTCTCAGCAAGCTGAAGACTATCGGGTCCGGCGCTCTGGGAGGTCTAGAGAGCCTGGTCATCCTCCACCTGTCCCACAATCCTCGGCTGACCACCGTAGACCCCAAGTTCTTGACTTGGGAGGACGAAGATGAGGTGGTGAGGACGCCTATGCTCAAAGAGGTAATCATCCTATTTTGTTTATGACCAAACACCGGATTGACGGGGGCAAAAATGTACCAATGCTAGTGATTTATTAAATGTCGACTAAGTTTATCGACATCGATAAAAAGCAATTTTAATCATCATTATCATAAGTACCTAATAGCCAAGTTTGAATACCTTTTATTTATGTGCAAACCTATTTTATTTATACTTATCGCAACTATAAACAACCGGTATTTGACATTGACTCTGGACTTGAGTCACTTTTGACAACCATTGAAATTACATTGAATAACAAATTCATTCAGTACAACAATATTATTTAGCATTCCGACGAATTGAGAACCTTTTTGTTTTTAAGTCGGTTAAAATGCCTCGAAAGAAAAAAGATCGTTTATCTTCATTGAAAGCTGATCATTCAGATATAGAAGATAAAGGTAGGACTTACTATTGCAAGAAATGTAAGATCAATATGTCACGAAAAAAGTTGTCGATAAACTTAGTCGATATTAAATGAATCACTAGCACTGGTACATTTTTGCCCCTGTCAATCCGGTGTTTGTTTATGACGTGACAACGTTCATGGGTAAATCGGGTCTGAGACCTGAGCCAACCCTAAAGGGGTGCGCTTCAATCAGTTTAAAAAACATTTTGCACAATTTCATTTAACTAACGACGAAAAGCATAGGTAAATGAACGATTAACATAAAAACCAATTGAATAATTTAAGTGGCATACGATCGAATAACATAACACTCTTTTAGCATAACTGTTATTTTCTTGTTATTATGAATTTTAAGTCAATCTCTTCTAACTATGTTAGGTTAGGTTAGAACTGTGACCACATTAATAATAATTAACCAAATGAAAGCAGTTAGAAATATTAATTTTTCAATTTATAAACATTACAGTTTTTGAAATTATGCATTTCGTTTTATGCATCATGACTATTATATCGATGGTTTATTATGCTGATTGAAATTATGCAATTAGTGTTATGCAAAATGATCATTGCAACCGGTCCGCCTTTTATAGTTCCCGTGTCTGATCATTCCAGAATGCGTTCTGGAATGATCGATGTACTTTGCCCCGCCAAGGACGTTCGAGACTATTCGTTGCTGGAATGTTCCACACCTTTCTACATTGTTTTGTTTACAATCGCAATGTCCTTGACTCACGGGTCCGAAATGTTCTGCGTATTGCTGTCTCCAATCGTGTTATCTCTTTCACATGCTTCTCGAAGGTTCTCAGTATCGCTGTCTCTTTCTAATAATGCTATCTCTTTCACTCTTAGTGAAAATACAATGGGGTATGCTTGCGTTTCAGTTCTACCTGAACAACAACAACATCTCCGAGGTCAGCGCGTACTTCCTCAATTCCTGGCACGTCCTGGAGGCTGCAGACTTCAGCAACAACCCGTACATGTGCTCGTGCGAGCATCAGTGGATGGTCGACGTGCTGGTGCCGCAGCTGACGAATTTGGGGGGGGGCGGGCTGGCTCACATGACGTGAGTATCATATATTTATTTTATCTACATCCATATCATAATTTCAATATAATATGTTCAGAAGCGATAAGCAAATGCCCTACATTATGTTACCTGTATCTGTGGTTGCACTGTAATGTTAACATTAAAGTATAACATGTCAATAAAGTATCGGTTATCGCTGTAGTTGAATCTTAATGTTCACAGTGACCTGCACTTTAATGTGAACATTAAGATGCAGGTACATTAAGATGCTGGGTAACGACGGATACAGGTTTCTCACATATTGTAGAAAACTTATGATATGTATGTAGATAAAGTTATGCATGCGACTGTACGCATAATTAGGCATTATGCACCAGTCACATAAATAACTATTAAACAATCTTTTACATCATTACCAGACATTGGAATCCAGGGGACAACATTTTATGACAGGTAGGGAGTTCTTGTATCGATAAATTCAATTATCGATGCTTTTTCCGTATACTAGTGATCGCCCCCAGCATTGTATTTTTTTGTAAGTATTGTTCTGAAGACGAGTAAGAAGTTCACAAAGCATATTTTAAAAAAAATGCCCCCTATTACTTCCACAAAAATTACCTGTAGGTAATATTTTTATCTGCCAAGACGGAGACGTTTAACGCCGGAAAGTTTTTAACAATAGTAGATGGGACATTAATGGAGAAAAAAATTATAATGATTAAAGTTTCAAAAATCGATCTGAAAAAAAGGAGAGAATTAAGTTACAATTTTGGTTTCCCCCTGGATTCTAATGTCTGATCATTGCAGTTAATACCAAGACGCTGTACATTTCAGTTTAAATTACATTATACAGGTGACTTCAAATTGGTATAGTAGGTGCCAGATAATTTTACCTAAAAGTTCATTACTCCCCAAGTATTATGTTATCTCAATTTTAAAAACACCTCACACGAAATGTATACGGAAAATTGGACATTATCGCTAAATCAACTTTACACGGTTATCGTGGTACAGGGGAGTTCACTTATGGTTATTGTAGAAATCGTCAACATTTTCATACCGGTAGTAGACTAACTAACTTAATCTTCAGTCTTAATAATTTATGAATATTATTTTAAATTTAACAGTATTTTTGATACTCATTTCAACCTTAAGTGGATACAGTGGCCACAAACGCTACTTCTACCCTAAAACCTGGTAATTTATCTCTGTTTCTCCAGCTGCCAGGGTCCGGAGCCGGTGAGGGGGATGACGCTCTCCCAGCTGCAGAACCTGAGCAAGCCGCTGATGTGCATGGAGAAGATGCAGGCGTCGCCACCGCAGACGGACTCGGCCATCATGTTCGGAATGATGATAGGTATTCATCATCATCATCAAAATTCAAAATGATTCAAAATTCAAAATATTACTTAACAAATTGACCAAATGAGGGCTCTTTTACACGTTGTTAGCAGAGAATCTACTAGCGCTTCGGACAACTATCATTGCGAAGAAGTGCCGCAAGAAACTTGAGCTGAAAGTCCATCATTATTTCAGCCGAAAGACGTCCACTTCTGGACATAGGCCTCCCCCAAGGTTTGCCACAAGTGCCGGTCTTGTGCCGCTTTAATGTAACGCTTTCCCGCAACGCTGTATAACTGGTTTTTTTATGGCATGGCAATGGCACACAGGCAACCAGAGGCCCTTGCCAAGATGCACTACGCTAACTAGCGTTTCTATTCGTTTCGTTTTTAAACCAATCGTGTCACTGGTATATGACGTGATACGAAAAGTCACGTGATCTACCAGTGACGCGAATGGTTTACAAACGAAACGAATAGAAACGCTTGTTAGCGTAATGCATCTTGTCTACCGCCTCTGGGCCTCTATTACCTTTGGCGACACGTTAGCCTATTCGGTGACCCTGCCTACGAAGCTAGCGGTCCCGGGTGCAAATCCCGGTAAG
This sequence comes from Acleris cristana, assembly GCA_948252455.1. Classification (NCBI taxonomy): domain Eukaryota; kingdom Metazoa; phylum Arthropoda; class Insecta; order Lepidoptera; family Tortricidae; genus Acleris; species Acleris cristana. Next base: position 5,809,949 of record OX411801.1, on the reverse strand, counting down.
GGCAGATATTTGTGTGATGAGCGCGAGTTGTTCCTTAGTCTTGGATGTTTTCTATGTACTTAAGCATGTACATACATACATTAAATCACGCCTGTTTCCCAGAGGGGTAGGCAGAGACCACTTCTTTCCACCTGCTACGATCTTGACAAATCTCTTTCGCTTCTTCCACATTCATACATCGAGTCATGCACGCACGTCGGTTTCGGGTACTTAAAATTCGGCCCTTTCCAGTGTTTCTCCGATTTGATTCGAAAAAGTACGCCTAGGGCGGCCTCTGCCGACCCTTCCACTCACTTTCGCTCTGTATATCTCTTTCGTCAATCGCCGAACAATGACCGAACCATCGAAGCATACCCTTTTCAATCTTGGTCACTACATCTTTTTAAGTATGTATTTCTCTATATTCGTGTGTTTATAGATGTCTCGTACCCATAGTGCAGTCGCGAGCCGGGATTGTTCAGCCACTTACCCAATTTTCTAATTTGGCCGTGTAATGCAAATCCAATAGCTGTCAGCCAGTCGGTGACATCGGTTATTGAATACACGGCTAATACGAACAATGGCAAGTGGCTCAACAATCCCGGTTCGTGACTGTACAAGCGTAGAGCTTAGTTTGGGACTAGGTCAGTTTGTATGAGACTGTCCTCCAATATTTATTTACTACCTTTTTATGGCATGGACAAGGCACACAGGCCACCTGATGGTGAGATCTGTGACCCATAGATATTTGCATTCGCAAGATTATATTCCTAAGACCGCAAATGCATTGCTGAGGACTAAGATTAAGTGCCTCTATGCCAGTAATTTTACCGGTCTTATCGCCACACCGCAACACAATAATGAAACACTGCTGCTTTGCGGCAGAACCTACTACTTTGCTTGGCATTTCTATAAAAGGTTGTTACCTTCACTCTGCACTTTCTGTTTTCCAATTCACGAATTTGCGCCCGTCTAGATATTCTATTTTTGTGTGAGGGATTGAGATAGCCGGTTAAATTACTTGCATAGAGGCATACGTACCATCTTAGATATCTGCGTAAGCCATTTTAATCTAGGGGCATCAAAATGTAATGTAGAGCCACTTACCATCAGTGGCCTCTGCCTTAAAGCTTAACCAGGCTGACAGATCACACGTCACAGTGGAGATTCAGCCTTAGGTACTAACGTACAAGGTACTATTAAGTAGATTTTATGTGGTCCACATGGATCCCTTGCCTGGTAAAGGGTTAAACAGGATCATTAAAAAACTGGCCTCCTTCTCCCCAGGCGTGTTCGCGACTTTCCCCATGGTGATCCTAGTAGTTCTCTTATGGAAGAAGGGGATCTTCACCAAGTGCCGAAAGAAGAGTAACGTGCAGCATGAGTTTGAAGAAGACATGTTTTAAATGTTAATTTTAATATAATTAAATTATAAGTTTGTTTGGTATATTTGCATTATTATTCTAATTCCGAAAAAAGCAACGTATTTGAAAATAGGAGCCCCGCAAAGCGGAGCTCCGTTGACCTTGTTCACGTCTTGACTTTAGTAAAAAGGGCGCTTCTGATACAAAGTCGAAAATGAAAAGCATCACAGCATGATGCAAAAGGACGTATACTATTTATCTAAACTAAGTACGATAACAATACATTTATAAATAATAAATCTTAGTTTAAGCACATGTTTCAGCAATGCGTCTAATTAATTAGGGTTCTGTAAAAATGTGTACTTACACCATTTTCGCTAATCACAACTTTAATTTTCATGTACTTACTAAAGAAAAAAAACTAGCAAGTGCGGCTTTTTCTGTTGCCTTTTTGTCAAAAATGTCAGATGCGCCCTTTTTACTAACATTCGACATCCAATATTACATGCTTACTCACACACACATTTTGTAACAGTTCAGAAAAGATTAAAATTAACAAAAAAATCTAGCTGTAATTAATTCACTTAAATCTTACACTGAAAGGGGTAGCAAGTCAACTAAATACTTAAATATTATAAAACAAAACGACCGATTTACAAACGCTCTTTATTCAACATTTCATATATTAATTTATAAAATACCGTATCATAACAAACAAAATACTGGGTACTAAAAATGGAATCGACCACGAGTTCCAATTAGGTACGTTGCGTAGGCACGCTTCCCTTCCCCGCTACACTACCCGCCCCCTCTAACGCCTAGATGCCTCCCCCCGAGCGTCTGTAACCCCGCAGGAGGAACGCGCACGAAATTGTTCCGCTGTAGTTGTAAGATAATAAAACTGCGTGGTAAATTCTAATAGATAAACAATAAAAAAGTGATATCATAACATTCATAACAATAACTTAACCTAATTCATATACTTGGCAAATAAAGAATGACGTAGTGACAGATAGAGCTCACTTTAAAAATGCAGGTATGATCAACCTTTTTATCTTAACAAGAAGATTAGGTACAAATTTAAGAAAGACTCTTTCCTTTAAGTGGATGCAGCCAAACTAAAAAAGAAATACTGTAGTAGTAAGTAACCTTTTTTTCTATTTTAAAAAGAAATACCAAAGAAATCACACAAACAAGTTGACACTAAAGAATAGGATATAATCAAGATTTTTCGTCACAGCTTTTATAAAAGCTGATTCATGTAACAAACAGTTGAGAAAAATCACTTTTGAATAGCTATAAAAATAACCAAGGTATAAGCTAACAAAGATTTGTTCCTATCTCTTTCTAACAAAACAGAATTAAACATGGAGTTTATATGGACGACCTGTTACATGACGTCACAGTGCACATCGCATCTCTGTCTAATTGCTGTCTAATTAGCAGTTTAAAATGCTTGTATCATCCGTATTTCTTGGCCGATTTTAATTTTAATTTCACTTTTGGTGATCACATTCACGGTATTTTCATATTTTGTTGAGAAATGCGACTTAAAAATGCATTCCCTATTAATGAACAACTCTTTTCGGTACCTAAGTGGATGCGGCTAAACCAAAAAAGAAATACTGTAGTAGTAAGCAACCTTTTTTTCTATTGTAACAAGAAATACTAAAGGAATCAAACTGACAGGAATTGACACAACTCCTTGGCATAAGAGGCTGTGAGGCTGAGACGGTTTATATATAGTTGTCATCAACCGGGGCCCTCTTGTAGAAGGCTCGAGACACGTCTGCAGGCCCGCGGAGCCCTATGAAGGCGAAGTAGCCGCGTCTCCAGAGCAGCATGAGAGCCAGCATGATGGGAACAGCCAGGAGAACCCCTGGAACATAGACAAAAATCTGATATGAGTCAAGTTTTCGCACGAATATTCTAAAAAAAAAACAGTGTGCTTCTCGGGACGCCCGACTGAAGTGATAACTTAAACGAATCTAAGTTGAACTATTTAATATTGAAATTTTCATTGAATATAAGTAGGTAGAATATTGAAATTGTTTTTTTGGGTTATACAGTATGTAAACTAACTAAAACCATCTCTTTAAACCAGTTGATAGCCAAGTCGAGTTAAGTGTTTTAACACATGTTTTGCTAGTACGGGTCGAATATTTTTAATTTTATCATTGTTTAAAAATTATAAACACTTACCTTTTTCAAAGTCGGTTAACCCTAAAAGTATCACCCTATGTGTAATGTTTACGTCGTGACAGATTTATGTCATTAAAATTTCACTGGTGTCACTTTATTGTCAATTATAAGGGCGATTACCAGACTGCGTGACAATGAAAGAGCGGTTCCGCTCAGTACCGGATAGTAGTAGTAGTAGTGGTGGGCCTCGTCCTCGTATTGACGTCAGAACGGAAAAAAGGATCTACAACCATTTTACAGAAAATCTTGGCTTCAGCACTAGAAAAGCGGGAAGTTGTATGATATGGTACGTTTGCTGAACCCCACACCTCTAGACTATTTCTTCTGGGGATGGGTGAAACAGTTAGTATTTTAAAAAAGTGTCGAGAACGGAGGAAGAAATGAGGCTGCGGATTGTACAAGCTTCGAACATAATCAAGCGACGTGCCCGGCAAAATCCAGATTTGATGCGTAGCGTTCACTTGAAACAACCATCGTCGCTTGGTTCGAATAACGGCCACATTTGGTCTAATCTACGTCGTATTTAATCGGAAGTGTGCACATAGCCTTACTTTAACTGACATTGAAAATGTTGAACTTGGCCTTGACCTGACAACCAGATGACAAATGTTACAATTGTAAACAAATAATACAGGATGTTATTGAATCATGAATAACTAAAATGATATTTTTTGTATTACAATTATAAATTCTAAAAAACGTTAGAATTTCAATAATTTATATACGAAGACCTTATTTATCGCCTATACATGCCCGGATTCAAACAAATGGTTTTAGTAAGTTTACATACTGTATGTCTATCGCACACTAAACACTGAGTAAAGAGAGGGGGAAGCGTCTGTCCGAAATACAGCTAGGGCTCTGGGTTAGAGTAAGAGAGGAGGAGCCTGCGTACCGCTGCCGTATGCGTGAGAGAAAGGGAAGCCAGACAGGCGCCGTAACGCGTTACGTAACGAAGCGGTTTACCCTCCCATAAGAAGTTATCACTTCAAAAAACCGCTATCTATTACGGTTCAAAAGACACAGCTCTTTAACCCTTTGAACGCCAAGAACCACTAAAGTGGTCGTGTACTGCCGTGCCTACCACGCCATCGACCCATATAAGTAGTGGTCACAGATACAGTGCAAAATAGACCCGAGTATTTGTGACGTAAGGTTGACATTAGCTGTGGTTTTCAGCTGTCATTGGCGTGTGAGGACGACGTTTGTATCAAGTCAAAGGCGTTCAAAAGGTTAAAGTTAAGACGGACGGACGGACAGTTTAGCCTTAGCAATAGGGTACCTTCGGTTCAACCCTAAAAACGTACCGATAAGCGTGCCCAGCAGAATAGCTCCGTCGCCCTCAGGTTGGTTCCCGTATTTGTCCACGCAGCGCATCTTGCGGCTGATGTCGTGGAGGTGCTTCATGGTGTACCCGCGCATCTCCACGGGCTCCTGGCAGCTGCAATATAATAAATAGAGTTGGTATTTTGGTGGCAAATTGTGGTTCTAGAAACCGTGGAGTCGCTATTTGCCGGGCACCACACGGTTCCAACAACATTGTCTATGAATATAGTCAACATTGTAATACATCCTTATTGTCTACCACTTACACCAGCTTAGCTGACTCGTTGGCTCCCCTCTCCTCCACTATCGGCACAAGGATGTCCACCATCCACTGAGTAGAGCAGTCACAGAGAAACGGGTTCTCGGAGACATCCACCTTCTCTAACAGGTCCCAGCGAGAGATCAGGCGCCGATCGATCTCGGACAGGTTGTTGGATTGAAGATACAGCTGGAAATGAATTTTATATACACATTTAGTGTAATAAGAGAACGTTGTGGTTTAAAAGAACATGTGACACTGACGAGGGGTAATAGTTAAGGGAATGCTGAATTGGTTTGGTCACGTGGAGAAAATGGATGAAGTGAGATTAACAAAACAGTATGAGGCAAGAGTAAATGGGAATGTTGGAAGGGGAAAGCCAAGGCAAACGTTCCACGAGGGGTTTATGGCCTGCCCACCTGATGGTAAGCGGTTACCGTAGCCTTGGACGCCTGCAATACCAGAAGTATAGCATGCATTTAAAAACCTATTTATTCCCCTCTTGAAGTACTCGAAGAAGGGAGCTCATTCCACAATCGGAGCGTTCTATTCTAGTCTATCTTTGGTAATTTTACTAAAATATCTCACTGACCTGCTTAACAATAGGCCAGTCATATCCCTCTCCTTTGTCATCAGGCTTCGCTAGCGCCTTCGGGTCGATATCGGTCAACTTCGGGTTGAAGCTGAGATGCAGGATAGCCAGCCTCTCTAGTCCGCCCAGGGCGCCCGGTCCGATGCGCGTGAGTTCAGGCATGTTGCACATGTGGAGTTCTGTCAGTTTTGGCAGACGAGGGAAGCCTCTGGAAACAGAATGGTGGCTCTTTTAGGGTTCCGTACCTCAAAAGGAAAATAACGGAACCCTTATAGGATCACTTTGTTGACCGTCTGTCCGTCTGTCTGTGTGTCAAGACCCTTTATCTCAGGAACGTGTGGAGGTATCGAGTTGAAATTTAAACCATATACTCAAATCTACAGTCTCTTGGAGCTGTGAAAAAATAAAACTTCTACATTTACGTAAAAAAAAGATACGGTCGTTTATGTCGCAAAAAACGTGTATTTCGACACTCTCGAGGGAATCAAAATGTATAGGGTATTTCCCATTGACCTAGAACTATGAAATTTGGCAAGTAACACCGTCTTTTACTATAAATATAGGAAAAAATCTGAAATCTGTACATTTTTAGTTAAATCACAAAAAAACAGGGTCCTTATGCAAGGAACGGCGGCGGTACAAATTTTGAATTGAGTTGACCGTGTCATGTTCGGAACCCTCGGAGGGTGAGTCCGACTCGCCTTGTCCGGTTTTTTTTATACTTTCGTTCACCGGAAAAAAGACTCATGTAAAGTAATTTTGTCTTTACCCCCAAACCTCTTGAACCAAACATCAACCACAATCCACCAAAAAAATTCCACTTGATGCTACTTACG